>JARWIR010000064.1:0-1200000 GCA_029959085.1 Nemophila menziesii | reverse complement strand
TTGAGTCTTTTTAGCCTAGACAAACGACCAAATTCAGGAGGAATGTTTCCTCGGAAGGTGTTTCTTGAAAGAATCACCTCCTGTAGAAAGCTCATGTTGCCGAGAAAAGGCGATAAGGAACCGACTAGGCCACTATCAAACATGTTTAAAGTGGTAACTCTTCTGTGGCGATGACCACACGTGACGCCTGCCCAATTGCAAAAATGGACAGTATCATTCCATGACTTGGTGATACCATGTGGATCACTCACAATCTTGGACTTGAAGTCAAGTAAGGCAACATAATCATTCTCATTCTGATAAGAAATGCTAGTGGTTGTATAAGCAAAAGCTATGACATGTAGAAACACTATAAATATATTGGTAAATAAATCAGAGAATAACATTTTGTGAATTTAACTTCCTTTTTTAGTATTAAAGTTTGTGTACTTTGTGAATGCTTAGGTAGAGAACTTTAATATCGTAACACAAAGATAAATCTTCAGTATGGAAATCTAAGTCGTCTAAACGGACAAAGACCGTGACTTTTGGTGTTTTAGTTGCCACCATATATTCTGGTGTACATATATTTTGGTGCTTTAGTTGCCACCACATATTCTAAGATGCTTGAAATATAAAAATCATTATGCTGACCAGATTCTAATAAATTTCACATCAAGGGATTTATTAGAATGTATGATGTGGAATGTAGTTATCATAATAACCCGAATGAACCGTTTTAAGATAATTGAAAATAGTTCCAAATAGATATTTTGCAAGTCTAAAATACAAGTCACGCTCGCCGATCTGAGTACATGTCTAGTGTACATAGTCAGTAACTAATCAGAGTTTTTATTAAAATTTATGATGTGTATTATAAGTTTAGTATAATATCAGCCTTGTTAACGGTTCCATCGGTCAGGTTTGGACCGGTTTTATAGGTTTTTTTCTTTATTAGTCCTGTTCGGGTTAATGGGCTCTCCCTGACCGGACCGGTTCCGGTTCGATTCCTTTTTGGCTATAAGGTAAAACCGGACCGCTAGCATAGACCGATACTTTCGGTTCTTAGCGGTTCCGGTCCGGTTCTTAGCGATCCTGAGCCGGTTCCTTAGCGATATATTATAGGTTCTAATTGGTTTTATTTTATAGATCTTTATCGGTTCTATTCCTAATGAGTTAATTTTTGTTGATTGGGTTTTATAATATTGCGACGAGTTAATTTTACCTATCCTTGTAGGATAATTAAGTAAACAAATTGTAATATATAAAAATTACATAACTTATTACAATTAACTAATGAATAAATTACAATTATTTAATGAATAAATTACAATCAACTAATAAATAAATTATTACAATTAACTAATGAATAAATTATTACAATTAACTTTTAACGAATGAACAAATTACAAATTATTATATTTAATCGGTAGAAACAGTGGGTAAGAGGTGGGGGTGACTTTGCTCATAAAATTTAGGCTGCCTACGTACATTTCTATATGTAGCGTGAAATGTATACACATAAAGGATCAAGCCACCACGCAGTTCTTTAAACCCCCTTGGTAAAAGTGTTAGTACGATTTTTCAAAGAGTTGAGTTTAAACTCCCTTGTGCTCACCATATGGTTCGTATGATGGTGAAGGAGTTAAACCTTCACTTGAACTCGAAAGGTTGAAACTTATGTCCTTATCGTCGGATAAAGCTTCTAACTGATCTTGAGTTCGAACGTCCTCTTTTACCCAATCTTGACCACCTGTTCCAAACTCGTCCCAATCTTACTCATCCGTTGATCGGATAGTTATTTCTTAGCTTCGCTGAAAGCGGATTCAGATGGAACTGAGGAAGCTGAAATTGTTAGCAAGTCACGTGCCAATTGTCTTGGTTATAGTGGGCACTTGTTGCGTTGTCATTGTCCACCATTTTACCAGCTCTCGATCTTACCACACCTGTATGTACAACTGGGGGAGGGACCGGGGGGGAGGGGTCTACCATTCCGACACAATCTACTCACATAAGTCGTGTACAATCATCATACATTACAACACTAAATCTATCCATGTATATATAGGTCTCAGTATCGGGGTGACCTAAACTCTTATGCAGTTCTGAGATAAATATTCTATTACACTTCGTCTTATAGCGTGGATCTAGAACACAACATATATCAAATACAATTGGGAAAGGGTCGTAGTAGTTCAAGAATTTTTCCATTATAGGATCAATTATAGTTCAACTTCTTTGGTTAATTTATACTCTTGCATATGCATATCCATATCGTGATCTTTTTCTAACACTAAGTGACTAGTAGGACCATACGTGGCAGAGAAAGCAGTTGTGGTTAAGCTAAAGTGTTCTAGGAAACCGACTAGTTTACCAACCACCTCCCAATCCCCAAAATCAAGAAAATTATCACTAAAGTTTTCATTATTGATGCTCGTTATGATATCCTTAAATCTAATACTCGTTGTAACATCAAATAAGTTGAATTCCATCATGTAGGGGAAACTAATCTTAAACGCTTATACTTAAAACCTAGAGATTCACGTTTCTTTTGAAATGCCCGCATTAGTGCTGGAGGGTTTCTAATATTAGTTGATGCTTTCCTAATCTTTTTTACAATGTTAGGACCAACCGTTCTCATACCTAACACGTAGTCTACCGTCACCCCCACACCCGCTATCCCGTCACTAACAAGTTTATAATGTGATAATTACATCTAACGTGGAAAAGTTTATTGTAATAAAGTGACCTATCAGTAAAGTAATTGATAAGGTCGAGGAGAACTGCTACCATATTATTATCCAAACTTTTATTCAGACTAGATTCTGTTTTATTTAGACTTTATTATGTTTCATTCAGACTATTAATCCGGTTTGTAATAATGTTTATTCGTTATTTTTTAAATTTAATATTATTTTATTGTAGTATGTAATCGAAATTTATTTTACCAAATATTTTATTGTAATTCTTTTGTAAATTAATTGTTTTTTTATTTTAAGACTTTTAGCTACCGACATGTTGGTAGCTATTGATTATATAGATTTTGCGACCACCAAGTAGTCGGTATTGTATTGAAACCTCTAGCAACCACCTTGAAATGTTTGGACAACTAGTGACTACGAAGTGGCGGCTAATCAAGTTAATTGTTGCCAACCTATGGAGTGGTTGCTGGTTGTAAGCGGCCAGTAGAACTAAATGGTGGTCACTAAAGGGCACCTCTAACGACCAGACAATATCGACCAACCTTTGGCGACCACAAACGGTCGTTGATAACTTTAGAGACTGATTCACGCACCTCTAGTAATTGTCTGGTCGGTCGCTAGAGGCAAATCATGTAGTAGTGTAAGATCTTTTAGTGTGTGGTGATAGATATAAGGTTATTATTATTGAATAGTTATAAAAAGTACCATTAGAAAATCTCCTTTCCATTGGTGATGTACCACTATATATGATGTTTTTACTAAGAATGGGACATATTTTTAGGTGTATTTCAAGGTCAAGAACATGTTCATATGTGATAGACATATTTTTGGAGCACACAAATCTCAGATTTGTGTATTCTTGGAACGCACAAATCTCAGATTTGTGTCTTCATTGGTCGCATAAAACTCAAATTATGTATTCATGGAACACATAAAACTCAAATTTGTGTATTCATGGAACACATAAAACTCGAATTTATGTATTCCTGAAATACACAAAACTTGATTTTGTTTGTTCCAATTTTGTGTATTCCTAAACACAGAGATCTTAGAATTGTGTATTCTTGGAACGCACAAATCTTATATCTGTCTATTCATGGAACACATTAAACTCAAATTTGTGTTTTCGTTGAACACATAAAACTCGAATTTAAGTATTCCTGAAATACACAAAACTTGATTTTGGTTGTTCCAATTCTGTGTATTCCTGCAATACACAAATCTCAGAATTGTGTATTCATGGAACATATTAAAAAAAAATCGGAAAAAAAAAATTTCGAAAAAAAAAAATTAGAAAAGAAATTGGAAAAAAAATCAAAAAAAAATATTTTGAAAAAAATAAAATTAAAAAAAGAAAATAAATAAATAAATATTACTATAATAAATAGTGAAGATAATTAAAGTAATTAATTAATAGGCCTATGGGTATTTTTGTAATCTTTCAACTTTTTTGTGCTTAAGTGAAAATTAAGTTGAAGTTGTAATTAAATGAGAATTCTTACGCTCTCCGTGTAATTAACTGTGCGGTGTCTCCTAAGAATATACAACACGAAACATTGAAAAATAATGAAACATAAAACTTAAAAGTCAATTCTTTCATGCAAACAAAAACAAAATAAAATTCCACTGCCGCTCTCTTGCACAAAAAACGCCGCCACTCGTAGACTATTCTTCACCATCTTCATCCAGGCTTGGCTACGTCATTAATAATTAAAAATCCAAACTAAGGTACAAGAAATAGAGTAATGATATATACCACCCAATGGCGTGGCGTAAATTAGTCAGTAATAAATTATTAATTTAGATCAAAAAAATAAATACATTAATGATTTATAGTCAATCAATTCACGCCTGATCATTTAGTGGTAATTGAGTGATATGATTTCGAATGGTATATGTCATTACTCAAAAAAATAATTTTTACAATTTAAATTCTGAAAAAGTTAAATTATTTTAACCTAATCTCATCACTTTTATAATATTTCAAATTTTTTTAATTTAAGTATAAATTAGGGTGATTGACACATAGAAACTTGGAGACTAGTTTTTCTTCCTATAGAAACTAGTGGGAATCTTATTTTTTTAAAGAGACCTAAAAAGTGACCAAATACTAAAATACCCTTACTAACACTAAAAGACAAAAATTTGATGTCACTGCTCATCTCTCTCCACTACCCACCTATCTCCGACCTCTGATCACCGACCACCGACATCC
Source organism: Nemophila menziesii (assembly GCA_029959085.1). Lineage (NCBI taxonomy): Eukaryota > Viridiplantae > Streptophyta > Magnoliopsida > Boraginales > Hydrophyllaceae > Nemophila > Nemophila menziesii. The sequence goes on along the minus strand of JARWIR010000064.1, from coordinate 1,195,104 downwards.
GGTTGTCGGTAAAAATGCAGAGCATCGGAAAAAATTGGTGAGTTAAAAAAAAACAATCAAATACTCTAAAAAAATTGATGAGTTTCTACTAAAAAGGATGAATTTTCTACAAAAATGATGAGTTCTCTAAAAGAAAGCAGAGTATTCTACAAGCGCAGAGTTTCTATAAAAAAAAGTTGTGTATTATTAAAAAAATTGAGTATAACTTTTACAACACAATTATTCCAACAACAAAAAAATTAACTAATTACAATAGCTATTAAACAAAAAGGAAAGGAAAAAACCTAATTACAACAAAAATATTAAAAACGCTCTAAAAATCTTGTTTGCCCAGATCTTACAAAAAAAATTGAAAAATCTTCTCAGCTTCAAAACAGCTTGCCGACGACTTCCCCTTCGAACAAGTTTGTTGGATCTGTGCGCATCTGTGGAAGGCAGGGAAACAATGGCTGGAGCAGCTGCGAAGAGGACAAAGAAAACAACCATGGCTGGACCTCGCCGTTTCTATGGTGCATCTGAGGAAGGCAGGGCAACCATGGCTGCTCGAAGCCAGTCACGAAACTAAGAACTAGACTCGCTGGAGAAGACAACTTCAAACAAGCTTGTTGGGTCTCTGAGAAAGGCAGTGCAACAATGGCTGGAGCAGCTCACCACTACTCTCAATCTCACCTCCGCACAGTCGCTCTCCTTCGTCGCCAGATCCGACAAAACCATAGCCACCGACGAAGCTCAACGAACTTTGGTTGATGCAAGGCTGAGATCCTCATTTTCGAAGCATCTCCATTGAAGTTTCAGCAAAATAGCAACCATTACTCCATTATTTGGTTGATGCAAGGCTGAGATCTCCTCAGATGCACCATAGAAAAGGCGAGTTTCGTGACCTCCTCAGATGCGGTTTTCTTCTCTGTCGACCTCTATTTTTTTCGAGCAGGGAGCTCCATTCGTGAGGAGTGCGGCTTATTTCGTCTTTAAGGAGCGCGGCTTATTTCGTCTTCAAGTGGAGAGCTTCTCCTGTGTGAGAAGCTGTAGAAGATGAGATAGAAATGCCGACGAGAGAGAGAGAGAGAGAGAGAGAGAGAGAGAGAGAGAGAGAGAGAGAGAGAGAGAGAGAGAGAGAGAGAGAGAGAGAGAGAGAGAGAGAGAGAGAGAGAGAGAGAGAGTATTAGGATTTTAATTAAATAATTTCTAAAATAATATACTATATATAGGAAAAGAAAAAACAAAAGGGGGTAAAATTGTAAATGGATTTTTTCTCATAATATTAAAATATAATTGAAGTTTTTAGTGAAAAGAGTAAAAAAAAATAGGGTTGGTTAGAAGTAAAGGATGGATGTTTAAAACTTCTTGAATAAAAATCTCTATAAATTATAGTAGTGATTTTTTTGTATATTTTCATACAAATCCTACAAGAAGTACCGTATGGGGAGCTTTTGTCAAAAAAAAAAAGTATACGGGGAGCGGATTTTATGTGAGTTTTGTGGTCCTTTCTGTGAACATTTTTGGGCTTATACTGCATTTCTTTAATTGTTTTGTAGTAAACATTCATTTGATTTTTTTTTTATGTCAAATCATTCATTTGCTTTAGTACTGCATTTTTTGAATTATTTTACCTTAAATATTACTTTTTGAATTGTTTTGCTGTAAATATTCATTTGGAGCAATCTTGTATTGTGAATTGTTTTGCAGTAATATTCACTTAATGCAATTGTTGAAATTTAGTCTTATACTACATTTTTAATTGTTTTGCAGTAAATATTCATTTGATGCAACTGTCAAAGATTGTTATACAGCAGCTCAATGAAGTCCAATGAATTGTGTTGCACAGTCCAATGAATTGTGTCGTACAAGCCAATGAATTGTGTTGCTTCATTGGGTCGAACAACCAGTGAATTGTGTCGCACAACCCAGAGAATTGTGTCGCGTATTGCAACCAATTGTGTTGCGTCTCGTAGCCCAGTAAAGTTTGTCGCATGTCGCAGCCTAGTAGCCCAGTAAAAAGTATTGCAACACAGTGAAAGGTATTATATACGTGAATTGGTATTGGTAATGAAATGGGATAGATCTTATGAAAAACATTTGTTGGATTGTGAATCTTTTGGATTGATCGCCCTATAATCAATAGATCAAAGTTTTCCCCCTTAGTTTGGATCCTTTGTTAGCAGTGTTATTGATGGTGGAGTATGGCGGCGTAGTTGTGGGGTGGTGGTTTTTGTGGGTTACTCGGGAGAATAGGGTTTAATTTTGAGAAATTATTAATAGCTTATCAAAAGTGAAAATCTTATTCAAAACTTATAACCTGTATTTTTTTCAGCGACTAAGAAGATCCTCGTTCGTAAAATATTAGTCATCAAAACTACGATATGTAATAAGACCTCTTAGATCCACCCATGTTTATAATGTTAAGTTAAATCATTCTCTTAAAGTTTTGTTAGAACATGAGATCAAACATTTATTTCATTTGATTTAGTAAATTTTTAAAATAATTTTTCTCTAATATTTAATTTTTTTCTTAAAATAGACTTACAACCCTATTTTGATTATATTTCAAAATGATTCCTAATTTAATTAATTTTTTCTTTTGTTTCTATTGGACTTTAAAATATGATAATGGATTTTCTAATCTTTCTTAAAGAATAGAGAGATAGTTGAGCTTCACCTACATATCGAATAGAGAGATAGTTGAGCTTCACCTACATATCGATTCCATTGTCATTAACAACCTTATAGCGAGAGCGGATCAGATAAGGTATAAGACGCACCCGTTATTGTTCCTATATGGCTATATACATTTTTTTTTTTTTGGACATTTGGGGGTGTCAAGACACCCCAAAGCTATATACATATTACACACGTCTTATTATTCTTATCTACTATTATGCGAATTAGTTAGCGCATACATCTCGAATAATACACACATTAATCAATTTCGATTGAACAGCTATCCCACCCTCTATACCTTGCAACAAATGATAAATCCCCTTGACCCAACACCAGTCTTATAAGTCTTACGAAGTATATCCTGGTAGAGGGGCTGTACTATTCCTTACAACAGAATAATTGAACACATTTATCAGTACCGATCGACAGTAAGTCTCTTTTAAAACAAAAACAAATATAACCACGATAAAGCCTCTTTTTTTTTTTTTAATACATATGAGAACCACTTTGGACTCAGAATCATTTTAACTCCAGTAAAATTCAATCTTAGAGTCACTTGGTCTCTGCAGATAGTCTAACCCAAACCTCTTTGAAACATATATATATATATATATATATATATATATATATATATATGTATATTAGTCATGATATATTATCTTATTATTATTTTCGAAAGATGGCCTGATAATAAAAGATGTGTTTTTCGAAAAATAATCTAATAATAAAAGATATCTTTCAAATATATTACTATGTTTTTATGGATATAATATTTTTAAACTAATACATGTAAAAAGGCATATAATTGCATTCGAGGATTTACCAAGAAATGATGGTTGAACTTCACAAAAATTTCAGGGTTTAAAATACTTTATCAATTAGATTTTTACATTAAAAAAGAAAAATATCATATTTTTTGCTATTACTTTTTAATACGTATGAAGTTCTCAACCTATTGATGAAATAATTCGTTACCGAGAAGACCCAATTTTCAGCATCATAAGGTTCTCCAACTTTAATGAAATTGAAATTCTTAACTGAACGGGAAATTTTGGATTATTATTTCTAAGTAAAAATTGATAAGAAAAATAAAAACTCTCTCTGGAAAACTCTCTCTAACAACTTTTTCTGAAAACTCTTTCTGGAAAACTAGCCGTTATCAGTCAAAATAGCTTCTCTCTCTGATCCAACACCGGAGGCTCCTCTGGACAAGATGGGAATTCCCCGTCTACCGCCACCTATTGGCGACAACTCCGCGGACACGATGATGAGTGAAGAAATGTCGAAAAACGGCGGACAAGAGGCATTTCCGCCATTGGAACGAAAAGAGCATCGCTTCGCTAAACGGGCCAGGCCCAATCTTGATGTAATGCACAACGTAGGAGGTGGAAAGCAATCTGAGGCCGTCAATTTGCCGCGCTTAAATCCTTTGAATCCGCCAAAGAAATCTTCATGTTGGCACTCCGCTCTAATGGGTAAGAATAATATTATTCCTGAAATAATTGATGAGGAGGAAATTAGATTGAATAGACTTAATGGGATTGATGATAAACTTATTGAATCAATCAAGGATGATGTATTTGAACCCAATTGTGAGTTTCCTCAAGTGATTAGGACTAGGGAAGAAATTTTAGAAGGAATTCAATTATGGGAAAACACTGTGGTTGTTAGACTCTTAGGATATAAAGTGAGTTTTGGCTATCTTTCCTCGGAGCTTAAGCAGATTTGGAACCCCAAATGAATGATGGATTTAGTAGATGTTATTGTTTTACTGGTGGATTTGGCAAAAGAGTTGTGATGGTTCATTTGAAGATACGTTACATTAAAAGACACAACGTTTAGTTTAGTATAGAAGACCAAAACATAAGCTGGTGCAGATGGTATGAAAGTCTGGTCCAAAAGCCCACTAGCTTGGAGGCCCAGATTCAAAGCCCAGCAATACCTTTTTTTTTCTTTGTTTTGTTTTGCTTCATAACCAAAAGAAAAATAAAATAAATAACATGTACTATTATTTATTTTAATTTTTTTTTCTTTTATTTTTTTCAAATTCTATGACTCAATTTCTCATTCAACTTCAAATGATTTTTACCAGATGAATGTATTACGTTAATTAATATTCGAATCATTTCTTTAAATTGAGTCACCCACTGTCATCGTAAACATGGTCATCCCTTGGGTAAAAATCTCATTTGACCAACAATCCCCACATGAATGGAAATTGACTAACCACCTTAAAAAAAATTATGAAAAAGAATGCTTAACACGAGAGAGAGCGAGAGAGAAGCGTAGAAGAATACTACATCGAGAAAGGTAGCTTTTGGCCTTGAACCTTCTTTAGTAAGAGCTATCGGATTTACTTGCTAACTAGTGAACGTGATGTCTTGAACTATTCAGCTTTTGTGTAAACTAAGACAATAGAAATTACATAGTATACTTCGAAACATTATTTGGTTCTCACGGTTGTGTCCATTTACGACCCTGGACAACTCCTGGTATTTCATGAATAACCGTCGGAGAATTTCGCCATTACAAATTCTCGTAGGGCGGCCCTACCCATGTTATTCATATAGGTGGTCTCTTGTCGAGAATATTCTGCATTACTCTATCTTATGTTAGAAGATACAAGAACCATTAAAAGTTTAACTTATCCTTCAAATTTACATGTAGCACTGTTTAATTTTTGTCCTAAGAATGGTTAAGGGAGGTTTCCCCACAGTGCATCGCACCAAATTGCAGTTTCATGATTCAGTTTTCCCTTTGAACCTAGATTGTGGGATCTTCACTCTGCTAGGTAGGGTTCCCATCATGGCAACTCAGCTTTCGTAGGCTTAAGACCCATTCTCCTTGACAACACTCGCACTTGCTCTCTTTGTAGACCTTTGGTAAGTGGATCTGCTATATTATCCTTTGATCAAACATAATCAATTGTGATAATTCCGCTTGAGAGCAATTGTCTAACGGTATTGTGTCTACGACGTATGTGTCTAGACTTACCGTTATACATTTCGTTTAGTGCCCTACCAATGACACTTTGACTATCGCTATGTATACAGATAGCTGACACAGGCTTTGGCCAATTAGGAATATCCTCTAGGAAATTCCGAAGCCACTCGGCTTCTTCAGCAGCTTTGTCTAAAGCTATAAACTCAGATTTCATAGTTGATCTGGCTATGCACGTTTGCTTAGTGGATTTCCAAGACACAGCTGCTCCTCCTAACATGTAGACAAATCCACTTGTGGATTTTGAGTCGGTGGAGTCTGATATCCAGTTTGCATCACTGTATCATTCTAGTACAGCTGGATATCCTGTGTACAACAACCCTTCGTTCATAGTGTATCTAAGATACCTTAGAACTCTTACAATAGCAAGCCAGTGGTTCTTCCCCGGATTATTTGTAAACCTACTTAGCTTGCTTACTGCATGTGCTATATCTGGCCTAGTGCAGTTCGTTAAGTACACGAGACTCCCAATAATCCGAGAGTACTCCAACTGGTTGATCATATCACCAGTGTTCTTAGCAAGATGTAAATTTACATCAACTGGTGTCTTGGCGATATTTGTGTCGTCATTACTAAATTTGTTTAATACTTTCTCAATATAATGTGACTGAGATAGTATAATACCTTCAGATGTTTGGAGAATCTTGATACCCAAAATAACATCCGCAAGGCCTAGATCTTTCATGTCAAACTTACTTGAAAGCATCCTTTTGGTGAATTTAATCATATCATTGTTACTTCCAATGATTAACATATCATCCACATATAAACAGACAATGACATATCCAGTCTCATTTTGTTTTACATAAACGCATTTGTCACATTCATTTATCTTGAAATCATTCGAGATCATGAATCTATCAAATTTGTCATGCCATTGCTTCGGTGCCTGTTTTAAACCATATAGAGATTTAACAAGCTTACATACTTGCTTCTCCTTACCTGGAACTACGTAACCCTCAGGTTGTTCCATATATATCTCTTCATTTAGTTCTCCATTTAGGAAGGCTGTTTTTACATCCATCTGATGTATTTTGAGCTTGTATATTGAAGCTATATCGATTAACATTCGAATGGATGATATTCTCGTGACTGGAGAATAAGTATCAAAATAATCAAGTCCTTCTTTTTTACTATAACCTTTTACAACAAGGCGAGCCTTGTATTTTTCAATAGACCCATCGGTCTTTAGTTTCTTCTTGAATATCCATTTGCATCCAAGTGGTTTATTCCCAGGAGGGAGATCCACTAGTTCCCATGTATGGTTTTGCATAATGGAATCTATCTCGCTATTTACCGTTTCTTTCCAGTATGGTGCGTCAGGGTTTGACATAGCCTCCTTGAATGTTCGCGGTTCGTCATCTAGCATGTAAGATAGAAAGTCAGGACCAAAAGACGTAGAGGTTCTAATCCGCTTACTTCTTCTTGGTTCTCCTTCATTTGGCAATGATTCTTGATCTTGCTTTTCAGTTGGCAATGATTCTTGATCTTTCTTTTCTTCAATTGCATCACGTGTTCTTTTTAAGGAACCAAATTCTGGTGTGGTCTTGTACGGAAAGGTTGTTTCAAAGAAATGTGCATTTCTTGATTCAATCACCGTATTGACGTTAATGTCAACATGATAAGATTTGTGTACAAGGAATCTATATGCAGCACTGTTGTGAGCATATCCAATAAAGACGCAATCGATGGTCTTTGGTCCTATTTTGACCATTTTAGGAGCAAGAATTGCTACCTTTGTCAAGCATCCCCACACTTTTAAGTATTTGAAGGAAGGCGGTTTTCCTTTCCATAATTTGTAAGGAGTTTTACCTACCTTCTTGTGTGGTACCTTGTTGAGGATGTGATTTGCGGTGAGCAAAGCCTCTCCCCACAAGTACTGTGGTATCAGCAAGGTATTCATCATTTCCTTCAGCGTGCGGTTCTTGCGTTCAACAATCCCTCTTGTTGAGGCGAGTAGGGGGCCGTGGTTTGATGGATGATTCCATGTTTAGCGCAAAACTCCTCAAAAGGAGGCACATATTCTCCTCCCCTATCTGTTCTAAGATTCTTAATCTTTTTATTTAGTTGATTCTCAACTTCAGTTTTGTATTGCATAAATGCTTCTAAGGCATCATCCTCACTTCGAAGCAAGTATATTTGACAATACCTTGTGCAATCGTCAATGAAATTTATGAAATACTTTTTACCACTTTAAGTTTGCACAAATTTCAAGTCACATATGTCATTGTGAATTAACTCTAAAGGTACCAAAGTCCTTTCTATAGATTGAATGAGGTTTTTGTTAATTTTGACTCAACGCATACTTCACATTCCTTTTGAGAATTGAAGTTCACATTAGATAGTAACCCGATGTTTACTAACTTATTTAATGAACCAAAATTAACATCTCCTAATATATCGTGCCATAAATAAGGTGAGTCAAGGATATATTACTTACTCGGTAACATTTTGGTAGGTACTATGGTCATTATATTCATCTTAAATAAACCATCACATAGGTACCCTTTACCCAAAAATATCCCACCTTTAGTGAGAATAAATTTATCAGACTTAAATACTAGTTTGAATCCATTCTTACTCAATAACGAACCTGAAACTAGATTCCTTCTAATGTCAGTCACATGGAGAACGTTATAGAGACTCAACTTTTTTTTTTAGAAGTCATTATTATAATAACGATTCCAGATCCAACTACTTTTGATGTAGAGAAATTCCCATACATAAAGTCTCTTCAATAGTTTCAACTTTGTATGTCTTGAACATACATGTCAGGTGGCCCACGTATCGACCCACCAATGTTTGGTATTGCCAACCAAATTTACTTTAGAAACTACTGTAGTAAAATCAATCTTATTTAATCTTAGTCATGGTTGCTTGGCCTTATTTTTCTTTCATGGAATTGCCTTTACCCTCTGTGATTTTAGCCGTCTATTCCTTTACACAGATAGTTATTTCTATTTAACCTCTTAGACTCCTCAACGGGTCTTTAAGAGTCGGGATCATGTCCCACAAATGTATTTTCCATAAGTGAAATTGATGATGGTATGTTGTTACCGATTCCATCATTTCTGGACATATTGTTTATCTTGGTAGACATCATTTCAATTACCAAGGATTACACAGTATTATAGATAATTCAAACAAACGAATTATTCAACCTTTCTCACTAAAAGACAACACAAAAACTTGACTCTTTCTTACGACAAAATGATTAAATTAATTTTAATTTCCCAAGTCTTTATATTCTTGTTAGTCCCCCAAGTTTTTATATTCTTGTTGTAGAGGATCGAAGAAATTAAAGAGATAATCAATTCACGTAAAAGAAGAATCTCAATCAATTAAGAATTCTTTTAGCGGAAAATTTTCAAACCACAAAGTTCGACAAGTATGCAGATACTAGCAAGATTGATATTAGTTGTTAAAAAACACACTAATATTACAACGTAATATGACGTTAGTAAGCGAGTATTTTTCTAGTATGTATACACAAGCCTAGAAATCAGAATAAGAGAAAAGAAATAGTATGTAATATTCATGTTCTGTATACACAGACCAAAAAAAAATTCCAAATAAAAAGAAAATGTTTTCTGGTTTATACCACGTGAATCGTAAATACCTTAAATTGTTGTGTTTTGTTTGTATAAACCAGTAAAACAATATAGGAACTAATGCAGAAATAAAATAAAAGTAAATAATTAAATAACAATAATTAAATAACTTTACTTGTCGAGGCTCGGATTGGATCCGATGTATTTAAGGTATTTAGGCCACGTACAGGTGTCTTACGTTTGTTGGCTTCGACCTCCAGGATACAACGACAAAACTATTCAAAAGAAACTGACACACGAATTCTTAAGAATCTCAACGAACTTAATAATGCTGCTTCTTTCTATCTCTCTCTTATAATTTTAATGCTTTGAAAAAAAATGAATGAAAATGTTTGAGTTGGCCAACTATTTATACAAGATGAAAAGGTGGATTTGGCAAAAGAGTTGTGATGGTTTATTTGAAGATACGTTACATTAAAAGACACAACGTTTAGTTTAGTATAGAAGACCAAAACATAAGCTGGTCCAGATGGTATGAAAGTCTGGCCCAAAAGCCCACTAGCTTGGAGGCCCAGATTCAAAGCCCAGCAGTAACTTTTTTTTTTCTTTGTTTTGTTTTGCTTCATAACCAAAAGAAAAATAAAATAAATAACATGTACTATTATTTATTTTAATTTTTTTTTCCTTTTATTTTCTTCAAATTCTATGACTCAATTTCTCATTCAACTTCAAATGATTTTTACCAGATGAATGTATTACGTTAATTAATATTCGAATTATTTCTTTAAATTGAGTCACCCACTGTCATCGTAAACATGGTCATCCCTTGGGTAAAAATCTCATTTGACCAACAGATGTTGGGTACGGTTATTTTATGGCTAAGTTTGCGAATAAGGATGATTGTGAGTTTGCATTGGCAGGCGGTCCATGGATGATCTTTGATCATTATTTAATTGTTAGAGAATGGACACCGGAATTTAAACCGCAACCGGATTCGATTACAAAAACAACGGCTTGGGTGAGAATCTCGAACGTTGGTATGCAGAACTATACAACTCGTATCCTACGTAAGATGGGTGATCAAATTGGTAGAACGGTTCGCATTGATTCGTTGACAAAGGCAAGGAAAAAAAGGTAACTATGCAAGGCTTGTTGTTGAGTTGGATTTAGGGAAGTCGTTGACGCCGAAAATTCATATCGGAGGTGAGACTTGTTTAGTGGAATATGAGGGCTTGTACCTTGTTTGTTTTGAATGTGGCAAATTTGGGCACCAGAAGGATAAATGTAATACGGCTATTGCTAACACACTTAATTTGGATACGGTAATAGAGACAAATGAGGTGATTCAAAGTAGCCCTTCGCGCGTAGAGCAAGTTGCTGAGTTGACCTATGGAGAGTTGATGGTAGTTAAGCGGAAAATTCGTACTAATAATAGGAATGGTAATAAAGGTAATATGAATGGGCTTAAGAGCATTTTGAATAAAGAATCCGGTTCACGTTATAGCGCATTATTCACCAAAGAGGGTGAGAATTTGATTCCAGATGGTAACAAGAAAGTGTGGGGCTCGAATAAAGCTTCCACTAGTTCTGGGGTAAAATTTAATAATTCAAGTAATAAGGGTAATGCGAATGGGAGTAAGAATCGTGCTGGGGGGGTCACATGATAGTTATTCAGCCTGACTTCGAGGCTTCGAAGATCTTGAATGCAGCCCCTGTAGTTGAGTTCTCGGCTGCTGGATTGGTACAAAAAACTGGTGCAGTTGGGGGGGGGGATCTGATGCAGGTGTCAGACAGAAAATGGTTACAGCAGGGGGCAGAAGGTTGGGTTCTACAGAAGTTGGTAACAAGGGAAAAGGTGTTGCGATAGTGGAGGGTCCTAGGGACGCGAGACTAGCAACCATTGGTGTGGATTGCCGCGGGATTCCAGCTGTGGACGGAGACTCGAATATGGCGGTAACATTAGTGGATAACTTGCAGGTTTTGGCGCCTGCTGCTGCGATAGCTGGACCAGAAAAGATGCTGGATGACAGCGCTGATGTGGATACAGGCGAGGATGGTGATCAGGGGATTCCTCCGGGTAATCTAACATCCCAAGCTAGGGGTTGGGTCACCACGGAGAGAGGCTCTATGGAAGGGGAGGATAGAGGGGAGGTCCTTGAACTTCCTGCCCAATTCGGTAACAGTGAATTGGTGTTGGAGGATTATAAACTCTCTTCTGTACGCAGTTTGAGGACGAGGATGGGGATGAGAGAATGGGAGTACGCCTGGGTAGTGCGCAAAGAGAGGAACAGGTAACCGTCTAAACCTCTTTTTCCTTTAGACTAATCGTTTACTTATGTGTACAGGACAAATGAGATTTGGGAATTGGGAAGGTCTTTCTCAATCTCCTAACATACTAATTTGGAATTGCCACGGAGCGAGGTCCCCGAATTTACAGAGAGTTGTCCGTGAGATGATTAGGACTCACCATGTGTGGTTAACCGTTATAGTTGAGCCGCGCGTAAGCAGTTCCAATGCAGATGATATTATTCGTGGGTTAGGCAAAGCTAATTTAGTTATAGTAGAGGCGGAAACATACAAAGGCGGGATCTGGATTCTCTGGGATGACTCGGAAATTGGAGTTCGTGTACTCTCAGCCGGAAAACAGGTAATAAATTTGGAAATTTCTAAACAAAATTGCGATGCTTGGATTTTTTCAGCAGTTTACGCTAGACCAAGGGCTATGGATAGGGAACCTTTATGGGAGGCGATTCATAAGGCTTTTAGTAATATTGCGGTACCTTGGCTAATCGCGGGTGATTTTAATCAAGTGGGTATTGAGGAAGATAAAAAGGGTGGCGAACGTGGTATTACTAGTAGAATGGTGAAGTTCGAGAATTTGAGGGAAAGTTACAACTTGACCGATTTGGGTTTTGAGGGGCCAAGGTTTACGTGGTGTGATTTGTGGAATACAGGTCAAAGAATACTACGCCGGTTGGACAAAGCGTACGGTAATACTGGTTTGGTTGAATTATTTCCTTCCGTTAGAGTTGTTAATTTGGACAGGAGGCATTCAGATCATGCGCCGATTTTGATCAAGCCTAGTCAGGAGCGTCAGCGAGTTGTACTTAGGTTTCGCTTTGAGACAGCATGGTGTCTTCATAAAGATTTTATGGAATCGGTTCAGGGGAAGTGGGATGAGAGTAATGGAAGTCTAGGCGACCGTCTTGAGCATATTAAAGCTCACCTTACCTCGTGGAAGATGGATGTCCTTGGGGACGTTAATAAGAAAAATAGGAGTTTGCTTGCTAGGCTAAAAGGGATTCAGCATTCGCTTCAAAGGTGTTATAATCCGTACCTATTCAGGTTAGGGAAGCGCCTTAGAGGTGAGTATCTGAGTGTTCTCGAAGAGGAGGAACAACTTTGGTTCCAAATATTGAAGGAGGATAGGATTCGTTCCGGGGATAGGAACACCAGGTATTATCATTTAGCTACTATGAAGAAACGGAAACGTTTGCTAGGTTAAAGGATTCGAACGGTGTTTTGTTAGAGGACGAAGCTGAATTGGGTAGGTTGGTGAGAAGCTATTACGTAGAGTTATATTCGGATTCAAACAAATTTGTAAGACCCTTCGCGTTACCTCACGGAAGACCTAGCAGAAAGAGGTATGTTGGAAGGGAATTTCTCGGAGGAGGAAATTAAGGCAGCGGTATTTCAATCGGGGACGACTAAGGCGGCAGGGCCGGATGGTATTTCAGCAGCCTTTTATCAGAAATGTTGGGATATTATTGGTAAGGAAGTGTGTCAAATGGTTAGGAGATCAATTCAGGATGGGAGGATTTCGGAAAAGCTAAATGGGACTCTCATTCACTTAATACCGAAGGTGCCTGATCCGGAGGTAGTGGGGAGTTTGAGGCCCATTAGTCTTATTAATTGTCTGATTAAATTCATTATGAAGGCGATGGTTAATCGGGTTCGTCCATTGTTAGCTGAGAAAATTGGGTATAATCAGAGCAGCTTCCTTCCGAGGAGATCGACGGTAGATAGCGTGGTCCTTGTTCAAGAAATTGATCATAGGATGCAAAAGTTGACTACTCAAAAAGGTTATATGGTACTACAGATCGACTTAGCGAAAGCTTATGATAAGCTGAGTTGGAGATTTATTGAGGATACGATAGCCTTCTTTGGTTTTCCGGAATCTTGGGCGCGGATTATTATGGATGCCATGGCAACAAACAGGATGCGAGTCTTGTGGAATGGACAGCAGCTGGAGGAGTTCATCCCCCAAAGGGGCATTCGGCAGGGAGACCCTCTATCCCCCTATCTTTTTGTTTTATGTATGTAACCTTTATCCATTCTTATTCAGGGGCTTTGTGAAGGAGGAGAATGGATACCCATTAGAATCCATCGTCAAAGTCCCGCTATTTCACATGTTTTTTTGCAGATGACTTGATGTTATTTTCGGAGGCGGATAGCCGCCAAGTGGACTTGATTAAAGAGGTGCTAAAAGTGTTCTGTGAAGAAGCGGGCAAGACAGTGAGCGAGGAGAAATCCCTAATATATTTTTCGAGGAACGTGGAGCATGATGCCGCTTTGGAACTCGCAGGCAGAAGTGGTTTCACGCTTAGTGATTCGTTAGGTGTTTATTTGGGGACCCCCATCAGGTCTCAAAGGCTTCCGAGGGGGTTTTTCGACGAGTAATAACTAATATGAGAAGCAAACTGCCTAATTGGATCTCTCATTGGCGGGGAGAATTACTCTTGCTCAATCCGTTTTGTCCGTGATTCCGACTTATATGATGCAAACCATGAAGTTTCCCAAGTACGTGTGTGATGAAATTGATGGAATTATTAGAGATTTTATTTGGGGTTCTTCGGATGAGGGGCGGAATATTCATTGGCTTTCGTGGGATAAAATATGCCGCACCAAGAAGAGTGGAGGTTTAAGGATTAGGAAAGCTTGTTATTACAATAGAGCTCTCTTGGCTAAATTAGGGTGGAAAGTGCTTCGAGGGGACCCGGCGTTATGGGTTACGGTTTTTAATCAGAAATATTTTCAAGGGAATTTTCTAGGGAGGGAAGTTAAGGTTTCCGATTCCAGAATGTGCAAGGCTATTCTAGCGGGGTGTGACGTGTTGCGGAGGGGAGTGACTGAGGGTGGAAATGGGATGGAAAGATCTTATACGTGGAGGTTCGAGGCTTCCAGAATGTTCTCGGTCCGATCGGTGTATCTCATGTTAGCTCAAGATGAGGTGGATTTTGGTTTTAATTGGGAGTTAGTGTGGAAGTTAAAGTGCCCTCAAAAAGTGAAGGTGTTGTTGTGGCAGTGTGTGTGGGACCGGCTACCGACTCATGGGAATCTAGTGGGGACAGGGGTGTTGGAGGATGGCTCTTGTCCGAGGTGTGGGGACGCTGTCGAAACAGCTGCGCACCTCTTTCAACAGTGCATCGGTTTCAGTGGTTTGTTTAATTTTATCAATGGGCCTGAACTGCAATTTTCCAATAGTTCCCTTGGACACATGGGAAGCGAACAAGTCAGGGGCCTGGAGGACAGGTCAGCCTTGGTTTGGGAAGGTAATACTCAAGTGCAGGTGTCACATGGTCCACTCCAAGGGACCACAAGTACTTCAACATAGCAGATGGGGGAGCAGGGTACTGGTCTAGCGCAGCAACATGTTGATACTCCACAAATATCTGCAGCAGTTGAGGGTTCAGGTCACGTTCTCGACAGTGGAGCTGGTGGACTAGGTTGTTGTCTAGTAAAAGGTTGGTTGGTGGGATAGAGAGGCGTGTTTGGGTAGCGGCAGCAGCATGGGTTGTGTGGATTAATAGGAATCATCGAGTGTTCGATAACGGAGCCATAATAAAGTCTAATAACGAGCTAATTTCGATTAGTAGGGTGGTGGCTAGTGACTACCTACGAGCTTGGGGTGGAGAAGGGGTTGGAGGTTTGATTGTTTCTTCACGAAGTGTTCTAATTAAATGGTCCAAACCTAGTGTGTGAGTCAAGCTTAATGTAGATGGCTCTTTTGACCCAAACAATACGATTGGTGGAGTTTGAGGTTTATTCCGAAATACAGGGGGCGACTACTTAGGTGGTTTTGTGGGGCATTATGGTGTTAGTACACCTCTCGAAGCGGAGGCGTTAGCACTTAACCTTGCTCTTAAAATGGCAGTTAATCGTGGGTTTAGACAACTTATTATCCAGACTGACTCGCGTGAGTTGCATGCGCTAGTGAAGAGCGATGCGAACTCAAGGGAAGTCTCGAGTCATACAATTAAGGAGTGCAAGGACATCTTGGGAAGCAATGCGGGGTTTGATTTAGTTTGGAACTACCGAGAAGCGAACAATTGCGTAGATTGGATGACTAAGAAAGGTATATGGAGTCCTGAGGAGCTAACAGAGTATATAGACCCTCTGAATGATCTTTGGCGACTTCTTGATCGGGATCGGTATAGGTGGGCGACGCCTAGAACAACCTTAGATAACTAATAATCTTTTATAGAAGAGTTTTCTCTTCAGGGTCCTTGTGGCCTCTTGTGTAACAAAAAAACATCATTACTCATAAAAAATACATAAATTTCATATAAGGTACAAAACACTGTTAAAGTACAAACCTCTAGTGATCGTCAAATTGGTCGCTAGAGGTATAGTAAATGATCGGCAAAGGGCCGTTTCTAACTTTAATGACCGACATTGATCGCTTACGATTGGTCGCTTGTATTTGATCA
The DNA here is from genome assembly GCA_029959085.1 of Nemophila menziesii. Taxonomy (NCBI): domain Eukaryota; kingdom Viridiplantae; phylum Streptophyta; class Magnoliopsida; order Boraginales; family Hydrophyllaceae; genus Nemophila; species Nemophila menziesii. The sequence continues at coordinate 1,179,185 of JARWIR010000064.1, read as the reverse complement.
TTAAAGCCCCTCAACTGTGACCATCATAGTACGAGCGGTCGCTAAAAATTTAAACCTTTATCGATTACCACTTTGTCGGCATTAATTATACATTACCGACCACATAAGTGGTCATTAATGTGTACCAACCAATACCGACTACGAGGTGGCCGGTCTAGAGTTGCACTCATTACCGACAAAACTCCGGCGGTTACTATTCATTTTACTCCTTTAGCGACCACTAGCGGTCGGTGAAATTTTATTTAATAAAACAAAAATACAAATAAACTATATTTTTTACTTGATGTACAAAAGAGATTGATTATAATAATATATAACAACCTATGGAGAATATAAAAAAATTTAGATAGTTGTATACAAAGTGAATAAAATAAAGTTGAGTTTATATATAGAAACAGATCTGGTGGTTTCCTTATGCAGGGTGCGGCGGTGGGAATGGTCCATTGGTCGTGGCCATTTCTTATGTTGTGGTAGAGGATGGTCCACTGGTGGCGATGGTTTTTTTGTGCAGGTTTTGGGCCGACGGGTTTCTTATGAAGAGAGAGAAGAGAGAGAATAGAGTCAAGAAAGGAGAGAGAACAGATATGAGAAGTGAAATGGATGAATTTCATAACCTATAATTTTTTTTTCTTGAAATTTTTGGTAGATGAGTGGTTTTTGGACTTTTTTGCTTATTTAGTTGGGATTGAAATGGCTAGTTGGAGATGGGATTTTATGAGTAAATATAGGATAGCCGTACGCCTCTTTTAATAATTCCGTTTTTTACTAATTATGATTGTTGTAATATTTATAAATCTATTTATAGAACTATGGAAAATTGTAATTCCTTTTTTTTTCACAAAAAAAATCTTGTGGCTGATTGGGTTGCCAAACACACGCTTCTTGACTCGTTGTTTGATGACTGGAGTTCTTATCCCCTCTCTCAGTTAGCTAATCTTAGTTACCTTGATTTTACCATTGATGATATTGGGCGATTGTATTTTGAAACTTTTTTTCCTTTATTACTATCTATTTTGAAAAAAAAGAGTTGTTTCTAGTAATAATTAACAATCACAAGGTATATCATGAACAAAATTTGTATGTAAAATTTATCCACTACAAATATACCATTATCTTTTGAGAGATTAACTTATAAATTTATAATAGGCAAACACTTATTAAAATAGTAGATTGAAAAATGATCAAAACTATTAAATAAGCAAACAAATTTTAAATTCCATTAAGACACATCATTATTTTATAGCTTGAAAGCCTAAAGAACTTATTATAGTGACTTTAGTGACTCTCGCTATAAATATACTTTAACTAAGAGATATCAATAATTCATTAATTTTGGGAGGAAATTACTTTATACAGTCTCCATTAGGCTAACTTTATAAAGTAAATCCAAACTGGAAAACAATACTATAAACATCCAATTTCTAACTTCATGGTTAGGTTTTTCTCTCTTTTACCCCTGTTCGTGATGGGGACGGACCCGCGTCAGTTGTATTTTACATTAAGTTCAATCCCATACGGTGGGTACGGAACTAGGACACACAAACTTCACAAAAATCAGAATGGGGCTGCACCCAGCAACACTAAAACCATGGAGAAAGCAAACAAAAATTCAAGTAAATCAAGTGATTATAAACCAAAATCAATTACGCAATGGAGAAATAAAAAAACTTCATGTAAATCAAACAATGGAAAGCTGTTTACCAAATTCATGTACACAAAAAAAACTAAAACAACCTACAGATAAACACAAAGTAAGTATTTGCCAACAAGAACTAGCATTACTAAACCAGAACCAAACAAGATAAACGCAGTTTTGATGTAGATGCAGGACTTCACTTCACGGGTCTGGACCCCCCACGAGATTGGCCTTCATCGTTCTGGACCAGGCTGGTATGTTGATTAGGCTGGACACAAGTCATTACAGCTGTACCATTCACAAATAAACGAAAAACCAACTAATCAAATCGACCCAAACGCTTTTGGGAGTGGGGGCTGGACCATACCACTTGGACGCTGCTGGTGGGCTGGACGCATACTGGGTTGATGTTGCTGGTGGGCTGGACTTCATTATCCATCAACACTGATAATCCAACTCTTTTCTCAATGAACCCATACAACAATGAAATAGCATATAAACTCCCTGCCAAAGTACAACATACAGATCAAAACCTGGATATACTGTATATATATATATATATATATATATATATATATATATATATATATATATATATAGAGAGAGAGAGAGAGAATACAGGAAATAATCAGTTCAGCTGCAGTTATCTTTGTTTATCTAGAAGGTTTCATCAATTATTAATGGTGAGAAGTGAGAACACTATCTAGTGCGGTACCAAGAATTAGGATACGAAGCTTCATACCGACCAAAGTTGATGTTTGAATTAATACTGCAGTATCAAAACAATTGGGCTGCGAAGATTGGTGGTGGCCATTGGTGCAGAACGACATTTCTCTATCGATGGAGAAATTGAAAACAATTGCGATGCGAATCAAAAAAACTAAACAAAACCCATTCGCAGGAATTCAATTAGTGGCCATTGGTGCAGAACGGCATTTCTCTATCGATGGAGAAACTGGAAACAATTGCGATGCGAATCAAAAAAATTAAACAAAACCCATTCGCAGGAATTCAATTAGCGGTCTGGACCCATTGAGGAATTGGGCTTCAACGGTCTGGACCCATAAAGAGAAGGTCTTTAACGGTCTATACCCATCCAGATGGTGGCGTAGCGTCAGTAAGACCTTCAAGGCCTTCAATGGTGGAAAATGGCATTCCTAGGCGTCGATTTTAGTTGGGTTTTATCGCCATCATCGGTGGAGATTGGAACCCAATGTCGCAGGGGTTTCTTGTGCTGGAGAAGAGCGGCTTGGCGACGGCGGTGATGGTTCTCGGTGGGGATGATGGTGGCACGAGGTCTCAGTTGGTGGGATGGGATGATCAGTAAGAGAGAACGGGGAGAGAGAACAAGAGGGTAGTGGTGGGTTTGATGATGATGGTGGTGGTTCAGTAATTTGATTGTAAGGGGGCGGTGGTGGGATGGTGGAGAGGGTGCTGCCGAGAGGGAAGTTGAGGTGGTGGTGGGTTTGATGATGACGGTGGTGGTTCCGTGATCTGATTGTAGGGGGAGCGGTGGTGGGTTACAGTTGCTCATATCACAGAGAAAGGAGACAGGAGGGGGGGGGAAGGGTTGGGTATGCTGAGAGAAAAGGGGATGGTGGGGGGTTTATATAATAGTGATTGTAAGGGTTTTTTGCGCTTTTTATCACTATTAGTTTGGTTTGGTTGGGTTCTAACTAGGGTGGATGTTTTTTATTAATATGGACAATGGGTTGGCCTTATAACATTAATAACCCTAATTTTGGTAAGCAAAGAGACATGGCACCATTCAACGAGTTCAGAAGAAACCAAGATTCAAGAGGGGGATAATGGAAAAAACCAACGATTTAATACGTTTATACAGTGTTCTTAAAAAAACGTCAGATATTAGTGGAATAATTAATTTCCGAGCAATTTATAGTTAATAACAATTATTTGGTGAATTTATTGCATCAGAAATATTCTATCAAAATATTTTAGAATTTATTTATCTAATTTTTTTTATTATAGTCATTTTAGATAAATCATAAAAATTTATAATGTGGCCAATTTCTACCATCACTATAAATGAATAGTTCTCGGAAAAACTATATATCGTTTTGTATTAGATGGATGAGATTACCAAATTGTATTTTAAAAAGGGAATTTTTCTTTGTAAATACCAATTGTTTTAGTAAATACCATTTGACAAACAAGTATTAAAGTTTACAAAAATGAACTAACAGGTATCAAATATTCTGTTTTTAGGTTCCTGTACTTACTGTGAAGTTTGCCGTTAAATTCCATACGTCAATAACGTGGCTATCTTTTCCCTTCAAAATGAAATACCCAATTTTACAAAAGTAGATAGACAGATACCTAACGTTCTTTATTTGCAAATAGGGTTCTGGTGGCACGTACCATTTAATGCCAAATTTCATGGCGGGTACTAACGTGAGATCAAAAACGAAATTGAGTATCTATTTGTACACTTTTGTAAACTTAGGTACTCATTCAAATCGTAAAACAGTGGATATCCACGGAATTTTTTTTCTTTTTATAAAATATGTAGTTACTAGATATATAATTAGATAGTTCACATCCTTTTTTTATGGTTGTATAATTCCACTTTGAGATTTAGTAGGCTTTGTCTTACTAGCTATTTTAGCCTCAAAACATGCAAAATAATTTAAAAACTAAATAATCAATTAATGAAAAACTAGTTGATATTTTACTTAGGTAAAATTTTCTCGTAAATATCCAGTATTTCAAATTTTGACAAATAAGTATCCAAATTTTCAAAAGTGACAAATAGGTACCCACCGTGTTGTCTTTTGCCTTCTGTTAGTACCCGTCGTGCCGTGTAATACTACATATCAATGATGTGGTTATATTTTCCTTTCAAAATGAAGTACCCAAGTTTACAAAAGTGGACAAATAGGTACCCAACGTTCATTATTTGCAAATAAAGTCCTTGTATTATTTATTGACATGTGGCATTTAACGCTAAACTTCACGGCTGGTACCAACGGAAACAAAAAATAGATCGTTGGGCACTTGTTTGTCACTTTTGAAACTTTGGGCACTTATTTGTCCAAATCGCGAAGTAATGGGTATCCATGGGGGAATTTTCCCATTAAAATAAGTATATTATTAATATATAATAGGGAAAATTCTCACTTAGATACCTATTGTTTTAATTTTTGACAAATAAGTACCTAAGTTTACAAAAGTGGACAAACGGGTACCAAATTTTCCGTTTTTTGGGTCCTGTTAGTACCTGCCGTGAATTTTATCGTCAAATGTCACGTGTCAATGATGTGGATATATTTTTTTTCCAAAAAGAAGTGTCCAAGTTAACAAAGTTGGACAAACAAGTACCTAAGACTCTTTATTTGTTAATAGGATCTTGATATTATTTTTTGACACGTGGCATTTAACACCAAACTCTAAGACGGGTATCAACGTGGACTAAAAACAAAACGTTGGGTACCTATTTGTACACTTTTGTAAACCTAGGTACTTATTTATCCAAAATACGAAACAGTGGGTATCAACGGGGGAATATTTCCCTTATTTAATCATAATTCATACTTAATAAATTTAAAAATAGATCCGTTTAATATATATATATCATTATTTTAATAAAAATAATATATTAATTTATATTTTTTTAGATAAAGGTATCCTTCTTCTTCTTCTTCTTCTTCTTCTTCTTCTTTTTCTTCTTCTTCTTCTTCTTCTTCAATACAAGCCTCGCAAGTGTATGGGTCATCCCAAGTAATAAAATGATAAATATGTTAAATCATTCTCCACGAACTATGAGTTTAATTCTCTGTGTTTTATAAAATAATTTGGGGTGTTGTTTCAAAAACAAAAGGTAAAATATTTATCTGATTTCATTTTTAACTAAAGTGCAAAATGTTGAAGTGCAAACAATTATATAAAGGAAAAGGACTAAAATGTAATTGGATGAAAGATGTGAGATGAGAGTATAGTTTGAGTGTTGCTAGTAATCTCCACTAGTTATGAATTTATACGTATACTGACATAAAGGTGAGTAGGTATTTTGACAGTAGTTGGGATTCTACAATCACCCTAAATCCCCTTCGGGTAGATAGGGGGTTGCCTTAGGATGTTAGAGACCTCTCCCGAGTGACCCTAGATTATCCAGGTTAGTCAAGACCTCTCGGTTCACTAACACACACCGAACGTCTATATATTATGTCTGTATCTTGACCCCCTTCCGGGGCGATAATTAAAATACTAACTCAACCCAATACTCGACCAAGGTAAGACTTGAAAAATTCAATATAATTATATATTCAATGCAAAATTTTCAATTCATTTCAATGTTATAATCCAAAAATACAATAATACTGAATTTACGGATTGATTCGAGCCAAAAACTCAAGATCAAAAAGTTAAATTCCTAGCTTTTTTGACTTGTTGGTTTCGGCCCTTAGGGTTCTGAGAGAAAGGGAATTCTATTTTTTTGTTTCCTGGTGTGTAACTAACTGATGATAAAATTCAAGATTAATCTATTTATCATTATCTTGGATTCTTATCTTATTCTTTATTCAAGAAATAAAGAATAAAGAGGTCAAGTCAAACTCTATCTCTCCCTTTTCTATCTAGTTAAGGATGATTTACTCATAAATTCCATGACTCAACAATTTTGGTCAAAGAAGTTCAATAAAAAAAAAGACTAAAATACCCTTTACCACCTTAATTAATCCCTACGATACTATATTATTAAAACATTTCATAATTACAATATACTATAACTAAAATATTCCATAATGTTTACTATTCTATTACACAGAACCAAACCATTTCCTCGAATTGACAAATTAGTAGTATTCAAAGTTATAACTGTGTATGAATAAAGCAAACAAAAAAAAAATTGAAATCAAGAAGACTAAAAACGTAATTCAAAAGTAGTGGGTTAATAGTATAAGAACAATGGGTTATCTGAACAAAATAGTGGATTGCAAAAATATATCAACAGATTGTAGATGTCAAAACAATAGGTTATTTACATATTGCACATACATAACATGGGTTATAGGTATAATAATCAGGGGCGGAGCCAAAGGGGGGTTAGGGGGGTCTATGGCCTCCCCTGAATTTTCTGGAAAAAAAAAATATAACTAAACATTAAAAAAAAAAAAATTATAAGTAAATAATCCCTAAATATTTGTAAAATCTTCATTTGGCCCCCCCTAATTTTTAAAATTTATTTTATTAAGTTATAAATTACTTTAATTATATGATTTTTAATTTTTTTTTTATATATAATATATGTTATTTTTTATAAAAAATAAAGAATTTATAGAGTAATTAATTAAAAATAATAATAATAACGAGACTTATATTTCAACATTACAAAATATAGGGACTTATAGTGCAATTTTGCATCATATAAGGACTTATTTTGCAATTTTACATAATACATTGACTTATAAAGAAATTTAAAGCAAAAAAAAAAATTTCGGGGGAACCCCCTTGGCCCCCCCTAACAAAAATTTCTGGCTCCGTCCCTGATAATAATGACAGATTATTTTCATATTGCAGTGGATTGTCACTAATAACAATGTTTGTTATAGGTTGTCTATATGTTGTAATATCGCTCCACTTTTTGCTTTAACATATGACATATTCACAAAAATCATCTTAATAAAGGTGAGACTAGGCAATTTCTATACCTTACGTCGTTTTTTTTCACGATATAATGAACATTGTTCTTTTTTTATATGGAACGTCACTGCGTGGTGAATGGTGATCAATAGTCTGCTAGTGCAGTTTACCATTACAAAAGTTAGCTTTATATAAATAATTACAAAAAATTTAGAACAAAAAAGAAAAGATAAATACAAAAGTCAAACTTACATTTTTTTTTTTGATATTTTTCACAATGTAAAGTAACATTGTTTTTTTTGGATTTGAGTTTTATATGCTCTCGGCTAAATGGATAGTAGTATATATAAATAGAAAAATTAGCTTGCGCACCTTTCACTTCTAAATCTTTATTTGATTAGTATATATGTGGATGAAAGTGTTGTTTTGAGGGTGAAAAATAATGTGGCTAACTAGTTGAGGTTAGCTCAACTGAACCTCAATTGGTTAGAGTCTTGGTTATCTTTTTAGACGGTACAGGTTCAAACCGTGTCTATAACATCGAGTCTAAAAAATAGTTTTTCCATGTAACAAAGAAAAAAAAAATACTGCCGCAAAGATATTTGTTGGGAAGAGTCCATGTGAAGAAGAGGAGTAAAGAAGTTGATACAATTTTTCTTTTTAAAATTTAAAAGACATCGACGGATATTTTGAAATAAGTGGTAGAATGAGAAAAGACAATGTAAATCAACCGAGTTCCAGAGTATCTACAAAATCACCACAAACCGCTTTTGCAAAAGACACTAAGCACATGATCCTGGGATTTCAATAAGCATAAAAATTTACAATTTTTTGGGTCCTCCCACTGAAAATTCTGTAATACGTACCCATCAATCATCAAGATATTAAGTTTGCATATTACATCGGTGCAGTCAGATCCAATACATAACTAATTATATTCTATGAATACCTCAACAACAACAGGTGGTGGTCCTAATTACCTGTTATGTTTATAAAAGGAAGTACGAAAAACTTTAATTTCTAAAAAAGATAAGAAGAAAGAAAAAATATGATGATGTTTTCAAAAGATGATAACTCAGAGTCTAACACTCTGCTGCCGGAATATTCTTCAAGAATCGAGAAAGCGTGGAAATGGAAGAGAATACTGGATTTGAAAGAGGCAAAAGATCAAATTTTGTTTTCATTGCCTATGATCATTACAAATGTTTCGTATAGCTTAATACTTTTGGTATCAGTAATGTGCACAGGTCACCTTGGAGAGCTTCAGCTTGCTGCTTCTACTCTTGCCAATTCATGGGCAAACGTTTCTTGTTTCAGTATCCTGGTAATCTTATATTTTGTTTTTTGGAATATTCTCTAAATGGTCAGTTGACTTAAATTAGAAGTCATTCTTTTTCCTTTGTTCAAAAGAAGTCAGTCTTTGAGACTTGCACCTTAAATAATGAACTAATAATTTTTCTTCGTAGATAATTCTTATTACAAATTCTTTCCAATTAAATATGATTTATTTGTATTATAAGCTCCTATATTATGCAAAAATTTACTATGTATTTATACTACTATAGTGTTATTTTGCATACCAAATGTAGAGGACCTTGGCACACCTTAACATAGCTAGCTCCATCTCTGAAATCATTGAATGAAAATTTCTTTTGATTGAAAATAAATAAATGTTTTTGTTTTGTAATTTGTTTTTCTCATAATATTTATTTTCATAAGTAGAGATAGAGGTAGAGGTAGAGATAGAGGTGAGTACGTTCCGATTAGACTTGGTTTTTGGCCGAAATCGAAACTGCATGGTTCGGTTTTTAAGGGTGCTGGTACTGAACCAAACAATTTTCATCGGTTCGATTTTGTCGGTTTTTGAATCGGTAAACGTCTATTTGACACATTAATATTATCCAATATGTCCGTATATGAAGTCTCATTTTGATATTATTTACCAATGTAAAAAAATTATAAATTGTAAGCAATTAATTACAGATCATTATTTCTATAATTTAATGTTTATACAGTAGTTTTATAATTTTTTAATAAACTAAAGGATCTTTTTAGATATATCGATTAATAATTTATGTAAAAAAAAATTGCATATTACAACCTTTTCAGCTGTTGATGTTATTTATGAATATTTTGTTTTTAAAATTTACACTAATTTGTATCCCTAAATTATAGTCTTTTACAAAATATAAAAAACAATCACGATGCCTTAAATAAAAATAGAAGGGAGGTAATTGAAAACTTAAAAAGTTTGGACATAAGTTTGTTTTTTTATTTTTTCATTTCGATTTTTCGTTTCAGTTTAAGTTTAGCATAAAAAAACGAACCGAACTTTCTAGTTTTCTAAAAAACTTATACCTAACCAGGCTACTTTTTTTTTTTTCAATTTTTGGATAGATTCCCTTCTTAAGTTTTGCTTTACTCATTCCTAAGTAGAGGTACCACTTACATTTAATCACCTATTGAATGTCTGCTAAAAACCAATTTCACAGTTTTTATACGTTACTTATAAGCCTCGTTCGATTAACAATTACTTACACAAAAAAAGTATTATCTACAAAATAATTTATAGTTACCTAAAATAATTTAACTGAACTCAATAAACATCTATTTCTATGACACAAAAGCGATTATCGTTGAAGTTTTATGTTTTATAATTAAGTTCTACAAATTGTATCTTTCGATTTACGTCATTCGTGGTAAAGACCCATAAAAAATTAGGAAAATTTAAAGATGTCGAAGAGAGAATTTGAGATAGTGTTATCTATCCCCACACTCTATTTCACAAAAGAAAACAAGTCCCACAACTCGTAATATTCATAATATCTTTATATTAACTTCGGTTTTAATAGATATTTAGGGTGAAATTTGTGGAGCTTAGTTATGGGTGAAGCTTTACTCTTGGAAGATTTGGAATACTGATGATCAAAATAGGACTAATGATTTAGTGACTATTCATATATTTAGCTTACAACCTTTGTTACAGGTTGGTCTCAGTGGAGCACTTGAGACATTATGCGGGCAAGCCTATGGTGCAAAAATGTATAAAATGATGGGTGTTTATCTGCAAGCAAATTGCATTATATCATTCTTCCTCTGTATTCTCATATCAATTTGCTGGTGGTACTCTGATATTGTTTTAATTGCTTTACATCAAGATCCTGGCATATCGAAATTAGCCGGTGTCTATTTAAAATATCTCATTCCAGGATTATTTGGATACGGATTTTTGCATAACATTTTGAGGTTTCTTCAAACTCAGTCTGTTGTCATGCCACTTGTAGTGTGCTCATTAGTCCCCTTAATCATCCACTTGGGTCTCACCTATGCTTTTACTCACTGGACATCCTTTGCTTTCGAGGGACTAGCTATATCGATTTCAATTTCTATTTGGATTTCGGTCATAATGTTGGTAGTTTATGTTCTACATGGAAAAGAATTTGAACAAACTTGGGGAGGATTCTCTTTTGAAGCATTTTACCATCTCCATACAAATTTCAAACTTGGATTACCTTCAGCTGGCATGGTGTGGTGAGTAACCCTGTTTTCTCTTCTAATCTAAATCTTCCACATTCTTGAATTGAACTTCTCTGTTATATATCCACGATAGTTATTGACATTTTTCCATTTCGGATAAGTTTACAGTTTGGAGTACTGGGCTGTCGAGATTCTCGTGCTATTAGCTGGACTAATGCCTAACTCAAAAATAACAACTTCCGTGATAGGCATGTGGTTAGTGTTTTTATTTTAGAGGTTTTATTTTTATTAAAGTTACTCTATGAAGTGTTATTTGACTTACTAATTATTCAAGAATGTGTACTCAGTGTGAATACGGAAGACATTATTTACATGTTTGCTTATGGATTAAGTGCCGCTGCCAGGTATTACACATAATTTATTTTAGTCTTTGTGCTATACAAAAGTCTAAAAAACAAAAACAAAAACAAAAACAATCCTGTATTTGTAAAGGCATTTTTGTCTTTAAAATATGTATTTCAACCCCTTTAAAACATATAATAGTTTTTAGACTTTAGAAACGCAGGGACTAACACTACTGGAAATGCGGCGTTTCGCGACGACACGCGTCGTCGCGAAACCATCAAAATTCGTCGCTAAACAAGATTAGCGACGACATGTCGTCGCTAACTTGTCGTCTCTATCCAGGCGTCGCTAATTCGTGATTAGCGACGCCAAATAGTGTTTTCGTGACTAGTTCCTTTGGAATTTACCCACGAGGATTGGCGTCGCGGATTTATTGAATTCGCTACGACATGTTAGCGACGACATGTCGTCGCTAATTCAATAATTAGTTTTCATTTAATTTTTAATCGAATTTAATTTTCTTTTTTTTTAAATTAAATAGCGACAAACGTTGGCGACGGGCATGTCGTCGCTAATAATTGTTTTTATTTTTTTTTTTTTTTTACATTTTATCGAAAATCATTATTTATTTATTTTATTTAATGGTTTAGCGACGACAAGGCTCGTCGCTATTCGTTTTTTATTTTTTTATTTTTAATTTTTGTTTTTTTTTTTTTTTTTTTTTTTTTTTACTTTTTTATTTTTCTTTATTATTTAAATTTTAGTTTTTATTATTATTTTGATTTTAAATATAATACAAAATTATAAATAAATAAAAATCCAATAAAACATATAAAATACGATAATTCCATTCAAATAGTAAACGTGAAATAAATAAAGTCAACATCAAACGAGTCAAAGTCAAAGTCAAAGTCAAACATACGGAAATAAATAAAGTCTTAAACGTACCAACCAAATAAAAAAAAAATAACTTAATCATCATTCAAATTCGGATCTTCTCCATCTCCTCTTCTCTCCTCATCTTCTCTCTCTTCATCTCGTCTAGTGGGCCCGGGTTTGCTGATCGGCTGCATTCCATTAGCGATTCTCATCCCGTTTAATGCCTCGAAAAGAGTCTCTGCCATGCTCGGGGGTTGACTCGGCCGACTAGAAGAAGATGTGGGCCCGGGTGATGCGGAGGATGGGTCCGGTATCGGTGGAAGATTTTGAGCCGCGCGAAGCTCGTTCATCCCATCCAGAACCGCCTTAAGCAGCTCATCGTTCTCCCTGTCCGGCTGTGTAGGAGTCCTGGCTCGTTTCCGGACCGGACCAATGGTAGGCACCCAGTGTTTAGTCTTGGGTGGGTGTAGGACCTCCATGATCGTCTCGAGCATGGCATCCATCTGCTCCTGGATGCTAACTTCAGTACCCTCTGTTCCGGCTTGCACAACCTTCTTCTTCATCTTCTCCCGAAGAACACCCTGCAATTAGATTTCAATTTAAAAATAAATTAGATTAAGTAAAAAAAAAATTTAAAATAAAAAAAAATTAAATCAATTTTTTTTTTAAAAAGACTTACACTGGCTCTCTCCAAACGCTGATCACGCCAGCTATCCGTAGCCGCATCATATGAAAGGTGGTCGAAATAGCCGCATAAAGGAGGAAGATCCATCTCCTCCTGGGTCTCGTCATCTGTAAATGTTAACGGCTCTTTCGTCACCGTCTTCAGCTTCCCCTGGACAGTATACAATAACAAATTTTAATAAGTTAACAATTAAATTAAATTAAATACTAAATTATATTTTAATTTTTAAAACTTATACCTCAATAATCACCTCCCGGGTCTGTGACCAGTTCCTTGACCCCGCCTTGCTCGGAACTGACTGCTGCTCTCGATTCTTCTTGTTTATATCAGCCTGACTCTGTTACAAATAAAAAAGAAGTTGTTATAAAATTAATTAAAAAAAATGTATAAAATAATTAATAAATTTTTTTTTTCTACCTGTTTCGCCAAGTCATCCCACATCTTCTTCGTCGCCTCCCAAATCACCGGGTCAACATCTGGTGGAATTTCATCCGTGTAGTAGTAGTCGTTCTTCAAATCCGACTTGTATCGCCTGTAGGCTCCGGATGTCATCGCAGTCAATCTCTTAGTGATCTCGTCCCAATCGCTTCGCCTCCTCCACTCCTCTAAATCAAAAAATTGATGAAGTCGCTGCAAAACTACCCCTTTGTTATGGTCGGGGACCTCTTTCCATTCTTTGTAGCACGGGGGAACAGCATCTCGAACAGCATTACCAGCCACCTGTCCCACGTGTTTGCTATATGGGCCGACGAAGTTCCAGGTGCCGTCTATGACAGAAAAGTCAACTGGAATGGGCCAGCCGACTCTCTTCAGGGTCTCCTGAGCTGTCCGGATAGAGGTGGCAGCTTTCGGTCTCCTTTTTTTACGTTCACCTGTTTTAGTGAAAAATATTTAGTAACTACATATTTTTTTAAGTGATAAATAAACATTAATTGAATTTTTTATTACCCGATGGTTGGTTACAGTCAGCATTCGAACGTGGTGGACCCCTCGGGGGATCGTTACCCATCCCATCTCCACCGTGACTCCTACCCATGACAGCAGCCATCTATAAAATTTCATAAAATTGCATTTAAGTCCTAAATTTTTTTAAAATTTGCAAATAAGTCCAATTTTTTTGTAAAATTTACATTTAAGTCCAAATTTTTTTAAAATTTGCAAATAATTCCTATTTTTTTAAAAATTGCGTTTTAGTCCCATTTTCTTTTAAAATTTGCAAATAAGTCCTATTTTTTTAAAAATTGCATTTTAGTCCCATTTTCTTTTAAAATTTGCAAATAAGTCCTATTTTTTTAAAAATTGCATATAAGTCCAATTTTTTTAAAATTTGCAAATAAGTCCAAATTTTTTTAAAATTCGCATTTTAGTCCAATTTTTTTAAAATAAGTCCATTTTTAATAAAATTGCATTTTAGTCCTCTTTTTTTATAACATTGCATTTTAGTCCTTAATCATACAAAACTGCATTTTAGACCTTAAACATACAAATCAAACATATTGCAGATAGGTCCCTATATCTTAAAACACAATCAAAGATCAATAACATACCAACTATTACATTAAAGTTACAAATATCATACCAAAACCCTAATTTTTATCAAATTCCAATTACATGTTGTTATTTAACACCAAAAAATTACCAAACAACCCAGAAACATACACATAATTCTCGGATTTCATCAAACAACTAAAAACATTCATGAATTTTTACAAGAAAAAAAAAATTAAAAATAAAAAAATTGCAAGTTTGATCCGGAAATTGGAACCTGTTACGTAGAAATGGTGTAGATTTCGTCCATGAATCCATGCCAAGAAGAAGGAATCATACAAAAAAAACACAAGACAAAATATTAGAAATTAAAAAAATAAAATCAAAAAAGGTGAGATTAGAAGGTGTATTTGGACTAGAATCATTACCTGGACGTTGGATTAGGTGTTGTTTCACCTCGGAATAGCTTGGCTATGGCGGATATGGAGCTTTTGGGAGTGTTTTGGGTGTTTGTGTTTGGCAGAAATGAGCCTCGGTGTAGGGTTTTATAGAAAAATTGATTAGCGACGACACGGGTCGTCGCTAATCTTGGGATGTTGTCGCGAATTTGATACACGTGGCGCCCCACGTACACACGCCCCTTGCGTGTCTTAGCTTAGCGACGACACGTCGTCGCAAAATTTTGGCTAGTCGTCGCTAATTTTAGTGGGCGGGAAAGTTGACCGCCCTTGATGACCAATAGAATTTTTAATTATTTATTAGCGACGACAAACCCTTTGAATGTCGTCGCGAATAATTAGCAACGACATTCAAAGGTTAAATGTCGTCGCTAATCCACTTGAATGTCGTCGCTAATTTTTTTTTTTTTTTTTTTTTTTTAATATTTGGGGGTTTAATATGCTTACCCTTTCTTGTATTTTTTTTTGTGTTGTTTTTGGTTCCTTTTCACATTCTTAATTGGGTGTTCGGGTGTTTAGTCAAGTGTTTATGGTCAAACCTGGGTGTTCGGGTGTTTAGTCAAGTGTGATTGGTCAAACTTGGTTGTTCGGGGTGTTTAGTCGAGTGTTTATGGTCAAACTTGGGTATTCATGGTCAAAGTTAAGTGTTTAGAGTCAAAGTTAAGTGTTTAGAGTCAAAGTTAAGTGTTTAGAGTCAAAGTTAAGTGTTCATGGTCAAAGTTGAGTGTTTATGGTCAAAGTTGAGTGTTTAGAGTCAAAGTTAAGTGTTCATGGTCAAAGTTGAGTGTTTATGGTCAAAGTTAAGTGTTTAGAGTCAAAGTTAAGTGTTTAGAGTCAAAGTTAAGTGTTTATGGTCAAAGTTAAGTGTTTAGAGTCAAAGTTAAGTGTTCATGGTCAAAGTTAAGTGTTTATGGTCAAAGTTGAGTGTTTAGAGTCAAAGTTAAGTGTTTAGAGTCAAAGTTAAGTGTTCATGGTCAAAGTTGAGTGTTTATGGTCAAAGTTGAGTGTTTAGAGTCAAAGTTAAGTGTTCATGGTCAAAGTTGAGTGTTTAGAGTCAAAGTTAAGTGTTCATGGTCAAAGTTGAGTGTTTATGGTCAAAGTTAAGTGTTTAGAGTCAAAGTTAAGTGTTTAGAGTCAAAGTTAAGTGTTTATGGTCAAAGTTAAGTGTTTAGAGTCAAAGTTAAGTGTTCATGGTCAAAGTTAAGTGTTTATGGTCAAAGTTGAGTGTTTAGAGTCAAAGTTAAGTGTTTAGAGTCAAAGTTAAGTGTTCATGGTCAAAGTTGAGTGTTTATGGTCAAAGTTGAGTGTTTAGAGTCAAAGTTAAGTGTTTAGAGTCAAAGTTAAGTGTTCATGGTCAAAGTTGAGTGTTTATGGTCAAAGTTGAGTGTTTAGAGTCAAAGTTAAGTGTTCATGGTCAAAGTTGAGTGTTTATGGTCAAAGTTAAGTGTTTAGAGTCAAAGTTAAGTGTTTAGAGTCAAAGTTAAGTGTTTATGGTCAAAGTTAAGTGTTTATGGTCAAAGTTGAGTGTTTAGAGTCAAAGTTAAGTGTTTAGAGTCAAAGTTAAGTGTTTAGAGTCAAAGTTGAGTGTTTATGGTCAAAGTTGAGTGTTTATGGTCAAAGTTGAGTGTTTATGGTCAAAGTTAAGTGTTTATGGTCAAAGTTGAGTGTTTAGAGTCAAAGTTAAGTGTTTAGAGTCAAAGTTAAGTGTTCATGGTCAAAGTTGAGTGTTTATGGTCAAAGTTGAGTGTTTAGAGTCAAAGTTAAGTGTTCATGGTCAAAGTTGAGTGTTTATGGTCAAAGTTAAGTGTTTAGAGTCAAAGTTAAGTGTTTAGAGTCAAAGTTAAGTGTTTATGGTCAAAGTTAAGTGTTTAGAGTCAAAGTTAAGTGTTCATGGTCAAAGTTAAGTGTTTATGGTCAAAGTTGAGTGTTTAGAGTCAAAGTTAAGTGTTTAGAGTCAAAGTTAAGTGTTCATGGTCAAAGTTGAGTGTTTATGGTCAAAGTTGAGTGTTTAGAGTCAAAGTTAAGTGTTTAGAGTCAAAGTTAAGTGTTCATGGTCAAAGTTGAGTGTTTATGGTCAAAGTTGAGTGTTTAGAGTCAAAGTTAAGTGTTCATGGTCAAAGTTGAGTGTTTATGGTCAAAGTTAAGTGTTTAGAGTCAAAGTTAAGTGTTTAGAGTCAAAGTTAAGTGTTTATGGTCAAAGTTAAGTGTTTATGGTCAAAGTTGAGTGTTTAGAGTCAAAGTTAAGTGTTTAGAGTCAAAGTTAAGTGTTTAGAGTCAAAGTTGAGTGTTTATGGTCAAAGTTGAGTGTTTATGGTCAAAGTTGAGTGTTTATGGTCAAAGTTGAGTGTTTAAAAACCACCAAAATGTGTTAATACAAATAAACCAAAATAAAACCTAATCACTATCATATCCACTAATAACTATGGGTTCATCATCGCTATCAACCTCTATAGGTTCTTCTTCATCACCGTATTCATCCAAGGTGTCATCATGAATTTCCTCATTCTCATCAATAACCGTATCAAAAGACAAATCAATAAAAAAATGAGCAGGATCAATCTCGATCTCCTCGGTGGATGCCAGTGGCATGCTGATGTTCTCGTTCCCCGTGCTATCCAATGGTATGCTGATGCTCTCATTTCCAGTAGGGAGTGATTCCGAACCCCATAACTCAGGACTCCATCCGTGACGATCGTTTATTTCCCAAACGGCTTTCCACCCTTTCATTGATTTCTTTGAACTAATCTCGTCGATGTAAAACACTTTCTTGGCCTGCGATGCTAAAATGTATGGTTCGTCAGCCCACTCAAACTTTGTTGTGTTGATAAATGTTACCCCATGTTCTTGCCTCGATCCAGACTTTTTATACCACTTACAGACAAATAACACAACCGAGCACCCTCCAGTGTACATAACCTCCAAGATTTTGATTAATTCCCCATAATAGGGTTCTTCATTGTAAATGGTACACACTCCGTAATCCTGCGTCACTCTTTTCTCTCCTTTGGACTTAGTTAACCACTTGACACCGTTCACAACACATGAATCATATTTATGCACCGAACCATAAGACATGTTTGCCAAGGACACCATCTCGGGGGTAGCTAATGGATCTCCACGTGAATGCATTCCATGAATCTAATATACAACAATAATAGTTAGTACTTTGATAATAAATATATAAGTTATAAACCAATGCCTAAAATTACATACCTTTTCCAAAAACCATTCCTTAAATGTTCGACGATGCGTAATATCTATTTCACCACTCGTTCCCGTAAGTGTTGATTTGTGTTCACTATAATTGTAAATGAGTATAAATAAACTAATATAAATATATAATATATATAAATGTATATAAATATATAATATATAATATATATATAAATATATAATATATAATATATAATATAAATATATAATATATATAAATATATAAGATATATAAATATATAATATATATAAATATATAAGATATATAAATATATAATATATATAAATATATAATATATATAAATATATAATATATATAAATATATAATATATATTTATATATATAATATATTTATATATATTATATATTTATATATTTATATATATATTATATATTATATATTTATATATTTATATATATATTATATATATAATATATTTATATATATTATATATTTATATATTTATATATATATTATATATTATATATTTATATATTTATATATATATTATATATATAATATATTTATATATATTATATATTTATATATATTATATATTTATATAAAAATATATTTATATATATTATATATAAAAATATATATATAAAAATATATATATTATATATTATATATTATATATATAATATATTTATATATATTATATATAAAAATATATTTATATAATATATATTTATATAAGATAATAATATTTACTTACGTCATGTATGTTTCGAGTTCGTCGCAGTTATGCAAAATATACCAACTTATGTGCTCCTTCTCCTTATACGGTAAAGAAACATACTCTATCTTGCCAACTGGAGTGCATTGGGAATTGAAAACGGATAGCTCTTTTGGGACCAGCGGTGCTTCGTTGTATCTGCCTGGATCGTTGAACCTTGTTTTTTCTTCACTAAGATATCTTGATATGAAATTCAACGTCTCTTCCGCAATGTACCCCTCGGCTATTGAACCCTCTGGTCTAGCCGGATTTCGGATATACTCTTTCAACTTTTTCAAATACCTTTCAAATGGGTACATCCACCGCATTTGGACCGGGCCACCAAGCAATGCTTCATCGTATAAGTGTATCACCAAGTGGATCATTATATCAAAAAACGCGGGAGGTAAAATCATTTCTAGCCTACACATAAGTTCAACCACCTTCTTCTTTCCCGATACTAACTGTTTCCTGCTTAGATTTTTATTGCAAACGACTCTAAACACGTTCGCTAACCCAATAAACACATCACTAATCGCTTTGTCTTCAATAAGCCCGGGGAGACTAGCCACGAAAAGATATTGCATCATCACGTGACAGTCGTGAGATTTCATGCCGATAATCTTACCCGTATCACTTTGAACATTGTTTCTCATACTAGATGCAAAACCGTCGGGAAACTTCTGTGCCTTCAGCCAGTCAAGAAAAATAGTCCGCTTTTCCGGTGTTAGAGTGTACTTTCCCCGTTTCAATATTTTTTTACCATTTCTCTCAGTCAACCACAATTCTTTTCTAATCTCCAATTTCTCAAGATCGAGTCTCGCTTTCACGTTATCTTTGTTAACTTTCCCATCAAGACCTATAACTGTACCGAGGAGAGCATCGCACACGTTTTTCTCGCAATGCATAACGTCAATGTTATGTTTCAACAGGTTTTCAGACCAATAAGGTAAACGATAAAAAATACTCTTTTTCTTCCAATTGAATCGCCGGTTAACATCTTGCTTCACGATCTTTCCCCCAAAATCCTTGTGTTTACCGGGAAACACAATTGGAAGCCCATCTAACTGTGTCTGAATACTTGCAGGACTATATTTCTTCGGTGGGCGCCTATCATCGGGTTCCTTGTACAAAACACGTTCGCTTCTAAATGGATGTCCGGCAGGTAACCAACGTCTATGGTCAAAGTAAACAATCCCTTTGTTCACACTCAATGACGGAGTATGATCCATGCATTCGGGACAAGCTTTGTAACCTTGACCCGACCATCCCGAAGTGTATGACCTAGCGGGGAAATCATTAGTGGTAGACAACAAACAAACCTTCATCGTAAACTCTTCTTTCTTGTGGGCATCATACGTAACGATCCCATTATCCCACAACTCTTCCAACTCATCTATAACAGGACGAAGAAAGACATCCATGTCCTTACCGGGTGAACGGGGTCCCGGAATCAACAAACAAAGCTGGAAAGTGGTCTCCTTCATGCATACCCACGGGGGCAAGTTATATACGGTTAATATGACTGGCCACATGCTATACGAGTTGTTCTGCATAGAGAAAGGACAAAACCCATCGATTCCAAGACCCAGATATACGTTACGAGGTTCACTAGCAAACTCAGGGTGTAGCGCTGCAAATCTCTTCCAACTATCACCATCAACCGGATGACGCAACACATCCGGATCTGCACTGTTACCGGTATGGTGCCAAATCATGTCTTCAGCGGTGTGCTTTGAAGCAAATAGTCGCTGTAATCTAGGAGCAATCGGAAAATATCGAAGCTTCTTATGCGGTACTTTGATACCCTTCTTTGGGTCCCATCTAGATTCGTTACAAACTGGACACTTGTCAAGGTCTTTGTTTTCTTTGTAATAAATAACACAATCGTTCAAACAAACGTCGATGGTAACATACCCCATACCCAAACTTTTCAACTTCTTGTTGCATGCTTCATAAGATTCGGGCAAATTGTGAGGTTTAGGCAAAATACGACCCAACAGCTCCAGTAGCTCGGTGAATGAGGTGTTAGTCCATTTGTTCTTTACTTTTACGTGCATTAGCTTGGCAATAAAATTCAACGAACCCATCGATTCACAACCAGGAAATAATTCTGTCTCCAGTTCTTCGAACAACGTGTCAAAACTGCTTCGACTTGGAATATGTACATCTCTCATCTCGGTGTCTCCCGGATGTCCACCAACATCGTAACTCTGTCTCACATCGTCATAAACATGCTGAATTTCATTTACTATAACTGGATCTTTACTTGCAGGGGGTGTATGTGTTTGTATCTCTTCCTCACCGTGTTTTGTCCAAACCTTATAATCATGGTTAAACCCCTCTCTTAGAAGGTGGGCCATAACATCATTGGTTTTTAATCGGCAAAAATTATTACACTTCTTACACGGACAAGACAAGTAACCGGTATAACCTCTACTTTTCTTAGCAAAATCGATAAATTTATAAACCCCAAAAATATATTCAGCATCTAACACATTCGTCGATTCGATCCAACTCTTATCGATACTCGTGCCCGAACTCGATGCCATCACTTAACAACAATTTGAGTAAACTATGCGACTACATTAATAAAAAAAAAAAAATACATAATTATTACAACCTAATGAATAAAATGAATAAAAATTACAACACAATAAACAAAATAAAAAAAATTACAAACTCATTGAACGAATAAATATTACAAACCATTGAATGAATAAAAATTACAAACCATTAAATGAATAAATATTACAAACCATTAAATTAATGAATGAATATATAAAAAAAAAACAAATAATTAAATAAACAAGTAAAAATATATGAGCACAAAATACAAATTCACACAACACATGCATAATCAACCAACAAATATTTAATTCATTAACCTAATCATATGGTATATCAACTTGCTAATATAATCAATTAAATACAAAGCTTAAAAAACATGAAATTTAATGGAAATACCTTGAAATTGGATGGATAAATTGAAGAGTGATGTTAATTCCCTACCAAGAGAGTTGTATTAATTCACCTAATCAAAGCATATAGGAAGAATGAAACACAATTAGCATTCAAAAAAAAAAAAAAATACAATTGAATTTCATGCAATTATACCTTAAATTCTTTGATGAAAGATGATATTAATGGAGCCCCACTTTGATTATTGAACCAAGAATGATGCAAGATGAAGTGGAGAAGGAATTGCAAAAAAAAAAAATGGAATTTTGTTGATTTTTTGGGAGAAAATCGGAGGATTATTATGGGTGTTTTGTGTGTTATGTGGGTGAAAAAAACCTGCTGCGCATTAAATAGGATCGGTGTTTAGCGACGACATTACGGGTCGTGGGTAAACTAATTAAGTCGTCGTTAATCGCCAAAATAGCGACGACACACATAGTCGCTAAAATAGCGACGATAGATCGACAATGAAAAAAAATTCAATAAGAAATAAAAAACAATTAGCGACGACTAACTAAAATATAACGACAAATTCGTCGTCGTTAATTAGCGACAGAGTAAAACGTTGTCGCTATTTTTCAGTCGTCGCTAATTTCGGTTGATTAACGACGAATTAAGGGTCGTCGCTAATTTGTCGTGGTTAAACACCGCATTTCCAGTAGTGTAATGACAAGATTTACCCTTTACTCAATTTGTTATAAATATATCTATACTGATTAGAAAAACGAACTATCACAGCACAAGGGTATCGAATGAGTTAGGAGCTAGCAACATTTCCGGAGCAAAGCATGCTATGTCCGTCACTCTCAAGTTGTCTATTTTTTTCGCACTTATGGTAGATTTGGCCTTAGTTTTCGGTCATAATATATGGGTTGGCTTCTTCAGTAGTAACTCGGCTATAGTAGACAGTTATACTTCAATCATGCCCCTTTTCCTACTCTCCGTGCTATTTGAATTTTCACAAGGAGTTTTATCAGGTTTGTTACATATCATTTAATTTTCAGAATTTTAATTTTTCTCAACGCTACGATAAGTTTTAACTTTTGATGTCAGGGGTTGCTCGAGGAGGTGGCTGGCAACATTTGGTTGTGTACGTGAACTTAGCAGCATTTTATGTAATTGGCATGCCAATTGGAACACTCCTTGCTTTTAAGTTTGAACTATACGCCAAGGTAAAGTTTAAGTTAATGTTGCATATCTAATATTAGGAGTCGAGAATTGTGTATTTGGTTTTTTATTTTGGTGGATTTTGTGACATCAGGGATTGTGGATTGGCTTAGTTTGTGGGTTGTTTTTCCAATCTTGTACTTTATCGTTGCTCACACTATGTACCAACTGGAAAAGAATAAATCTATCAACAAACAATGGTATAGAAATTCAAGATTTTAACGTTGACAGTTGCTCTAATCTTTAAGAGCATTTTCAAGTGATCATGATAAACCTAGTCAAAATTTGTAAATGGCTCTTTAATGTAATTAAGGAAACCAAGTTGTTTGAAGTTTTAAAAGCTGGAGACTTATTTTCTGTAGCAATTATGACTGAACCTACAAGTTCTATTACGGGTAATACTATGTATGACCAATTTTTTTTTTTTTTATATGTATGGGTGTCTGGCCAGCTTATTAATTAGAACTAGGTTACCTATGTTTAGGGAGTAAACTCGAACTTTGCACCTCTTGCTTACCCTCTTTAAGGGCTTAAGAAATAACAAGGATGAGGAGATTCGAACTCTATACATCTTAAATGAGAGACAAGTACCTAGTTATTGAGCTAGTCCTAATGATTTTCTTTTTAACACAAGAGAGAGGTTATAAGAGCGTGAAAATGCACTCGCTATAGTATAATGTTATTTTTCAAATATGGGATAATATTCATCCAAATGTATTTCACGTGAAAAAACGATAAATATCCTCCAAAGGATCAATATATGTAAAATAAACATGGACTTGTAATAATGTAAGCCAACCAATCAACATATTCATATTGATCTTTTTTATATATTTTTAATTTCATAGGTTGAGTAACATGGTCGGTCATGGGAGAAGGCCAAAGCGGCCATCGCCTTGGCCCTCTCCCAGTCTTTATAATTTTTGGGTCCCTTAATTTTTTTATATATAAGCATAATTTTTTTATTTAAAATAACCCAGTTTTGACTCAACCTAACACAAAACAATGTTAGTCAAAAGAAATCTCTTATTTTTATATATCCGAAATATCACCGAATTCACAAGGTATGTTTCTTTTTCTTTGTCAAATTATTTTTAATCAATGATGGTATTATTTTATTAAATTTCACATCTATTCAACTATATCTATTCAATTATTTCTTATATTTTTAAATAATCAGATTTATGATTGAAAAAATTGGTGAACATTTAGATTTTTTTATGTAAATTTTAAATTTTTTTAGGACCCAATTTTTAGAGTTCGCCTTAGGCTCCGAAAATGTCAGGACCGGCCATGTTGAGTAGTTTGCCATTATATTCTGAATTCCTTCGACCCTTGTCGCACCAGGGCCCTTCCACTTATCACTCGAGCTATCACATTTCATACGAGACAACTTCAACACAAAGATTCTTGAATCCGAACCTTTCGGCTATTTTTAGACCTTCAAAAGCTACCTTCAATTAACTCTGCAATCACTAGAGAACTACAATTTTCCTCCACATCTCTGATTATTTCCTTCGACTTCTTCAGTATGACACATGCTATTACAACTCTCATCCGTATTAAGCTTGAATCCTCGGTTCGGTTAACACCATCCAATAAATATTTAAGAAATATTTAATCTTTGTCCACAAAAATTAACGTAATTACTTTACACATGAAATATTGATTTTCATATATGCATAAGATGGTTGCATGAGTAAGCAATATTCATAATATTTATATGCCTAAGAAAATAAATTACTAAACAAATATGACATAACCAAATTAAATATCAAAAACAGCAAAAATAATAAAAAAAATCTATAAAATTACAACAAGATTCAATCTTGATGAGTGGCTCTAATATATCATGTAAACTTTATTAGTATAGTTCAAAGATTATAACCCTACCAAGTTCATAATCTATATTTATGTATTTTGCTAAATTCATGAGGTGAAAGAAAGGCAACTTGCATACTGATATATTAGAGATGCAAATGTGTTTGATATTCTTTTATTTTAAATATTTTAGTATTTTTAACCTTCAAATAGCAAGGCCGGTCATGGGGAGGTAAGGAAACCAAGGGTTTTCTTTGGGGGAATTATTTTATGAAGCCCCACGACTTGTCTTTTTACAAATAAGAGCCCAACTCCCAAATCCCATTAGACACTAACTAGAAAAGGGAGAAAAAGACCAAAAACACCCCCTCTCTCTTATACACTCTGAAACAAGAAACAAAAAACCAAAAACCAAAAACCAAAACCCTATTAGGTTTTTTTTCCCAGAAAACCCTCCCCCCTTTCTCTCCCACCTTCCCACCACCGAACCAACTTCCCACCGATGCCCTCCTTCATCACCACCTTCCCACCGATGCCCTCCTTCATCACCGACCCAGATCTGCGCACCACCACTGAGGCCCTCCTTCATCACCACCACTGCTGCAGATCTACATCACCATCAACAAAGCTCCGCTGCAGCACCACCTCCGCTGCAGCACCACCAACGCCGCCATCACTCGTCGAACTGAAACACCAAGCCATCCCAACCCTGCTTCAACCGACGCTCGCTCCCCACCAACCACCACTACAAGCTTCGACCTTCGCTGGAGATCTCCACCACCTAGATCCACTGAGCGCCACCCAAGAGATAAGGAATCGACCACCAGAATCCGAGATCTACCACCAGAAACCGCTCTCTCTGTGACTCTTCTCACCTCCGGCGCCGGCGCTCCATTCCCCCTCAGCTTCCTTCCGACAATGGCCAGCAGAGACCACCCTCTTCCCTCCTGCCGTGAAATACGAGATCTATCTTCCACCTTCCTTCCTTTGACAGCAAGAAACACAGAACCAGACCAGACTCCTGCTAATCCCTCATCACTGCTACAAAAAACGTCGACCATCCCAAGAAAACCGCGTCCACTGACAGATCTCCGTCGAAGTGACGCACCAGATCTCCGTCGAAGTGACTGGCCAGATCCGCGTCCACGGTGGTCCAAGCCTCTTAGGCCCATCTGTTTTTTTTCTAAACTCGTGTATGCACAGTTCTGTGGTCCAGCCCATCTAGGTCCAGCGACACTAGTCCAACTTGATTGGGTCCAGCCCATTATGGGCTTTGTTAATGTTTTCTTAATTTTTTCAATGACTTTTCTAGGCTCAGCCCGTTTTAAAAAAAAATTCAACAACAATGTTTTTTTTAAACGTGTTTTCTCCATCACTTGGATCATCCAATCTATTAAAATCTTGGTTTTGATTTCCTTTTTCCATTGTTTCTCAGGTAACCATTAAATGAATTAATTGGTATAGACACTAGGGTCATACCCAAACAAATTAAGGGTCAAGATAAAATATAGTCCAGCCTCTCAAGTCTATACATTAGAGTTTAGACATTATGGGCTAGACACTAGGGTTTGTGACCCGATTAATGACTAGAAAAAAAATAAAAAACAAGGACAAAACGGGCTTGGGTACAGGCTCTTGGACAAGAATTTGAAGAATACCGAAACATTGGACATATAAAGAAAAATGAATTGGAACTAAAACACCTAAAAAACGTTTAATGACATGTCTGTACGAATAAAAAATTCCAAGGTCTGTACAATGTAGGTACGTACCTTTATGTATGTACCGAAAAAAATATCAGCTAAGTGAAAGTAATAAAAATTATAAATAAAAATGAATAAAAAAACGAAAAAAGGGAATAAAAAAAATTTAAAAAGGTAAGAAAGTAAAAAAACTAACCAGAAAATTGAACCAGGCCTTAAAAGAATAATATTTTTTAGTTAGGCCTTAAAAATTGTCTTTAATTAGAATTGGGCTCTAATTTGTATTTTCCTATGTTTGCTTTTTATATAAAAACATATAGGTTATAGCACAAATTTTTAAAAGACCCAACTTTAGTTTAACCCAACCCAAAACAAACAAAAGAATGCATATATAGCTTGTCTTTTTTTCTTTTTTAAAATTAATTAATTATAACTTGTCAAGTAGTCAAGTTTTATATATATAGTCACGAGCCATTCATCATCTTAATTATAATTTTTTGTGTTTTTTTAAAAACTTATTTAGTAATTCTTTTTATTATATTTTAAATTTTTTATTTTATTTTATGTAAATTGTAATTTTTGTAGTGTTTCTTTTTTCAAAATTTGTTTTAGACCTCCAAAATATTAGGACCGGACAATTTTAATAGTATGAGCAAACTTAATACAACTTCGTAGAGAAAGAAGTAATGATTTGAAAAAAGAGATTAACATATATTTAGGGTTCGTTTGGAAGTGCTTATTTTAGAGTTAAAAAACGCTTTTGGAATAAAATTCCAAATTTTAAAAAATTGTTAAAAATAATTTTGAAATCTAAAATTATTGTAAGTGTTTTTTCAAGAAACACATATTTGGTGCTTCTCAAAAAAGTGCTTTTCAAGGTAAAAAAAACTCTTAAAATGCTAAAAGCACTTTTAAGTGCTTCTCCAAAAAAACACTTCCAAACGAGCACTTATAGTGTTGAACTACTTTTCCAATGCGGGTAAATGATAAATAGGGTTTTGGATTTGTCTCATAAGTAATGGTAGGGATCTTATTTTTTCAAAGAGACCTCTATGATGACCAAATACTAAAATACTCTTATATTATACAAAAGACACTAAAAGACAAAAAAAATTATTGTGTGTTAAACACTATTCAGTTCGGACGACTGACTCGCCGCCACCAGTGGTGTACTCACTGATTTTACAGAGTACTCTGATGGGAAAAAATATAGGGTATCAGAAAAAAGCATAGAGTATCGAAAAATAATATGGAGTATCGGAAAATAATATGGAGTATCAGATTTTAAAACAGTGACTATTAGAAAAATTGCCGAGTACTAAGTTAAAAATCATTGAGTACACATAAACAAACATATAGTATTATTCAAAAATACGGAGTACTCAATAAAAATTAATGAGTAATATTAAAAAACACAAGAGTAATAACCATAACATTATATTGAGATTTCAAACAAAATACACTGTTACAATAGAAAAAAAGCCTAATAACTTTCGAACAAGCTATACTATTACAACACACTATTACAACAGCAAAATAAAACAAACTACTTAGTCTAAAAAAATATATAAAAAAAGGCAGATTTGCTCGCGTGCTTCACTGTCGACGGGGAGATGGTTCGAAGCTCACCAATTGCCTGAGCACAGATTTGAAGCCCTTCATTGAAGCTCCACGAACAATTCCTCTCAAGATGATCTTCAAAATCTCTTCCGGCAACTTCAAAATCTCTTCCGGTAGCTTCAAAATCTCTTTCGACAGCTTCAAACTCCGGCCATGAACACTGCCGCCGCCGGAGAAAGAGTTTGGGTGTTTGTTCGTTTGGAAAAGCAGTCGTCGGAGCTTCGCGAACAGCCTGGTAGATCTACATGTTTCGCGAATGATCTACTTGGTCAGGCTTTCGTTTCCAGCGAGAAAAACTTCTAGGTGTTGCAAGTAAAGGTCTTCGGCAGTGCGGTGTTGGTGGTTCTCGGCGGTGGGGCTTGGCAATATCGCGCTCGAGCTTGGATCCTCCGGCGTATTCCATCAATAGCTCCTCGTCGTGAAGCTTTTTGGCCGTGAAGAGAGTTGTTTTTTGGAAAGAGAGGAGATTTGTTTTTGGAGAATGTTACGTGCGTATGAAAAAGAGAGAGGAGGAAAGAGAAAGATATTTAGGGTTTAGATAAATTATGAAATAAAAATAGTATATATAAGAAAATAAAAAACCAAAAGGGGTAAAAATGTAATTAGATTTGTTAGATTATAATGTAAAATCTTATTTAAGGTCTTTAGTAAGAAAAGAACGTAAGTAGAGTTGGAATGGGACATACAAGGTGTATTCAAGGCCGGTTGAGTAAAAATCTCTTCTTATAATGGAATAGATTAAGAGTTTGTAGTATAATTTAGATTTAAAATTTACATTTAAGAGTTATAACATTGTATATTAAAATTCATTAATTATTTTAGACAATTCCTCATATTTCATTTTAAATTTATTTATTATATTAATTTTCATGTATTTCGTGATAATTCTGATTATTATAGTGTAAAAATGTAATAATACTTTAAACATATAATTAATAACTCACAACATATAAAAATCTTACAAACTGGTTTTTCAATCCCTTATCAGTTAGAAGATTTATTATGAAAGACAAACTTGGATGATGTAATTGTAAATTCTTTTACTTCAATATATTTCAGGTTAGTGACTTTAAAAAAAAAAATCTTACTAACACGGTCAGGCACACATATAGATAAAGAGCAAAGCCAGGATTAGTTATTAGGGAGGACCACGGTTGCCTCCGAATTTTTTTTTTCCGAGATGTTTGCAATATAAATCCATATATTATGCAAAAATTGTAATATAAGTCCTTATATTATGTAAAACGGTAAAATAAGTCCTTATATTTTACAAAATTGCACTATAAGTCCTATATTAAGTAAAAATTATATTATACGTCTTATTATTTATTTTTTTAAATTAATTATTTTATAAATAAAATAATTATAAAGTTAATAAAATAAATTTTAAAAATTAAGGGGGGCTAAAAGATTATTTTAAAAAATTCTGGGTTGAAAATTACTATAATTAATTTTTTTTGTTTTATAAATAGTATATTATTTTTTTTTTAAAGTCGGGGGGCCCATGGACCCCCCCCCCCCCCCCCCCCTTGGGGTAAGGCTAGATAAAGATACAGAAAAATGTTCGTACACATGAATTTTATATCTTGTGTGGTAGAAATCAAACAATCGACTGACTATTCCCTCCATGACCCACAATGCAACCAATTCAACCGAAGACAATTCGCGCAAGATGTCGAAAGAAAATTGGAACCCGTTCACACCCTGATACTCCTATCAAATAACTTACATTCATTCAATTCAATCCATACAAGAAAAAGAAAAAACCATAACTTCTCCAAATAATTGCATTTTTTTTTATACATCTGATGATATAACAAATTAAATAGCATTTGTACAAAGGTTTTCTTTTTCTTTTTGAACAACTACGGTTCACCATGCTACTATGATGGAAATCTCAGATTATAATGAGATATCGTTGAGGAGAAGAAATGAAGAATTGGAGAAAATTTATGAAAGGGAAGAGAGAGTGAGAGAAGAATTGGATAGAACAAGGCTAAGATCTAAGGTGTCTGGAAAAGCTGATCAAGATGCCTTTCAAATTATGTGTCTATGTTTCTTCCAATTAATATCATGTCTGATCCAAAGCTTTGTCTGAGTTTGAACAGTTGTAATTCATTAATAAAATCGTGTGATTAATTTTTTTTTTTTTTGGTTGGCTGGTTAGTAATTTTTCTTTGTATGGTTATGAGAGTGTTTTTCATTATATAATCGAAAACGTTGAAAAATAATGAAACATATATAAAACCTCAAATCATCTCTTCACAATCATCAACCGTGCTTGCTACCCCATCAAAGATCCTTGAACAATCAAATGTCGATGAGGTCCAGAATTGTAAGAACAGTGATGCGCTGAAAATAGCTGGGACTGTTGGTGATGGCTTATTCAACCTAATCGTAGCACGTAATCCTTTAAAAAGCATTCTTAGTGAGCTATTGAAGCTTCACGCTTTCTTACCTTTTCAAAATTTTGCTCAATTTCATATGTGGAAGAAAGATCAAGCAAATGGTGGTGGTGATAGCATGGGTATATAAATGTGTATGTATATAAGTATGTACTCCCTCCATTCTTTAATAATTGACTCTTTAGGCAATATAATTTATTTCACAATATATGTCACATTTCAAGTTTTAATACAAATTAAAGGACCTCTTTCCTCTTTTACCTTTATTCTTAAAATTTTTTAATTTTCTCTTTCTTAAAAATAGGGATATTTTAGTCATATTAAATTAATTTTTTCCTACTTTTTAGATTCTTTAATATATGTGAAAAACTCTAAAAAGTCAATTATTAAGGAATGGAGAGAGTATGTACATAATTGGAAAATCGGAGAAGAAGAAGAAATCAAGATGCGGGGTTGGGTGGTTGGGGATTGTGAATTTTTTTTAAAAGTTTTCATAAGTTTCGTAAAGTTACTTAATCATAATTTATATGACACGTGTTGGTAAAAATAATGATAACACTGACTTAGTTAAAATGGTTTTATATGTTATTTCGAAATTGTAAATTCTACCGTAAATATATAAAATTAAATGAAGTACAAAATTTGTCCAATTTTTTTTTTAATGAAGTACAAAACTTATATGAAATTTTGAATATACAAATGTTACAAATATTGATTGTGTTAAAAAGCGATTTCGGGTGTTACGGGTGTTTTTGACAATACCTACTTAATGTTTAGTATACTCAGTACTACAACGTGCATCTCTATCGATCAAATCTTAACGATTACATGGGAGTCGTCGCTAGAGACAACACTTTGGTGACTCAATAGTATTTTCAGCGACATAAGTCGCCGCCTACTTCATTTTCCATTTGTGACTAAACCATGTCGTCGTGAATAACATCAAAGTCATCGAAAAAGATATTAAATTAAAAATTTATTTTTCATTGCCGTAAATTGTAGTAGTTGTTGACTATTTAAGACCAGTTGGACGAAATCTGAAAAATAAAAATGATACACAAAACAAAATTCTCCCATATTCTCCTAAATCCTTAACAACCAATTGGATCTATTGCTTCATCAATTGGTTCTCCACTTCATCATATGCTTTTTGCAGGACTATCTTACACTTGTGAGACCTACTTATACCTCAATTTCTCCACATTATTTCTCCGAAATCGGGTATTTTTAAAATTCAAACTTTGTATAATTTGTTTTATTTGATTATGATGTGTTGAACATATGATATACCATGATTAGGTTATTAAAACTTGTTTGATGATTGTATATTTGGATGGTATAAACTATATTTATGAATATTAATGTTTTATTTTTAATATTGTTGTAGTTGTATGTTTCTATCAAATCGTTAATAGACGTTGGATTCGGGTATCGATAATAGTTGGACTTAATCAAATCGTTATGTTACCGTGGTATATATTAATGGTTTGGAAGAATTTTTCTCAATTTTTTGGAAAAACAAGTGGGAATAATCGAAGATTCCGCATCCATGAGGTTATGACACATGTTCTAAAATACGTTATCTTACCCTTTCTCCGGTACAAAGTGTCTGGCCTGTACAACGTTATGTAAGACATCACCCATGATATATCAAGGCAAATCAAACGATGAAAGATACAAGAAACATTACCTTTGTCATCCTAATGCCAAGTCGCTGATAGAGTGGCCAATCAATGCCCACTTCTCGGGGCCTATTTCTCTCGGTTTTTATTCTTGAAACTAATTTTTGTTTAAAATTAAAATATTAAAGTCCATATACATTATTATTAATTTATTGAAATCTATATATACTAGAAATATCTCGCTAGCCCAGATCTACATCTTGGGCTAATCCACAGGTCTAAAATCCTTAGTTATTTGACCAGATTTGAGATACTTTCTTCGGACCATCCCTTTATGATTCTTGTATCGCAACAAACATTTTATGTGCACGTTCTTTTAGATACTATCCTA
Source organism: Nemophila menziesii (assembly GCA_029959085.1). Taxonomy (NCBI): domain Eukaryota; kingdom Viridiplantae; phylum Streptophyta; class Magnoliopsida; order Boraginales; family Hydrophyllaceae; genus Nemophila; species Nemophila menziesii. The sequence goes on along the minus strand of JARWIR010000064.1, from coordinate 1,146,996 downwards.
GTTTGGTCGGATAATCCATTCCTCAATTGGGAAAAAAACATAAAAAAAGACAAAGTTAACCAAAATCTAGTTTTAACAAAAAAAATTATACAATCAAGGAACTTACCAGTTGGTGGACCCAATCTGATCCCTGTGACATTTGGGGATCTTTGCTAACTGGTTACAGTAGTAGGAAATGTAATCACGTATCACTCCTTAGCCTTCTCTGTGTTCCAGAGGACGCTTCGTCCACGAACCTTCTGGAGGATCTGTTTACTTGTAAATATTAACGTTAAATAATCGAATATATGCTCATTAAAAAATCGAATACGTATGTACGTTGCACCTGAGCTGAAATAACCAGAAATGAGGCTCGTAGAACCTCGCGGTGGGTCCCGTACCTCACCATCTCCATCATGTGAGCACGTCATGACATCGACCATGATCTGCAACTCAAGTAAATACTGTAAATGAAAATATACAATCCCTAGGGACTATATTGTAATATTTTTAAAACCTAAAGGCTATAGTTCAGCTTTTATACCCCTAAGGGACCTAGAGAATATTTAGTATTTTCGAGAATATATTGATAGGTTAGGGACTAAATTACAATTTTAATAAAAAATTTAGGTACGTAGGTGCATTTTTTAATAGTTCGCAAACTAAATGGAAATTTTATAAAAAGTAAGGGTTCAAGTGCAATTCTTATAACTTTTTGATTTGCTAAATTTATACCAAAAGTCCTTATTAGGCAAAAAAAATCGTAATATAAGTCCCTGATTAGAAAAAATTGCACTATAAGTCCCTGAATAAGCAAAAAAGTAATATAAGTCACTATATTATGCAAAAACCGCACTGTAACTCCTTATATTATGCAAAAATGTACTATAATTCCCTATATTATGAAAAAATTGCACTATAAGTCCCTAAATATGCAAAAATTACAATTGAGTCGAGCACGAGTTGCTGAAAACAATTTGTTTTTTATGGTTGAAATTGGACTTTCATGAATGGTTGGTATTTGATGGAGTGTGTGGTATGAAAATATGAAACATAACATTAATAAAAAAATAAATGTCTAAAGAAATTAAAAATATTCAATTTAATATTGAATGTTTAATAATATATTTATAAGTAAATAATATATTAATTTATGATTCATAATTTTAAAAAGAGCTCACGAGCCGAGCTCGAGCAGGCTCATTTACTTCGAGTTTAAAATGGAGTTTGAGCTTGTTTATATTCGAGACGATCTCAAACGAACTTTTTTTCGAATCGAGTTCGAGTTGCTCACAAGCGGCTTGGTTTATTTCCAGCTCTAAAAATTGATAATAATCTAATAGAGGGAATGAAAATGTCAAGAAATTCTCTATGTTATTATATGTTATTATATATTTTATTTGCTGATACTATTTTACTCTTTTTAAAAGTTACTGTAGAGGAATTCACAACCTCCCGTGTGGAATAAATCATGATGACTATTTCCTCCATGACCCAAAATTCAACCAATTCAACCGACGACAATTCGTGCAAAAAATTGGAGCCCGTTCACGCCCTGATTCTCCTATAAAATAACTTACATTTATTCAATTATTCAATCCATAAAAGAAAAGAAGAAAACCATAGCTTCTCCAAATTATTGCATTTTATTTCATACATCTGATCATATAACAAGTTATATATACATAGCATTTCTACAAAAAAAATTGTTTTTTTTTTTTTTCTGAACAACTACTAGTCACCATGGTACTCTGATGGAAAACTTGGATTATAATGAGATATCGTTGAGGAGAAGAAATAAAGAATTGGAGAAAGAATTGCAGAAAATTTGTGAAAGGGAAGAGAATGTGAGAGAAGAATTGGGTAGAACAAGGCTAAGACTTAAGGTGGCTGGAGAAGCTCAAGATGCCTTAGAAATTATGTCTCTCGTATCATGTCTCCTCCAAGTCATAGCATGTCTCTTTCAATGCTTTGCCGGAGTTTGAAAAGTGGTAATTCGTTTACAAAACCATGTGATTAATATATATTTCTATTTTGGTTGGTTGGCAATCTTTCGTGTATTGTTATGAGAGTGTTTTTTAAAATATTTTCAATCGTTATTCCATTTTCTTATATTCTGTATCAAAAGACATCAATTCTTATTTATTTATGAAATTTTGATCCAAACATTCTGGTAACCCCACCTTGACATTTAAAAAAAAATCAGTATATAACCAAAATCGTTAAAAAATTGAAATATAAAACTCCAAATTCATCTTTTTAACTATTATCAACATTCCCGGCTAGCTATCAATAAAAATAGACTATCTAACAATTAAATTTCCTTACTACCTATCAATATAAATAGACTATCAAACAATCAAATTAAGATAATAAAAACAAATAAATTAATGTTTACAAAATTTGTGAGGCCTAACACATATCCATACCCATTATGAATACAATCACATATAGATACGACTTACGACTACATCTTACTAATGAAGACTGCATAGAAGTTGAACAAGACACATTAGACCCCCCGAAAATGATGATAAGCTACCCGACAATATATGGAATGAGTACACAGATGGTTATGTAATTCTAGAGCAGACTATATACATCGATTTTGATGATGACATCATAAACTTATATGAGAATGGTCACAAAACATGTTCCTTCAGATGTAAGTTTTTACCAATGTCATTTAACAACCAAATTTCATTGTTAAGAATTATCTTGTTAATAAATGTTTATTTGTTGAAATATTCTCATTTGAGACAATCAGTCAAGCACATGTTCATATCCATACCCATTGTGAAGTTGGTCATATCTGTGATTTATGATATTTTTTATTTGAGTAATGCTGGGTATTACCCAAAAAGTGATCACCCAAATATCACCTTCCTAGGTGGTCCAATTAAACTGTTTCATATAAGAGAGAGAAAAAAAGTAATCAGGAAAAAGAAACAGTTTAATTGGACCACCTAGAAAGGTGATATTTAGGTGATCACTTTTTGGGTGATACCCAACATTACTCTTTTTATTTAGATTGTACTTGATAACATTTTTGGTTTAGATTGTAATACACATGTTTAATATTTTGGTGCATAGTCTTTGATAATGCTCGATTAGTCGGTTGTATATTTGGTGTGAAATGATTTAATTATATGGAAATTGAAATTAGATATATTTTAGATCAATCTATGCGATTCCTTTTATAATATAATTAGCTTTGTGGTCGCAAAATTTCTCTTTCGATTTTTAAAATCACTTATGGTATTTGTTAGTGACATAATTTGATTAAAAATAACGATCATCTTTATTTTTTAATTTAATTCTAATTTACTTTGAATTAAATTATGATATATCTTGGATGAGATGGTATAGGTCAACACTATTTTGTATAATATACAAATTGACCTGGATATGCTTTTGTGTTTCAAATATTACTTTGACCTAAAGCTGTAAATGAGATAATATTCTCATCAAGGGCTTGGGTTTAAATTCATTAAGAGTTTATTTGAGTTCGCCTTATTAAACTTTAAACGGAGGCTCGTTTACTAAACGAGTCAAACTCAAACTTATATAAACTCGACTCGTTAAACTCATGAAAAATTTGGTAATGGCTCTTTAAAAGCCCGTTAATAGGCTTAGTAGATATATTCAATTAAAAATTATCAATATAGATATATATATATATATATATATATATATATATATATATATATATATATATATATATAAAGTCAAAACTACGTAAAAATTTTGTATATGTAATTAAAATAAATAAAATATTCAATATCTATTAAGTATCTCTTTGTTTTCTTCAAGTCAAATTATATAATGTGTTGTATATTGGTTTTACTTAACTTTCTTTAAATCACCGAAAATTCCCAAAAAATAATAATCTATATCATAGAGAAATAAACGAGACTTAAATGAGCCTTATACAAACACCCGAACTCAAGCTTGGACAAAAATTGACAAATCAAGCATACGAAAGCTAAAATCGATTTGCCTCGGTTCGTTTTAAACTCAAATAAAACTCAATCTTACTAAAGTATTATCTAATCAAACTCAAAAATACTAAAATTTGGTTTGATTCGGTTTGTTAGTAGCCTTAATTACACCTCTCTTTTTTCCAAAAGTATACGTCTCAAGGGCCCAACTATATACGCACACATTCAAAAAAAATCTAAATTCTACATATGTTAGTCTTACTATTATAAGGGTTATTATTCAATGCATGATTTTGCATATCCACTATTTCTTTTTTATTTTTGACACGTCACTTTAATAGTTGAAATTTTTATCTAGTTAATGATTTTGACCGGTAGTATTTTATTGATTTTTAATATAATTATGACTTTTTTGTACATTTCAGATCAGTATAAAATCCCAAACCCAATCTTACTCTAGTTTAATTGGTTAATTTTATTTTATAAGGATGATTCAGGTCAATTTACACTATTAATCCCACAAAAAATATGAACATTTTACTGTAATTAGTCAAACTAGGTTGTTGAGAGAAAAATTCAAACCTGTATTTCTCAAGAGTCAAGACACAAGACCTTGGTCAACTCAACTAACTCAATGGGTTAAAATAGAACTTGGGCATTTATTACAGATCAAACCCATTCTACCAACCAACATAATGTGAATGGGAATATTTTAATACACAACCAACTTATTGTCTTTCTAGAAGTTGACTAAAAATGTATGATTTGGTAATGAGTTAACAAAGGTTCTGAAACTGACACGATAGTGGATGAATTTTTCATCTTAATAAAAGAAATGTATCGATAATTATATACTCAAACATATTATGCAAGCAAGTTGAAAGATTTGGGAAGACTAATTAAGATGGATTCAAATAATCCTTTAGAGTCTAACACAACGCCCCTGTTGAAGAACTGTAGTGATCAAGAGAAATGGTGGAATAAAATTTTGGATCTTGAAGAGGCCAAGGATCAAATATCGTTTTCATTGCCGATGATCCTTACAAATGTTTCCTATTACTTAATATTTATGGTATCAGTTATGTTCGCAGGCCAACTCGGAGAACTCGAACTTGCTGCTTCAAATCTTGCCGGTGCATGGGCCAATGTTTCTGGTTTAGCTTTCCTGGTAATTACAAACTCTCTATTAATCTTAGTCCTAGTACTAATTACGAACTTCGATTCTTGCTAATATGTGATTAGTTACTATGTATTAATTTCATCAAAAATAGGTTGGACTGAGTGGAGCACTTGAGACATTATGTGGGCAAGCATATGGTGCAAAAATGTATAAACTAATGGGAGTTTATTTGCAAGCAAATTGCATAATATCGTTCTTTATCAGTATTCTCATATCTATATTCTGGTGGTATTCAGATATTATTTTAATTGCGCTACATCAAGATTCTAGTATATCGAAATTAGCTGGTGTATATTTGAAATATCTCATTCCAGGGTTATTTGCATATGGTTTTTTGCATAACCTTTTAAGGTTCCTTCAAACACAATCTGTTGTAATGCCATTGGTAGTGTGCTTAATGACCACTTTCATCATCCACATTGGTCTTGCTTATGCTTTGGTTAAATGGACATCTTTAGGCTTTAAAGGTGCAGCATTATCTGTTTCAATTTCAATGTGGGTTTCAGTCATTATGTTGGGAGTATATATTATTTATGCAAAGGAACTTCGACAAACTTGGACTGGATTTTCATCTGAATCATTTCTCCATCTCTATACCAACTTTAAGTTGGGTCTTCCTTCAGCTGGCATGGTGTGGTATGTAACTCACAAGCTCCTAATTTATGTAATTACTCGAGGGTATATGTTAATCCATTTTTGAACTATAATACTTGTAACAGCTTGGAGTACTGGGTATTCGAGATTCTGATAATATTAGCAGGATTAATGCCGAACCCAAAAGTAACAACTTCAGTAATCGCAATGTGGTAAGTTTTCCGTTACCATGTTTTGTGATCACATTAGATACCACTCGATGCTATGTTTAATGAGTTAGTATGTATTCGCAGTGTGAATACAGAAGCTATTGCTTACATGATGGCTTATGGCTTGAGTGCTGCTACAAGGTATTGAATACTCATTTTCTCCATTTGATTAATGACATCTATGCTAAGTAATATAACAAATTATTACAGCACTAGGGTATCAAATGAGTTAGGAGCAGGAAATGTTTCTGGAGCTAAACGTGCTATGGTCGTCACTCTCAAGTTATCTCTTATTCTTGCTATTATTGTTGATTTGGCTCTAGTTTTCTGTCATAATATATGGGCTGGCCTCTTCAGCAACAGTTCGGCTATAATAGACGGTTATTCTTCCGTTGTACCATTACTTGCACTCTCCATATTATTTGATTTTATCCAAGGAATCTTATCAGGTTTATATTATGGATCTTCATTGCATAATTAGACTTTTGATTTATTTTCTCCCGGTTATTAATTAATAGTAATTTGAATATCAGGGGTTGCGAGAGGAGTAGCTTGGCAGCATTTGGCTATATGGATCAATTTGGCGGCATTTTATCTAATTGGCATGCCAATTGCTGTTCTCCTTGCTTTTAAGTTTAAACTATATCTTAAGGTAATCAAATTTTGGTTTTACCTTCTCCTATCAATGTCTGATTTTCATATATGTTACCATCATTTCTTGATTTCCTTCTTTGGTTTTTTGGTATGATCAGGGCTTGTGGATCGGCTTAATTTGTGGATTGTTTTGCCAATCTGGTAGCTTGTTTTTGCTTACATTGTGTACCAAATGGGAAAGAATAGATCTACCAACAAACAATAGTAAACATATTCATGTTCGGGTCTGAGTTGCAGAAAAATAGAGAGGTTAATAGATGTTGTTGTATTTCTCATAAAGAGAGATGTATTTAGCCGCATAAAAGTTTTTTGGAGAGACGATTAATGGGGTACTTTTTCTTTCGATCGTTCAAATTTGGGAATGTTGGTTGATTGTATATTCCAGTGATTTTTGCATATCTCACTATTAGGAGTCGACAATTAATTTTGCGTTGATCTCATTTTAATTTTGCGTTGATCTCCGTTTGGATAAATTCCCAAAATAAGTCATAAATTATACAAAACAGAGTCATATCTGTCAAAAGTAATTAAGCTAAGCTATACACTACGAAAGAATTTGTCAACGTGCTAAAATTTAAAATAATTAATGAGGTTTGGGGGCATATATGACCCCGATTTTTTTTTTTTGGATCGTAAGAGCAGCTACAACTATTACAAAAGTCAGCCAATCCCTAGTCTTGAAAATACCGACCCCAAGGCCATAGGGTTAACGTGTAGCGATGCTGATTGCCTAGCTTTACGCGCCGCACTGTCAGCCAGACCGTTCAGTCTTCGCGGGAGATGCTTGAAGAACAAAGAACCATGTTCCGCAGCCATCTTAAGGATCCGCTTGATGAAAGGCCGGACTTTCCACCATGCAGCTGGCAACGACTTAATTCCTTGAATAAAATCAAGGTTGTCTGAACAGATAACGGTCTTACTCCCTGGGTGATCCAGGCTTAGCCGGGTAGCCTCCAAGACTGTGATAGCTTCCCTTTCAGCCGCCGAGTTTGTCCAGATAGGTTTAGAGAAGGTAGCTCTCTGACTAGTATGAGTATCTCGCTTAACTATTCCAATTTCACTTTTTTCGCACGCCGTTTTGAAGGAAGCATCACATGTATAAATAAAAAGGGCGTTGTTGAATTCCTCGTCGCCTTGAGGGTCAGGAGCAGGAACTCTCGCTAATGAAGGAGCCGGTAGAGGGGGGCTATCCCAATTAGAACCAAAGAGATCCTTCATTCCTGCATCAATCGAAAAAATAACCGTGTGTGGGTGGGTATGTATTTGATCATGTAACATTTTCATTTTTACTTTCCAAATGTTCCACAGTGTCAGTTGTACGTATGCTATTAGAATATTTTCTTCCCAGATTTTGTTGTCCATCGTATCACAAAGATTGGATATCCACTCTCCAATCGAAGCAGGATCGTGTTCTGGAACCCGAATCTGTAATGCAGTTCCTTCCCAAACCTGTTTAGAAAAAGTTACAAGAGAGTAACATATGTACCACCCTGTCAGTCGCATTTTCGCACCATATACAATATTTGTTGTCGCTACAGTGACGTCTGAATAAGTTTAGCTTGGTAGGAATAATGTTTCGACACGCCTTCCATTTAAAAGACCGCACTTTATTAGGAACATTGGATTTCCAAATCCTATTCCATAATTTTGGGTTATTAAGTTCAGCTTGTACCGATGTTTGTGCCGTGCCGACCATTTCAATTTGTGACATAATTTTATATCCCGATTTAGTAGTATACTCTCCAGATTTAGTATATGGCCATATGAGCGTGTCCTGGCCTTCCGTATCAAGTAGAGGAATCCTAGCCACTTCTCCATGTACTGGAAGAGGAAGCGCACTATCAGTCACATCCCAATCCCATCCAGTCTTCTGTGTTGTCATCAGTTGATTAAACGTTTCAACATTAGTTTCCTTTGGCCCGTCCTCGATTATCCCAGAATTCAGCCATTTGTGTTTCCAAATAAGTGTAGATTCCCCGTTCCCAATTTGAATGCAGCCATGTTCAACAACTAAATTCCTACCTTCCAGTAAACTAGCCCAAGTCCAAGCACGACTCTGCCGTAATTTCACCTCAAGAAAGTTACCATGAGGAAATAAATACCTTTTAATACTCTAGACGCTAGTAGGTCCGGATTACTAAGAATCCTCCAGGCCTGTGCTGCTAAAAGTGCCCTGTTTGCCTGTTTGAGATCCCTAAATCCCATTCCGCCAACCACTTTGGCCGCTGTCATCTTTTCCCATTCAAGCCAGTGAATTTTACGTTTACCAAGAGAGTTCCACCAGAAGCGTGCAATTATGGATGACAATATCCTGCAAAAACCAATAAGAAAGGAGAAAATAGACATAGCGTAACAAGGAATTGCCTGCAGCACTGCTTTGATAAGTATTTCTTTTCCTCCTACGGATAAAAATTTAGCAATCCATCCTTGGGACTTGTTAAAAACCTTTTCAACTATTCAAGCCAGGGTATCAATCCTAGATCTTTTATGGCAAAGTGGTATCCCCAAGTATTTACCCAAGTCCCTAGATTCGGTAATCTGAAAAGTTGATACAACCTGTTGCCGTATATCATCCGGTGTTTGTTTACTAAAGGACCCCGAATTAAACTTGGGATAAACTTTTAGTTCAAAATAAGCTAAAAGCATAAATATTTATGATGGGAGAGCGACTTTTTAGGATGAGGGGGCAAACATTAGGCCTGGGGTAATGTATTTTATTATCGAATCGTTTTATCAAGAGGGTCTTGCACTAACAGAGGACTTTCTTCTAGCGATCGTCAAGGTGGTTGCTAGAAGTGTATAAATTGATCGCTGGAATTTTTAGCAACCGTTTGGGGTCACCAAAGATTGGTCACTACTATCTGGTCGTTAGAAGTATCCTTTTGCGACAATGGGTTAGCTATGCCCACCACTTATATCTAGCGACCACTTCAGTGGTCGGAAAAAGTTAACTAGATTAGCGTCCACTTCTGTAGTTGTTAGTTGTCCTACACCTTTAACGAAGGATCGTGTTTGTTAAAAGGTTTGAAAATATTAGTGACCGTTTAGTGGTCGCAAAAACCCCAATAAACATCGGTGACCACCACGATGGTCGCTAAAGTTCTAGAAGTTGAAAATATTTACTATACAAAAACAATAAACATTCGATAAAATAAAAGCTTGATTTGGTCTGAACAAAAGTCTAGATAATAATTAAGTCGGGGAGTATCTAACAGAAGGCTGGGTTGTGTCAGTATCATCATCATCTCTGAGTCTCGAATGACATGAAGACAATCCTCCATATGTAGATTACTCGGCTGAGATAAACCAGTTGGGATGATATCTAACGACCTAACCCTACATCAGCATAAACTGGTTGATTTGTCCAACCAGCTGCAAATAATTTTCGGAAGTGAAGACTGGATTAATCGGTGTGGTTGGGAGTGCCAGTCGACTCCTAGTTCTAGGCTCCAGCTGGGGCTACATTGCGGGAACAATTATTCACGATGTCAATTATATACGGTAAGGTATCGATCAACTATTTTAGAGTCATGCATATATCTGGGTCATGGATTTGCGTCTGTCTCTAGCTCTAGGTTGGAACAACTGGTCCAACTCCCGTCTTACAAAACCTTGCATGCGAAACCTATACTCCTATGTGCCACCTCGATAACAGCCGATTTTGATTGTCACTGTTCAATGATTGTGACGGTGAGGTTGAGGACTTAGAGACATCACCTGAAGACATAGAAATATAACCGATACTCTCTCTTAAGTCAACCTGTAAGTTAAAAAAATTGTTAGTCACACAAATTATAAATATTCAATTGCACACAAAATTCTAACTTATATCGCACTAATGGAAACGCTCATCCTTCCAATCTTCCGTCTTTTTTTAACTAATTTTGCTTTAAAATTCCGCTATCTTGGTCTTTTTATTCGTCCTATGAGCTGAGGGTATCGGTCGCGAATATCTTCGGTTAAAACTTAGATTTTTCTTTCTCAAGGTCACATAAAACAACACAAATCATGAGTTAATAATACGAATATTATTTTTTGCAAAGTAAACGATGAAAAAATACGATAAACTTTACCTCCACCAGCAAGTGAAGGGTCTACATAAGGGTGACCGAGCCATGACCACTACCGAGGCCCTGCTTGTCTCTATTCTTTTTCGCGCAGCCGAACCGCATGGTTAAATTAATTTTATTTAATAAATATGTAATATAGCAAAAAGATATTGAATAATTTTTTACCTTAAATTCTTTTTGTATGTGGGTGTCCGAGCTAGCTTGCGCATAAATTGAATAATCCCACGGAGAATATGCACACCTCTCCATGCATACCCCAGGCAAGTCAAAACTAGGTTACCCATGTTCAGGGAGGGATTCAAACCATGTACCTCTCATAAGAAAGTACAAAGCCCTGGCTAGTTGAGCTACCCCAACTGGTTTACTAATTCATATTGGCAACATCAACTCAAACTCGTCTGAACTCATATATGGTTAAGGTTGACCAGGCTCGAGCCAAATCCTGCTTATTTTCCCATTGTGATCATTGTATCTACTACAACATTTTTGTGGACGTGCAACTGTATATTTGACCAGTCTGGACCGTTTCTCCAATCATTCACATGGAAATATTGCTACAAAAAATAATGGAACTAACCGAAAATTATAATTTGACAAAAATTAATTAAAAACATAACTTACTTCAAGGTGAGTCCATATTAAATTCCTTTTGCTCATTATGGGCGATTCCACTCGAGGTAATGTTTTGGGATATGATCCCGAATTGCGTTCCTTATAACTTGTGCCACACGCAGTGGAAGATTTACTATAAGGTTCCGGGGGAGGGGAGCCTCAACCCCCCCTCCCCCACCCCCATACCTTATAACAAAACACAACCTCAATATGTGTCGATGGGCTCATTAAACCCTTCGGAATAGGATCACCTCAAAGTGGCTATGATCCTATTAAGAGTAAGAATCATACATCAGTCGAAGATCAGTGAATTCATCAAGTTCATATCACTAGGACCACCACCCGGACTATTAATTCATTAATAGTATACCCTCGCTCTTTTTTGCACTATGATGCTCCATAGGGATGGGAAGGTAGCGCGCTGAACCATCTATGTTTCAGTCAATAGGTTTGATCCCCATCCCACTAGACATTTCCAGGAATACTCTCCTGGTTAGGCGTTTAGTGAAAGGATCCACGAATTTATTCTCTAATCTCACATACTCTAAGGCTATCACACCATTCCCGGGTAATTTTCTTATCTAGGCATGTCTGATGATGATGAGTCACCCCATTCTGTTGTAGATGCCATTACGAGTGACTCTGATCTCTAAGTGAAAATCAAAATGAAGCTAATAAAAAAATCCTCTCTATAATATCACACATGCAAAGAGACTTCTTAACTATTCAACTCTAGGACTATAAACTCAGACTCTATAATAGAGTGTGCTATACAAGTTTGTTTGGAAGACTTCCAAGATTGAACTCATCCACTTAAGAAAAACATATATCCACTAGTGAAGCTAATTCATCATTCTCTATTATCCAATTTGCATAATAATTTCCCTTTAGAATAACATGCAACTTGTTATAATTAAAACCTAGATCCATATTATCTCTTAGGTACCTTAGAAATAGATGAAGTGCAACCCAACGATCACTACTATTGTTATTTGTATAGCGACTAAGTCTGCTCATGGCACAAACAATATCGGGTCGAGTGTAGTTCATCAAGAACATCAATATTCTTATCGCATTAATTTTGGAAAAATATCATGTTCACTATACTTAATCAGATAAGTGCTATAAACATTGAGAATTCTCACATGTACGACATCAAAAGAGTAGACTTCTTAATATCTTTCAGACATAATGAGACTGGTTAAGGGACATCTCATTACCACTTTGAAGGATCTTAAACGATACGATAATATTTGGAACTCTCATATCTTTCATCTCAAACTTGGAAGATAGGAAATCCTTAGTCTCATTAGTAACTAGCATATTAGTTTAAAAAATAAGCATGTCATCTATATAGACACATATTATCACGCAATCTGGTCCTATTACCTTATAGTAAATACATGTATCAAAAGTTTTGACTATTAATATATCTTTAGATAAGGTGATATCAAAGTTCTCATACCATTGTTTGGGTTCCTGTTTTAAGCCATAAAATAAATTTATGATCTTTCATACTTACTGCCCTGAACCTGAAGATCCTTTTTATGGTGAGTTGGTCAACATTATCGAGGTTGAATTCAGTGGTGTTTGTTCAATTGTGTTGTTTAAGTGTAGGTGGTATAACACAGATGAAAAAAAGAAACTGCGAAAAACAGATCACGGAGAAACAATTATCAACACAATTACTTTTTGGTGGACTGAAGAACCCTACATCTTAGCTACTCAAGGAAAAAAAGGTCTTTTATGTTGATCAAGTAACGCAAGGAAGGTGGAAAGGGGTTTGAAAGTAGTTTGGGAAGTGAACGACCGTCACTGATGGAGTCCCGAGCTATTTGGTGCATAATCGATTTCCACTGGTTCAGATCCGACCGACATTCCGTTGGCTGATTCAAACTTGGATTCGGAATACGGTTTTTGAATTGTCTTCTGGACAAGGGATAGAGATCGATCTTTCGATTTTTAACTTTGTACCGGAACCCGCTGATCCCGTTGATGATGAAGATTATGATGACACCTTAGGAGAGTACGAGACTGATGAGGAAACTATATATGTTGATAGTGACGATTAACCTGTAATAGTTTATAATGGAGATGAGACTGATTAGTTGTATATTTTTTTTACTATGTATTTTGTCATGTATTTCATAAATTTTCTATGTTTGGATTATTTTGATCCCATGATTTTTAATTGTGTTATGATAAAGTCTCTGAATTCTAATTTATACGTCTAAACCCTTAAACAGATAAACTTTGTCATTATTTTTTATTATGATGTGTAATTGTGTCATTATGGTATTTAATAGAATTAATTTTAGTATAAAAAATGAAAAAATTAGTTATGTAATATATATAAGTACAATAGTTAGGAACATAGTTTAAAAATATATATATTCAAAAAGGTCTTTAGCTAAGACCACGTCTTTTGCGACAACATGGTCCTCGCTAAAGACTGGACCCCAAAATTTGGGTAAGTGTGTAGGCGGTCAATGTTCGCGCCTTCCCAAAAAATTTGATCTTTAGCGAGGAACTTGGTCTTTAGTGAGGACCATGTCCTCTCAAAAGACCACGTCGATTAAATTAAAACGACCGAACCTTCACTCCTCCCTCATTCATCATCAACACCAAAACCCCTCCATTCTTCTCCACTGCAAACTAACAATTCCCCCACCGCCAAGCTCTGACGAATCAATTTTAACACTCTCCAACCTTCCAACATCATCATTTAAGGTTATTAACATCAAAATCAATCCATTTTTCAGTTTTTTTAGAAACTAACTTGGGGTTTTTCACGTGTTCTTGTTATGGGTTGGAATATTAACTTGATAAAAACCTCCAATTTTGGAAAATACGGTATGTAATCCAACCATTTCATTTGTTTTTTTTTTTTTTTCGTTTCTAGAAAATAATTTTAATTTTAGCAATTTTAGTTTTAGCCCAATAATTAATCCGAATATATAGGTTAGATTTAGCTAATTTAGTAGGTATTTAATTTATAGAAAACATCACTAGAAGAATTAATTGATTTTTTGTTACAATTTTAGCTAATTGATTGATTTTTGATTTTTGATTTTTTTTACAACATATAGGTTAGAATTTTGGTCAATAAAATAATTTAGATAATTTTAGAATAATTTAAGAATTTTGGTTAATAAAATGATTTAGATAATTTTAGAATAATTTTAGGATAAGTTTAGGATATTTTTTTTGAGAATTTTAGATAATTTTAGGTTTATAAAATAATTTAAGTGCCTAAATGATTTTTTTTTTGGAAATTTAGGTGCCTTAGTTGATTTTGTATAAAATGTAGGGTTAAAATTGTTAATTTTAAAAAATATAGGGGTTTAGTTGATTTTTTATAAAAGTTAGGTGCCCTAGTGATTTTTTTTTATAATTTTAGGGGTTGAATTGCAACTTTTTACAATATTTAGTGTCTTATTGATTTTTAGATAATATATTTAGGGCCGTAGTGACTTTTTATAACATTTAGGTGCTTTAGAGTAAATTATAGAACTTTAGGGGTTAAATTACAATTTCAAAAATAATTAGGGCCTTAGTGAATTTTTAAAATAAATTTAGGTGCCTTAGTGAAAATTTAAAAAGTTTAGGGTAAAAATTGTAATTTAAAAAAAAATTAAGGCCTTAGTGGAATTTTTAGAAAATTTAGGTGCCTTAGTGATTTTTTTTAAAGTTTAGGGGTTAAATTGCAATTTTTTAACTAATTAGGGTCGTAGTGACTTTTATATAAAATTTAGGTGCTTTAGAGTACATTATACAACTTTAGGGGTAGAATTGCAATTTAAAAATAGTTAGGGCCTTAATGAATTTTAAAAAAAATTTAGGTGCCTTAGTGAATTTTTTAGATAATCTAGGGGTTAAATTGTAATTTTAAAAATAATTAGGGCCTTGGTGTTCTCTTACATAGTTTAGTGGTAAAATTGTATTATTTTGATCAGATGGCAGCTGTGATGTCAAGAGGACACGGTGGAGACGGGGATGGCCGAGATCCCACTCAGAATACAAGCAATCCCACCGGGGGTTGCAACGTACCGGGTATTCTTTCTTTGTAAACATAATTTTGACTAAAATATTATTTTAATCGTAAAATTAAATATGGAATAAGGCGAGAAAGCCTATGGGCAAGACGACTCTTGCTTCAGTACAAGAGTCGAAGCGAAAGTACGAAGGGAGACTTCTGATGGAGTTTTGCTCTTACGACGAAACCTGGAACCCGGTGGGCCCATACTCCCATCACGTGACTTAAGTGATAAACCATACGATACGGGAGACTGTTCCACTACACTACAATTTTTTGTCAGATGTCCCCGCCGAAGAGCGTAGAAATATTTTGAGATGATTAAGTGTAAGTCGACTAATTTTAAAAAAAAATTAGTTCGTCGTTAACTATAAAATTATATTGAATTTTGAGTTATTTGTAAAAAGGAATTATATTTGGTAGAGGAGTGGCAGGCACGCCAGAGTTGGAGTGATATACAGATTTTGATAACCAATAAGTGTGGTAAGGGCTAAAACGACCACAAGAATAGAGTAAAGAGAAAATATTATGAGTCCCGGGTGAAACCGGATGATCAGACACCGGAGAACTGGGACCTCTCTTTAAAAATGTGGGACTCGGAGGAAGTTTAGGTAACAGGTGTATTTAAATTGTATTAAATAAATTATTCTCTTTATTGACTAACATTCTTTTTTTCCTTTGTTGTTTAAAAGATAACACCAAGCTTAACTAAATAAAGAGAATAAGAAGTTGTTGCAGAACCGGAGCGGGCAGGTTCTATGAGCCACACCTGGAGGAGGGATAGCTTGATGTAGGTAATAAATTTTTTACAATACTTATTTAAATATCTTTATTTGATTGTTCGGCTGTAACAGGGAGAGGGGAGTAGGCAACCCCCTCGAGTGGCCGAGGGTGACGATGAATCTGTGTCTCTACCTAAAATGAAAAGATTATTGAAAGTCCTAGAGGGGGGGTGAATAGGATTACTAATAAGATTAATGCCTAATTAAAAATCTTTTGGACAATAATAAGTTTAAGAGAAAAACTTCTAAGTCAACTAATATATCAAACACTCATGGGATCATGCAAAGGATAAGTTAGAGGTTCGATATATAAGTTAAACAAGTAAATCTTACTAATTTAGAAGACCAAAGTTTGATTAGCTAGAAAAACATAATCACGATATTCATACTAGTAAGCATATAATCAAAACTAAATAGTCATGAATTAGATAATCCTAAAAGACAATATTATCAAACTATTCATATAAGCATTTTATCAAGTAAAACGAGTTTCTAATCTCTTACTACTCTAGATGACAATATGTTAGATAAACTAGATAATCAATATCACAATATTCATACTAGCATATTATCAAACATATAAAGTGCGGAAAGTAAATAGAGTAGGGATAGAAAGATACACACGATTTATAGTGGTTCGGTTTCCCTACATCCACTACCTAAGGAAGCCTCCTTAGGATTTCAAGCTTTTCACTAAGCTCCCGTGTCTCTCTTAACCGGGTCGAGAACACAATAACCCTTACAACCTCTTCGATACCACGAAGGACAAACACTTGTGCTATCGCAACACAAGGACACCGAGTATACTCCCGATACTCAAACACTTGTGCTATCTCAACACAAGGACACCGAGTATACTACCGATACTCAAATTCTCTCTTAATCTATCTATTACAAGAACTAGACTTAAGAGGATAAATACAAAGTGTTTAAGGGGTGAAACTACTTTGCTAATGAACTCCTAAAGAGATGATATAACTATAAGCTTAATACTTCTCTTGAGTTGATAATAAATTTGAAGCTCCTTTGATTTACTCCTTGAATGAGTAGATATGACAATTATAGCTCTTGACACCTTCTTGGATGATAACAATTAAGCCCCTAAGTGTATATGGGTTGAAGGTGTAGTTGTAGCATTGAAAGACCTTCAATTTATAGCTGCAAAATGCTCCCAACGGTCATATGATTTGTCTCCAACGGATATATTAATATCCCCAACGGATATATTCTTTAGTCTTCATTTTGCTGCAGAAAACCTTTCTTGCGGTGTACCGCGGGTATGGTCCGGTGCACCGCGAAAACGTTCGTCTTAACTTCAAGCTTACTGGTCGGACTATCCTATGCACCGCGTCCCTGGTCCGTGCCTCAGTCCGGTGTACCGCGCCTTGGTCCGGTGTACCGTGCATTTTCATGAGCTTACTGACGGGCTATCCTGTGCACCGCGCCTCTGGTCCGTGGCTCTGCGGTGTACCGCATGTCTCGTCCGGTGTACCGCGGAACTGTTCTTTTGAATCTCAAGCTAAAGTCCAAGGATTTAAAACACCTTCTAGTGAGTATATCTTTTACTATGATGCTTGGATTTAGAAAACCTTCTTCACGAGAGTTGTAGAGAACATCATTTTTATAAGCTTTGTAGTTGATCACTAAAGCTAATTCTCAATGTACACAAAGATAAGGTTAATAGCAATGGTAAGAGAATTTGCTACTAAGGATAAGATAATTAAGCTATGATCAAAATGATGTCAATTGTTCTTTTTGATGATTTAGAGTGCAAGATAATAAAGTGAAATTAGCACACTAAACAATAGATGATTTGTCACATTAAAACACCTAATCGATTGGGGCACTAAGCCAACAATTATTTTTTGAAATCGGGTGGAGCAATAAAAAGAATGGGTGGAGGAGCCCCGAGTACCAGAGATAAAACGTAAGTTTAAAAATAAGAAATCAATTATATACTTACGGATTATATTTTAATATTTTATTTATTATACAAGACGCGTTGAGGGAGATTCTCGAAAATAAAGTGCAGGAATCGCAGAGTTATCGTTTTCACCATCCTTGACGCAACAAGAGTAGGTTGGCACAGTCATGGAGGCGGCGCGATTATGGTTATGAGACGGGACCCGCTACTGGATCCTGGGAGTTGGCCACCCGCTTTTGGATAAGAGGACAACTGCTAATGCCTAAGATCCGGTCAGCGAGAGTATGCTGAGGGATTACGAGTGGTTGATGAAATCCCTCAACGAGATCCTTGTCTCCATAGGCAAGGACCCGAAGCCAAACGACCTTTCTCGATCCTCGGCTTCCACAACTAGTACACGACTGACGAAGGAGGCGGTAGCCGCACGGATGAGTACATCCATCACGTTCCTTAATAGATGCAGAGAAGAACATGGACATGAGATAACACTTGTACCTCCATCCGTCAATCCTTCTGGTGCTCCTGCTGGTACCTCCCGATCCCGATCCCGACCGACTCCTTCTGCTCCGTCCGGCGCGCGACTCCAGCTTATAGACCAAGATTACAGTTCATCTGAAGATGTAGAAGATGAAGATTTGTCTAATCCCTAGTTTGTTTTGGTTGAATTTTTATTATGTTAAACTATATGCTGACTTTTTTACATTGACTTTGACTTTTGGTTTGTAATTATCTATTCACGTATGTTTTAAAATTCAGTTTCCGGTGTTTATGATTTGTTCCCGTTTCTTATATACAATTCAATAAATAAAAGAAATAACAAATAAAAAATTAAATAAATAAAACTAAAACAAATAAATAAAAGAAAAATAAAAAACAATTAAAAAATAAAAAAGGTCTTTAGCGAGGACATTTTCCTCGCTAAAGATAAAGTCAATGGTTCTCGCTAAAGAGTTGACTAGCACAGGCGACGACTTAGTCCTCGTAGTTGACCAAGTCTTTTGTGAGGACACCACCGTCGCAAAAGACCTTATCTTTAGCGAGGACTGGGTGTTCTCGCAAAAGATAGGTGTCTCATGCGATGACACAATAAGTCGTCGCGAGTTACTGTCTCTCGCGACCAAACTTTAGCGAGAAAGTTTTAGCGAGGAGATGTCCTCGCAAAAGACAAAACCAGTCTTTAGCGAGGACTTTCACTGTCTTTAGAGTGGACTTTCACTGTCCTTAACGAGAGTGACGGTCCTCGCTAAAGACAAAATCCATAGCAGTAATATTCTTCCTCTTTACATAATTGCCCTTAATTAATGTACTCGAGGTTATTTAGTGCAATACTTTTTATACTATTTAATTAAGGGTAAAATTGGAAAAAGTATAAAAAAAAGTGTCTTGATATTGAAAAAGGGACAAACAATATTTGACACCTCCTTTTAAAAAGTTGGACAAATAAAAATAGACGAAAGAAATATTTTTTTTTTTTTTTTTTTTTTTTTTTTTTGATGACGAGGGTTCCCGGGCTTACACCCGACTAGTCCCCCGGGAGATATGACTGCCTCCCCAACCATACCTCCAGGTAATCAGAACTAGGTTGCCCATGTTCTGGGGAGGGTTTCGGACCTTGGAAACTTTCCAAACATACATAATAACTTTCTTCCACCTGCGAGACTCGAACCATGTAACTCTCACTTGAGAGAACTTTCCAAACTTTAATAACTTTCTGCCGCCTGCGGGATTCGAACCATGTACCTCTCACTTGAGAGAACTTTCCAAACTTTAATAACTTTCTGCCGCCTGCGTGATTCGAACCCTGTACCTCTCACTTGAGAGACAGAGCCCTGGCCAGATGAGCTAGCTCACCTGGTTGACGAAAGAAATATAATATAGCCTTATCAATTAATATTAATTAATTCCACCTTTTTATTTTAGTTCAAATGCCACCCAATAAATTTTATTTATTTACTAATAACTCCCACATGTTTTCTAACTTTTTAATAAAACTCCTAAATTTTGCTGATTCTTTTAAACTAGTAACCGGGTATCACAATACTACTATTCATATTAGTAGAATACTAAATATACTACTTAGGTACTATGATTATAAATAAAGACATAAACTCTTGACACTCACATATAACTTTTAAACTACTCCAATAAATTTCTTGATCCATTGAGCAATCTAAATTCGTTGATCCATAAGATGGTTTTCCAACTATTCCTGTACCCTGCATTATCTTGAGTAGTTTTGATCGATTGAATTTTTTAAATTTTATTATCAACACGGACATCGTGATAATGGGTATATTCTGAAATTTTGTAAATACGTATAAATATATTTTATGTAAAAATGGCTAAATTATATTATATGTTCTACTATTTCATATAGATTAAATTTAGTGGGACTAATTTTAAACGTTGAAAGTTAATTGAATATTTGTCGTTTAAATATTGAATATAAATAAGAATTGTAAATTCATGCGGAGTATAAGAGCTTATTTTAATAGCGGGTAGAGTTCATAGCTGGGTTAATATACTTCGCTATGAAAGTTGTGACAAAAAAAAGAATTAGGACTAGTGGTGGTGGGGTACTAGATCTATTGTCGAACATTAGGGAATTGAAAATCGGGTTGACTACTGTCCAAAAAAAAAAAAAAAAAAAAAATCGGGTTGACTCATGAGAAAGAAAAATATATACTTGAGGACGATATCTGACGTTTGAGGATCTTGATATTGCAAGCAAACTATGAGATCCACAACAAATTTTCCACCCACTTCCAAACCACTTCCCAACCACTTCACCCACGAAACCTTTGTGATCCAATTTCTAAATAAAACCTCATATCAAGCCTAATTGTACAAACAACCCTCCTTATTCTTTAGAAACCTATATCTCAACATAAGGTTCTGAAACTTATGTATCGTGTTGAGAAATAATGAATCTCAAAATTAAGGTATTGTTCACAAATGTTTTATTATTTGTTTGTTTTCAAACTTTAGTCTCCATAAAGTAACCATGTCTTTAATTTGTCTTTTTTTTGTTTTCTTTTGATTGTTAAATTCTATTTCTATTCTATGCAGTGGCAATTTAAAAGATGTGAAGGCATATGTTGGATGAAAACAAACAAATCTCATGCAGCGATCAAAGGTTTGTTAAACTCTTTTGTGGTCTTGTATGTAAGTATGTATGAGTAAATATAGTTTATAAACCAGCTAACTGAAATACTGAATATTTGCTTCCTATATTAATGATAATGAAGGAACATTTCTTGATGCGTATAAAAGGAACTGATGTGAAAAAAGTGTTCAACATCGGGAATGTGGGGTATCGGAAAATATAAACGGTAATATTTCTCTTGCTTACATTTTCCAAAGAAAAATAGTTAAAAAGTCAATTTATACACTTTCCCTTATACACCTATTGATAAGAATAGTTGCAGCAAATCTTTACAGCCTTCTAGAAATAAACCAAAGATATATACATATGAAACAGAATCGAAAATTAATTAATTAGCTGAAATGTTGTCAAAAAAAAAAATTAATTAGCTGAAATATTGTACAAACCATATATAACAGCAAAATGTAAGGGAGTACTGAATATGGTCATACTCGCTTTGTTATCCACAAGGAATGAAACTGTTTTGCGATAATAATTCGAAATGCAAAGGAGTGTCACAACATCAACTAGATATTCACATCGATTATTTAATATAAATTTATTAATAACCGACTCAACTGATGAATTAAATATATAACTAAATCTTTTATACCATTGTCACAAGTAGAATAATCAGCTCCATATTTGCATACAAATAAAATTCGTCAAAAAATAAATGCTATGCAAACTAAAAAAAAAAGACAAGGATGGATTATTATTAACGTTGTTGGTTTCAAGTCTTGGGCGTCCTGTAATAAACAATATGCTTAAGAAAATTACTTTACACTTCAACTATAACCAGGGGCGGAGCCAAAAAATTTTTTTAGGGAGGCCAAGAGGGAAAAAATTGTCTTAAATTTTTTTATAAGTCAATATATTATGTAAAATTATAAAATAGGTCCTTATATTATGTAAAATAGCACTCGTTATTATTATTTTTTAAATATATCTCTCTAAAAGTTCGTTTTTTTATAAAAAATATTATATATGTAAAAAAAAATTAAAAATTATATAATTAAAGTAATTTATAACCTAATAAAATATATTTTAAAAGTTAGGGGGACCAAATGAAGATTATATAAAAATTTGGGAATTATTTATTTATATATATAATTTTTTTTAAATGTTAGTTATACTTTTTTTTTAGAAAATTTAGGGGGGGCCATGGACCCCCCTCCCTCCGCCCCCGGACTATAACTGAGATAAGCATACACATGCAATGTTTTTTGCGATTTTAACCACAAAACCATGGTAATGTAAGGTTGCTTATATTTCAAACATGGAAAAATCCACTTGAATGAGATACAACCTGCTCAAACACACAAAACTGTCAAGAATAGCCATTAAGATGCAATTTTCGCAAGTATGATATTAAGAGCTCTAGAATCATTATAGATAACTCACAATTATTAATCATTAATGTAATGTACCAATATATTAAGTAATTATTGGTTTGTTTATTTCATTGTATCTTCTCTCTACTTTATTTTTGGAGCTTCCCATTTTGACTTGAGTTCATTTCGTGGAAAAGGCCGATTAAAATTAGAATAAAAACACTAAAAGACCGATCGAAATTAGAATAAAAGCACTAAATAACGAAACCCTAACCAAATCGTGAAAAAAAATTAATTTATAACTTTCGAACCCCAAACCAAATCAAACAAAATTTATAACATAAAACGGATTATAGAGTTGATGAACCTCAATAAAGGTGTTAAACGGAGGATGTTACTTCCTAATCGGAAAAAATAAATCAAATCAAAATCAAAATCACAAACCCTAAACAAATCAAACAAATTTCATAATAAAAAACTCAATAATATGATGATTACCCTTAGTTGATGGACTTTAATGGATAGGTTCAAATCAAATTAATGACTCCGATTCTAAAGTATTTCTCCAATGTATTTAATATTAAAAAATAAGTCGAGGATAATTTTGACTTTTTATACAGTCTAATTTCATTATAAAAAAATAGTAGTTAGATGTACTTTCTCTTGTTGTTAGATATGGGGGTAATCGGGCCACATATATCTGCATGAATGAGCTCTAACTTTTGAGTAGCTCTCCACAAACTTGTTTTAGGAATATTATCAAGGTTATGCTTTCCATTGATACAATCACTACATGTCACCTTAGAAGTAGAGAGTTGAGGAAGTCTTTGTACTGTAAAGTTTTCAAACCCTTGTAGCTTAGATGTCCATACCTTCGATGCCAAAGATGAAATAGATCTTGAAAAATTGTATGGAAGCACATACCATTTTCTTCAGAGGTTTGTGCATGTGATTGAATCAACAAGATAAACATTTTGTTAGAAGTCATATTGGTTTGAATAATTAAACCCTTGTTTGGATGATAAATCTTGCACAACCCTCATTTAATTAGGATCGCCAAGCCTTTCTCTTGCAATTGTCCTATGCTCAAGAGGTTATTTTTTCTCTTTAACATGGTATACTTCGGTGAAAACATGATTAACTCCATTCACAAATTCACTTTTCCCTTTCGTGTTACATTTATCTTTGTATTGTTACCTAATTTTTTTATGTGACAAAACCCTCCATCCAACTAACTGAACATTGATCGATCCCCACACATGTGATTAGAACATCCTAAATCTAGGAACCACATATCCTTCCTTATAGCTCCATGTATCTCAACATATGACATCAAAAACATATCATCTTCTTAGTTAAGTTCTGCATAATTTACTTTATTCGCTTCCTTATTCCATGTCGGACATTCATATTGGAAATGACCAAGTTTATAACATTTATAGCATTCCACAGTTGCCTTGTTGTAGCCTTGACAACCTCTTTCTTGACTTTTTCCTCTAAATGTGTTTCTCCCACGTTCTCTGCCTCTGCCTCCAAATTTGTCCTCTTCAGATGTCACTTTTAGGACTTGTTCCTCTCCTATTTCCTTGTGAAACCTTTGATCATGTACAATTAATGATCTTCGCAACTCATCGATTGATAGTTGATCAATACTCTTAGATTCCTCGATGGCACACACTATGTAATTGAATTTTTCCATCAACGATCTAAGAATTATCTCAACTATTGTGACATCGGTCATTTGTTCCCCTCTCATGTGGTTGGCTACAGACATAACACGAGAAAAATAATCATTCACAGATTCACATGTTTTCATCTCAGGAGTCTCTCACTCATTTCTTAATGCTTGAAGAATGGAGTGTTTCACTCTAGTACTACCCTCATATTTTGTCTTCATGGAGTCCCATATTTTCTTTGAAGTATCCTTTTGTAGGATAGTCTCCAAAATTGTCCGATCAATTGCCTAAAATTAATCGTTTTTCACTTCCAGGTCCTTCAATTTCGTCTAATCAAACTGATTTTGTTGCAATTTTGTGTAACGTCTGTCGGCTTAGTAACGCCTATCTCTACCATGGTCCAATAATCCTTGGAACACAAGAATTTTTCCATCAACATAGCCCATTGATCGTAATGACCATCGAATCTGGGAATCGCTGGCTGCACAAAACTCCCTTCAGTCGTCATAATTCTCTCATATTTTTCAATGTCTGGAAGTCACTCAACAGACTACGGCTTTGCTATCTCAGAACCTAGTAAATGGCTCTGACACCAGGTTGTTGGAACCTAAAACAATGAGTAATAGTTTAACAATTGGATTGAAGTAGCACGTTTGGGATTGATTATTTTAGGGTTAGAATCGATTTCCGATTAAAAATAAGATATTTATATAAAAAAATTATTTTGACATATAAATCACTTTAAATGATTATTTTTAGAATCACTTATCTATTACTTTTTCTAAAAATGATTTTAAGGGTGTAGAGTATTTTAAAGGCTAAGTCCAAACTTCCGATTTCTTTAGCTACAATAAATTTATCAAACACAATTTTTTTCTCAAATATCAATTTCCAAAAATAGTTTTGCTCCGTCAGGTTCCCTATTTTCAGGATCTCTATTCAATATATTCAATTTCAACTAATATATTAATATTTCAAAACTTTAAAATATACCTAAGTTATATTTTTAAAAAACAAAAGTAAATTAGTAAATAAGAAAAGGAATACAATAAGAATATTATCGTAGGTTGAATAGGTTGAACTAAAAAAAGGAAAAAAAAGTGGCAAGTGAAAAAGTGTGTGCTATATTGAAGGAATAAAATATGGTAAACAAAAAAACATGAACATAAAAAGATTAAGACATAACAAGATATACATAAAAAAAGTATGTGAAAAATAATAAGTCATATGTAAATATGTGATATAACAGATAACAAAAAATCAGAATATTTATTTTATCTATTTAAAACTAGAGTTCTAATAAACTTCTTCATCTCATCCCTAGTTGGTCCTATATATACTCATACAAACTTGGATATATCTTTCACCAATAATTCACTTCTCACATAGCTATAATGTATACGAATATAGATTATATTAATCGTATGGACCACCAAATCAATATGCATGAGGCAACATCAGAGGCAGACATAGTGTTGGTGATTCATGCTGGTGAATTGGCCGCCAACACTCTCTCTAACGGCGCCCATTTAATGCCTTCCCTTGTTGACCAGAAGGTGCACACATATTGATTATGAAATTATAATGCCAAATTTTATTTTGTTTTGTGCAATGCTTTATCTTTGTCAATAAATTGGTGTAGAGGACAAGATGGAAGACTCTGCTACTTGCTTACAAGACACTCGATGTTGTTCTCAAGAGTATTATCACGTCCCCTCTCCATGTTTATCCATCAATGGCGTTAAAATCGCCAACTGAACTTGACTATTTAAGAATCTATAGCATATTATGTTGGACATTGAGTTTGATAGGGGTTCTCAAATATACTTTTCTTGCACCGAAAGCTGATGATGATGGTGAAGGTACATTGAATAAGTAATATTAATAGCCATTATTTGAATAAGATTTGAATCTTTATTGTTACGTGCAGGTGGAACAGAGAGAGAAGAAGGTTCGGTCGAAGATGAAAAAGAAAAAAATAATAGAAATATATATAGTAAAGTATGGGGCAAAACAGTTAGTACGCATGACTTGGTTATAACCAGACGAGCTAAATAAGACCTACTTAGCCATGGGCCTTTAAGTGAAACACTCTAGTGCTTAGGCCTTTATACATCTTTTACAAATATAATCTATATGTGTAATTAGACTCAAATCAACCGTCCAAACAATAAATAAATTAGACTCAAATATTCAACCATACATTGATGAACATTTCAGATCTTCCTTCGTCAAGCCTCATAAAGCATGCCAATTTCAATGCGCTGAGACACTGGTGTGCTGAATGCAGGCAGTGCAGACCTGCTAATACTATGCAAAAATTCATAGAATGCGAGCATAATTCTATCAAACCAACCACATTTTTCACTTATATAAAACCTTGTCTTTCCACAAACATGTATTATTCCAGCCTTTTTTCCCTTTTCCAAGTCAAATATGTCTTCTTCAATATCCAAATCCGAGCAGTTAATTAAATAAGCTCGTAAGGAGTCAGTAACTTGCCTAACAAAGTCATTTTCTTCAAGACCAAGATTGTCTGCATATCCGTAATGAATTACACATCCGTATACCCCTTTAACGCCTAATCTTGTAATAACAAATCTTTCTTTTAACTCGACTTTAGGCACCAACAAGTATCGGAGAGTTGTAAATACGGTAACATTGTTAAAACAAGTATCAGAGCTCCATTCAGGTGAAGTACTCTTTTTTCTCATCCTTTTTTTCCAAGATTTTACTTATTGTTTATAATGTATTTTGATTTAACTTAATATGATAATTTACTTGCATAAATCATTTATGTGTATGATATATCCATGTTTAATTTTAACATATGGGGGACAAACAACTTACCTGATATCAAGCATTTTATAAATTTATACCATCTTCAATCTACTGGCCATTTTTATTATAGCCACATTGGCTGCAATAATAGCAAGACAATCTCTTATTTCAGCCACTTTTTCTGTTATCAAGCAATTGGTTGTACTTGATTATTTCCCTCGAGTTAAGGTTGAGCACACATCTTCCATCAAAGGAGGAGAGGTCTACTCTCTTGAAGTGAACTACATTCTTATGGTTCTTTGTGTAGCTATTATACTTATATTTGGAGACGGAAAAGATATTGGAAATGCATATGGTAAGATGATAAATAATGTTTGATCCATTCATTCTTTTGATTAATCAATACATGGTAATATTTTACAGGTGTTGTGGTTATTTTGGCGATGCTCATCACTACTGTACTTTTGACATTGTTATGATAATCATATGGAGAAGTCCACCTATCCCGATCACGCTTTACTTCCTTCTATTTTTCGTGATAGAAGGTATGTATGTGAGTACAGTGTTTAACAAAATATTAGAAGGTGGATGGGTTCCTTTTTTCATTTCTCTCATTCTCGTGTTTATCATGTTTGGTTCGTTTTATGGAAGACAGAGGAAGGTAGAGTATGAGTTAACCCACAGACTTGACACTGAAAGACTGAGGATACTACTTAGTGATCCAGGTGTACAGAGGGTTCCTGGACTTTGTTCTACATATAGATGGTATAACTCCCATTCTCTGTCACTACATAAAAAACATGCGAACTTTTCACAATGTTATTGTTTTTACAGCTCCCCGATACTTGTTGGTGCCTGAAGTCGAGTTAAAATAAAGATTTGTTATTACAAGATTAGGCGTTAAAGGGGTATACGGATGTGTAATTCATTACAAATATGCAGACAATCTCAGTATTGAATAAAATGACTTTGTAAATGAAGTTACTGACTCGTTACGGGCTTATTTAATTAACTGCTCGGATTTGGATACTGAAGAAGACATATCTGACTTGGAAGAGGAAAAAAGGCTGGAATAGTTCATCTTCGTGGAAAAACAAGGTTTTATATAAGTGAAAAATATGGTTGGTTTGATACAATTATGCTCGCATTCTATAAATTTTTGCATAGTAATAGCAGGTCTGCACTACCTGCATTCAGCACACCAGTGTCTCAGCGCATTGAAGTTGGCATGCTTTATGAGGCTTGAAGATGGAAGATTTGAAATGTTCATAAATGTATGGTTGAATATTTGAGTCTATTTTTTGTTTTTGGACGGTTGATTTGATTCTAATTACACATATGGATTATTATTTGTAAAAGATGTATAAAGGGCTCTGAACTATAGAGTGTTTTATTTAAAGGCCCATGGCTAACTAGGTCTTATTTAGCTTGTTCGGTTATAACCAAGTCATGCGTACAAAAATTTTTGCCTCCATACTTTACTATATATATTTATATTATTTTTTTCTTTTTCATCTTTTTTTTTTGTTCGAAAATTCTTTTTCATCTTCGACCGAACCTTCTTCTCCCTCTATTCTCTCCATTCTTATAAAGCAAAATCTCTTTATTTCTCTCTTTTTTTAATTGTTCTCCATTCGTATGTTCAACAATTGTTTTTATATCCATTCCTTATATAACACAACCCATATTCCATCAAAATAATTTCGAAAAAGAATTTATTTTTAACAGGTAAGAACTCATAATATTTCTATTTAATTATTTTTCAAGCATTCCAGTGAATTCTAAGGTTTTAATTTTGTGGGCATAGATCTCTATATTGTGTGTATAGATTTGTATACTGTGGGTATAGATATGTATTTACGTGGGTATGAATTTGTATTTTTATAGGTATGAATCTGTTTTTTGATGGATAAATACCCATTGTTTTTGTCATTTTTGTGGGTATATACCCATTGTTTTGCATTTTTTGTGGGTATAGATCTTCATTCTTTTGGGTATATACCTATTTATACAGATGAACTTGTGTGGTTGTATGTATGAATTGATGTCCTTATTTTTGTGTAGGAATACAACCCAGAAAACAAACGAGTGGGTATATCTCCATCATTGACATGAAAATGGCATGGACCTTGACAAGAAAAAATTTAATTTGAAATAGTGGGTATATATACCCACCAAATTATAGCACAAACCTTGGCAAAACAAGGACACTGAAAACAAAAATCTGAACAATAGGCTTAATTGCAGGGACTTATAATGTAATTAAAAAACTTAAAATCGATTTTTAACCCAAAATTAGATAACCAGAACTTTACAAAAACAAAAAATTTAGTTATACCTTTAAGAATATTATGTTAGAATTTGAGGCCTCTAAATGTCAAAGTAACAAAACCGAAAAACCCATGTAACGTATAACTAAAGGTACTCACCAAAAAAATGTTAAACTAAACGTACTCATCCGAAAAAAAGGTGAAAGATATATAAACATATAAAATCAATGTTAAGAGAATTAACTGTATAAATAAAATTTTGGAAAATTTATAAAATATAAAAATTGAAAGGAAATAAATAAATAAACATATGTAATCATCAATATATTCCAATTCTATGTATTCTTGGAACACAAAAATCTCAGAATTGTGTATTATTAGAACGCACACATATCAGATTTGTGTATTCATGGAAAACACAAAACACTAATTTGTGTATTTATGGAACACATAAAACTCGAATTTATGTATTCCTGGAATATACAAAACTTGATTTTATTTGTACCAATTCTGTGTATTCGTTAAACACACAAAACTCAGAATTGTGTATACTTGTAACGCATAAATCTCAGATTTGTGTATTCATGGAACACATAAAACTCAAATTTGTGTATTCATGAAACACATAAAA
Source organism: Nemophila menziesii (assembly GCA_029959085.1). Classification (NCBI taxonomy): domain Eukaryota; kingdom Viridiplantae; phylum Streptophyta; class Magnoliopsida; order Boraginales; family Hydrophyllaceae; genus Nemophila; species Nemophila menziesii. The sequence continues at coordinate 1,117,178 of JARWIR010000064.1, read as the reverse complement.
CTCGAATTTATGTATTCCTGGAATACACAAAACTTGATTTTGTTTGTTCCAATTCTGTGTATTCCTGAAACACACAAATCTCAGATTTGTGTATTCTTGGACCGCACAAACTTAGATTTGTGTATTCATGGAACACATAAAACTCAAATTTGTGCATTTATGGAACACATAAAAATTAAATTTGTGTATTCATGGAACACGTAACTCGAAATTAGGTATTCCTAGAATACACAAAACTTGATTTTGTTTGTTCCAATTTTGTATATTTTTGAACACACAAATCTCAGAATTATGTATAATCGGAACGCACAAATCTTATATCACATTAAATTCAAATTTGTGTATTCATGGAACACATTAAACTCGAATTTATGTATTCCTGGAATACACAAAACCTTATCTTGGTTGCTACAATTCTGTATATTCCTGCAACACACAAATCTCAGATGCGTATTCATGGAACACATTAAAAAAAATTAGGGAAATTTTTTTTTCGAAAAATTAAATTCCGGGAAAAGAAAAATGGGAAAAATTTTGAAAAAAAATCTAAAAAAAAATTTTGAAAAAAAAAAAATTAAAAAGAAAATAAATAAATAAATAAATATTATTATAATAAATAGTGAAGATATAAGAATTAAATGGTCTATATAATTAAAGTAATTGATTAATAGGCATATGAGTATTTTTGTAATCTTTCAATTTTTTGTGCTTAAGTGAGAATTAAGTTGAAGTTGTAATTAATTGAGAATTCTTACGCTATCCGTGTAATTAACTAGGCGTTGTCTCTTTAATTAATTATTTGTTTTTTATTGGTATTTTAATTATTAATTTTATTATTTTAAAAAAAGAAATAATGCCCATTTAACTCATAATTAGAATAATGTATGCCCAAAACTTGACATGTGAATATTTTTTCCCAAATAAATCACGCAGTTTTCCATTTAAATCGAATTAACATTACACAATTACTTTGTTACCCACTTTAGTTAATATCTTCTTTTATTTTATTTTTTATGAGCCAATAATCAAGAATTGCCTTTTAAAAAAACTATTAATAAAAAGGTGCCTAGAATCAGACTCTTTATGAAAACAACCCCAACCAAAATACCTTTACAAATAGTAAAAAAAAAAAAAATTAGAATCTTAACAAAACAAAGTAGTTATTATAAAAAACAAAAAAAACAAAAACTAATACACACACGCGCGCGTCCGTGATTTTTTTTTAAATTGTCATAACTAATTCTTAAAAAATCAGAAAAATAAAAAATTTACATATTTGGATAAAACAAATTAATATTTACGTCTATGGTTTTTTTGAGTTTTTTGAATTTTTTTCGCAGACACGAAATTTCATGTTTTGAACAGTGAACTTTATGCTTTGAACAATGAATTTCATGTTTTGTGAAAAAAATCAATATTTCAAGCCGTGAATTTCGTGTCTGCGAATTTAAAAAAAAACAAAAATAATCAAAATAATCAAAAAAAATCATAGACGTAAATATTAATTTGCTTTATCCAAAAATGTGAATTTTTTATTTTTCTGATTTTTTTAGAATTAGTTATGACGATTTAAAAAAAATCACGGACGCGCGCGTGTGTGATGAAATTAATAGTAGGTGGTGGTGGTGATTGTGGTGGTGGTTGTGGTTGTGGTGGCTGTAGTGGTGGTTAAATACATGGTGGTGGGGATGGGGGTTGTGGTTGTAGTGGTGGTCAAATTTTTTGAGGTGGTGGGGTTGGTGGGGGTGGTGGTGGTGGTGGTGGGGAGGGGGTGGGGGTGGAGGTGGTGGTGGAAGGTTTTAATCGCAGATGAGATAAATTTCATCTCAGTTTTACAATAGAGATGAGACAAATCTCATCCCAGTACTAAATGAGTTCCTTTTTGTTTTAGTGTTTAATAATATTGATGACTCGTACAATTTGATTTTGAATGTTATATAATGAACTAGAAACAATAATTTTTTTCATTTTAATTAATTATTGCTTCACAAGTCATCAATATTTAAGGCAAATAAGTTATTTCTTATATAAACGTAAGTTGCAGGGAATGAATCAGAAGAATAAGCAGCTAATAGCCTTAGGTTTCGAAGACTCTGCAAACAAAATCAGAGTCGGAATAGTAAAACTGGACATAACAATCTTATCAATCCCTCGACATACATACATAACCCCACCAGGTCAAGGCTTTTTACCTCGCGAAACAGCACATCATCATCTCCAACAGATTATACCTTTAATTAGTTATACAATAGAGATGGTACAAATTCATCCCAATCTTAAAATTAGAGATGAGACAAATTCTCATTTAAAAAAGGGTTAGTTAATTAGAAGGACTGTAACCCATCAAATCTAGCCCAAAGAGTCCAGCTCAAATTCTAGACACAAATACCCCTCTAGCCCACTCTCTTGTATCCACTCTCTCATTTATTATTTTTGACGTTCTAACCACGCGCTCCACAAAAACGCCTTGTATAACTCAGACCTGCAAAATCGTCAGATCATTTGTCAATGATCAAAATAAAAACTAATTACCTCTGAAAATCCGCAATCACACCAACATAGCAGTACACCAAATAGGAAGGTTTTTGCTAGAGAAAATTATTAATTGGTTGCGACTGGAAATAAGGAAAACACAAAAAAGGCAAAGTCAACCAAATGATCGACATGTGAGTTTTCTGAATGATTTTGTTTGTGATTGTTCGAGTAGGTAATTTCTGAATGATGGTTAATCATGTAGTGGGTTATGTTATATAATTAAAAACACTGATTTAATGGTGTTTTGGTGGTGAATAAATAGTCTAAGTTTATTGATTTGTTGGTGGGTAATGATAATAATCTAATTAGATGGGTATCGACGCATGAATTTTTTATTTGTTTTGATTGTTCGAATTCTAATGTTCAATATTTGTTAGGATAGTAAAACTGCATGAGTTTTAGTGTAGGTTATTGGAGTAATTTATTAGGCAGGCTGGGTATAAAATAGGAATAATCGTTCTACTGTAATATAATCTGCAGCGAACATGATTTTTTTGTTTATTCCGTTATTTTGAATTTGAGTTAATTGGTTTTATACCTTCTTTGAACCAATGGTGTTCAAAAAGTAAGGTTGTGTGTAAACATGGGCCACTGATGTCACTCATCACCAAGTCCACAAAAGTAAGGTTGTCAGCAGATGTTTATAATTACACGAAATGAGTTTAAGGGAAAAACAAGTAACTTCATTTATTTTATTTTTGTCAGGGAACAAGATTATTTAAAAAAAAAATCCAACAATGGCCTAATTAAGATGCACTCACTATAGTATGACACATTAATAAATAATGAACGCTTATAGTAAGAAATATTTCTCTAGAAAAATAAGTTTTATTGATGTACTATGTTGATTAATGAAGTATATTCTTAAAGACTGTTTCGATGGTATTTAATTTTTTAATTTATTTCAGGCATGACAAAAATTACTTACATGTCATCCATGGAGGTGGTCGAGACAGTGTCAGACAAGAGAGTGTCTGACGATCACGTGCTGATACTGGGATGTACGTAGTCTTCTACAACCATGACGTGATGCGCGATCAAGAAGTAAGCAGTAATTACACACACGAGGCAGTGACCAATATGCTTATGCAACTTGTTTCGTGGATCCTGAATGATGTCCACACTTTGGCTATAGTTTTTGAAAAACAGAGGGCTATGCTAGATGACTGATGGGGAGGGTAGTGAGGGGTGGTGGTTGGTTTTAATTTAGTGTTTTTTTGTTATATTAACCTGTTGTGGTTGTTTTGCTTTTGAACTACTTTCCAGTACGTGTAATAATTTATGGAACCATCTAAGTACTTTGCTGATTTTATCATACTGTGATGTTTCATGGTATAACTTATTGTATTAATGGTGTGTTTTTTTTATGGTTAAACATATGTTTGGGAAATTTTTGTGTTTAACAAAGATTGTTACTTATATAGGTCTAAATTAGTGGTGTTTTTTGTAAACGTATGGTGTGTTAGACTAATGTTTATCGTGGGTTGCTAGGTACAAAACACTGGTGTTCATATGCTAAGACGTGGTGTACGTGTGTTGGGCTTCTAGGTGTAAACTTGTGGGTGCTATACAAAAAAAAATAGTTTGTTGTATTGTAAAGTATGTTCATATTAAAATGTACAGTACAAATTCAAATTAACACCATTCTGACTATCAGTTAAAAGTCTATCTATCATCTATAGTTTTTATTTTTGCACGTGTCATCAATTTTTTTGCGACAGATTTCAATGATTGTACCAAATTGCAGAGCCAGGAAAATCTAAACTAAGGCTGATGCGTTAATCAAATAGTGGGGATGGGTTTTATAATCAACAAGTGGTAGTTAAATTCTTTGTTGGGTAAAAGAAGGAATAGTTGCAAAATCTCCATCGCTAGCTAGTTTGCATTCCTTGTGCTCTCCAACTGAGTAAAAGAAGTCAAGATTATTATCCTCATTAACGGCCCATGTGAGCTCCACGTAAGTCTTAATTGAATCCAAATAATCAAAAGCGCAGAATAAACTGAGAGCTTTCTCATGATTGTACTGAAATACAACAATGACGTTGGAAGCCATATATTAACCTGTAAAACAAAAGCAAACAAAGTAACCATTGATTAATACAAACTACTGTCTCGTATTAAAGCATACAAATTAACCATTGGTTAATACTAAAATAAATTCCATGAATTAGCCTATAAAATAAAATAACATCATTTTTGTAGGAAAAAGAAATCCAATAAACAGACAAAGTAACATTATTTGTGCATGAAAGAGTAACTTTTCTAACCAAACAACGAAACCAGGTATAGAAATACTCAAATTACCAATCAAAATAAAGCAATTAGATATAGTGGTGGGACGTTTGTTTATGAATACAAAGCTTATCAACAAAATCAAAATTACAACACTAGTATATGATGCAATCAATCAAACAAATCAATTAGAAATAGTGGGAATTTTCTTTTATGAATACAAAACTTATCACTACAAAAAAAATTAACAACACTGGTATATAATACAATCAAACAAATATAGTAATTAAAAATAGTGAGGCGTTTCAAAAAAAAGATTTCAAAATATACTACTGAAACAAGAATTGGATTAACAAGGAATGAAACACCTACAGTGTATTTGGATTTCACCGCTGTTGAATACGAAATTTAGAACGCTCGAATTGTGAAGAAGATAAAATCAACTTACACATTAATATAATTGGATGAATTTGAACAATATCAATGAGTGATATTGTTTCTGTTAATAAAAATCCAGTTAATCGCTAATAAAGGGGACGTTGAAAATAATGTGAAGATTAATTGATATATATTAATGAGAGTTACTGATTTGTTTTCTTGCAATAGAATTATCAGAACCAATATTAACAGCATAAAGGGAGAGGGGTAATTCCGAGATTATTGAGCTTAATTGGACCTTGTTGGGGGCTAAAAAAAAAGAGGACTCTTTAAGAGGTGGGTTATGAGTTTTTGGGCTTCATGAGATAATAACTCTTAAAAAAAATCAAAAAATAAAAATCAAAAAGTTTTTAAAAAGATCAGGAAAAAAATCATAGACGTAAATATTAATTTGTCTTATCTTAAAATGCAATTTTTTTATTTTTTTTATTTTTAAAGAATTAGTTATGACGATTTAAAAAAAAAAGGCCGTGCGCGTGCGATGAAATTAGTAGTAGGTGGATTTTCAAAATAATGTTTGATTTAAATGCGAATAGAGATTTGGTCAAAGACAATAACTACAATAAGGGTATTATTGTAATATTTTCATCTAAATTATTGTGTAATCTAAATGGGAAGTTAGTTTGTTATTTTGATTTAAGAGGGAACTGACCCTAAAAAAATACATTTTTTGAATTAGATTTAATTACAATAATTAATAAAAATTGCAATTAAATATATTTCATAAACAATTTTTTATTTTTTATTTTTAAAAAAAAGTCATTCACGACTACATGTAGTCTGCAATGACAATTATAAGTAGTCGTTAATTATCAACCTCTAGCGACTAATATAATAGTCGACAATACTTTGTTATTGACGACTACATGATTAGTCGTAATTTTATAAATATGTAGTCGTAAATGTCAATAAATAACAACTACTCTGTTGTCGTTAAATATACTAGTTAACGAGAACTTAATGTAGTCGGTAATGGTAGAAGATACTTACGACTACACGCATAGTCGCTAATGTCACTAAAGCATTTACGACTACTTATAGGCTTTCGTCGTTAAAAAAACTCTCTAACGACGACTTTTCAAAGACTAGGTTTTAACGACTATAAGTAGTCGGGAAAGCATAATTTTGGCATTTGCAACTACTTTTTTCTTCTTTTGCGACGACAAATGTAGTCGCGGAAAGAAGGACGCGGTGTAGTGGTTGGCCGGTTACTGAAACGATATTATGTCATACATGCATTTAACCTATATGTCATTTATTCGACAAAAAAACCTATATGTCATTTGTTATAATTTGTTTATACTGTTGTTATGTAAATCCTTTTTTTGGAAGACGTTTCGACTTACTGAGTTTGTGTAGCGTATTTGTAAATTTACTATCCAGAAGGAGGTGGACAGGAATCCCAAGGTCAGAACTAGGCTTAGCACTCCCGTTTAGATAGCTTTTTACATACTGGATTATTTTGTAGTAGAATTCGTATAGACTTTTGTTGTAACAATAGTTTGGTTTGTATACGTAATTGAAATTAACTAGAACATTTTTTATGTGTTGTACATAGAAATTTTAGGGTATTGTATTTAAGTAATTGTGTTATGGGTCTAACAGGCTTAGGTTGTGACTTAAATTTGTGGTGTTGTCGTATTCTGAATTTTGGTGGTGAAAATTTGAGGCGTGACAATAAAGGTGTTCTCAAAGTTGTGCTCCAAGTTAAACTCAATTATGACATTTCTATCTTGCTTTTACCAAAAATGTTATGAAAATCACTCTCTAGTATTATTGCTCATTTCTTGTGGAACTCCGGTCATAAGAAGAAAAATCATTTGGTTACTTAAGAGAAATTTGTCGTAGTGAAGTCGATTGAGTTATCATGACTTCAACAAGATAAATTTTACACTTTTGGCTAACCAGGTTTGGCAAATTCAGTCCAACCCAGACTCTCTAGTGATGAGAATTTTGAAAGGCATTATTAACCAAACTTTTCTTTTCTTTTTTCTTTTAGAAAAAAAAAAGATGAAGGTGTTTGGATAATGATTTAGGGATCTAGTGTTCATATAAAAATCAAAATGTTCTTATGCAAATGTTGTAGCAACACCCTTCCTCTAAAAGCTAATTTGCTGAATAAGAAGTGTGCTAAATCAAGTATTTGTACTTCGTGTAAGGATTTCAAGGAGTGTGTGGAGTATACACTTCTCACATGTCCTTTTAGCTGTGGTATTTGGGCTAAATATTTGTTGCAAGTCAAGATCAATTGGGATGAACGTAACTTATCTCATTGGGTTCTTAGATTAAGAGTGTTATTAATGGCTTTGGGAAAGGAGGTCCAGATTAAAGGGTTATCACGACTCACATTTGATAAGATAATTACCAACATGAACAAAGCAATGTATGCACGGCATATAATTACAGCTCATGCGAAAGTTAGTTAGCAGTCGAGTCATCAAAAATTAAAAAAGCAAAAAATGTATCGTAAGACGCATTTCAAAGTTCAGAAGATAAGTACACCTGAAAAATAAATGATCTGACAACAAAATCGTGTATATCTTCTCAAGGGACAAAATCATTTAAAACATGGTAGAACATCCAACCCTAATACATTCTTGAAATACTTTAACAACTACATGGCTAGTTCATCTTAATAAACATAGTAATTAAGAGATTTGGGAAGATTAATTAAGATGGGTTCAACTGATAGAATAGAATCGAACACAACTCCCCTGCTGAAGATATGTTTTGATCAAGAAACAATATCTAAGAAATGTTGGAATAAAATACTGGATTTGGAAGAGGCCAAGGATCAAATATTGTTTTCTTTGCCGATGATCCTTACAATTGTTTCCTATGAGTGGATATTTTTGGCATCAGTTATGTTTGCGGGCCAACTTGGAGAACTCGAACTTGCTGCTTCCAATCTTGCTAATTCATGGGCCAATCTTTCTGGTTTAGCTTTCATGGTATTTTCAAACTCAATACTAATAACAATTATAGTAATTACAAACTAATCTGTATTGATGTGATCAAAACAGGTTGGACTGAGCGGAGCACTTGAGACATTATGTGGGCAAGCGTACGGTGCGAAAATGTATAAGCTAATGGGTGTTTATCTACAAGCAAATTGCATAATTTCGTTCTTTCTCAGTATCCTAATATCTATATTTTGGTGGTATTCCGATACCATTTTGATTGGGCTACATCAAGATCCTAGCATATCAATATTAGCGGGTGTCTATTTAAAATATCTAATTCCAGGATTATTTGCTTATGGTATTTTGCATAACATTCTAAGGTTCCTTCAAACACAATCTGTTGTGAAGCCATTGGTCGTGTGCTTAATGGTCCCTTTCATAATCCACATTGGCCTCGCTTATGCTTTGGTTCAATGGACATCTCTCGGCTTTAAGGGCGCATCAATAGCTATATCAGTTTCAATGTGGGTTTCAGTTCTTATGTTGGGAGTATATATTCTTTATACAAAGGAACTTAGACAAACTTGGACTGGATTCTCTTCCGAAACATTCAGCAATATCTATACTAACTTTAAGTTACGTTTGTCTTCAGCCGGACAAGTGTGGTAAGCAACCTAGCCAATTGTATTTTTTTGTTGTTGTAGAACTTAAATTTTTTTAACACATTTATCATATCCCCAATTTTACAACAAATTATAAGTTTACTCTATTTGTTTATTTTAATATATTTTGTTTAATTTATTTAATGTCATCTTTAATATATTTTAAACATGTAAATCTATTAATAGATTTACATGTTTAAACCTGTTTGTCATTTCATTCATCATTTGTGTTGCCCGTTAAAGTTTAAAACATTAAAGCCTAGTCGCAGTTCAAGAATTACTTTAAGCAGTTTTGACACTAAAGACTAAAACATCATTTGGTAGTTATGATTTTCCTTAAGCTTTATCACATTGTAATATATCAACATAAACCTGTTTGACCAGTCTTGAAATTTTGACATTTGATATTAATTTTGATTACTAGTAAAGGAGGCTAGACTATTATATTAATCCCAAAAGATAATAACATTATCTGATCTATGATAATCGTAACAGTCTGGAGTACTGTGTTTTCGAGATTCTAGTGCTATTAGCAGGATTAATGCCAAACCCAAGAGTAACAACTTCTGTAATAGCAATGTGGTAAGTTTAAGGTTCCCACATTTTGTGATCATTAAAACCGACTCAATGCTATGTTAATTACTTACTATGTGTATCTGTAGCGTGAATACAGAAGCCATCGCTTACATAATGGCTTATGGCCTGAGTGCTGCTACAAGGTATTGAATCCTGAATCCTCATTATCTCCATTTGATTAATGACATCTATACTAAATAATATAACAAATTGTTACAGCACTAGGGTATCAAACGAGTTAGGAGCAGGAAATGTTTCCGAAGCTAAACGTGCTATGGTAGTCACTCTCAAGTTATCTCTTGTTCTTGCTCTTATCGTTGATTTGGCTTTAGTCTTTGGTCATAATATATTCGCTGGTTTCTTCAGCAATAGTTCGGCTATAATAGACAAATATTCCTCAATTATTCCGTTACTTGTGATCTCCATATTATTCGATTTTTTCCAAGGAATCTTATCAGGTTGGTTATAATTATATAGGTAACCCGTCATTGCATAATTATAATTTAAATTTTTTTTGTGCCTCGATAATTATGATGTGACTATCAGGGGTTGCGAGAGGAGGTGCGTGGCAGCATTTGGCTGTATGGATTAATTTGGCGACATTTTATTTAATCGGAATGCCAATTGCTGTAGTCCTTGCTTTTAAGTTTAAACTATATATTAAGGTCCAATTTTCAAATCTAATTACAATGATAATATATGATTTTCTTAACTTCTTTTGGCATGATCAGGGCTTGTGGATTGGCTTAGTTTGTGGCTTAGTTTGTCAATCGGGTAGCTTGTTTTTGCTTACATTGTGTACCAAATGGGAAAGGATAAATCTACCAACAAATAATAGTAAACAAATTCAAGTTCTGGTATGAGTTGCAGAAAGCTATAGACGTTTATAGATGTTGTATTGTTGTATTCCTCAGAAAGAGATTCATTTCTTGCAGCAATCTTGAAGGTTTTTTTGAGAGATGCGATGGTGGTCCTTTTTCTTTCGATCATTCGAGTTCGAGAAATGTTGGTTGATCATATATTTCATTAAAGTTCTATGTCTTAGATTAAGAGTATTCTCATGAATTGGTTCTCTGTCGATCTACCAATTTCCATTAAAATGTTCTTTACTCTTAAGGATTTGTTTTATGATATTACTAAAGTATTGAATTTAAAAGTTATGAAAATATGATGGAAAATCTGAAATTATGGAAGTTTTAGACATTTCTCCTATATACTGGATCATAATTAATGTACCGACCATAAGTGAAAATATGAATTATTCACTCAAGAATATATTTTGGAAACCAACCAATAACCTTAATTTAGAAGACTGGATAATACTCTCTCCATATCAGAAAAACTGTTTATTGTTTAGCACTTAAAAGTTCGTATGTTAATTACTAAATATTATCAGTATATGAAAAAAAAAAGACAATTATCAAAAAAATGTCTATTAAAAAAATATTAATAACAAAATACCTAAAATAAGATACTTTATTAAAAAAATGTCCTAACCCAAAATATCCCTACAAATAGTAATTAAAAAAAAAAGAAAAAAGAAATAAAAAACAAAACAAAAACCAATAAACACACGCGTGTCCGTGAATTTTTTCTAAATCGTCATAACTAATTCTAAAAAAATCAGAAATTTATATATTTAGATAAATCAAATTAATATTTAAGTCTATGATTTTTTTTTGGAATTTTTTGGAATTTTTTGGAATTTTTAGATTTTTTTTATTTTTTTACAGAGATAGAATTTCATGTTTTGAACATGGAATTCCATGTTTTAAACATGAAAACCCGTGTCTGCGAAAAAAAAATCACTATTTCAAACAGTGAAAAAAAAATTAAAAAACCAAAAAAAAAAAAGTATAGACGTAAATATTAATTTGCTTTACCTAAAAATGCAAATTTTTTTTTTTTGATTTTTTTAGAATTAGTTATGACGATTTGAAAAAAAATCACGGACGCGTGCGTGTGTGATGGAATTAGTAGTAGTAGTAGTAGTAGGTGGTGGTGGTTGTTGTGGTGGTGGTGGTTGTGGGGGTTGTAGTGGTGATTAAATACATGGTGGTGGTGGTGGTGTGGTGGTGGTGGAACTGGTGGTGGAAGTACCCTATTATTTGTTTAATATTTAAAAATTAATATTGTATTAAAATAAAATAATATATTTAATAATAAGAGTAGTAAAGGTATGAAAAATATATAGGGGATGTTTTATATAAATAATTACTTCATTAGGCATTTTTTTATAAAATAAATTATTAAAGTGCTTAATGAGAATGTTTTGAGCAATAACCCCATCTGAAAATATGGTATAAATATTAAAAATAATTCCAAATTAATTACAATTCTACCCCTTTCTTTCCAGAAAAAAACGAAAGAGCAAATTATTTCCTACTTATTCACAAATTATCAACTTAATTCCTAATTAAACACATTGTCATATTTACCTTCTATTATTGTCCTTATATAATTTTGATTTTTTAATTTTTAAGTTTTTTTTTTAATTTTTTTAACTTTTATTTTAAATTTTTTTAAAATCAAAATTCTGGTTTATGTGTTGCTATAACACACAAATATAGATTATGTATTCTTGTAACACACAATTCATAAAATCGATCTAAAGGATTCTCTTCTTTTACAAAATTGTTTTATTCTGTATTAATCGCATATACCCTATTTTTACTCGTTTTTAACTATCTTGATATATTATTTTTTTGTCCAACATTTTTTTGTTATTTTTGTTTGTTTATGTTTTAGGATTTTGTGTGTTCCATGTAACACAAAACTTGATTTTGTTTATTCCAATTATGTGTATTCTTGAAACACACAAATTTCAGAATTGTGTATTCTTAGAACGCACAAATATCAGATTTGTGTATTCATGGATAAAACTTAAATTTATGTATTCTTGGAACACACAAAACTGGATCTAGGCATTGGGACATTTTTCAGTACCTTTTGCCAACTTCTAAGTTGTTAGGAATTACAGGAGTTTCTTTACAGAGTGATTTGGATAATAAAGATCATCTATTTTGGACAAGGGAGATTCATGGTATTTATACTACTAAATTGGCTTTATGGGAGTATGAAACGGATGAGCCTCAATCTCTTATCAAGTGGGGTAAAATTCGGAAGCTTAAATGTCTCCAAAGGATTAGAGTTTTAATTTGGAGAGCAGTACACGAGAGGTTAGCAACTTGCGGTAATTTGAGTAAGAGATGAGTGGTGGATTCAGGCCTTTGTCCGTGTTGTGGCGTGGTGGAGGAGGACGCACTTCATGTATTTAAAAATTGTGTTAAGGCTAGAGAGATATGGAGACTAGTTACGGATGGAATTGTTCAGTATGAGAATGGGAATGTTAGTGGGTTTGATGGAAGCATTAGGTTGGATATTTGTGATACTGTTTCGTCAGGGACTTCACATGCAATTTCAGAGAATTCGAGGTTTGCTAGAATGGTGCTGCAGAATCAGCTCCCCGCTGGTCTGGCTGCTACATTAAAAGGTTCGCATGAACCAGGCTCGACCGGGGAGGTACTGACTAGGACAACAAATCGAGCCCATTTATCTTCTGCTGGTTTGGGCCTAATGAATCGGTTACAATGCCAGAGGGAGGAATCAGGTGAGGGGCGAAGTAATACACAACAGGTGCAGCAGCTTCACCGAGATGGAAGGACTGATTCTTCGGCAACAGGTACAACGATGACAGGGAGGGAGCTTTCTTTAGTGGGTCAAGGAGGGGAGGGGAGTAGCGCCTTGGGAAGAAGATATGAGCAGGATTTGCTGGGTTACGCTTGGTGGAATAGAAACTTATCGAGCAAAAGTGTGTAGTCTGGGATTGAGTGGACTGTATTTTTTGGAGTGGTGATTGATACGATCTGGAAGATTAGAAATGATATTGTTTTCAATAGGGGTGACTACCCAACAGCTAAAGCGGTGGTTCAAAAGGCGTATTTCATTGCGGTAAGCTATTCGAGAGTATGAAGAAAGGTTTCGGGTTGTGTGAACAAGAGCATGGAGCAGATTAGCTTCGTAGGATGGAATAAACTGAATCAAGGATTCAAATTAAATACAGACAAAAGCTTTAATAAGTGGAGGAAATGCGGAGGAGGTGGTGGAGTGATTCGGGATGGTGAGGTAACTGGATTTGTGGCTTTTCGATGAAAGTGGATTGTGAGTTGGTAACGGGCATAGAAATCATGGCGCTTTGTCGTGGACTTAGTTTAGCGGAGGAGTTAGGTAGGGGAAGTGGAAGTAGAGGCGGATTCTCGGGAAGCTCTGGACATGATTGAACAGGTGGTGCATGAGAAAGGACCAGTGGCGAATTGGGTTCATCAAATTAAACAGATCCTTGGACGAAATACAACTTTCAAGGTGAGGGTATAATTAGTGAAAACAATTATTGTGTGGACTGGCTAGCAAAATTGGGGATTTCACAGGTTGAGCATTTCCACAAATATAATAACCCGCCTGATGGCTTATAAGGTATTATCACGCGGGATCGGATGGGGTGGAAGACCCACGCATGATCTACAATCATGGTTTAGTTCTTAATGTATTAGATTAGGCAATCTGTTTTTATTATTCTGTGTATTTCATGATCCATTAAGGATCTTCCTTGTAATGAAAAAAAATATGAACTTTATGTGCAAAACAATAAACAATTTTTTTTGGACGGAGAGTATTATCGAGGCTTCTACTTTTCAACAAAATTAAGGTTATTGGTTGGTCACCAAAATATATTCGTTAAATGAATAAGATTTTCACTGATGGCCGGTACATAAATTATGATCCACTACAGGAGAATTATCTAAAACTTTCACAAATTCAGATTTTCGACCAAATTTTCATAACTTTTAAATTCAATCCTCTAGTAATATCAAAGAGTAAAGAACATTTAATTAGAATTGGTCGAACGTAGAAAAACAGAGAACCAACTCATAAGAATCGGATAATGAAGGATACACTTCATCTAAGTCATAGAACTATTATGAAATATACGATCAACCAACATTTCTCGAATTCGAATGATCGAAAGATAAACACTACAAGAAATAGTATCTTTAGCGGCAAAAAATTTAATACTAAAAATCTTAATTTTGCCGCTAATAGTCATTATTTGTCGCCTCTATAAGTTTCTCGCTAAAGATACCTTTAGTAGTTTTTGCCTCTATTAACTTTATCTTTAGCGGCAAATATTGCCGCTAAAAATATAATAAAAGGCCATTTTGGTTTTTAAAAATATCATTAGAGAGGCTATTTTAGTTGTTGCCGCAATAGCTTCCCCGCTAATGCTACTATTTCTTGTAGTGAAAGGACCACCACCGTTGTCTCTCAAAAAAACCTTCTAGATTGCTGGAAGAAATGAATCTCTTTCTGAGGTATACAACATCTATTAACGTCTATATCTTTCTGCAACTCATACCAGAACTTGAGTTTGTTAACTATTGTTTGTGGGGAGATTAATTCTTTCCCATTTGATACACAATGTAAGCAAAAACAAGCTACCCGATTGACAAAACAAGCCACAAACTAAGCCAATCCACAAACCCTGATCACGCCAAAAGAATTGATGAAATTAAAAAAAGGACAATATATATATTATCATTGTAAGATCTGAAAATTGGACTTTGATACAATAAGTATTACCTTAACATATAGTTTAAACTTGAATGCAAGAACAACAGAAATTGGCATGCCAATTAGATAAAATGACACCAAATTGATCCATACAGCCAAATGCTGCCAAGCAACTCCTCTCGCAACCCCTGATACTCAAATCACAATTATCGAGGGGAAAATAAATTTAAATTACAATTACACAATCACGATCTATCCTGTATAAGTTATAACCAACCTGATAAAATTGCTTGAAAAATATCGAATAATACAGAAAGCACAATTAATGGTACAACCGAAGAATAATTGTCTATTATAGCTGAACTATTGCTGAAGAGGCCAGCCCATATATTATGACCGAAAACTAGAGCCAAATCAGCTATAAGAACAAGAACAAGAGACAACTTTAAAGAGACAACCATAGCACGTTTAGCTCTGGAAACATTTCCTGTTCCTAACTCATTTGATACCCTAGTGCTGTAATAATTAAACCTATTAATCAGTATTGATTTAATTAATTAAATGGAGATAATGAGCATTCAATACCTTGTAGCAGCACTCAGACCATAAGCCATCATGTAAGCAATGGCTATTGTATTTATGCTGCGGATACATAGTAAGTCATTAACATAGTGTTGATTCGTTTTTAATGATCACAAAATGTGAGAACCTAAAATTTACCACATTGCTATTACAGAAGTAGTTACTTTTGGGTTAGGCATTAATCCTGCTAATAGCACCAGAATCTCAAAAAACCAGTACTCCAGACTGTTACGATTATTATAGATCATAATATGTTATTATCTTTTGGGATTAATAAAATAGTCTAGCCTCCATTACTAGAAATAAAAAACTTTCAAGACTTTTTAAACAGCTTAATCCTTATTTATTAGAATGTGAGAAGAGTTCAAGATATATAAGAGCTACCAAATGATTTTTTAGTGTGAAAGCTACTCAACTCTATTGGGTAACTAAGATGATTATGGAAAATCCGATCAACCGAAAATATGATGGTGAGATATTCTGATATGCGCGCAAGCCAACCCGGCTAATTTGAGGTATAAAGTGAAAATTTAAAACAAGGACCTTTTGTATATTGATTTTTCTTCTGCAAATTTAAGAATTAAAATTTAAAAAAAATTCTAGAAAATTATGTTTGGTAAAATTGTTGAAAAATATTTAAAAAAGATATTAAAAATGATACTCTAATTTAAATAGACACTTTTATTTATTTATTTGGTTTGATTTATGAGCCAATTGTTGATTGATCCCTATTAAAAAACTTATTTAGAAAAAGGTGCCTAAGATACTTTATTGAAAACAGTCTCATCCCAAATTACCCTTATAATTAACAATTAAAAAATAAGAAAAAAACTAATAAACACACGCGCGCGTCCGTGAATTTTTTTTAAATCGTCATAACTAATTCAAAAAAAAACAAAAAAAAAAAATATTTGGATAAATCAAATTAATATTTATGTCTATGATTTTTTTCGGAATTTTCTGATTTTTTTTATTTTTTTGATTTTTTTAATTTTTTTCGCAGACAAATTTCATGTTTAAAACATGGAATTTCATGTTTATTTCACGGTTTAAAACATGGAATTCCGTGTTTGCGAAAAAAAATCAAAAAAATTCGAAAAATTTCAAAAAAATCAAAAAAAATTCGTAGACGTAAATATTAATTAGATTTATTCAAAAATATTTTTTTTTAATTTTCTGATTTTTTTTGAATTAGTTATGACGATTTTAAAAAAAATTCACGGACGCGCGTGTGTGATAGAATTAATAGTAGTAGGTGGTGGTGGTGGTGGTGGAGGTGGTGATGGATGTAGTGGTGGTTACATACATGGTGGTTGTGGTGGTTGTGGTGGTGGTGGTGGTGGTGGAGAAAGAAGTACCCTATTATTTGTTTAATATTTAAAAATTAATATAACATTAAAATAAAATAATATATTTAATAATAAGGGTAGTAAAGGTATGGAAAATATAAAAGGGATGTTTTCTATAAACAATTACTTCATTAGGCATTTTTTTATAAAATTTATTGAAGGCATAAAAGAACAATTAAAGAGTTTAATGAGGATGTTATCAACAATAACCTCTTGATTTAATGATTCAAAGTTGAGCCAATTATAGATTAATGTCTATTAAAAAACTTATTTAAAAAAAATACCTAAAATAAGATACTTTATAGAAAATAGTCTCACCCTAAACTATCCTTATAATTAATAATTAAAAAAAAGAAAAAAGAAATTTAAAAACAAAACAAAACAAAAACTAATAAACACACGCGAGCGTCTGTGAATTTTTTTTAAAATCGTCATAACTAATTCTAAGAAAGTCAAAAAAAAATTAATATATATGGATAAATCAAATTAATATTTACGTATATGATTTTTTTTAGAATATTTTAAATTTTTTAAATTATTCGTCTAGCAAAACTTCAGCTGAATTCCACCTTTTACGACTTCTCTTATGAAGTGGTGCTTGATTGCACTATACTTTGTGCGATTATGGTAACATGAATCTTTGTCATTGTAATAGCAGACTTTTTGTCACATAAGAGAATAATAGCTTCTTGCTTTAAATAAATATCTTCCAAAATCTACCTTAGCCATATAGCAATGATTGTGTCGATATTTTCTACCTCTTAGATCCCCATGAAAATATATCGTAACCAAGAGAAAAAACACAACTCCATGTGCTTCTCATATCATCAACACATCCAGACTGATCATTATTACAAAATCTAAGCAAGTTCGTTTCCATATTCTTTCATATAATATACAAAATCCAAGAGTACCTTAAATGTATCACACCATTCTTTATCAGTTCCAAAATAAGTTTAACTCGACAATAGACTTGTAGCATATATGATGTCTGTCTTGATATCATTAGTGTGGCTTAGTCTAGCTAATTCTTATAATTCTTGGAACTATTTAATAAGAATGTAGCTCGGCAAAAAAATTCAAACAAGCTAAATAGGTGTTTTAAAAAAAATAACATGTATTAAGTATGATTATGTTCTGTAATTTATGTTTTTTTTTGTTTCAATTAGCTTTTGGGATGTGCGCATACACCTAATAATATAAAATATATAATCAATAGAGTAGGTCTATAAAATTTATCAAAATTGGGGAGATGTTAAATGTGTTATAATATTAAATGTGTTATAAGGCCTATTAGCTTGATTAGCGTTTGTTACAAAATTTACATGAAAGTCTTGGTTAATAGAATACGTCATAAGTTAGCGGAGTATGTGGGCCCTTTTCAAAGTAGTTTCCTACCCCACAGATCTACTATTGAATATACAGTGTTGGTAAATGTGGTGGATTATGTTATGAGACATGCTAAAGGGAAAAAGAGTTACATTGCGGTTAAAGTGGACCTAGCAAAAGCTTGTGATAAGATAAGATAGAGTTTTACCAAGCAATCCTTGGATTTACTGGGAAACCCATCCATGTGGACATCGGTAATCATCTTGAGGCTAGAGGATAACGCTACATGTACTATGGAGAGGATCGCTGCTACCTTCGATTAGGCCAAGGAGCAGGGCCGGTCCTGACATATTTCGGGCCCAAGGCGAATTTCGTAACAGGGCCCTATATATTTATATTAAAAATAATTATAAAAAAAATCGAAAACTTTTTTTACGAAAAATTTATTAAAAGATGAGTCTCGAACCTTGAATCTCTTATAAGAAAATTTATCACTTTACCAATAAGCTAACTTATGTTTCATGCTATTTTACTGAATTCAAATATATAACTACATGTACGTATAAATATTTAATTTTTTTGAAAAGGGGCCCTTGAAAATACCAAATTTTTTGGGGCCCAAGGCGGTTGCCTCCTGGTCCTATGCCCAGGACCGGCCCTGCCAAGGAGAGGAATCCGTCAAGGCGATCCGTTATCGCCCTATCTGTTCGTGATGATATGTATGGAGAAACTTTCTTTGCTCATTCAAGGGCTAGTTGAGGCTGGGACATGGAAGCCTGTTCGACTCAAATCAGGGGAAACTTTATATCTCATATATTTTTTGCTAATGATTTAATTTTATTTGCAGACGTATCTAGCGATAATTTTGTGGTGATACAGGAAACCCTGGATGCATTTTGTCGTGATGCGGGCCAGACAAGTAATAAAGAAAAATCAATCGTTTATTTTTTAAAGAATGTTGAGGAGGAGCTGGCAACCAGCATAGAGGTAAGGAGTGGTTACAAGAGGAGTGAGGGGATTGGTAAGTATTAGGATATACACGTGCTTTCGGGACGTAGACCGAAGGCTTTTTTGGCGAACTTATTAGCAATCTACGTGGGAAACTAGCCAAATGGAAGAGTAATACATTATCACTAGCGGGTTGTATAACGCTAGCTCAAGCAGTTCTCGGCGCAACTCCTATGTATGTTATGCAAGTGGAAAAATTACCGGTTTACGTGTGTGACGAGATAGACAACATCCAGAGAGAGTTTATTTGGGGGTCTTCCGAAGATCAAAGACGCATCAATTGGATCGCATGGAGGGATATATGCAAGCCGAAGCGAATGGGTGGTCTTGGTTTTCGCGTAGCTGAAGATATGAACAAAGCACTATTGGGTAAGTTAGGGTGGAAGTTAATTCCTAATAAATCTACTGTGTTGCCTAGTGTAATGAGGGAAAATTATTTGAAGGAGGCGCTTCCTCAATACATAGTAAACAAAAGTGATTCTCGAATGTGTAGAGCTATCGTGGAAGGAATTTCCGTTTTGAGACGGGGATCCCAATAGTTAATAAAGAATGGAAAGGATGTATCCTTTTGGATAGAATGGTGAGTTGGAGATTCCCCACTTACAGATCATGTTATATGAGACGTTGAAGAAGGGGAAATTCGGAGGAGTGTAGAGGAATATACATGACAGGATGGGTCATGGAATTAGGAAAAGTTTCAGCATCTCCTCTCACCATCCAAATTACTTGATATTACGGGTATTAACGTGGAGAATAGCGAGGAAAGTAGAGATAACTTGTCTTGGATATATGAACTTAATAATATTCAGTTAAATCCACAAGATCGGATGGTTTACCTAGCGAAAACAATATGGATGGTATTTGGGATAAAATATGGAAGTTGAAATGTCCTCAAGAAACTAAAGTTTTTCTTTGGCGAGCAGTACAAGAAAGATTAGCAACTAAAGGGAATCTTGTCAAACGGGGAGTGGAAGTTTCGGAATTATGCGCGTTATGTGGTAGTGTAAAAGAGTCTGTTTCCCATTTGTTTAGAGAGTGTCCAAGGATCCGGGTGTAAAAGAAGAAGTTGTCAGATATGGGGGAGGGGCGAGTGGGTCTGAGGATGTAAGCTTTGCTTAGGAGTGGGAGCAGTCATCCGCAGTAGGGACCCACAATAATGTGAGGCAGCAGCAGGTACAGGCTAAATTTGGTTTATTGCAGGTCTAGCAAATTGCTGGTGGGGTACAGGGGCAACACTGAATCATCATGGAATCGCACCAGTCATGTGAGGACTCACTTCAGATGCAAGGTAGAATCGGAGATGAGCAACAATCTGAAGCAGCTGTAGGGTCCGAACTGCGAGAAGGCCACAACAACGACAATCCGGAACATGCTCCACAGGGAAGTTATGTCCAGGCGAGTACAATTTCAGAGACCACAGCGGCTCCTATTGACAGTGATATTATCT
Organism: Nemophila menziesii; assembly: GCA_029959085.1. NCBI lineage: Eukaryota > Viridiplantae > Streptophyta > Magnoliopsida > Boraginales > Hydrophyllaceae > Nemophila > Nemophila menziesii. Next base: position 1,096,549 of record JARWIR010000064.1, on the reverse strand, counting down.
CATCAATGAGAAGAGATTGGTGGTTTACGAATGTATCACTCAACAAGGTATTTGCGGGATGAGTTGGAGTGTTTCTTTGATGCACTTGTAGATACTATTTGGAAAGAGCGTAATCACATAGTGTTCAATAGCGGAGATTTTTCCCATGGTATTGTGATCCTAAGGAAGGCCAAATATTTAGCAAAGAGGTACAACAGAGTGTGGGACAATTGCCGGGTAAAATTCTTTCACGTAAGCCTGGAGTGAACCTAGTTGGATGGAAGAAACCCTATCCGGGGTTGAAACTAAACACATGTGGTAGCTGTAACATGAGATACAAGGAAAGCGGAGGGGGTGGAATCATTTGGGATATAAACGGAGAGTGGGTAATAGGCTTCAGCATGAAGATTAATCATGATGTTCCCGTGGTTGTTGAGCTAATTGCGTTGAGCGAGGGTTTGAAGATTGTGTAAGGTTTGGATATAACCGAGATATAGATAGAAATTGACTCTTGGGAAGCTATCGAGGCAATACAGAATGTAGAAAATGGTAGAGGTCCAGGGACACAATGGATACAATATATTCAAATAGTAGTAAGGAATGCAGGTTTTACATTAAAGGGCATTTATAGGTAAGCGATCTCGTGTGCGGATTGGTTGGCACGTGCTGGTATGAAAAGTGGTGATACATTTGTATTTTTTGGAGGACCCACCTGATGGAATTTGGAACCTCATCACAAAGGATAGAACGGGATGGAAGATGCCTAGAGTCAGGGCCGACCCTGACATTTTGGGGGTCCTAAGCAAACTCACAAAATGAGGCCCTTTACATAAATAAAATAAAAATATTATTACTATTAGTGGTTGAACTCTAAACCTCATAAATGAAATAAAAATATTATTACTATTAGTGGTTGAACTCTAAACCTCATAAATGAAAATATAGAACTTTACCACTAAACTAATCATACTACATCTATAAAGTCATTTAAAACAAAGATATATATATCACACATAAATATATTTAGATGATTAGGGGCCCCTAAAAATGTCAAAAAATCGGGGGCCCTAAGCGGCCGCGTCTTTTGCTTTACTACAGGACCGGCCCTGCCTAGAGTAGTCTACAAGACTACAACCCAAATTTAATTAATGATGTTTTAGTTTAATTAATGGTGTGAACCATCGATCTTCGGGATCTCCTTTGTAATAAAAAAGCATAATGTTAAAATTTCAGCAACAATAAAATGAATACAAGTGGCGAGGTTACTTACCACACCATGCCTGCTGAAGGCAGCCCCAACATAAAGTTTGTATAGAGATGGCTGAATGATTCGGAAGTGAATCCAGTCCAAGTTTGTTTGAGTTCCTTTGCATAAAGAATATATACTCCCAACATAAGGACTGAAACCCACAATGAAATTGAAATAGCTATGGCTGCACCCTTAAAGCCAAGAGATGTACATTGAACCAAAACATAAGCGAGGCCAATGTGGATGATGAAAGGGACCATTAAGCACACTATTAATGGCACCACAACAGATTGTGTTTGAAGGAACCTCAGAATGTTATGCAAAAACCCGCAAGCAAATAATCCTGGAATTAGATATTTCATATAGACACCAACTAATTTTGATATGCTAGGATCTTGATGTAGCGCAATCAAAATGGTATCCGAATACCACCAAAATATAGATATGAGAATATTGAGAAAGAACGATATTATGCAATTTGCTTGTAAATAAACACCCATTAGTTTATACAATTTTGCACCGCACGCTTGCCCGCATAATGTCTCAAGTGCTCCGCTCAGTCCAATCTGTATTGATCACATTGATGCAGATAAGTTTTTACTTACTAGGATAATGATTAGTATTGAGTTTGTTATTACCAGGAAAGCGAAACCAGAAACATTGGCCCATGAATTGGCAAGATTGGAAGCAGCAAGTTCAAGTTCTCCTAGATGGCCCGTAAACATAACCGATACCACAAAAATCAAGTAATAGGAAACATTTGTGAGGATCATCGGCAGAGAAAACAATATTTGATCCTTGGCCTCTTCCAAATCCAGAATTTTATTCCACCATTTCTCTGATACTGTATTCGATTCTAAACGATCATATGAACCCATCTTGATTAATCTTCCCAAATCACTTAATTTATATGTTTATTAGGAGGAACTAGTAATTAAGGAGCATGTAATTGTTAAAGTATACAAAGAATGTATAGGAAACTCAACCTGGAAATGTCTTTTATACTAATATTTTAGCTAGAGGTTAGAGCTCAATAAAGCATTCGGATTCCTGGCAGTGGCAATTTGCATGATTTTTTTTTTTTTTTTGGAGAATAACGTGAATTTAAATTAAAAAAACAGGGATTTGTACCTTCTTGGTTGACAAATAACATCAAAATTAACAACGGTGACAGATTTAAAACTTTCTTAAATCATTCCCAAATTATCCTTTTTAGTCAGATTCTGGAAAGAACAAAAAGAAAAAAGTCTAAGCTTCTGTGTTTAGAACCAGAGCTCTTAAAATATGTAAAATACTAATTTGATGTAAAAAGACTGATACATAATTCAATGATTTCTCCGACAGATTGACATAAGTTGGTAATGTGGAAAGAGATAAGAGAACACGGCTACCTAAAAAGAAGATAAGAGAACAATAAAGAACACGGCTACCTAAAATTTCATATTATAACTTATATCGTCGCATAAATCGTAGATGGTGGGATTGATGTGGAAAGAGATCCACTCACATTTTATAAAGTCATAAAGAAGATATGTATTGGCATTCATCTGATTGAGATAAGTGAAGATTCTCACAGTGTACTATTTTGGTTGAGTTGTCTGATTAGGAATTTCACTCTCTTAATTTCGGTGGGGGTGGTAATGGACATGGTAGGGCAGCCTTGCTTTGTCTGTTTATACGTTTTTTCCTTGTTAAGTTACCACTCTCTTTCACAGATCTTGAAAGATGAATGGGATATCCTTCTAATGTAATTATGTGACTGTTTGTGTTTCTGAATATTTACTTTAACAAATATTTACGTTTTTTTGTATTAAATGAACACATAAAATAGAATAGCAGAATTTTAAAAAGAAAATAGAAAAAAGTTCACATATGTAGATATAAACTTGCCCATCCAAATATGCTTGTTTCATTTTTTAGGATTGATAAGGAATTTGTAAAAAATTTAACGGACGCGGTCGTGTGATTGAATTGAAAAATCTTTTTTTTTTTTTTTGTATTATAACATACATAAAATATAATATTGAAATTAAAAAATTTGAAAAAATTTATATACATAAATATTAATTGCTCTGTCTAAAAATACAATATATTTTTTTTTGATTTTTTTAAATTAATTGTAACTTTTTTAGAAATATTAGTAGACTCGTGCGCATGGTGGAATTAATGGGGATGACGGTGCCGAAACTAGTTGGTGATGGTTGTGGGCGAAGGTGGTGGTGGTCGGCGGAGAATAATGGAGATGGTAGTAGTAGTCGTTGGAGAATGCATGAGGTGCTGGTAATCAGTGGTGAATACATAAAGTGATGGTGGCCTGTGGTCGTGATCGGACTTTAAAATAAAAATAAAAATAAATAAATATATATTATATTATGAATATTATATATTGAAAATAAAAAATAATTAAATAGCCATTATTTTAGTATTAAATATAATTTTTTATCGATATATATTAAATTAAATAATTATCACGTGACACTAAAGAATCTAGTTCTTGGAAACTAGTACAATTTAGTATTAAGAATTAGACGAGTATATCATATTCATGTGCTACAGTTGTCTTAGGTTGGTGGGATTTAATGGGAGGAAAAAAAAAAAAAAGAGCCTAACTAACCAAAACTTTATTTTTTAGGGCCTAGTTTCTTACTTCTTTTATTAAAGTCCCTAGTTATATTATCTAGTTTGTCCATTTACCTATATACCCTTTCTTATTATTTTAAATTATTTTTTTATTTTATTAGTGTTTTTGTATTAGATTCCAAATCCGACTCGGGTACGCACGAAATGGGTACAGACCCATTTACGCTCCCATATGTTTTCAGAAACATTTTTTACATTTTATATGTTTTTTCGTTTTCAAGTCATTAAATGGGTTAAACGTATACATGGACACGGACCCATCTCGAAGAAATGGGTTAAAATTGCTCGAAATGGGTTAAAATTGCACGAAATGGGTTACAATTGCTCGAAAAAATTTATTCCACGTAAATATTTTCGAATAAATGATCTACAACATGATATTAACAAGTTTAAGCTACAAAATAGTTCTACATCTGTTTAAATAAACACTAGGTCTTTTATCATTGCATTTGCATCACAGGTCCCTTGTTATTGCATAATAAGGCCCTGTAGTCCAAAAGCTAGCGATGGGCCTGGACCCAGATGGGGCTGGACCCAGATAGGGCTCGATCAGATGGTTTTTGGTTGTCCAGATCTGCAGCACCCCACCACGAACAGCACCATCACGAACAACACCAGCTTCCTGTTCGTTTCTACAAAAGACAACTACATAAAATTAAAAAATCCATTCAAAAATTAAAAAAAAAAAAACATTACTGCACTGTCGAGCACCACCAATGTGACGGCGGCAGAATCTCTTTAATTCGCTGGATCCAAGCTTTATTGGTGCAACAGATGGGCCTGGACCCAGACGGGGCTGGACCCAGATCGGGTTGTACTGTTTCTGCAGAAAAACAGTTCGTTTTAATTAAAAAAACACATAAAAAACAAATATAAAACAAAAATTAAAAGATGCAGCGAAGGGTTGCTGGGTGGTGGATCTTGTTCGCGAAGGGTGGTTGGGGCGCAGCAGAGCTCCGACAGAAGCTTTGGTCGTGGTCGGTGATGGAGCAGACCTAGAAGGTTGCAGCAAATCTCGAATGTTGCAGCAGTTCTCGAACGTTGCAGCAGACCTCGGTTTTCGTTTGCAGGGAATCAGGAGATGAAGGTGCTGCTGGTGGATATGAGTCTCCTTCGCCGTGGTGCAGATGTTCAACCTACGCAGCGGCGGGAGGTGCCACGAACCAGATCTGGCGCGGCGGTGGTTAGCTTCTTCATGGATCTCATTTCGCCGTACAGATGCGCTATGCTTCTATCGTCTCCGATCCGCTGTTGGTTGTGAGATCTGGGTGCTGCTGTTTCAGGGAGTGGTGGCGAGATTTGGATTTGGTGGTGGTGCTCGTCACAGCTGAGGTGGTCCTCGAAGCAGCGCTGTGGCGGTGGTGTTTTGTCATCGAAGCAGCAGCAACGATGTGAGGAGCTCCGGCGATGGTGGTGGTCTTCTCTGCTGCGTTCGTGGTGAGAGAGGATGGTGGGGAAGGACTGCTTATGGGGGCGGTTGTATGAGAGAGACGAGGGAGAGTAGAGGGTTCACAAGAGAGAGAAGAGAGGGAGGTGGGGGGTGGGTTTCAGATTCGAAACGTAATAGGAAGGGGAAATGGGGTCTTGGGTTCACACTGTGATATAGGTATAGGGGAAGGGGTATTATTGGGTTTTTTGGTATTTAGTTAGATAGGAAATGGGTAGTTAGGAGGGGGGATCTTTTTTATAAAGTTTAAGTTGTAGGGGCCTTGTTTTATAATTGCCCCGATTAATGGATAGCTGTTTTACTTTGACCGCTGTATTAGAGTCATATGGTTTTCTTTTTACTCGAATTGAGTCATATTTTTCATCTTAAGAACCTAACAATTACTTTCTCATTGTATGGTTGTCGTGTGCAGGACTCTTAGAGATGAGACTCTTGAGTCTTGAGATAGGTTGTAAGGTTGTATGACTCTTTAATCATATTCATTTATACAGATATGGTTTATTCTCTATCACTCTTTGCGATTCTAGATTAGGGCATATGCTTTAGGAGAACTGCATACTTTAGTTTTTAGTGGGTTACTTGAAAAAAAATTCTATTGAACGATTTGATTACCTATCTTGTGTTCTTAAGAAACAACTTACGTTTATTATTCAATAAAAATGATTTCATATTGGCTAGAGCCTTGGTTATCCTTCTAAACGGTACAGGTTCAAACCGTATCAACGACACCGAGTCTAAAAAGTGGCTCTCTCATGTAACAAAAAAAATGATTTCATATCTGATGCAACTTTTCATTTAGTCAATTTTAATATAGGGGGCCTTCACCTACACCTAAATGGGGATTCTCGATATTTTATAATTTTATTAGTGATTATTCTCGTTTTACTTGGATGTATCCAATGCATAAAGGATCTGATTTGCCTCTGATTTATTCTAAATTCACTACCATGATACACTCACAATTCTCCAAACATATTAAGATTCTTTGTGCAGATAATGCAATGGAACACATACTCTAATGTTGTAAGTCTCTTTTGTCGACATGGTACTAACTCGCAACGTTCGTGTCCCCACACCTCTCAAACAAAATGAATGAGTCGAGCGAAAACATAGAAATATATTTGATATGACTCTCACATTATTTGGACGTTTTTGGGGGAAGCCATCCTTGCAGCTATATACATAATAAATAGATTGCCATCTCCAATTATCGATAACCTCTATCCCTATTAGCGTCTTCGTAATACACCATTTGGTTTATCACCACTTACATATTTTTGGTTGTGCATGCTTTGTGCTATTCACTCCCCATGAGCGCACTAAACTTGAACCCCGAACCTGACTTTGCTGCTTCATTGACTTTGCTGCTTCATTGAGTATGGTATCGAACATTAAGGGTACCATTGTTAGGATCCACTCTCTAAATGCCTCCGTATTTCTCACCACATGGTATTTTGGAAACGTAAAATGTTCTCATCGATCTCCTCTTTCACTAACCAGATGACTTATAAAAAGTTGGACAAGCATACTCAACGGGAATATATTAAATTTTTCAACTTACCATTGAATGATGGTTCTTTACAGATATATGATCAATTGCCACCTACTAAAGAATATAATGTAGAACAACCCCAAGACGCTCAAGACTCTTGTAAGGACGACTGAATGAAAATTTCTCCAACAAAGAAATTTAAGATCCGGATAGATATGGTAACATGCATCGACTATGAGGAATCAGGACTACTTCAAGTATACTCAATCTTTAAGGGGAAACGTACGGTAGTGAAGATCAACCACGTGATATCTCTGATAATTTAAACAAATGATGAAACCTACTTTAACAAGTGTTAAGAAACCAACTAAGTCTTGCTATTTGTTTAACACTTAAAAGAAGTGAAGTGTTAGGTACAAGGTTTGAATCTTCTCCTTGAACATGGGATAGTTTTGGTTTACCTTAGGATATGCATGGCTTTGTACTTGGTGTTATATATATGTGATGTGTGACTTGGCATGTGACTTGGGGTATTTGACTTGGTCAATTAAAGGTCTTCACGGGCTTGGACTTCTTATTGGACGTATGGTTTTTTAATAATACAGAGATGTTTTCATCAATACAGTTGGGTTAAGTATGGATCGTTGATCAATATAACAATAAACGACTGAGATCTAAACCCTTCCCACCCCCATATATAAGTGCTTCTTCTTCAGAACTTGGCTCATTCTCTTGGTTTATCTTTTAAGTCTTCTCTCTCACCTCTCATGTACAAACATAGGGTTTCATATTTTTAGGTAGATTAAGAGTATGAAATCCATTGTAATAACTAGTATAATCTTTGTATAACACGAATCAACTTGATTTGTGTTTAGATAGTTGTGTAGTTGATTATTGGGTTGATAGATTAGTGATACTGTTAGAGTTTCGGTTGGTTCATTAAATATTGCTAAGTAACAAGTGTAATCTTCAACAGCGGTGGTTATAGTGGATCGGCACTCTTTCATCGAAGCCGAAACATAGATGTAGACAATGTTTATCGAATCACGATATATTGTGTGTTCTTTACATTTCACATTTCTATTCTTATCTTTATTTCTGAAAATCTTTTTTAAAACTCTTTGTCAATGTTAAACAATTTTACAAGGAGAATGTTTTACTTTATATATTGTCCATGCTTTAATGTTTTGTGTCAGTTCTATTATTTTTATGACGGATACGATTAGCAAACGACATAATGTGTGTATTTTGGCTACAAATACCTATCCAATACAAGTCTTTCTCTATAGTTTGCTAATCTCTCTTTCTCCTCTTGAAAATCACTTGAAATTATGTTTTTTTAGTATAAGCTCTGTACCTACTTCTACATCTATAACGTGATATAATTTATATTTTTATATTACCCCAATATGACTTATCCACATGCCTATATCGTTTGTAACTGAGGGTTACTCTATAATCATTACATTATCATTATAAACTATATATATTTAACAGTAACATTTATTGTATCTCACACCAAATTGACTTTTAATTATATTTTTAACAGTAATATTTATTGCTAACTTTAAAGTCAATAAATACAAAAATAAATAATTTACTAAACAAAATGTTTTTAAAGATGAATTTATTTCATCGAATAAATAACAACGACATTTGTTGCTAATGCCTTTTTATGGTAAATCGAGATTTTTATTGATAAAAATGTTTATCGTTAAAGATAATTTTTTTTTTTAGTGAACACATGTTACAATGCTACAATGTCTTGATCAACTTATGTCCAGGCTTCCAAAATACTTCATCCGTCCATTTTTATTTGTCCACCTTTTTTATGCACAAAGATTAAAAAGAGCATTTAATAATCTTCTTTTTTACACAATTGCCCTTAATTAATGTACATGAGGTTATTTAATGCAATAATTTTTATACTATTTAATTAAGGGTAAAATTGGAAAAGCTGTAGAAAAAGTGTCTTGATATTGAAAAAGGGACAAACAATATTGGACACCTCCTTTTAGAAAGATAGACAAATAAAAATGGACAGAGAAAGTATATAATCGTTGAATTCTTATGTGTAATTTCGGATCAGATTATTTTACAAAAACCCACAATTATCAATCTGCCGTACCATTTGTGAATTTTTATGTTATTTGTCAATCATAAAGAGACTAATCCATTATTTCCGAAAAAAATCAATAAAAAATTCTGCACCACCAAGATCTCTATTGAGCGCTTAGCTGTAACCCCTTAACCAAAGTATTAATAAAACATATGCAGGTGACCTTCCTGGTCATTTTTTAAATACTTTAACAACTACATGTTTCTTAATTACTAGTTCATCTTAATATACATAATAATTAAGAGACTTGAGAAGATTAACTAAGATGGTTCTAAATGATGGTTTAGAGTCAAATACGACTCCCCAACTGAGTGATCAAGAAACAATATTATCAGAGAAATGGTGGAATAAAATTCTGGACTTGGAAGAGGCTAAGGATCAAATATTGTTTTCGTTGCCGATGATCCTCGTAAATGTTTCCTATTACTTGATATTTTTGGTATCAGTTATGTTTGCTGGGCATCTCGGAGAACTCGAATTTGCTGCTGCAAATCTTGCAAATTCATGGGCCAATGTTTCTGGTTTAGCTTTCCTGGTAATTACAAACTCGCTACTAATCTTAATCCTAGTAATTAAAAACTTATCTGCATCAATGTGATCAATATAGATTGGAGTGAGCGGAGCACTTGAGACATTATGCGGGCAAGCGTACGGTGCAAAAATGTATACACAAATGGGTGCTTATCTACAAGCAAATTGCATAATATCGTTCTTTCTCAGCATTATAATATCCATATTCTGGTGGTATTCCGATACCATTTTGATTACTTTACATCAAGATCCTAGTATATCGAAATTAGCTGGCGTCTACTTGAAATATCTCATTCCAGGTTTATTTGCATACGGTTTTTTGCATAACATTCTGAGGTTCCTTCAAACACAATCTGTTGTGGTTCCGTTGGTAGTGTGCTTACTGGTCCCTTTCATCATCCACATTGGTCTCGCGTATGCTTTGGTTCAACGGACATCTCTTGGATTTAAGGGTGCAGCATCAGCTGTTTCGATTTCAATGTGGATTTCAGTCTTTATGTTGGTAGTATATATTCTTTATGCAAAGGAACTCCAACAAACTTGGACTGGATTCTCATCTAAATCATTCAGCCATCTCTATACAAACTTCAAGTTGGGGCTGCCTTCAGCCGGCATGGTGTGGTAAGTAATCTTGCAACTTGTGTTTTTTATATACATATCTCAGTCTAGAAAACTTGGACACCGACACAACGACGGATGTAAATTTTGCAAATTACCCGACATGACACAGTTTCGATGCTTCAATATAATATATAATTTCTACACATATATATACTATATATAGGATAATTAACAACTAACAAGGTACATCTAAAGAGTATTAAAATAAATTTATTCACATTACCTAGTGATGTCTTTTTTTATTTAATGAGAGATGAATAGTTTAGTAAACATTATTTTAGATAGAAATTGGACTTAATTAATAGATTTAATAATATTAAATATAAATTCATTTCAAACGTATCTATATATGAAATATTATATAAAGTCGTATAATAAAAAACATTAGCAATAACATAATTTTTTGATTTATCTTATTAAATGTATGTTTATCAGATAAATTTAGAGTACCTTGTATATACGTGTGCCAGATTCACCACTAGCTACCATTTTGGTGGCCGCTAGTAGACTTATTAGTAGTCATTGTTGGTTGGTCTTTAGAGGTATCTTTTTAGTGAGAGACTATCTTCGTGGTCGCTTAATGTGCTACCTTTAGTGACCACCCACTTTCTCGCTAAAGTTAATTTAGTTTACCTACCACATACGGGAGCCAGAACTTTTCCCCTTTAGCGACTATATAGTGGTTGCTAGTACTTTTTACCTCTAACGACCACAAATTGGTCACTAGTACTTTTTTCCCTTAAAGACTGCTAAGTGGTCGATAGTAGTGCATCATTTTTTGCGACCACTGTGTGGTAGCTAAAGGTTTGTAAGCTAATTTTTCTTATTTATTAGTTTATATTTCTTCGTTACTAGATTTGCTAAGCCCAAATTATACCAAAAGTATAATAAATCTGAAATAATAAAAAAAAAACCACTAAAAGTGAATAATTTACACATATAAGTTATTTTTATATACAAAATAAAATCAATCAACTAATACTACTAGTTTGTCTCGTATTTCTCCCGCTAAACTGCAATAACCCCATCATTACTTGCTATATGCATTGTTTGGTGTATATCAACCTCATCTGTGTACTCGTTCTAAGTATCGAAAGAGTCGTCTAACTCTTTCTCACCATCCTAATCGTTGGATCGTGCTCTGATCTCACTTGGACAACTTCGGTGAATTCTTCAATGTTCATGTTTTTAATCCATCTATCTATGTTGTGTCATTCACGATAGACATCGACTAAAGGTATCAATTATCGACACAACACCTCAAACATCTAACACTCATACCATGAAGGTCTCTCAATCTTCAAAGAACATTGCACGCACCGTGTTGTAATCCCTTAGTGTATACTAGATTATCCATGTAGAACACCTTCTTTGTTTGATTCGCTAGAAAGTATGCTTCATCTCTGTATCAATATGAACTAACTTTGATTTTGGTTACATTGTGTTTGTTTTGTATATTTCCTTTCCTGATGTTACACCATTTGCACACAACATTATTTTCTGAAACCCACCTTGAATACATTATACTTAATTCACCATACCAGTGAACTCCTTTAGCAAAACAACAAACTTCATAATTTGCAGCGACACGTTTTTCACCTTTCTCATGCGAGACCCACTTCACCCCATTTATTACACATACATCATACGTCCACATGGTTAGGACTGTTAGCCACATACTTAAATTATTTGGTTACTACTAAATTGCATGCTTCCTTCATGTAAAAAACCTAATAATGGAAAAAATAGTGAGTCGCACTACTTGATTAGTTCTTTGATTTTAAAATACATATTACCTTTTCCAAGAACCCATCGTAAAATCTTTTTCAATGAGTTTTTTTTTTCAAATCTACATGACCATCTGCAACCATTATCTACTTGTTTTCCTTAAAGCACAAACTGTTTTTGTTACAATATTACTTAGAATAAGAAAGTAGCAAAGATTATGAAAAGCAAGAACGTACTCCAAATAAAATTTAATTTCATCAAAAGATCAATGAATGCACCAAACAAGCCTATCATGATCAAATTTCATAATCACACAAATTTCTTAGATTATAATAAATAATCATATATAATTGCCTCAGTTCTAACAATCGACATAAGTGGCCGCCTAGGCGGCACCTAGGTGCTAGAATGTACTGTACCTTTAAGAATTGGCCCAGGCGGTCCCAAGCGGTACTGGGCGGTTTCTAGGCGGACCTAGGCGGGCGCCTAGGCGGTTTGAAGGCTAAAAATAATTAAAAAAATCTATTTCTAATACAAACATTGAAAGATTCTATATTTTGACACAAAAATGATATAAACCTATTTTAAAAATTATATAACTCCAAATTTTTTTAAAATATAATTGATTATCATTCACCGAAATTGTATAAGTAATGTATATAGGAAATAATATATAATTCTGTGAGTTTTTTCCAAATGTTTTTCTTTATTTTTCTACTATATTGTGTGTATTTTAAAAAAATACACTAATAAAATATAATATTCATAAATAAATATCAAAACAGACTAGCAAGAAAACGCCTAGGCTCCGCCTAGGCCCCCGCCTGATCCCCTAGGCCCTCAAGGTGGTCGACCGTCCGCCTAACGCCTTTTAGAACACTGATAATTACATATATTATGCAGCTACATTACTTAACATGTTACACAACATTATATAAAGCATAAAAAATAAAAAATAAGCTTTTATGAAAAATAAATATGAAGAAATACCTTAAAGAAAGTGGAAGATTTCATGGTGGAAATGGGTCTCAATGAGTTGGATTACGCTAAGTGGTGTTGGCTAGGGAATAAGAGGTGTGGTGGAAATTGGTGCCTCCATTGTGAGAATTTCCAGAGAGGATTTTTTTGGATTTTTGGGGAAGGTTTTAATCAAAGTGGAGATTGTGGATTGGTAAAGTTTTTGCCCAATTTGTAGTTTATATTACGTAACCCTTTAGAGACCAGCGAGGGTGGTCGCTAGATGGTTTTAAAATTCTTACCGGGATTCCCTAGAGTAACCATGTAAGAGGCCTTTAAAGTAACTATGTCTTAGCGACCACAACGGATATCGGTAAAGGATTTTCTATTTTTCTTGTCGTCTCCAAGTTGTACATTTACTGACCACTGTGGCAATCGCTGGTGAGATCAGAGTACTAGGAACACTTGGTGGCTGGTATTTAGCTTTTCTTTATTTTTTATATATTCCATAAGGCATTAGCGACCAATATAATGGCTGCTGATGTGGGCAAATCCCTAGAGACCAATTTTGCGCTAACCAAAAGACTTAAAAAACTTTTATTTTTGTTAAGTTCTGGCAAACACATGTGAAACACATTGGCGACCGCCAGATCTGTGGTCACTAAAGAAAGCATCTATAAAAGTGATAGTTTAGAAAAAAGATGTTTTACTCGTGAATATAAAATTGAACTTTAAAGGTACATAATATAGTACGAGAATGAGCGTTCCAATATTAAGTTTTCAAACTTGAATTAGTTTCGATTCTAATCACCCTAAGTAGAGACTTTAATATGTGGGTTAAATATAAAGATTATGGTGTTGTAGTTAATAATGGTTGGAATAAAGACCATATATAAGGTACTAAGCAATATTTGGTTGTAAAAAGCTTCAAAATTTAAAGCCAGAGTTGAGGAAACTAAATGAGGAGTCTGCTCTTATATTTCTGAAAGAGATAAATGAGCTCGAGAGACCTTGGAGGAAGCCAAAATTCAATTCCAACTTAATAGTGCAAATGATGTAGATCTTAAATAGTTGGTAAAGATTCAAAAAATTTGATATTAGACTTGAGATGGGCAGGATTACTTTTCAACAACAAAAAGTGAAACTTAGATGTAACTTGAAAAGTGATAGATGTATTAAAAAAATTCATGGCCTCATGAAAAGTAAAAAAGTTTATTGCAAATGTACAACTTCCAAATAGGGAGGTTACTACTTCTAGTGCTCAATTTAAGGATGCATCATTGGAATATTATACGAAGTTATTGGGTCGAGAGTTGAGACAACATATATTGATTGTAGTGTATTTGATTGGGGTAATATTTCGACACATATTCAAGGGTTGAAACTGAGTAAAGAGATCTCTGAGGAAGAGGTAAAAGTGGTGAATTATTGACTTGATAATGATAAAGCACCCAGACCTGATGGTTATTCCTCTCTCTTCTTTAAAACATCTTGGGATCTTATCGGAGATGAAGTTATACAAGCGGTACATGAATTCTTTGTTTCTTGTTTTTTACTTAAGCATATGAAATTCTACTATCATTTCTCTTATTTCAAGGAAAGAAATTTCAGATTTTATGGAGGATTATAGACATATCTCTTGTTGTAATATAATCTATAAAGCAATTATAATGATCTTGTGGATCCTATTAAGCTAGTTCTAGAAGAGATTATAGATAAAGCACAAAATGCTTTTGTTTTCGGTAGATCGATGTCCAAAAATATCCACATAATGAAATAACTATTTAGAGGATGCACTAATAGTAGTACTTTTCCTAGGTTTACTATCAAAACCGATTTGGGCAAAGCTTATGATTTTGTTTCTTGGGATTTCCTTCATTAGGTACTTACAGGCTTGAATTTTCCAGCTTTGTTTGTTAAGTGAGTTATTGAATGTGACACAACACCTTCATATTTGATTCTCTTAAGGGGAAGTTCATGTATTTTTCAAAGGGTGAAAGGCTTAAGACAAGGTGACCCGCTCTCTGCATGTCTTTTTCTTCGCGTCTCAAATATTTCTTGATATTGTTGAAAAAGAACACAAATGTTGAGTTCAAGTATCATCTGAAATGTGGGAAAAATTAGATCACTCACCTAGCTTTTGTTGATGATCTCATGCTTCTAGCTAAAGGAGATTATAGCTCGGTAAAAATTCTTACGGGTTGCTTGGAGGAGTTTAGTAAGTGTTGGGTCTTCATCTTAATCTACTTATATCAAATATTTACTATGTGGGAAAAAATGAGGTTGTTGAAGAAATCTCGGAAACTACTCAACTTGAAAAAAGGGTTTGCTATTTTGTTACTCGGGTGTACCTCTTGGTGCTTAAATCTTATTTTCGAGAGATTATAAACCTCTCATTTTTAAGTTGAAAAGCTATGTTCGATCTTGAAATGCTCATTTTCTCTCTTATGCGGGTCGTCTTGGACTTATTAGATTGGTCTTTAAATGGGTTGTTTGATTTTAGTTATCCATTTTTCCGATAACGATTTGTGTTCAGAATATATTTGTAATTATTTGGAGGAGTTTTTCTTGGGATGGTAAATCTCAGCAAATCAAATGGAAGAATATAGCCACACCGAAAGAAGAATGAGGATTTGGCCCAAAAGATCTTGGTGCTTGGAATAAAATTTCGCTCATGAAGATGTTGTAGAAAATTGTATTGGAAAACAACTCTTTGTGGATAAAATGGGTGCATGGTGAGTATCTGAAAAATAATGATTTTTTGTTGTGGCAAGTGAAAAAATTGTACTCTCTGCTCTTTAAATATTTATGAGAACTAAAAGAGGAAATTGAGGTCTCGGTTGGACATGAAGAAGGATTTAAGGTTGTGCATCATTGGTACCCAAAAGGATCATCTCGTTACTTGTAACCCAAGAAGTGATGATTTTATTGTTTATATAATTCACTTTATGATATTTTTCGTCACCGATCTTTTTTTAAAACTTGAACGAATATTGTGTGAGACTCTTGTGTTATTCCCAAACATGATATTATTGTATTGATGACATTACAAGAGAGACTTCACACCAAGAATACGAGTATGTATATAAAATTGGATCCACTTTCTGAATTGTGAGGTAAAATTTTTGAGTCAAACAAACACATATTCTTCGAGTATTCTTTTGCTAAGAGTATATAGGAAGATACGAGAATATGGTTGGGTAATGAAAAATGAGTACTATCTTGAGTGCCTTTATATGGCTCAAGAAGTTTAAAACCCGGGAATACTACAGGAGAAAGACATGGAGAGTTGCAGTTGACACTACTATTTATCATATATGGCGGATGAGAAATAACCTTTCCATGAGAGGTAAAACTCCCTACAAGGAAAGAGTTGTCAAAGAGACTAAAATGTGCATTTTAACTATTTATTCACCTTATACACTCATCATGTATTCATGTATGATCAGAGAATTTTGATTGTATCTCGTTGAAAGTAGATTGGTGAATGGATTGTGGTTACCTTAAGTTCTCGGATCTAGGTAGGTAATTTTTTAACAGTGTACAGTTTCTTATCATGTAATGAAATCGTTTACCCAGCCCAAATTGTTATTCATCTTATTCTCTTAAAAAAAATGTAATTAAGGAGTCATTTAAAGGTTCATATAGAAAAATGTTGTCTAATATAGTCTACTCACACAATCTTGATAATCACACGTAATCTATTAAAAAAGCAACACATCGAATATTTAAAATTTAGACTTGTTTAGACTGAGAAAACATGTTTTTGGACCTTTTAAACAATTAACTCTATAATTTAATATTTATTAGAAAAAGTTTAAAATTTAAATATGATAAAATTGTATAAATTTATAAACTATATATGTTAATTAAAAATAAAATCTTATATTTTTAAAGACGTAATCTTCCATAAATTAATTGTTTTTTTATTTGCAGTTTTTGAGAACGAACATATATCACTAGAACTAAACTAGAACACTGCACTTGTGAAATATTTAAATTAATCTATTCACATGTCTAGTTATTATTATTATTATTATTTTTTTTTGTTCTAATCGCTTATATTAAAACCAAAACATCAAATTACAAGTGAGTTAGCCTATCCCCATAGGGGACAAATCAAGGCATAACAGTTCCTTAAGCTTAGATGGAAATGGACTTGCACAAAAGTCATAAGACTCGCCAAGGGGCAAATTTTTGCAAGTCCAATCCGCAACACTATTTCCATCTCTTCTAACAAAAGAGAAGGATGGATTACAAAATTCAGAAACGAAATAAATACTTCTAATAATATTTTCAATACATGGAGAATTAAATGTAAAATTGCTAATTAAAGGCTTCATGAGAGAAAGATTGTCGTTTTCCACTATGCAATGAAACTTGTTGAGTTCCTTAGCCCATAGACAGGCTTTCAAAACTCCCAATCCTTCTGCCTCCAAGCTATTATCAGCTATAATTCTCCATCCTTGACATTTAAGCACTGCTCCTTTATAATCCCTGGCAATACACGAGATAATTGATCCATTTTTAGTATATGATGCATCACAATTAATTTTTATAGAATTTCTTGGGGGGGGGACCCATTTGCTAATTGTTTTGTGAGCTCGCAATTGTGGATTAGAAATTATATTACTCATATTTATAGGTTGTTCCGAGTTTCCCTTCAGTATAGAAATCACATCATAAGGGTTTTTTATACCTTTCTCAGCCGTGTTCATATCTTTCTTATGTTCTTCCCACATGTAAACTTTGTTTACTGACTTAATAGCACACTGGGAATATTCATTCCAAGTATCCTCAGCTTTTCGTATAGTATTCATAGGGTCAAGGTTTGTAGTATTAAAAATATAAGCATTTCTATCCTTCCATATATGCCAAGCCAATATACATATCCTTTCAAGGGGGTATATAAAGTCCATACTAGATTTTTCTAATTCATTTACTATATCAGCCATCCAAACATCCAATCTCTTGGAGTGGTTGCTGATTTTTAGTGAAAGACTTGAAGCTAACCAAGTGGCTCGCGCCCATTCACAATCAAATAATAAATGTTCTACATTCTCGACTTTTTTATTACAAATATTGCATAGATTAGTATCCTTGCATTTTCTTAAGTATAGATTTTCTGAGGTTGGTAGTGCATTTTTTATTGCCTTCCAAATAAAATTTTTTATTTTGGGGGGAGTATTCATACTCCAAATTGCTTTCCAAACCCGAGGGTTTGTTATATGCGAGGAGGATGGTTTTGATGGCTTCTTAACCTTTCCTTCCTCAATTTTCTCATTTATCAAGTGATGATAGCACCTTTTAACCGAGAATAATCCATTAGGATTGAGGGTCCAAGTAAGTTTATCTGGAATTTTAACAAGTGGTATAAAGGTTTTTATAATGATTTCATACTCACTTTGATGGAAGTTATTTTTAACTTTTTCTAAATCCCATCTTCTTTCCCCAAGGTAGAAGAGATCTTTTACTTTTTTAATATTTGTGTCTTTAGGTTTTATAACCTCTAATTTCGAGGAGAACCATACATCATTTTGGGGGTTTATGCATTCTCCATCACCAATTTTCCATTTTAATTGGTTTTTTATTGCATCTCTTCCTACTATTAGACTTTTCCAACCCCAGGAAGGTTTACTACCTAGTTTTGCGTGAAGAAAGGAGCTATTTGAAAAGTATTTTTCTTTTAATATTTTATACAGAAGTGAATCTTTTTTATCAAGTAGGTTCCAAGCTTGTTTAGCTAGTAATGCTACATTCATAATATTTAAGTCCCGAAAACCCAAGCCTCCTACATATTTACTACATGCTATACTTTGCCAATTGGTCCAGTGAATACCTTTATTAGCTTTATTTCCCCACCAAAATTTAGCAATTTTTTTTGTAATCATTTCACTAATTTTCTTAGGCAATAGGAAGGAGGACATAAAGTAATTTGGTATACTTTGTAGGACTGATTTAATAAGTATATCTTTCCCTGCTTCTGAGAGGTAGAGATTTTTCCAATTTTGGGTTTTTTTAATCGCTTTTTCAATAAGGCAGTTTAGTTCCTTCACTTTTGATCTACCCCAATCAGTGGGTAGTCCTAAGTAGGGGCCAAGATTATTAGTAATATGCATATTTACCCTAGAGGCAAAAATATGTTGAATATAGTGAGGTGTATTAGCACTAAACTTTACCCCACATTTATTTAAATTCAAAGTAAGTCCAGTAGAGAGACTAAATTTTGTAATAATATCATTAAAGCTATTTGTATCCTTATGATTAGCTTTAAGAAAAAAGACACTGTCATCCGCAAATAAGAGGTGGGTTAAAGAAGGCCCATTTCTAGAAAGTTTAATGCCATCAAGTAGATCATTTTCAACTTTGTTTTTTATCAAATCATTTAAAGTTTGTGTTATAAGGCAAAATATGAGTGGGGACAGTGGGTCCCCTTGCCTAAGACCCCTTTGGGGTTTGTTAAGTTTATTAGGTTGTCCATTAATCAAAATTGAGTATGAAACTGTAGTAATACAGTTCATAATCTTTTTGATCCAATTTAGGTCAAAACCAAGTTTTTCCATGAGTTGTTGTAGGAAATCCCACTCTACAAACTCATATGCTTTTTGTAAGTCAGCTTTAATAATCATATTATAATTTTTTGATTTTCTTTTTTCCTTAAGGTAGGTGCATACTTCGTGAGTGATATATGTGTTTTCTTGAATGCCTCTACCGGGAATGAAAGCTGTTTGTGTATCATCTACTATTGCATTCATAAAAGGTTGGAGTCTATTGACTAAAAGCCTCGCAATGATTTTATAAATGAAATTAGATACACTTATAGGCCTATAATGTTTTATAGTACCAGGTTTAGGGATTTTTTGGTATGAGAGATATAAACGTGTGGTTTAAAAACTCAAGGCTACCATTATTATACCAAAAGTCATTTATAATTTTTATAACATCCAATTTAATAATTTTCCAGTAGTTCTTATAGAAAAAGCCCGGGTAGCCATCTGGCCCTGGTGCTTTAAAGGCACCTAGCTCAGAGACTGCCATCTCAACTTCTTCTATAAGAATAGGCTTTAAGAGTGTTTCATTCATACTTTTAGTGACTTTTGATTGGATAATGTTCAAAATAGGGTCAAAATTCCGAGGGCCCACTGAATTGTAGATATTATTAAAGTAATCAAGGATATTTTGATTAATATCAGTTTGGTTATATAACCAAGTACCCTGTTCATTCATAATGGAAGATATTTTATTAAAATATCTTCTTTCTTTAGTAGCAGCATGAAAAAATGCTGTATTTTTATCTCCCTTTTTTAACCAAGTTATTCTAGACCTAGCTGCCCAAAACTCCTCCTCAATTTTCCAAAGGGTCTCAATTTCTTTTACTATGAAATTATATTCATCTTTATCCGAGTTTTTAACAGATTTACTATTAGTAATAACTTTTAATCTTTCCATATATTGGTCAATTTTGTGCTTGGTATTTTTGAATTTCCTTTTACTCCAAACTGTAAGGATTCTTTTGCACATATTAAGTTTAGTCAGTAAATTCCCTTTTGATATGGATTTAATAGTATTTCTGGATTTCCAAACATTTTCTATAATATTCAAGCATTCTAGTTCTTCTATCCAAAAAATTTCAAAATAAAATCTTTTATATTTCTTATCAGTGTTTTCCTCAAGATATAATACTAGAGGGCTATGGTCAGACCCAACAGCTGGGAGAGCATTGACCCAAGCATTTGGGAAAAGGTCTGACCATTTTTTATTATTAAGGTTTCTGTCAAGTACCATTTTAATAAGCTTATCCTTATTCCTTCTATTAGACCAAGTAAAGGCACAGCCTTTATTGTCCAACTGTATGAGTTTCAGGTTTTTAATAAAGCTATTGAATTTTTTCATATTTTTCTTATTACAGATATTTCCTCCCAATTTTTCATCTGAGTTTCTAATAAAATTAAAATCCCCAATAAGATTCCAAGCCAAATCATTACTAGGTCTACATAATTTAATATTTTCGAGGCATATGTCTTTATAATTATCTAAGGGAGAGCCATAGACATACGTAGAGACAAATTTAGTGCCATCTAATTTCTCAATTTCACAGTTAATAAAGTTTTCGCATTGACTAAGAATTTTAATATTATCTTTATTAATAGCAAAGACAGCTAAACCCCCACTTAAACCTATAGGTTCAACAGTCGTGATAAGGGACATTCTCAAAGGTTTCTCAAGTTTCTTAAGAACAGAATATGAATTTTTAGTTTCAGAAAGGAATATTACCTCTGGGTGATATCTATTACAGATATCAATAAGGGTCTGGACCGTCAGGGGTGTGCCAATCCCCTGAACGTTCCAGCTTAGGTGTATCATTGTGAATGGTGGGATTGATTACGGTCAATCCCGCAAACCTCACCTTCTTCAGGTTGTTCATTAGCCAGGGGTAAAGTAGATATACCTTCCGATTCTCTGTAAGTTTCGATACCCTTTGTTACTTGATTCTTGTTGGTCGATCTTTGATTCCAAATCTTAGTGCGTCTATTTTTTTCCGAGAAAGCCTTCTTCTCTCTTTGTCTTCTGCTTTTATTTGATAGTGATATTCTAGCATCGAACATCTCTTCATTCTCGCTTTCATAGTTAGTTGTAATGAATGGAAGTTTGGGTAGATTGATTGGTTGTTCAGTGTTTTCAGGAGGTGAGAGAGGGTTATTATGGGCGGGGTTAGTCTCAGAAGGGGGTGGCTTAATCTGGCTGGGTGAGGGTGGTGTTAGGGTGGTGGTTGTGGTGGTTTGGGTAGCTGAGCTGAGGTTAGGGTTTTTGATTGGAATCGGGGTAGATGAGAAGTGATTTGGGATAAGATTGGAGATTGGGGTTTGATTAGGGTCATAAGGCTGTGGGTTAGGTGTTGGGTTATTGGGTTGGGAGTTTTGTAAATGGGTTGTCCCGTTACTCAATGGGCTCTTGTTACTTTGAATCTGGTTTTTATAATCTGGAGATGGGCCTCCTTGATTAGGGCTTGGGAAGGACCCGAAAGATATATCATTTATATCAATGGGCTTTGGAGAATTTTCTAATTGTTGGGCCATGACATGGGCTAGACGGGACAAATTATTTTCTTTTTCCCGGTGTATGGCCCTTTTCTCTTCTTTGTCTTCTTCTTCATAGCTGTCCGATTGTGTAGTACCCTTCGTGCTCTTCTCTCCTCTCTCAATAGTACCTTCGTCCTTTTGTCCTCTAAATTCAAAAATTGGTGGAGGGACGGTGTCCTTCATGCTTGCATCCGTTTGTGCTTGTACCTTGTTAACGGCGTTATTGCTATTACCGTTAATCCATTTGTTTGAACTCGGTGAGTTCTGTTTACCGAGTTTGTGATTCCAACTCGGCTTGAAGGTAATTTTGCCTCCATTGTTGATTTTTCCACCATTGATGAACTTTTTAGCTTTCATACTGTTGTTTTCTTTAAAGAAAGATGATGATTTCGATGGACCTCTGGTAGAGATTTTAATCCAATTTCCTAATTTTGGGGTTACTTTTGTGTTGGTACACATCGATTCTTCGTGATCAAATAGACCACATCCGTAGCAAACTTGCCCTATGTTTTCATACTTGAAAGTAATCCATGATTTTGTATCGTCTTCCTCAAAGTAATTAAAGCCCGCTATAAGTGGATTTTGTAAATTCCAGTCCAAACGGACTTTAGTGATAGAGTGTTCATCGATAATCTGATTTTCTGGTAGAATAATAGTATGAACTTTACCAAGATTCTCCATGATTTTTCCTAAACAATTCTCAGAAAGTAAACATATGGGAGTACCTGTTAGTTGGATCCATAATGTTGTATGCGTTACTTTGTTGATTGTGTTTTTCTTAAACTCATTAATGGCGAAATGTTTGCCAATAACTGTCCATGGTCTTTGCTCCCACACTGTTTGTTGGTCTTTCGCATTTCTAAACTTGATAATCACTGAATTTGAGGCAAGCTTTTCTGTTTCAACTTCCTCATTAAGGTTCCAGTGTTTGTTAATATGATTTTTAATGAAGATGAAATTGACAGGTTCTTTGTTAAGGAGCTTAGCAATAAGCTTGAATTCTTGTGCAATTTTATACTTTGGGTTGTTTTCAGGTGTAATGGTGTGAGCACCATTTCCAGCAAGTGGATGATTTTTGGAGTAGAAGTTCATCTTTTACAAGACGAGAGTTAAAACAGGAAGGGAAAAGAGAAAGCGAGCTGGGAAGGAGAAAGGAAGAAGGGAAAGGAAAGGGATGGATTCTCAGAAGCTTTTGTATTTTATAGGAAAGTGCTTGAGAGATAGAAAGAGATAGTGTGATTGTATAGAAAGGGAGAGAGTTAGTGTTTATGTAATGGTGCTTTACTGATTTTTCTGTATTGTTTTGGTGTTTTGGTGGTGGTGGTGGTGGGGGTTTGGTATTTTAGTGGTGGAGAGTTGAGAGAATTCCGATGACTCTCATTCCTAGTTATTATTGGTTAACACATCATTTCAGTCTTTATAATAAAACACCTTTTACGTATTGAATAAAAGTACATTTTTTATCAATTTGAATTTTCTACTAACTTGATTCCTATACTAACTAACTGTACTAAATAATTGATTTTTAATATTATCTTTATTTATAATTTATTTCTCTCTTTTCCTATTATATTTTACATTATAATTTAATTATAAATAAAACTAATTCTAAAAACCAGTTACTTAATTGTGATTGAATTGGAGTTAATAGTAAAAGAATCAAGTTAATAAAAAATCCAAATTCATTTTCAAATGGGCATAGATATGATAGGGGTCTTATTTACTTATCAGGTGGAAATTAAATCTACAGGTTTTACATGTTCTAATTTCTGAAATTTTGATTTTTTATTTTTTCGAAAAAATCACATTAAAATTGAACAAAAAATTCGAAAATTTACAGTTTTCAAACAAAAAATTCCAAAATTTTCGAACCAAAATTTTCGACTTCAGAAGTTTTATTTCCAGTTTCAAAAATATCAGAATAAAAATGAAATAATACTTTTAAGAAAATCAATTTTTTTTAATGACCCGTTAAGTCCGATTTCCATCCCCATTGCTTATTTAAGTAGTCAGGATAGTACGAATAATAACAATAAGCTTTTGCCATACTGTGTAAGCTCAAAGATAAATTTGATAATTTATCTTTAGTAAGGTTGGAATGAATTATCAAATTTATCTTCTCTATCTCCAAAGTCCAACCTTACTTAATTTTCTAGTAACTTTTAGTCCCTGTAGAAAACTCCTACCTCGGTCCCTCATCACGGTTTTAAGTTAGGGATGACAACAGATCGGATATCCTTGAAAAATTGCATAACCACATCCATATTTATTAAGAAAAACAATAACCAAATCCGTATCCATTAACCATCGGATTTTAGAATCATTTACCAAATCCGCATCCGCAACGGGTGCGGATTATCCACGGTTAATCCGTATCCGCAATCGTCTAAATTGATTTAAATAAAATAATATATTAAATATTTTTAAGATTCTATAATTAGCTACAAATTTATTGGAAGACCATAAAATGATATTAGGTAATATAGTAATAAAATAGATAATAATCAAATAGCTAATTATGTATGTAATAATTATATTTGATCGATATTATGTATAAAATTTGCATATATAGAATATCTTTATATGTAGTATATATATTTTTTAATATTTTATTTTTTATATTTTTATTCAGATTTCGGATTATCCGTCGGATTTTTGTAAAATACCAAACCCTAACGGATAATCCACGGGTTACCTTTTGTGAGAACCAAACCCTCATGGATGCACCATCGGTTCCACTAACGTATTTTTTATCGGATCGGATATCCATCGGTTACTGTTAATATTTGAACCATTGCCATCTCCTATTTTAAGTCGCTTTGATGCCACGTTTCACATCTAAATTCTAATGCTTAAATATTACCTCGCCTGCTCGATCAATCAACCAATTTATTATTGCCCACTAAAATAAGGGACACATGTTCCTATTTAATTGCATATCAAATATTCGGATGACAAAATTTTCCATTTACATTTGTACGTAGGGTGTTCGAGTTTAGAATGTTTGCACCTAGTTGCATTTCGAGTTTAACTTTGAGGACTTTCTATCATCATACACCAGTTTAAATAGTCTTGTACTCATACACCAGTTTAAATAGTCTTGTACTTTTGACATTCAATATTTATTTGATTATTAATGAAGATATTAAGCTAGACAATTTTATTAATCCCGAAAGATAAAAATATTTTAATCTATGATAATCGTAACAGCCTGGAGTACTGGGTTTTCGAGATTCTCGTGCTATTAGCAGGAGTAATGCCAAACTCAAAAGTAACAACTTCAGTAGTTGCAATGTGGTAAGTCTTAAATTCCTATGTTTCGTGATCATTAGAAGCGACTCGGTGGTATATTAAATGACTTAATGTATCCGCAGCGTGAATACAGAAGCCATTGCTTACATGATGGCTTATGGTCTGAGTGCTGCTACGAGGTATTGAACGTGTTAAGCTTCGTCAAATCCTCGTTCTCTCCATTTGAATGACATCTATATTGATTAATAGAATGAATTTTTTACAGCACAAGGGTATCAAATGAATTAGGAGCAGGAAATATTTCCGGAGCTAAACATGCTATGGTTGTTACTCTTAAGTTATCTCTTATTCTAGCTCTTGTTGTTGATTTGGCTCTAGTTTTCGGTCATAATATATGGGCTAGCTTCTTCAGCAATAGTTCGACTATAATAGACAATTATTCTTCGGTTGTACCGTTACTTGCACTCTCCGTATTATTTGATTTTTTCCAAGGAATCTTATCAGGTTATATTAATATATCATTGCATAATTAGAATTTAATTTATTTTCCACCTCAATAACTGAAATTTGAATATCAGGGGTTGCAAGAGGAGGTGCTTGGCAGCATGTGGCTGTATGGATTAATTTGGGGACATTTTATTTAATCGGCATGCCAATTGCTGTTGTTCTTGCTTTTAAGTTTAAACTATATGTTAAGGTAATTAGATGTCGGTTCTTGGAGTTCACCATTATATGGTCGCATAGCTTATACCTTCTCCTTCAATTTTTTGTCTTGACCAGGGCTTGTGGATAGGCTTAGTTTGCGGCTTGTTTTGCCAATCTGGTAGTTTGTTCTTGCTTACATTGTGTACTAAATGGGAAAGAATAAATCTACCCACGAACAATAGTAACCAAATTGTAGTGTCTGTATGAGATGAAGAGAGCTAGATATTGTATTTCTCTGAAAGAGATTCATTTCTTGCAGCAATATCGAAGATTTTTTGGACAGATGATTATGGTGGCCCTTTTTCTTTTGATCACTGATTTCGAGAGAAATATTGGTTGATAGTATATTTCATTATACTTTTATGATTTAGAGTATCTATCCTTATTCGATCCCTTTTAAATAGTATATTTACAATCAATTCCTATTAGAATGCTTTTTTGTTCATACATCATATACTTAGAAACCCGTTAATACAAGACTAGAAAACTCAAATGGAATCCATAACTATTCTAGCAGTCGTATTTCCACTACTATCTTTCGTAATAAAATTCCAAAAATAATTCAGAGGATCTTCTAACTCTACTGGACATGTGGGCGCATAAGTGTTCCTTCCTTAGCTAGTTTGTCCGTACATAAATTCGCTTCTTAGAAGATGTGATTTATTTCAAAATTGGGATAATTTTGTAGCATATCCCAACACTCACGTCCCATAAGAGAACCGACCACTCGAGCTCCCACCGCCCTGCACTAGCGCATGGAACTCCTTGGAGTCGGTCTCTAAATATAAAAAAATTGTACTCTTTCCTGGAATATGTTGTAAGTTTTTTGTTGTAATATTTATGTATCTATGTATAACTTTTTGTAAGTTTATTTAATAAATAAATATAAAATTTTTTAGATTATCAATATATGATAAGTATTTGTTAGTTTTACCACAATTT
Organism: Nemophila menziesii; assembly: GCA_029959085.1. Classification (NCBI taxonomy): domain Eukaryota; kingdom Viridiplantae; phylum Streptophyta; class Magnoliopsida; order Boraginales; family Hydrophyllaceae; genus Nemophila; species Nemophila menziesii. The sequence continues at coordinate 1,069,807 of JARWIR010000064.1, read as the reverse complement.
AAAAAGGGATTTAATTATCAAGAGCACTGATCGGAACTGGTTTGTACTTTCGGTTGTTGCTTCACTTTTGAATGCAAAATCATCTCCTGGCGTGTTAAAGATGGAAAATATGAATGGTTCAAACTACTAAACGTCGAGAACAAAAACTTCTAGTTGTGTTTTACCAACTTGATCTTGATTCGATTAGGTTCAAGGAGATTTATTTTATGAACAATACAACCACAACCGAAAAGGAATTGGGAAGGCATTCATGGTCAAGAAGTTCGAGGAAGTGGTTGATGGAGAATGGGGTTGCAAGGAAAATTCGACCATTGTCGTTATTCTCGGAAGAAAAACAGGTTTCTCTATATTTAATTTGGTAATATTTTAGAGTTAATTTATGTTCTATGTGGTCCCTTACTAGTCCCATTAAAGAGGTCGTTAACTAGTTTCGTGGGTAGAAAAATACTTATACTTTTAATTGATGGCCTTGATAGGTAAGGGTACCTTATTTGAGTTTTACTAAACACCAAACTCGTGAATATGAATAAAGATTTATTTACAATGTTGAATCTCAGAGTTGTGAGTTGTGACATTGTAGATTAAGACTTATTATTGTTTAATCTTTTAAAAGGTCAAAGACACAAGGACTAATCCCAGATCAAAATCTTGATAGTTATGTTAAATATCAAAAATGTGTAGAGTCCAAGCGGATAAAACCTTTTTAACCCGTGACCACTAAAAAGGAAAAACTATAAAACCTAATGCATTTCGGCTTAGCTTTAATACACCGCTAGTATAGTAGGTGAGACAAATGTTATAACATGTGTAGATGCCTACTCTAGGTTCACTATAGTCTACCTTGTAAAGGTAAAGCGGATCATATATATGTAAAGCTAAGAAAGTAAATAAACTTGGTAGTAATCAAGATTTTTAGGTCTGATTGGGGTAATAAATATAGCTCATATGCCCCTAATAATTTTGTGAAATTGACGCAATAAATCATTGATGTCTCCCTAAATGTTCTAATTTTATGCCCTTGAGAGACATCATTTTTGGTGTTTATTTGATTAATTTGATAGACTTTTGGGCTAAATATGCAATAATCCGAATTTCCTCTTGTATTTCTAGTATTTTTGATTTATTAAACTTTTGCGCGTAATCTTGTGTATTTTAGTGAAAAGTTTGTAGGTTTTGAATATTAGTTAGGAGAGGAACACGAGAATAAAGTCAAAGATCGTGATATGGAGTCAAAGCTTGAAGATAAATCCCGAAAAGAATTATATTTTGAAGCTGCAAATCTAGAAAACAGGCCAAAGATTGCTGATTTCGAGGCACTTACGAGTTGATTTAGCCGCTGACCTTTGAAGAGATTATGTTCCTTATCGAGTTACGGAAATTTAGCAAGTGATTTGAGGTTAATCCGAGTTATAACGAATCGGTTAGAGCTGTTTTAGTGGAGGTGGTGCAGCAGTTACTGGATTTTGGGCTTAATAATGGACTTGGGCTTTTCAAAAATGGCTTTTTATTTAAAATAAAACCCTAGTCCGAATTCACTAGTATAAATAGGCATTTAGACCTTATTATTTCTTACCTCTCATTTTATTCTTCAAATTAAAACATCATTAGAAGAGAGCGCCAAGAAGAAAAGAAGCTTGGAGCTGGAGACTGTCTATATCTCCACGTTGCAGCCAATTCATCTTCCTAATTAGGTTTCTTATTTTCCTTTCTGTAAAACAATTATGAATTCCTTTTTATGTATTTTTTTAGTTTTTCCACTTATGAGCTAATTTTAATTAGTGCTTGAGATCGCATTATGGATTGATTTTGATTTTATTTTATTCTATGCTTTTGTATTTGGGATTTTTACAATTGAAATCAAATTGGGTATTAGGTATTTTTCATTAATTTGTTCTTATTCACTATAATTGACGTAATTAACCAATCATAGGTCTTAGTATCTAGGCTATTCCAATTAGTGGCGATTGGATCACCTTGACGGGGGGTTTAGGTACAGAAATAATTAATGAATGCAGGATAGAAATTATTTGACTCTGACGAGCGTAATTAATTCTATGGCCAATTGGGTAAAATAAACTTAATCACTTAAGAATGGACTATAATCACCCTGACGAGGTTTGTAGCATTTAAGAGTAGCTCCTTAGTCCACCCTGATGGGGGTAAGGATGACCTTAGAATCCCGACCATTACTTTTTACCAATTTGTCCCTTAAACGAAACATGGAATAAATAAGAGTTAGATGAAACCCTTGCGTATCTCAAGTACTGCTTTCTCATCTTGCGTAAACACTTTAATTTCTTGCGTCTAGTTATTTACTTGCATTAATTTAGTCTTTTCATTATTTGTCTTAGTTATTAGATAACCAACAAAACAATCTTAAAATCATTTATTTGCTTTTACGTGCAATTAAACACTACTTGATAAGCATTAGAGTCAACCATTCCGTTCCTGAGAACGAATCTGTTTATCACTATTATTACTTGGGACAACCGTACACTTGCGGTTGTGGTTCTCATTACTTATTGCATTTATTTTAGAACACACAAAGGACCACCAAGTTTTTGGCGCCGCTGCCGGGGACGGTAGCGTGTGACCACGGTGTTTATCCTTTAGTGATTAGTTGCATTTTTATTTTCAGTTTTACGCTTTGTTTTTGTTTTGTTTTTCAGGTTCTTTTATTCAGGTAATGCTCAAAAGATTCAATTAAAGATGTATAGAGGACATTACCCAAACCCCGGTCCATTTGACTATTGGGAAGACTCTTCGGGACAACAACAATGGGGTATAAATTTTTACCAACAACCTTATCAATACCCGCAAGAGCAAGGATGGAACAATCAATGGATCGGGAATAATCAACAACAAACACCATATCACTATCAACAAGAGCATGAATGGAACAATCAGTGGGTTGAAAACATTCCACACTATCTACTTCATCACTATGAGCAAGAGGCACTACAGGAGACAATGGCTAAAGCCAATCGCTTATACGAGGAATTTCAGGCAAGAGAACCAGAGCGTAGGGCAAGAGAAGAGGAAAGCAAAGGCACCCATGCACGCATACAACAGATGCTAGATGAAATGGCTGCCCGAAACAACCCTCCTAACTTAGTTGAAATTGATAGCAAATTTTATGAAGATTCCACTCCCCCGAGGGGTGGAAAAGATCAACAAGAAGAAGTAGTTGAGGAGGAAGTGTTGACAAAATATATTATGGATAATGATATGAACACCGTGCCAATTATAAATGAAGACCACCATGTGGTTGAGGATCTTGTTAGCATGGTGGAAGGAGTAGCAACGCAAATCCTAGAAGTTAACACAGAGATTGCTATTCTTAAGGTGTATACACATGATCAAGATATAGAACGCAAACAAGAAGAGGTGGAGATCGAGGTTATAGAAAATCCAAAGAAAGAATATTATGAGGTAATAGTGGAAGATTGGGTTGAAAGTGAAGACGAATGTGAAATGGTTGGAGAATTAATTGAAGAATTAAAGGTTAAAGATAAAATAGAAATTGAATATCCGCCACAAAAAGTTCACCAATCATCATCTCCACCACGACTCATTATTAGAGATGAAAAATCAGAATCACCTCTATCACTACAAATGATCATCAAGTGCTATATAAACAAGGTGCAACACTGTGAGAGTAAAGCAGCAAGGAGGAGCACCTACCCACCACATTTTAAAGATGAATACGAGATTGAAACGAGGAGTAAAAATAAGCTTATACCGTTGAGAACGGTTATCTACTCTAATGTGGTGGAAAATGAGTTTCGTCGTGAAAGTAAGAAGGCGAAACGAAGTACTTACGCACCCCCTTTCAGAGATCGGTTGAACAATATTCTAAGGGGGAAGGTTCTAAAGCTTTTACATCAAGGAAGAGGCGAGTTTAAGCGGAGGAGAACCGCAAAGGCCTCAATACCATCTTCATGGAAGGTAACACGTCGAACTTAAAGACGTAATAAACAAAAGTGCTTCTTGGGAGACAACCCATGCTTTAAATTGCTTTCATGTCTTTTAAATTCTTAGTGTAAATTAGTGTAATGGTTATTGATTTAGTGTTTATTTGTAAGAAATGAGGAAGGTTGGTGTTTTTGATGATTACAGGAGTGAAGGTCACGAGTTTGGGGTAGTTAGAACGAAAAAGAATGAAAATTTTGGGTTCCAACACAGTAGAAACCGGTTACCCGGTTTGTAGAATGCGGGGACCCGTTTATGGTGCTGTACCCCAGGTATCAAAACTTCGGAAGATCATAACTTGACGCTCGGAGGTCGGAATTAACTTTTTTTTGAGCCTAAACCGCATAACTTTTCGAGCTCTATCCAATGGTGAAGTCAAAAATTTCGTATGAATAGCTAAAAGTTTCTGACCCAGCGTTTTGAGACCCGCCATTAGTTGCGTCTCGTGGTTGCGTCTCCACTTAACACCATTGATGACGAACCAAAGCTCCAAAAACACTCAAATTTCATCATCAAAACACCAAAATATCACCAATCCATCGCTCTAAACATCATCCAAACACAAAATCAATCACAAATCTTTCCAAAAACACCAAGAAATTCAAGTTTTAATCCAAAAATTTCTTCACCAAAGCTTAAATATCCTTTAAACCTTTCCAACACCATAGATGTTAAATACCCATCTCAAATAAATCACCAATTCCACTACTGTGCCACTTTTCAACAATATCAAGCAACACAAATTTCATCAATAGTTTTGGTACTTTGAAGGTTGAAGATTGCAAGTGCAAGGTATCAAGTCATCATAAATTCCATGGCCAATCCGGTAAAATAGCTAGAACTCTTCTTTTCTTTCTATTACCAGTTGGGAATTAAGATTTATTTTAGTTATTTAGTGGAGGAACTGTGAATTGTTTGAGCCTATTAATATTATATATTTTGCAAGTAATCTTTAAGTAGGTGAAAAATTGAGTTTGGGGTCATCAAAGATGACCATGAAGGTTGTAAAAGGTACGAAGAACATGATGAAGATACAAAGTTGGGTGTTGAGGAAAGATTTTCGTAGAAGAGATGATGATTTAGAGAGATAGGAAATTATGAAGATTTGGGAAATATGGCAAAAGAGTTCGAGGTAATGAAGAACACTTTATTCAAGATGGATGCAACAATTAAATGATCTTTAAAGCTTGATGAAGTAGTATTCAAAACCTTAACATGAGAGACTACACGTAATCGGCCTAATGTCGATCCAGATATGTTTTCCAATCATTTTCTCATTTAGTGTATATTAGTTTAATTGCTTTATTGAGTCTTTTCGAGTTGTGGGGACACGACTCATTTTTGAGTTTGGGGTGGGGTTCGTTGCCTCATCCCAGTTTTTATGTGTTTATTTGTTTTTTATTGCTTTCAATAAATTAATTAGGAGTTGCGTTTGACTGTAGAAGATTTTAAATGTCCCTTTTAAGCATACTTTTGATGAATCTATGATAGTAGATAGTGGACTTTAGGGAATAACATAAAACGCGCTTTAATTGCATGCAAACATAGATAATGAATAGGAAAAATTAATGAACAATGCAAAAGAAGTAAGCTTGTATAACTTAAGGAAAATGTTTGGTTTGTAGAACGTGAGATCTAAATTAGTAGAGAACCCACTTAGATATGAACTAGAGACGAACCATGTAGTTAGGAAAATGATAGGGGCAGTTCTTTGTTAGCCATTTGAAGCCTTTTAGCTTGCTATCCCTTATATTAATTTTATCCGTCTTAGCCCAATTTTGAGCCTTAAGCCTTTCTTTTGTAGCCACGATATAAGCCCATTATCCCTTAGATTATTAGGCATGACCAAATGACCCGCACTTGAATCACATTCCTGAGACCTGTCTCGAGCTTGAGTTTGGGGTGGAGGGTCCATATTTGGGAAAATTCATTGGGTGGGGATTTATGTGTTTGTATTGAGGCACAAAAATAAAAGATGATATTATTATTTGTAACCCGTTGCCGGGATTTGAAAAAAAAAGAGAGAGAAAAGAAATTTTTTTATAAGAGACATGACCTTTCACATCAAAATGATGGTCATGGGTATCTTGTACAATAAAAAAGAAAAGAAATGAAAAAGAAAATAAAAGAAAGAAAGAATAAAATAAACCGGCAAAGTGGAATATTTTGAAAAATCATCTTAGATTAATTGGGTTGACATGGGGACGCAACATTATCGCGTCAAATGGGTTGAGTGAGAACATTATATGAGTGTAAACTCAAGCTCATGGACAGTTGTTGATGGTAAGTGAGGAGAGAGCCAAAAGCTCACTTCAAATTTACCAAATATACATACCACACCGTCCCTAAGCCTATGCTAAAACCGTAAAGTCCTCGTGATTCCTAGGTTCATGGTAATTTAATAGGTTGTATACTAAGTGGAGCGTTCAAAGCGAGTAAGGATCGAGGAACAAACTATAGCCATCATAATGAGATAAGTACAAGTGTAACCTTCTAGCATTGCAAAGTTAATTTTATGATTGAAGTTATTTGTGTTTGATGTTGCATGATTAGTGTATGTGTATGTTAGTTCTTAATTTTTGCTATATGAGATTTATTTTAAGAATTTCTTTTGGATTTATTTGCTAGCTTCTATTTTCTCTTGCATCTACTTCATTCCCCTTGTTTTTAGTTTTGCTTTGTCAGGACGACAAAGGTTTGAGTTGGGGGTCTTGATTTCTCCCTAAATGTTCTAATTTTATGCCCTTGAGAGACATCATTTTTTGTGTTTATTTGATTAATTTGATAGACTTTTGGGCTAAATATGCAATAATCCGAATTTCCTCTTTTATTTCTAGTATTTTTGATTTATTAAACTTTTGCGCATAATCTTGTGTATTTTAGTGAAAAGTTTGTAGGTTTTGAATATTAGCTAGGAGAGGAACACGAGAATAAAGTAAAAGATCGTGATATGGAGTCAAAGCTTGAAGATAAATCCCGAAAAGAATTATACTTTGAAGCTGTAAATCTGGAAAACAGGCCAAAGATTGCTGATTTCGAGGCACTTACGAGTTGATTTAGCCGCTGACCTTTGAAGAGATTATGTTCCTTATCGAGTTACGGAAATTTAGCAAGTGATTTGAGGTCAATCCGAGTTATAACGAATCGGTTAGAGCAGTTTTAGTGGAGGTGGTGCAGCAGTTACTGGATTTTGGGCTTAATAATGGACTTGGGCTTTTCAAAAATGACTTTTTATTTAAAATAAAACCCTAGTCCGAATTCACTAGTATAAATAGGCCTTTAGACCTTATTATTTCTTACCTCTCATTTTATTCTTCAAATTAAAACATCATTAGAAGAGAGCGCCAAGAAGAAAAAAAGCTTGGAGCTGGAGACTGTCTATATCTCCACGTTGCAGCCAATTCATCTTCCTAATTAGGTTTCTTATTTTCCTTTCTGTAAAACAATTATGAATTCCTTTTTATGTATTTTTTTAGTTTTTCCACTTATGAGCTAATTTTAATTAGTGCTTGAGATCGCATTATGGATTGATTTTGATTTTATTTTATTTATGCTTTTGTATTTGGGATTTTTACAATTGAAATCAAATTGGGTATTAGGTATTTTTCTTTAATTTGTTCTTATTCACTATAATTGACGTAATTAACCAATCATAGGTCTTAGTATCTAGGCTATTCCAATTAGTGGCGATTGGATCACCTTGACGGGGGGTTTAGGTACAGAAATAATTAATGAATGTAGGATAGAAATTATTTGACTCTGACGAGCGTAATTAATTCTATGGCCAATTGGGTAAAATAAACTTAATCACTTAATAATGGACTATAATCACCCTGACGAGGTTTGTAGCATTTAAGAGTAGCTCCTTAGTCCACCCTGACGGGGGTAAGGATGACCTTAGAATCCCGACCATTACTTTTTACCAATTTGTCCCTTAAACGAAACATGGAATAAATAAGAGTTAGATGAAACCCTTGCGTATCTCAAGTACTGCTTTCTCATCTTGGGTAAACACTTTAATTTCTTGCGTCTAGTTATTTACTTGCATTAATTTAGTCTTTTCATTATGTGTCTTAGTTATTAGATAACCAACAAAACAATCTTAAAATCATTTATCTGCTTTTACGTGCAATTAAACACTACTTGATAAGCATTAGAGTCAACCATTCCGTTCCTGAGAACGAATCTGTTTATCACTATTATTACTTGGGACAACCGTACACTTGCGGTTGTGGTTCTCATTACTTATTGCATTTATTTTAGAACACACAAAGGACCACCAATCATGAACCTAGTGCCCAATATTTAATCCCAACAAAATGGAACAATCATAGAACCCTTAAAGAAATGATGAATGCCTTTTTATTTAGTTCATGCTCACTCAAACGAATATGGGGGGAAGTTGCCTTGTTGCTTAGTACTTAATAAGGTACTAATAAAAACTTATACAAGACCCCTTATGGGTCGTGGGAAGAGTTTTTCCACTTAACCTGAAATAATTGAAAATGTGGGGGTGTTTGGCCATGATAGGGCTACCCGGCTTCTTAGAAGTCAACACCGGGCACGAGACCTTAGATTCAAGTTTCATGCAAAATACCGAGATGCGTGAAGCATATTTAATAAGTATTGCTAGATGATAATTTAATGTGTGAATCTAGATGTCTTGAATTTTTATTTCCTTAGAAAATTGAATCATATAATAAACCTCTTTGCATGTTGAATAACCCATTCACCAAAGGTTTAACCATGAGAGTAGTCCTGGAAACGTCGAGGGGGATGGGACTAAAACCCATTGATGGGGAACATATGACAAATGAGTTTATATGATGCACTATATTTCCATCCCTATGGCGTAAATTGTGCATACAAATGAATATTAAACCTTAATAAATCATAGCCATGAGTGGTGGTACTATTGAGATGGACTTGATGAAATCACTGTTGAGGTTGATATATATTTTTCATACTTAATGAATTCATAGCTATTAGCGGTGATCCTGTTGAGAAGGACTTCACAAATTCACTAATAAGGTTGAGGCTTGTTTCTCTGAAAAGAGCTTAAGGATGAGTTTATAACTCTTAATGAATACATAACCATTAAAATGGTGGTCCTATTGAGAAGGAATTGATGAACTCACCGATAAGATTGAGATTTATTGTTCATAATATGACTTCAAGAAGACGTCTTTGATGATCCTATTAGGACGATTCTATAAATCAACTCTGAATTCATAGCCCGTTGTGGTGGTCCTTTTGAGAAGTATTTGATGAATTCGATATACACATGATAGGGCAGAGCTTTATTTCTCTTAATGATCTCTTGATCCGAGAGGGATCGGTTAATGTGGGTAAACATTATTGGAGATCACCTATGTGTAAAAAAAGGTGATGACTGAGGAATCTGTATTTACTAGGGGGTAGAGTATGTGTTGTGAGGGTCTCGATCGAAGACGGTCAAGTTTAAGATAATTGGCAGGATTTGGTGGTTGCCTCACTTCACTATGTGACAATTCAAATCAAAATATATTGTCACTTAAGCACAATTCATCCAACGCTGGTATGCACGGAAACATGTTCACCTTTTCTCCTAGAGTCTGAGTGGGGGATTGTTGAAAATTAAAAGGACTTTAATGGGTTTCATGCTCTTGGAGAAAGATAACACTAAGAGTCTTTTTCCTAAAAATTCCCAACATTTTAAATAGATTGGAAAAGTAATGCTTTATAATATGTTCTATTTCTATACATTTAAAATCTTCAGACATTAAGGTCCTACTTTAGATGGAAAGATATTTCCGGTAAAATGCAACCAACTAAGGTTCAAACCCCATGAATATCATTTTGGGATGAGTTTCTTTTTACTACCCAACAAAAACCTCTACCCAGTAAAGGTGTATTTATCGAGTCGGAACTAAGAAGTCGCGTATCCGCCGAAGAGTTGTCGGTCATTTTCATGGCATTTATTTCCAACGGTAAGAAACTCTTGCATTAAAAGTCCGTCATGATTGCTTCCATCTCTAACAGTAACTCACGTACTTATGGCTCAAAGGTTGACCAGAGTTGTTCTTCCAGATATGTTCTTCCCCTTCTCTCGCGGAATATGTTGTAAATTTTTTGTTGTAACATTTATTTATCTACATATAACTTGATGTAAGTTTATTTTATAAGTGAATATATAATTTTTTTAAATTACCAATTTACTATCATTGTTGGTTAATTTTACCACTTATTGCCAATTAATTTTAGAATGAAAACTGAAAATATATTATATTATATTAGAGTTCTACTCCGTGTATATCTCCGTGGGATTAGTCGGGTGCGCGCAAGCAATCTCGGAACCCATGTACCAAAAAAAAAAAGAGTTCTACTCCTGCTTCACTGGCTTAGCATATCATTTTGACCTACTCTCTCTAAGGTTGCTGGTATAGTCTCTCCCATGTGAAAGCCACTACTAAGAAATTAATTATTTATAATCCATCTATCACCAATTGATTGTAAAATAATCAACCTTAGACTTGTTAATACAGTGTTCCATATTTTAAGAGCACTCTGTATGCAGGGGTATATTTAAATACAGAAGCTTAAGACAACTTGTCTTGTTTATATTGTTTTCCATATATCAAGAGCACTCAATGTGGATGGTATGGGTATATTTTAATACAGAAGCTTAAGACTTATTTTTCTTTCCAGAAGTCGACTAGAAAGTATATAAATTGTGAATAATTTAAAATAGTTTTTAATACGCCACGATTTTGAATCTTGATGTTAACCAGGTGATGTTGTATTAATAAGAATTAAAAGATTTATATGTAAACATAATAAAAAGCAAATTAAAAGATTTGGGAAGATTAATTAAGATGGGTTCAAATAATCGTTTAGAGTTGAACGCAACTCCCCTACTGAAGAAATGTAGTGATCAAGAAATAATATCAGAGAAATGGTGGAACAAATTTTTGGATTTGGAAGAGGCCAAGGATCAAATATCGTTTTCATTGCCGATGATCCTCACAAATGTTTCCTTGTACTTAATATTTTTGGTATCTGTTATGTTTGCAGGCCAACTCGGAGAGCTCGAACTTGCTGCTTCCAATCTGGCCAATTCATGGGCCAATATTTCTGGTTTAACTTTATCGGTAATTACAAACACTCAACTAATTATCTTAATCTTATTAATTACAAATTTTTAGTCTTGCCAATGTTTGATTAGTTTATCTGCTTTAATGTGTTCAATACAGGTTGGACTGAGCGGAGCACTTGAGACATTATGCGGGCAAGCATATGGTGCGAAATCGTATAAACAAATGGGTGTTTATCTACAAGCAAATTGCATACTATCGTTCTTACTCAGTACTCTCATATCTATATTGTGGTGGTATTCCGATACCATTTTGATTGCGCTACATCAAGATCCTAATATATCGAAATTATCGGGTGTCTATTTGAAATATCTCATTCCAGGATTATATGCATACGGTTTTTTGAATAACATTTTGAGGTTTCTTCAAACACAATCTGTTGTGGTGCCACTGGTAGTGTGTTTAGTGGTCCCTTTCATCATCCACATTGGTCTCGCTTATGCTTTGGTTCAATGGACATCTCTTGGCTTTAAGGGTGCAGCCATAGCTATTTCGATATCAATGTGGATTTCAGTCTTTATGTTGGGAGTATATATTCTATATGCCAAAAAACTCCAACAAACTTGGACTGGATTCTCATCTGAATCATTCTGCTATCTCTATACAAACTTCAAGTTGGGGCTTCCTTCAATCGGCATGGTGTGGTAAATAACCTCGCAACTTGTATTTTTATATATACTAAATTGTGAACTACTCACGGGTATGTACGTTATAAAGCCTTTGTAATAATTATTTAATAAATACTCTCTAGAAATTAGTTACTTATTAAAATATAATACCAAAAAACTTGTCTAATTAAAATATCAAAATATATTTTTTCCAAATTTTTTTACCATTATTTCTATTAAAATCTATGTTTTCAATAAACATTTATCCTATCAAACAAAATTTTGATTTGGATTACTAGTGAAGGAAGCTAGGCTATATTAATATTATTAATCACGCAAGATAGTAACATTTTTCATGTATGATAACTGTACAGCCTACAGGACTGGGTTTTTGATATTCTAGTTCTATTAGGAGGATTAATGCCGAACTCAAAAGTAACAACTTCTGTAATAGCAATGTGGTAAGTTGTAGGTTCCCACATTTCATGATCATTAGTAGTGATACGTTAAAATACTTACTAATTATTCAAGGATGTATCCGCAGCGTGTATACAGAAAATATTTCTTACATGATGGCTTATGGTTTGAGTGCTGCTACAAGGTATTGAATGTGATAAGCTTAGTCAAATCCAATTGTGATCACTCCATTTAATGACATCTATACTAATTTATAGTTTGAATTGGTATAGCACGAGGGTATCAAATGAGTTAGGAGCAGGGAATGTTTCTGGAGCTAAACGTGCTATGGTGGTCACTCTCAAGTTGTCTCTTATTCTTGCTCTTATCGTAGATTTGACTATATTTTTTGGTCATAATATATGGGCTGGCTTCTTCAGTAATAGTTCGTTTATCATAGACAGTTATTCTTCTATTATACCATTACTTGCCCTCTCCATATCATTTGATTTTTTCCAAGGAATCTTATCAGGTTGGTTATATTAATATATAATTGCATAATTAGAATTTAATTTATTTCCCACCTCGATAATCAAAATTTGAATATCAGGGGTTGCGAGAGGAGTTGCTTGGCAGCATTTGGCTATATGGATCAATTTGGCGGCATTTTATCTAATTGGCATGCCAATTGCTGTTGTCCTTGCTTTCAAGTTTAAACTATATCTTAAGGTAATTAAATTTTGGTTCTTGGTTTGAACCATTATATGGTTGCATAGCTAATACCTTCTCCTATCAATGTCTGGTTTTCATATATGTTACCATCATTTCTTGATTTCCTTCTTTGGTTTTTTGGTATGATCAGGGCTTGTGGATCGGCTTAATTTGTGGATTGTTTTGCCAATCTGGTAGCTTGTTTTTGCTTACATTGTGTACGAAATGGGAAAGAATAAATTTACCTACGGACAATAGTAACCAAATTGAAGTTTTGGTATGAGAAGCAGAAAGCTAAAGACGTTGAAAGATGTCGTGTTCCTCGGAAAGAGATTCATTTCTTGCTGCAATGTCGAAGGTTTTTTTGTCAAACAAAATTATGATGGCCCTTATTTTTTCTATCGCTAATTTCGAGAAATGTTAGTTGATAATATATTTCATTATACTTTTACGATTTAAGAGTATCAATCCTTATTTGATCCCTTTGAATTGGACCTTTGTTAGTTTTAAGGATTTGTTTAATAATTGATAATACTAGAGTGTTGAATTTAAAATCATGAAAATATGATAAAAAGAAATTTCTCCAATAATGGGTCATAATCAATGAAAGGAGGGGATTCGAACCTTGTATCTTTTGTTTTACTTTCTCAAGAAATAACAAGGTTCTGGCTCAACTGGTTGTAACAACTATATTCTAATATGCAGTAATGAATCCTGAAATACAAATCATGCATAGCTACGGTTTCTATCACTGATTATTTCTTTTGTCGCCAGCAATACTACGTATGTCGTCGCCTAAATTCGCGACAAAATATCGTCGATGTTATTTCGTCGTTAGTATCTCGTCGTTAGAGATCACTGTTCTTGACAAATTGTAGAAATTATCGCTTTTGAGCCAATAATATTGACGACGACAGTATTCGTCACGAATGATAGTATTCATCGCGGCAATAGCTTTGAGTTGGTGGAAGATAGTTATTGTGGTAGGTAGGCAGGACGGAACTGCCTTATGGAAATTAGGGCCCACGCACCCCAAATTTTCAAAAAACCATATTTTCACCTTTATAAAAAAATTAATAAGTTTTGGCCTCCTAAATTTTTCGAAACCCTTTCACTTGGCCCCCCAAATATAAAATCCTGGTTCTGTCACTGTGTGAAGATCTTCAATAATCGAGCTCAATCTCGGACAAAACATGGTAGGGTTCTTCATCTTGGTATCTTGCAAGAAAATCAAAGGTAGGACAAAGAAGATGCACTTTGGTGATTTATGGAATACCGTAAGGCTATTCATGGTCGCAGATCAAAGGGTATCTTGACAACATTTTCAAGGTGCAAACGCGAAGTATCCCTACATAAAGATCATGAGGTGATATTAATCAATGGATCAATGATTTGGATCTCGTGATCATGTGTGAGGTTTTCATGCTAAAATTTGATCAAGATAAGTTCGAGAACGCAAGAATTAGAATAATACTCTCTAATATCTCTCTAGAGTTTCTCTCTGCTTGAGCATCACAGCCTGATTAATTTTTAACTCTTAATTAAGCTAACATATGTAAAATTTACTCCCTCTGTCCATCAATGTTTGTCATGCTTTTTTTTCCACACAGATTAAGAAAAACAATTAATTGCTTCTATTTTTACTAAACTACCCTCAACCAACTAAGTGAATAAATTTAATGATGATAAAATTTTAAATATTAAAGGGTCAATTACCCAAAGAGACTTGAGGAGAATCAGTGAGCCATATAGGAACCAAGTGATTCCTCTCTCCTACTTAGAGGCCAATAAGATGTTCAATATCATAACTACCCTTATAGTGTATATAAGACAAAAAAAAATGGATTTCTCTCTCTTCCACTACCATTACACTCTCTCCTCCATTGCCATTAATCTCTCTCCTCCTTTATCATTTTTCTATCTCCTTCTTCATTAATTATCAAATAATTTCCAGCTCTGACCACAACCACCGATCACCGCCGACCACCGCTGGCCACCGCCGGAAATAGTTATGAGCGTGGAAAAAAGTTCTGAGTCTGAAAAAAAGTTCTGAGTCTGAAAAATAGTTCTGAGCGTGGAAAATAGTTCTGAGCGTAGAAAATAGTTCTGAGCGTGGAAAATAGTTCTGAGCGTAGAAAATAGTTCTGAGCATGGGGTATTGGGCATGGGAAAAAGTACTGAGTATGGGCTACTGAGCATGAAAAAAATTGCTGAGTATCGGAAAAAAGTTGCTGAGTATTCGATTTTTTTTGTTGAATGACTTTACTGAGCATGCTCGTTTGCTCAGTAACTTGCTGTGTGCACTCAATAACTTGATGTGTGCGCTCAATAACTTGCTGAGCGTGCTCAGTAAAAATACTGAGTATGCAAAAAAATCAATGAATTTTCGGGATTTTTACTGAACAAATTGAGTGATTTTCAGCAATAGTTTATCAACACAAAATTGGTAATATTAAAATTGATAATATTAAAAAATAAGCTTAGTAAGTTTCATCTTCATCCCTAAAAAATCAAATCACACCTTTGCATAAACAATACCTCAATGTCCTAATCTAAACAGAAATTTCACCTCTTAAATCCAAAAATCAAACACAGCTAAAATTCACAAAGAAAATATAAAAAACCAGCAGTGAAGAAATCAGTAACTTGCTGAGCGCGCTCAATAACTTGATGAGCGTGCTCAGCTAAAGAAAAAACCAGCAGCTTCGAACAGACCAACAGTGAAGGAATCAGTAACTTGCTGAGCGCGCTCAATAACTTGCTGAGCGTGCTCAGCTAAAGAAAAAACCAACAGCTTCGAACAGATCTGCCTTCTTCTCGGTAGCCATTAACAAACCACGAAGCTTGCTCACGCCATGGCCGGAGCTCGCAACATCTTTAGCTCGCTCAAGATCAATATCACGAAACTGCACGGCGTCAGATCTGGATATTAACGAACCACAAACGCGACGAAATCATTCGATCATTGTGCAAAGATGGAGAAGACGAAATCATTAACGATCTCGATCTCGTGGCTGGAGAAGACGGCGGAGCTCACGTCGGATACTGCTGAAGCAGCTGCAAGGAGGAAGATTGTTGTATTTTTCCGATCTAAAACCTCACCAAATATTCACGAACTCCGGAGGTCTTCTGCGATAGATCTGAGCTTTGAATGACAAAGGTATTCTGAGCAGTGGATTGAATGCTCGTCGGAGTTGTCAAGCTTTGTAGGTGTTTTGGAAGCTTTGACGTGAGAGAGATGGGAGGAGAGATGAAAGGAGAGAGATGAGAGAGAAAGAATAAATATTAGGTTTTAGAAATAATTATGATTAAAGAAGTATATATAGAGAAATAAAAAACAAAAAAGGGGTAAAAAAGTAATTGGATTTTTGGCTTATAGTGTTAATTTTTTGTTGTGGCCTTTAGTAAGAAGAGGCTAAAGAGCTGGTCTTGTTAGGTCACGAGGTGGTGTTTTCAAGACCCTTTGGGTAATAATCTCAATATATTAAATAAGGATAGAATTGTTAGAAAATGTAAAAAAGTTCATTGGTATCTTAAATGTACAACTTTTTATGGACATCTACTTTTAGAAATTGTGACAAACATTAATAAACGGAGGGAGTAGTATTTTAAAAAAATTATTCAAACTTAGTAGTTTAAATTAAAGTAATTTAGGATAATATAGTACTTAAATTTAAGTATACAATGTTTATGTGTATCTTTGTGCAAGAATGAAATTTGAGTCGCATGCTCTATGGTGTTATTTTGATGGAAAAAGACCTCCCGTGGTCTTCTAACTTTCAGAAAATGCACGAAGCAGCCTCTATCTTTCTAGTGTCACGAGATGGCCTTTTCGTTTACATTTTGTGACACAGATAGTGCTTTTTTTCCATTTTCTATCAGTTGACCGTTAGTCAATGCCACGTGGTGCTACATCACACCACATAAGTATGACGTCATCACCACTGGAAATTAATTAAAAATTCATCAAAAGTCCATTGATAACGTTCATCATCACCTTTAATAGTTGCCCCAAATGGATATTTACTGCAAAACAATTGAAAAAGTACAGTATAATACCAAATTACTCGATGGAAAATCATGAGACCCACACATCATCCCTCTCTATATACGATATTCTCAGCAGATGACCATTACTGGTGGTTGGAGAAGCCTAAATGGCTATTTATTGCAAAACAATTCAAAAAATACAATATAAAACCAAATTGCTCAACGGAAAATCATGGGACCCACACGGCATCCCCCTCCCATATACGCTATTCTCAACCCACGATAAAAGGTTTCAAATAGTCATAAAATGGACATTATAGGATTTGTATAAAAATATAATAGATATCAGGACTCTAATAATATTTAATTAGGTTAAAAAATAATTCAACTTTTTAGAGTTTCAATGGTTAAAATTAATTTTTTACCTTAACTGGGGTCCTTCGGTTGTCGATGGCGTAGCCAAGCCTGGTTGATGAGAGTGGAGAATGGACCACGAGTGGTGGCAGTTTTCTTGTGCTGGAGAGCGGCTTGGTAAGTTTCAATCGTTAAAATTAGTATTTTACCTTAGTTGGGTTATTCGATTTTTTATGGCCCAGCCAAGCCGGGTTGATGATGGTGTAGAATGGACCACGAGCGGGGGCGGTTTTCTTGTGCAGGAGAGTGGCCAATCCGGGTTGATGATGTTGGAGAATGGACCACGAGTGTCAGCTATTTTCTTATGCAGGAGAGCGTCTTGGTGAGTTTCATGGTTAAAATGAATATTTTACCATAATTTGGGTTCTTCGATTGTTGATGGCGTAACCAAGTCGGGTTGATAATGGTGTAGAATGGACCACGAGTGGTAGGGATGAGCAAATGAGAACCAGAAAACCAAACCGGACCAAAAAACCGGAAAAAACCGAACCCAAAAAACCAAAATCCGAATAACCAAACGGTTCGCTTTTTAATTTTCAAAAACCGGATTTTTTGGTTCGGTTCGATTTACTACGGAAAAACCGAACCAAAAAAACCGAACAAACGAAGGTAAAAATAGGGAATGTGCGAATTTCTTTTATAAGAATTATGTGGGAGAAACTTTTGTTGAGAATTTATCATCTACGTAAAATTTAGTTATACTATTCGATGGTGCTATTAGTGAGAATGTTTTTATATCACTTAAAATTATAAGTATTCATTACTTGATTGATTTTGTAAATCATGATTGTATGAAGTATGAAGTAATAGATTTGAATTTATTGTAGTATTGTAAATTAAGATTTAGGTTATAAGTTTATATTTAATTGATATATTGATAGCGCACATGGACAAGTAATAGTAGCATAATTGTATTGGAATATTAGTCTATACTGGACAATGTATTTCAAGAAATGGGGTGAAAATATTATTGGCTAAGCATCCGAATTCGAAGCGAACCAAAACTGAACTAAAACGAACCAATTTGGAACCAAAAACCGAATGTGGAACTAAATGCGAACCACCCGGTTTGGTTATTAAATTATAAAAAACCGAAATATTCAGTTCGGTTCCAGTTTTGGCCAAAAAGCGAGACGAACCGAACCATGCTCACCCCTAACGAGTGGCAGCGGTTTTCTTGTGCATGAGAGCGGCCAAGCCGGATTGATAATGGTGGAGAATGGACCACGAGTGGCGGCGATTTTCATGTGCAGGAGAGTGCCTTGGTGAGTTTCAATGGTTAAAATTAATTTTTACTTAATTCGGGTTCTTCGATTGTTGGTGGCGTAGCCAAGCCAAGTTCGTGGTGGTGTAGAGTGGACCACGAGTGGCGGCGGTTTTCTTGTGCTAAAGAGAGCGCCAAAGCCGGGTTGATGATGGTGGAGAATCGAATAATAAGGACGGTGACGATGAAGAGGAATAATGATTATGTGGCGCTTATGTGTTAGTTACGCATCATTGACTAACGGTCAACTGACAGAAAATGGTTAAAGGACTAACAATGTCACAAAATGTAAACGTAAAGGGTCATCTCGTGATAATAAAAAAATAGGGATCAGTTCGTGCATTTTGCTAAAAGTTAGAGGGTCACACGTAGTTTTCTTCCTACTATAGTAACTCTACTTAGTAAATTTCTAGATAATATGATCATTTATCTTGTATTAGAATTTGGGTCATGGGTTCAAGCACCTTGTCTGCTAGTGACGACCAAACAACCATCCCTATCATAACTTGGGACTCATGTTCCTATTAAATTTTATATTAGAATATGTTATTATCAATCTTAACGGTGCACCGATTAAATTTTATAACACTATACACCTATTTTCCTATATTACTCCACTACCCATAATACCCACCTTTATTTTTTATCTACTATATATACTAGATGAGGAAATTACTAATAAGATCCCAATTAGCCAAGAAACTATTTAAAAGGCCCAGTTCCTTAGTAACACTAATAAAGGCATCGGTTGGCAATTTGGTTGAAATGACTTATATACACTTGTTATTAAATTTATTGTTTTTATTTTTTATTTTCACTTTCGGATTCGTGTTTAGTACGTACCAAAGTCGGTACGTACCAATATCGAAATAACCGCGAAGGTGTTATAAAATCAGCGTGTAAGGTCCAACTAGTATATACCAATGTTGGTATGTACCCATCTCGAAACAACAATAATGGTGTAAATTATAGGTCACTACATTTGGGTTTAAGTCCATCTAATCCTTTCCAAAGTATAGGGGGCACGGGTTATAAAGTCATGTTATACATTCCAATTGGTGTGCATTATAGGTTAAGTCCAGTCAAGATCCAATGGGTTGTACCCATCTCTTCACCTTCACACTCTAGCTAACAACACAAGTCCCATTGGGTTGTACCCATATTATCACCTCACAATCGCATAGGAAGGTCAGCAGCATCAAATCAAAGGGACTCGCCCCATTCTTGAGTTCGAATTCTACAGCTTGGTCACCCTGATCACTTATTTGATGAAGTCTAGTGACTACTAGAGTAGAGTTAAGTCAAAGGCATCAGTTGTTGGGCTAGTAAGGCTCTTTCTTTCGCGCAAGAGCTTAGTCAAACTAGTGTTGCTACATCGCCGGTAATTCCTTCAAAGCACCTTCGGCTGGGAGCTGTATGAGCGGTAACGTCCACGTACGGCTCCGTATCTGGTAACCGCCAAGGCAAGGATCGACGTGGACCACCTTTCCAGCCAGATAGTGAGCGATCGCTCAGAATAACAATTTGCTCACTGCTATTCCTACAGATGAATAACTACATATAAATACCTTTACTCCGCATCTTCACGGAGAATTCAGTTCAGTCTGGGCGTAAGGCCTAGTGAGAACATCGTGCCTGTTGCGATTGTGTGGCTTCCCGATACCTCCCAAGGAAAATCTCGAATTGGATCGCCTTCGGCATCCAGGGGTCACGGACCGACCAAGCCATTGGCTAACGCCCGGGGCCTTTAGGACAATTCAGGAGTTTCAGACTGAGCAAGGAAGGTGGAGTACGTGTTGCCCAAAATGGGAATGGGCTAGGGTTATGAGTTCCCGTCCTTCGCTTCAGGGCCTGTCCCAGATATCTCAACCGGGTGAACGACTAGAAGCTCTTCACCCTTCACCCACTGGGCTGTACTACTATCTCAACCTCACACTCGCACAGGAACAAGAAAGCAAAAAGAAGCTCTTCACCCCGTGTGAGCAAAAAATATGTGAGATTAGGTTGCTGGAACAAAAAAAGAAACAAAAATCTCTTCACACTCACTCCATGGAACAAATAAAAAAAATTATTTGTTGAATCTTTGAGATTTGAGACGGTGAACGAAAACAAAGTGAAATCTCCTTACACTTCTCATATGGGCTGAACCAAATCTCTTCACAACAGTTGGGTGGGTACAGACCCAACAGGGCTGTACCAATGGGCTCTTCACAGTTGGGTGGGTACAGACCCACCAGGATTGTACCAATGGGCTCGTTAGAACAAAAAAAACAAGACGAAATATCTTCTAACTCACCATTGGAAAGGATATTGGCTTGGTACGAGGGTGAGACCTGAGATGGGAATGAATTTCTTGTGCAGGGAGATCGGCTTGGTACGAGGGTGAGACCTGAATGGTGAAGAGAGAGAAGAGTGGTGGTGAGTTTTCTTTTATAAGAGAGCTTGGTGGTGAGGGATGGTGAGATCTGGGAACGAGAGAGGAGAGAGAGTGGTGGTGGGATTTCTTCTGCAAGAGAGCTTGGTGGTTGGTGGTGGTGAAGAGAGATCCAAGGCGACGCCGGATTTCTTGTCAAGAGAGAGAATAGAGAGAGGGTATTGAAAGAGAGGAGAGAGAATGGTGATATAGAAGTGGTATGGGTTTCGATTCCCGTAACCTATATGGGGTGGGATTTGGGTTTCTTTTTTCAGTGTAATAAGAAGTAAATGGAGGGGGTTTTGGGTAGGGTTTTGTTTTTAGTTGGAATGTAATGGGCTTCATAGTGGGATGCCTTTTAATAGGAATATAATGTGGCCTCACGCCTCTATTTATTATTCTCCCATACTAGATTATACACCTAAAATAAAAAAAACCCTAAAACTATCTTATCTCTCTCCACTCAACTTCCACTCCTGCAACTTTATTTTTTCCATTTTCTAATCTTTGTTCCTCACTCACAACCTCCATTAGTGTAGCTTTTCTAAACAATAACCATGGAAGATCCAAACCAAAGCTCCATGGAGCACTCGAGGTGAAGAAGACTCCATGGCTCTGTTCGTGGCTCCAACTAGTTTTGAAACAGCTTTCCGTGGCCTTCTTGTTCCAATGAGGTGAAGAAAACTCCATGGCTTCATTTGTGGCTCCCACCAGTTTCAAGCAGTATACATGGCTCGTGAGTCGTGGTCGTTCATGAATTCATGTTTCATAGTTGTGAGTTGGCTCGTGAGGTATGTGTGTATACAATCAATTGCTTACACCATAAAGTGTGTGCGTGTAACATCTCACATTTATACATGATGAAAAATTAATTGATTTATTAAGAAATTAATAATGAGCTCCAAATAGTTGCTTTTGTTTGGTGGAAGCTTGAGTCATATGAAAGACGCTAAAAATGAAGAAACTGTTGTTAAAGAAGCGACTGGTAAGGTCGACGTCGGTTGTGGTAAAAAAAGGTAAAAAAGGAAAGAACCAAATGTATGGTGTCTTTGATGGGGGAATAAATAACGGATGTGGTGATAGAGAATAAATTTTCAACGTGAAAGGTTTCTTGGATATTATCCCTTATATATTATAACTATTAATTATAATAATAAAATATATATTATTAGATTATTTAAGTGTTACTATGTATTTTAATATTATTGGTATTTTTTTTAGGTACGTGGGTGGGTCAGACGAGTTTACGCGTACTACGACTAATCACAGGGATATATAGACTCTATTATAAATATTTTTAAATAATTCAGAAATAGGTTATCCATGTTCATGGAGTTGATTCTAATCTTGTACCTTGTATTTATATCTTTTAAAAAAAATCGAACTTTATACCTATTTTAAGTGATATAAAATAACAACGCCTAATCAGGTAATTATTATATGGGTCAATTACCCAAGGAGTCTTGTGGACCATCTTAGAGCCATATAGGAACCAAGTGGATTCTCTGTCCTACTTAGAGACCTTAAAATTGACAAATACCTTTACTACCCTTATATTGTATATAAGACAAAAAAAATAGATTCTTCTCTCTCCTCCATTACCATTACTCTCTCCTCCATTACCATTCATCTCTCTCCTCCTTTATCAATTTTTCTCTCTCCTCTTTCATTAACTATTAATAATTTCTAGCTCCGACCTCCGGCCACCGACCACCCCCGACCACCGCCGACCACCGCCGACCACCGCCGGATAAAGTACTGAGCATGGAAAAGTACTGAGCATAAAGTACTGAGCGTGAAAAAAGTACTGGGTATCAGAAAAATTTGCTGATTATTCGAATTTTTTTATTGAGTAAATATACTGAGCATGCTCGTTTAATCAATAAAAGTGCTGAGCATGCTCGTTTAATCAATAAAAGTGCTGAGCATTTCTCGTATAATCAGTAAAAGTGTTGAGCATTTAGACAAAAGTATAGAGTTTAATACAAAATTCTATTTTACATTACAAAAATAAAATTATTACATTAAAATTACAAGAAAAAAAAGAAAAAAAAATACAAACAACTATAACCAAACGCACTCGTGCTGATAAGAGTAATACGGGCGATAGATTTGATTTACTTTTCGATTATCTCAAAGTAAGCTTTTAATTCCTTATTTAGAACTTTTCAAAATAATCTAGGAACAAAAGAATGTTATATTTATGTAATTAATTATAGATACTGGAGTTAGAGGAGCCAATCAAGCAGCTGAAGGTTATTCATGTTGCTGGTACTAAAGGAAAGGTAATTTTATCAAGCAGCTGAAGGTTATTCAGAGTTTCCTTCAATTTCTTAAAAAGCCCATCTTCAGCTATCGAATTCTTTTTCCCTATTTTCTTTTCAGCTTCACTCTTATAACCAAAGAAACTCTGCGAACGTAACAAAAAGATTCTTTCATTTATTGAGAAAGGTCTTTAACTTTTGAAGAACAAATTCAGCAGACGGAGGTGCTTTGGGTAATCTCAGGCTTGCTATGCTTCACAGTCAGAGTCAAAGAAAAAAAAAGAGCAGCATTGACCCACCACCACCGAGCTCACCTCTCTACTCTCTATATAGCCACCACCACCACCGAAATGGCCACCCCACCACCACCGAGCTCACCTCTCTCCTCTCAACCAAACCGGAGTTCCTTTTTCCAACTATTGCTCCGAACCTCCGTCTTCTTCCATGGAGCTTGAAGCTCCGACGAGATCTGCTAACCATATTCTTGATCTGCAACAGCTCGCGCGTAGAGATCGGAGGAGCTCCGGGGACGCGCCATGACTCCTTGTTCGAGATCCAACAGTCTCCGGCAACAAATCAGAGACATGGAGCAGCAAAACAGCGAAGAAAAATGGAGCATCACCACCTGGAAATCGATGTCGAGCTCCTTCCTGCAGTGGCAGATCGAGAACGTTGCTGCTATGGTGGTTTCATGGCAGATCGAGAAGATTCGAAGACTGTTTTCTGGCTGTTCTCTTTTCTTGACCGGAAAGAATGGTAAAAAAACATGAACTGAGTTGCAGTGGTGGTGATTCTCAGCAACGATGGTGGAGAAACATGGATTCACGAACTCAGTACCATGGATTCACGCTATATTGCAGCTTTGTTAGAAAAATCTTTGAAGATAGAGCCTCGTGAGTGAGAGGAGAGAGAAAAAAGAATTTTTAGAGTTTTAAAAATAATATCTGAAAAGAATTAGTATATATAGAGAAAAAAAATTAAAAAAGGGTAAAAAGGTAATTGGATTTTTAGTTTATAGTGTTAATTATTACTTATGGCTTTTAGTAAAAAAAAGTAAATCCAGAGTATTATTGGATCTTGGTATGGTAAGTTCAAGACCTCTTGGATAATAATCTGTTATTATTATTGGTATTGGATCTGAAAGTATTATCCTACTAAATAAAGTACAAATTTGTTGATAAAACTTTAAGTTGTCCACTTATATAACTTACCTTTTCTCGTAAACCTTATCTATCTTCTTTTATCGACAACCCGTTTATCTTTATCAAGACTCGTTTATCTTTATCAAGACTCACACACTTTTATTTGTAACCGGCTTCTTCTCGTTTTTGTCCTTATCTAATTGTGGAAAAAGAAAACCTTAATCATGGGCTACTTCTTTTATCATCCCTTATTTTTAGGACGAGATTTCAAACTTATTCAACAAATAAAAGATCACATGATACTCCAAAACTCAAATACTTGAAGTTGAAGTTCATAGACGTTGAAGTGGAATGTCACTCACAATCACTTTCCCCACCTCGTGTATCTAATCTTGATAAAGTGCAACTCCCATTCCCCAAGCTGTTAGCTTGAGCTCCCTCCCATACGTGTGTGAAGGCCGCGATGTATTTGTGTACGATGAAAAAAGTACAAAGAGCATATGCAAAACCATAACTTTTTTTTTTTATTACATCTAAGGTCTAAAATAGACCGGTAAGTACAAATCGACTTACTAAACTCCCGAAGCAGAGCACATTATAGTTCTTGGTGTAACCCCTCCGCTTCTATCACGTGTAAGAAGCTTCCAAAGTCCTTCCGGCGGTACCCTACAAGTTGTCAGACCAACCATAGAAAAAAACCATAACATTTTGCTCTAATATATAATTATAATATATTTTGTGGTCAAAACTCAATGAAAATATTTTATGGCTAGAATCTCCTCATTAAAATGCAAATAAGAAGTAGTCTATATATAAATAGGAGAATCTTATGAGAATAAAAGATAATATACTTCATAAAATAAAACTGTACTCAAAAGATAAGCAGAACCATCACCTTATCACCTTAGTGTTACAAAATTACTACTACTAGACAGATCTTATTCACTATATGAGTAGACATAGGAGCATATATAGTTTACTAGACTCCTTTACTCGAAGAATACAGAGTAAGTATTTCATTTTCTTACCGACTTTCAAGCATTTAGTTGTAATATAGAAAATATTAAAGCATAGATATCCACCAATTTCATTTTAACATGCGAAAAAAATACCTACATTAGTTACAAAAAGAAACTAACATGACTTTTTCTTTGTACTAAACCTCCACATAAAACTCCTGACTTCCGTACATCTCATCAAAACTTATATATATGTTCACGATCCATTTTAATTTGTCAAAAGCTTGATCAAGATAAGACTCTGAGCATTCATACACAGATTAAGGGAATGCCAATAAAGGGTATAGGAATACTTCATAAGTGTAAGAGAGATGGCTTCAAACGACAACTCTATGACAGTAGTAATGGCTGTCAGTAATGATTCACAGACGCAACCAGTAAAAAAGAAAAGCTGGGTGAATAAAGTGTTGGATTTAAAAGAAGCGAAGAAACAAACATGTTTTTGTCTACCTATAATCATCACCACCGTTGCTTACTATGCAATTCCGTTAATGTCCGTTATGTTTGCTGGACATTTTGGAGATCTTGAACTAGCTGGTGCCACATTAGCGCAATCTTGGGCCACTGTTACTGGCCAGAGTTTAATGGTAACATATTTTTTTAATACCCTTAGGGAGAATATCTTGAGATACCCTTGTAGTTTAGCTGTTTTGACAGTTTGGCTCTGAACTTTTTTTTCCAGATTGGCTTAAGTGGAGCAATGGATACATTATGCGGTCAAGGATTCGGAGCAAAAGAGTATAGAAAGATGGGGATTTATCTCCAAGCAAATTGCATGATATCAATGTTTTTTGCTACGATTGTATCCGTTATTTGGGTATTTTCCGATTCAATTTTGATCATGCTACATCAAGAACCTCGAATAGCAAACAAAGCAGGCGTGTATTTATTGCATATGATACCCGTATTATTCGGGTATGGTATACAATACAATATGTTGGTCTTTTTACAAACACAATCTGTTGTGATACCGTTGATTGTATTTTCGTTAATACCTTTAGCTCTTCACTTTGGTATCGCTTATTCTTTGATTCACTACACTAGTCTCGGATTTAAGGGAGCACCTATATCCACTTGTATTTCGGTTTATATCTCGGTCGCAATGTTGGCTACATATGTTCTTTGCTCGAAAAAATTCGAGCATACATGGAATGGATTTTCTACCGAGTCGTTTAGCTATATTCTTTCCAACTTGAAGCTAGCATTACCTTCGGCATGTATGGTTTGGTTAGTACTTCAACATGCATACATTTTATAAAGTTCTCGGGGTTGGGTTTATGACCTATATGCCCCTGAAATTTGACACTTTTAACAAGTTTATTAATCCACCAGTTTGGAGTATTGGGCGTTCGAGATCCTCGTCTTGTTAGCAGGAGTAATGCGTAACTCAGAAATTACAACCTCACTAGTTGCAATTTGGTAAATTTTCTAATCATATCATCGACTACTTTGATAAGACTTTTTTGTGGATTTCGATACTAATTACTTGCGTTTTCATTTGCAGTGTTAATACAGAATCAATTTGCTATATGATTGCGTTTGGTCTTAGTGCTTCCGCAAGGTACGTAAACCGGCCCCACTAAGTTATTTCTTATTTTATTTCTTTTCACATAGTCATGGCCTCGCGGATCTTAATTAGTAATATTTGACTCCTACAGTGTTAGAGTGTCGAATGAGTTGGGACGTGGAAATTCTAAACGAGCAAAGAGCGCTATGTTTGTCACACTCAAAATATCGGTCATCATTTCTTCTGTAGTCGTTTTGGCTTTATATTTAGGCCATAATGTCTGGGCTGGCTTCTTCACTGAGAGTGAAGTCATAAAAGCGAGATTTGCCGCCATGACGCCTTTTCTCTTTATTAGTATACCACTTGACTATTTCCAAGGAGTATTATCGGGTAGGTTTCACTTCCTTGAGCTTTATATAATATTTCTCTCTGTTGTAAAATGTTTGTTCACTTCGCTTTTCATATATATTTTGTTGATATGCCTGTCTAAATCGCGTAACTGATGTTTGTTTTTATAGGAGTCGCTAGAGGTTGTGGTTGGCAAAGAATGGTTGTTTTCATCAGCCTAGGTTCGTTTTATTTAGTCGGCACATTAGTCGCATGTTTCCTTGCCTTCAAGGCGAAACTAGAGTCTAAGGTAAACATATTTTTTGAACTCAGTAACAATTTTCGTTGTTCAATAATTATTTAAGGTTGTTTCTTTAACTATATCTCCTTTGTGATTGATGCAGGGATTATGGATCGGGCTAATCTGTGGCTTGTCATCCCAGTGTAGCATTCTATTGATTCTATCGGTGCGTACTAAATGGGATAAAATTCGACTCTCGGGAAGAAAAGTTGACACCAGCGCTGATACAGCCGATACAGCCGATACAGCCAATACAGCTGATACAGCCAATACAGCAGATACAACCACTACAGGTTCTATTGAGGTTGTCGGGGTTTAGAGTACTCAATTGTAGAAGGCGTATTAATCCCATAAACAACCAGGTAGGGGAAACTAACAACTCAGGGTGAAAACTGTTCCAATTTATCATGGGTCAACTATCTCTACATCATATTTGTTGGATTTGTGAACTACTCACCAACAATCAATTTAGAATGAAATATAATAATTTGCTAATCAATCTACGAGTTTACAATCTTTTGCGGCATGAATTTTATTTTCTTTTTGACGAGAGTAGGTTTAGGAATTGAATTCACGAGAAAATGTACATTAACTTACCTAGCGGATGACTCAAAGTGAGGATCTAGAATTTTCGTTTGATGAGAGGTAATAAGATATACATGGATTCTAAAAACAGTGTTCGTCTCTTGTTTTCTTAGTCCAAAACCTCCAATTAAACTACCAAAACATTTTTTATCAATTGAAACAAACAAGAACCACCAAACAACGAATAAAATTCCAAAGTCAAAGCCTCGAAAGGGGAATGTTCATCAAAGCCAAGAGGCGATTCAAACATCGAAACTGGAGCACCTTTAGGGGTGGTTTGAATGATTGAGGATAAAGGTAGAAACGTTGGTAGAAAATTATAACAAAGCATGGTTGGTGGAAATAATGGACTAGATCGAATTTAACAACCATTTGTACATAATATTGAATACAATATTATGAATTTATAACTTACAATGAGTATACATTATAAGAGTCAATACAAATCAAAATATTTGTAATAACGTAATTCGATCATTGTCTTAAAAACAATTTACAGTATCGTTGGGATGCTATAATGTATCTTAATTGGTCGTTCCTCATCGATAACTATTACACTCGTTAGAAACGTGTACTTATAAATTGGATCGAAATTTTTAAAATCTCATTTTTTGTGTTGTAACTCTAACTCTTAGGGAGATTGTTGTTGGTGGTGGTGTCTCGAATGAGAGAAGAAGGCTTGGTATATATAGTCATCAAAGAGTCTTCTCCATACGACATTCCTATAGATGCATTAAATATCGGGATTTACAACCTCATAAAGAGGAAGTAATACTTCATACAGAGGGGGGGGGGGGGGGGGGGGGGGGTTCAGTCCATTAAGAGGGGTGTTACACTCATTTAGGAGGGGGTTACATTCCATGAATGCATTAATTATCATGAATGAACCTGGACGCATTTCTTAGAAAGGGGCCAACGTAGGTGGCACCATGAACCTGGAGACACTTATTAGCAAGGGGTCAATGTGTTTGACACCTTATAACCAGTCATGAATCTGGACAGATTTCTTAACAAAATGTGAACGCATCCATGTCACGTCATGTCACGTCTCGACTCAACTCG
The DNA here is from genome assembly GCA_029959085.1 of Nemophila menziesii. Lineage (NCBI taxonomy): Eukaryota > Viridiplantae > Streptophyta > Magnoliopsida > Boraginales > Hydrophyllaceae > Nemophila > Nemophila menziesii. The sequence continues at coordinate 1,040,699 of JARWIR010000064.1, read as the reverse complement.
TATCTCTGCGTCGTCGTCGGCCTTGCCGAGCCGTGTGTGGGGTATTATTTTTTTTCTTCCATGCATGACCAATGGAATTTCTTTTATTGATTCCATATATTCCCCACTCAGACAATGGGAGTAAAGTACTTCTAAACAAACAAGTGATGGTTTAATTAAACTTAAGTATCAATATCTTTCGATTCGAACGGACACGTAGTGAAGTGAGCCAACCACCTAAACCCATCAAGTGAACGTACTCTTGATATTGACGTTCTTCGATCGCGACTCCTAGATCATATACTCTACCCGCTTGTTCATTACAGATTATGTGATACTCACATGTTTCTCATGAATACTCAAAAGAAACAACATCTTTTTCTTAGAGAAGACGGTCACCATATTCTCTCTCACATAGGGAATCTTCAAGCATGTCTATTTAATGAAGACCACCGTTTTAGGGACTTGAGATCATTAAGAGAAATATAGCTCAACCTCATCACGCTTTATTGAATTCATTAAGTCCGTTCACACTAGGACTGCCTCTGTAAAGAGACAACTATAACTTATTCATTAATTCCATGCTCACTAGGACCGCCCCACTTGGTTAGGAATTCTATTAAGGATCCGACTCATCATTAAGTCAATAGTTGGTGAATTCACACATCTGTCTCAACATGACTACCGTTTAATGGTTATAAATTCATTTAAAAAGTTCTCAAAGTCGGCCCTTATTGAACAGTTGGCGAATTCATCATGTCTGTCTCAATAGGACTAACATTTGATGCTTATGAATTCATTAAGAGTTCTCAAACTCAGCCTTTACTCAACAATCGGTGAATTTATCACGTCCCTCTCAACAGGACTATGATATAATGGTTATGAATTCATTAAGAGGTCTAAAATTTAGCCTTTACTCAACAGTCGGTGAATTCATCATGTCCGTCTCAACTAGACTATTATATGATGTTTATGATTGACTAAAAGTTCCCAAATCAACACTTACTGAACATATGTGAATTCATTAAGTCCATCTTGATAGGATCGTCAATTCACTAAGAGTTGTAAACTCATTTGCATTGTGTATTCCCTAGGGATCAGTAGGTAGTGCATCATATGGGCTCATTCGTCATATGTACTTTATCAATGGCCTTCACCTATCCCCCTCGACGTCTCCAAGGCTACTACCCCAGGTAGATATTTCTTTTGGGTGAAACCTCAAATTACTTAGCCATGAAATTTTCAACTGAACCAGCAAGACTCAATTTGGGAATTCACTTGCTACTTATTAATTTATTACCCATAGACAAATTTGTCAACCCCTAGGTTTGATGATAGATTTTGTTTCATTATTAATGGCTTCTTACCAGAAGTTGACATCTACTCATAGTCTCATCACACATCTTAGACGCTAACCTCAATATGAGACCATGCACTATCTCTTAGCATCTATATGGGGAATTCCTTAGTGATGAGGAGAGTGATAATGGCTGGTCAAATTATGGAGCCTATTATATGTCTCTTACTCTTTATGGGTTCATTATCATGGATGATCTCAAAACTCAAGTAAAGCATACTAGATGATATATTATAAGTAGCATGCTTATCCGTGTTAATTTATTACTAACAGATAATAACCCTAGAAGAAGCCTTATCAATTGAAGTAAACATATTAACAAATATATAAGTATTTCTAGATTCATAAATACAACTTATCACATAAGACTAGGAATCTATATGTAGTAGATAGAATCTATTGTTGACTGTCATGGCCGGATACCCCTACTTTCTTAAGTATTGTAGGTTAGGTAAAATACTTTTCCATAATTCAAGTGTTGTAACTAGAATTTTATGGGTTAATCTGTTAAGCACATAAAATGTTTATAAGACCTCTTCTTGCCCCCTCCCCCACATATGGAAACCCTGAATGTGTTAAGATGACACTCATCAAAATTAAAATATCTACTCATTCTTTTAGTTATGCCATCTTAATGGGGTGTGTAAGGGGTTCTAAGTTCAAATACAATCTTATTCTCTAACTCGAAGTCTCTTGACCTCTATCAAGTTCTTTCTTATTTTACACCTTAGTTATAATAGATAGGTCTCTTCGTATTTCTAATTTTAAAGGTACACTGACATGCGTCTCTCTCTATGCATTTTTACATTTGACAAAACTTTCAGTTATGATAATAGTGTAAATCTTAAAGCATTTAGCCCTTAATAATTGAAATATTTGCCCAACGGGTCTTGGAGAATCAATAGTTGACTCTATCATGTGTTATTTGACTTTTGACATGTATCATTTTACTTTTTTCATGTGTCCTTTTATTTTATTTTTTATATATCTATATAATATATATAAGAAGAATCAATAGTTAAATATGTCATATGTTATTTGAATTTTGTCATTTATTGTTCTACCTTTTTCATGTGTCATTTTAATTTTTTATATATCTTTTTATTATGTCATGTGTCTTTTATTATTTATTTGCTAAAAGATTTGTAATCTATATAATATATAAAAGGAGTCCATAATTGACTTTATTTTAAGATATTTGACTTTTTTTTGTTCAAAGTGATATTTGACTTTTGTCATATGTCATTTTACTTTTTTCATGTTTTATTTTACTTTATATCATTTATTATTTTTTTTATTATGTCATGTATATTTTATTATTTATTTCCTAAAAAATTTGTAATCTATATACTATATAATATATAAAAGAAGATTTTTTTTTTGGACAAGGGGAGGGGTACGCATTATGCATAGAAAACAACGCATTAGCTTATTCCTAACTTTTAAAAGAACTAAGAAGAGACTGACAAGGGTCAAGTCCTACAAAATTCCAAGCTCCATGCCTAGCATCTTTCGCAAGTTGATCCGTTCTGTGACTGAGCTTTCGAGGAAGAAAATAGAAGGTGATAGGTCATGCTTCCTCCGAAATACACTTAATCCTAGAGATGATAGGTTTATCTCCCAACTTGTTGTCGACATCTGCTTTATACCTTGAATAACTTCAAGGTTATTAGAACAAACACGTTTCCTTTGATGTGGACATCTTTTGCAAAGTAAGGATGCTTTAAAGACCGCCCATGCTTCTCCAATGAGGATTGAGTTGCAATGAACGAAATCCTTAAAGTCCTTTCTATAGTTGCTTTCCTTATTTATGATAGTAACCCCGATTCCAGTAGGTTCGAAAGGTACCTTGAAAGAAGCATCACATTGTACAATGATATCTTCCTCAAGGTTGAGTTCGCTTGGAACATGATTATGTCCCATGTTAGAGCTATTCAAACCATTATCGTATTGGTGGACCAATTAAAACCATGGAGTTCTTGCATAAAATTATTAGTAAACTTGATAACGTGGTCACAATCAAAATATGTATTATTATGTAAAGTTTTTATTTTTTCCTTCCAAATATTCTAAATAGATATCATTAAAACCGGTAACCTTTCTTTTATCTCAACCTTGTTTCGAATAGGCATTAATAGGTTTAAGGAACCAATCACCCACACTACCAGATTCCTCAAGAGAGACATAAATCTGTAGTGGGGAACCAGCCCAAACTAGGCAACAAAGTTTACAATAAATAAGTAAGTGCTCCGTTGAGTCAACTTTATCAATACACCATAAACAATCTTTGGAATCTGCACAGTTTCTAACGAATATATTATTGTTACTTTTTTATGTGTCATTTTACCTTTTTATATATATGTTTATTATTTTTCTTACTATGTCATGTATTGTTTATTATTCCTTTCCTGAAAAATTTGTAATATATAAGTTTTGAGATAAAATTTTCCGATTAAGGTTGCACATTACAATTTAGTTTTTTTTCTTTATATTTTTTTATTTTTTAAATTTGAGTTGTATTCTCGGGGATGTCAATGGGACGGGTTTACCTATCCCTGCACCCAGCCCTATAAAAATGATCCCCCATGCCCCACCCCCGTGTTATTCTTCCACATGTCCTGCCTCGCTCTTTAAATCCACGCTAGGTGCGGGTTCTACCCGCGGGTTTCAATTTGGTCGTTCAACTTTTTTATTACTACAAATTTTATTATTCTTAAACTCTTATATATATCATTCTTTAGAATTTGCATTTGTATTTTGATATTTAGACAAATTTTCCCTTCACAGTTGCACTTTGATTTGAATAATTAGGCTGCCATTGGTATGGAGTAATGAAATTAGGAATGAAATGACATTCCTTAAGGAATTTTAGTCCTATACTTGGTAAAGGTTAAAAAAGATATGATTTTTATTACCTTAGGAATCTTAATCTCATAAATATGGTAATATCCATTCCACCAATCCCCATGGTATTAGACCATTCCATTTACATTAGGAATGAAATTTAGAGCCCGTTTGGAATTGATTATTTTGGAGCTAAAAGCGCTTTTTGATTAAAATTTAAATATTTGTAAAAAATACTCAAAAATATTTTGACATCTAAAATCACTTTAAGTGATTATTTTAATAATCACTAATCTAGTGCTTTTTCTAAAAGTGATTTTTAAAGTCTAAAATATTACTATGGATCTAAAATCACTTTAAGTGATTATTTTAAAAATCAATCCCAAACGGACGCTTAATTTTTTAATTACCAATTTATCTTAAACATATAAATTTTGACAACACCTGCATAATTATAATTAGCATTATAATCAAATTTCATTTAATTGGTAACGAAACAAACTCATTTATTCATTGATCAATTCTTATATCTAATCATCTACCAAAAAAAACCTACAATATTTTTTTTTTAAACTTCAATTTTTTCTAACGATATATTAGCTTTATCTACAAAACAAAATTCAGTTCTTAATCGATAGAGTTGCTTACTTTTTTTTATTAACATCCATCATTAATAGGTAAAATTATTTAATTAATTTGTTAAAATTAATATAATTAGGATAGTTTTATAATTTTTATAGAATGTAATTAATATTATAATACAATGTTATATTATATTAAGTATATGATAATAGTCAATTAATTATTTTCATTTCTATTCTTATAATATATCAAGTATGGTATAAAAACTACCAAATTAATTGTAGTACCATGGTAATTCTAATACTTGACTTTTCCATTTTCCTCCAAATTCATTATCGTGTACCAATCGGACCCATAAAACTTTGTATATTGTAATAGATTTACACCACCTTTGATTTGAATAATTATTGAAACTGAAATATATATATAATATTATAATTAAAATATATGAATTATACTAGGTAAAACCCGTGTCTGAAGACACTGAAGAAAAAACTTGTTTTGTTAACGGAAATCGAACACAGGTTCCAAGGGTGAAGGTCAAGGTTAAAGTTAGGTTTAAGGTTTTTCTTTTGTTGCTCATCAAGAAGAAGGTTAGGTTAAGGCTAAGGCTGAGTTTAAGTTTAAGGTTAGGGTTAAGGTTTAGTTCAAGGATAAGCTTAATTTTAAGGTTAAAGTTAAGGGGTTAAGGTTAAATTTTAAGTCAAGGTTAAGGTTAAATTTAACTTTAAGATTAAGGTTAAGTCAGAGTTAAGGTTTAACATTAAGCATTTAAGGTTTAACAAAATTCCAAGTTTAAGGTCGAATATTAGCGCGATGATTCTTCATCTGTTTAAGGTTAATGTTAAGGTTAAGGTTAATGTTTAAGGTTTAAGGTTTAAGGTTCAAGGTTCAAGGTTCAAGTTTCAAGATTAAGGTTAAGTTTTAACTTCAAGGTTAAGGTTATGGTTAAGGTTATGGTTAAGGTTTAGGTTATACTTAACATGAAGGTGAAGGTAAAGGTTAAGGCTTAAGATTTAAGGGTTAAGGTTTAAGGGTTAAGGTTAAAGTAAAGATGTAGATAAGGCTGTAACGTTTAAGGTTCAAGGTCAAGGTAAGGTTTAAGGTTTAAGGTTTAAGGTTAAGGGTTAAGATTAAAGTTAAGGTTAAGGTGATGATGAAGATTAGGGTTTAAGTTTTAAGATGTAAGGTTTAATGTTTAAGTTTAAGTTTAATGTTAAGTTTAAGATTAAGGTTAATGTTAAGGTTAAGGTTAATGTTAAGATTAATGTTTGGGTTAAGGTTAAGTTTAAGGTCAGGGTTAGGTTAAGGCTAAGGCTAAGGATAAGGTTAAGAATAAGGTTAATTGCTAAGGGGTTAAGGTTTTCTAAGGGGTTAAGGTTATGGATAATATGTTAAGGGTTAAGGTTAAGGTATAGTTTAAGTTTAATATTAAGGTTAAGTTTAAGTTTAAGGTCAAGGTCAAGGTCAAGGTTAAGGTTAAGGTTTAGGGTAAGGTTAAGGTTAAGGTTAAGGTTAAGGTCAAGGTTAAGGTTAAAGTTAAGGTTAAGGTTAAGGTTAAGGTCAAGGTCAAGGTTAAGGTTAAATTTAAGGTTAAGGTAAAGGTTAAGGTAAAGGTAAAGGTAAAGGTAAAGGTAAAGGTAAAGGTAAAGGTAAGGGTAAATGTAAAGGTAAAGTTAAAAAATAAAGTTAAAGGTTAAGGTTAAGTTTAAGGTTAAGGTTATTGTTAAGGTTAAAGTTAAGTTTAAGGTTAAGGTTAAGGTTTGGGTTTAGGTTAAGATTAAGGTTAAGGTTCAGGTTTGGGTTTGGGTTTGGGTTAAGGTTAAGGTTAAGGGTAAAGTTAAGGTTAAGGTTAACGTCAAGGTTGATATATAAGGGTCTAGGTTATGGATAAGGGGTTGAGGGTCAAGGTTAAGGTTCGGGTTTAGTTTAAGGTTAATGCTAAGGTTAAGGTTAACGTCAAGGTCAAGGTCAAGGTCAATGTCACGTTCACAGTCAAGGTCAAGGTTAAGGTTGTGTATAAGGGTTAATGTTTAGATTAAGGTTAAGGTTAAATTATGTTACATCCTTCTCTCACTACTTTTAATGCTTAGTTTTAAATATGTATTCTATAAGAGATTATTATATCTAAAAGAATTTCTCTCTACAAAATAGGTTTTTTTTATATAAAACCGACTACCAATCTGCTTTTAATGGATACTGTTAATAAAATATATTGGCTCACTTTTTACAAATCATTAAATAAAGATTTTCTGTAAATATGTTTTATAAATTAAATATATCAACAATAACAAAGACAAAAAGAAAAGTAAAGAGATAAATTTGATAATAAATAAGACAATGAGAGAAACTGAAAAAATATGAGACAAATTGAAGAATTATGAGAGAAATAGAGGGTTTTTAAATATTAACAGAAAAAATTAAATGCAAGATAGTTTTATAATATTTATAATTAATAATGTAACTTTTAAAGATATATTTTTACAATAAAAGATCATTCCGCTACTAAAGTATTATCAAACAATATATCCATATGTTGTAATTTGATTGTAAAGGTCCTATTGAATTTGCCCAATTGTTCTTAAGTGTTTCAAAATATTATTATTATTGTTATTATTGTTATTATTATTATTATTATTATTATTATTATTTTAACTCCACCATATATTTCAATATTATTTTTCTTCATTGTTTTTCGAAAAATCGTGTAGGATAATACACTGCTCCTATATTCCCAATTTGAAAAAATGTCTTTTAAAAGATCAATGTGGTTTTTATATAGATATAATAAATGAGAAAATTAAAAAATTAAAAATTTTAAGAGATTTATGAGAAGAATAAAATAATAATGAGAGAAATAGAGATTTTTTAAATATTACTAGAAAAAATTAATTGAAGGATAGTCTTATAATTTTTATAATTAATAATGTAACTTTTATTGATCTAATTTACAATAAAATATACTTTATTTCTGCTATTAAAGTATTATTAAATAAAATATCTGTTTGTTGTAATTTGGTTGTAAAGGTCCAAATCGAATTTTCCCAATTGTTTTTAAGTGTTTCAAGATATTATTATTATTATTGTTATTATTATTATTATCTTAACTCCACCATATATTTCAATATTATTTTCCTTCATTGGATTTTCAAAAAATCGTGTAGGGTAATACACTGCTCCCATATTCCTAATTTGATTTTTTTTTTAAAGATCAATGTGGTTTTTATATAGATATAACAAATGAGAAAATAAAAAATTGAAAATTTTAAAAGATTTATGAGAATAATAAAAGAATAATGAGAGAAATAAGGGAAATAAGGGAGTGATTTAAGGTTTTATGTTTCAAAATATAATTTTTTTTATTAAGTAAATAAAGAATATTTAATTACATTAATGATAAGTAGGGCCAGAAACGATCCTGGCCACTACTTATGTTGTGGATGGAATTAATCCTGGACACCACTTATATAAAAAACTTTATTTTATAATATAGATATTATATACATATAGGATGGTTTGCAGGGTAGGGAATACGTATCCTCACAACCCGTCCCGTACGTGGTCTGAAACCCCATCCCCACAACCCGACCCAAACTCTTTTTTATACCTTAAAACCCAACTTGTCTAAAGTGTGGTAGGACGGATATCCGCAAACTCGTACTCCATTGACACCTCTACTGCGTAGGATTAGAACCTACTTAGAGGAAAAGAAAATTTAATTTTTCAAATTAATATTAAGTTACTTAAGAAAAGGATAAAAATCACAAAAATAGGCCGGATGGATTTTTTCTTTCTTTTTTTGTTCGATTCCGGATGGCTAATGAGTTTCTAACAGTTGCGTTCCGCGGCAAGGGCGGTATCCCCACTCCCCGATGAGTCCTCCACCTTATCATTTTTTAAAAATGCTACCTGGCTCATTTATAGAAATTAAATTTTATTTAATTTATTGCCGTTATCTCCCTTATTGTAGGTCACGTGTATTAATGTCTAAATTGTAGCCAGCTCGATTTAATTACACCTCGTAATTAATTTGTTCCAATTTTGCTACTCCACTTGCAACGGTAACATCTATAGTAATATCTTTATATAAATTCCATATTAGCTCAATTTCCTTTTCATAATCTTTACTTTTACAATTTCATATCTATATATAATAAGTGACAATATAGACATACATCTAGAAAACTATCTTTTCCTCAACCTTCTCACCCAATGGCTTTTCAAACAAATACCTTCATTTTCTTGGTGCTTTTTGCTTGTTTAAGTTGCTATTCATATGCTTATCAATTTTATGTGGGTGGTAAAGATGGATGGGTTACAAAACCTTCTGAAAACTACAATCATTGGGCTGAAAGAATGAGATTTCAAATTAATGACACCCTTTGTAAGTTTAATTTCTAGCTAAACACTGTTTTACTTTAATAAGCTTAGTCGATGTTGCCAAGATATTGATATAGACACATAAATCTGAAAATTGCTGTATCAGTCTTTTATATAAATATTAGGTATAAAAGGGCACAATATGGCCGACCCTAGACAGATCTTCAAAATTTCAAACTTATCTGTATTTTTTACCAAATTAAATTGCAACTGATCAATGTTACCAAGACACTTACATATAAAAAAAAGATTTGAAAATATTTAATTGATATATTAGTTGTTTACCTAGATTTTATGGGTAAGAGCATAATTTGGTTGAGCATGGAAGAATCTTTAAATTAAGAATTTAAGTGTAACGAGTAACATTAATTTCAAATTTTTTTGTATGTCACCAAATAGATTAAAAAAATTTGAAAGGAAAAATATTTTGCCCGATTGAAGAAATTGACTTATATATTTTTGCTTTTTATTGAAGAAAATTTCTAAATCGCCATAGGTCACAGTTGTGGGATATATGATATATCCATCAATTTTTTATTATTGAAGATTTAAAAGTTATGTATGCAAAAAAAGATTTAAAAGTTAGAAATTGAATTAAATTAACTTAAATATAAAAATTTGGGTCATGAGTTGAAAAAATTAGGAATGTATTTTTAGATATATGTTATATATTACCTTTCTTTTACTTGATATATATCGATTTAATGTATTAAGACTTTATTATGATTTTATATTTGATGTAGGTTTCCAATATAACAAAAGCTCAGACTCCGTTTTGGTGGTGAACAACGATGATTATAACAAGTGCCAGACAGACAAGCCAATTACTAAAATGGATGATGGATATTCGTCCTTCAGATTTGAACACTCTGGTCAATATTATTTTATTAGTGGTAATAAACAAAATTGTGATAATGGTCAAAAATTGACAATTGTTGTTCTTGCTGTAAGAGACGTACCCTACACTCCTCCTAGCCCTAAGGTGGCTCCAACACCATCACCAGCAACTCCTGCACCACCACCATCACCACCGTCAACTTCTCCACCATCACCACAACCACCAGCAACTTCTCCACCAACACCACCATCACCACCGTCACCACCACCAGCAGTGACACCTGGACCGGTGGCTAGCTATCCTTCTCCATCACCTTATTCACCTACCCCTGCACCTGCATCTGCCAAGTCATCGGCCACATCAGCATTTAAACCTGTGGTTACGTTTGGGTGGACAGTTTCACTAGTCATTAGTGTTGCTCACCTGTTTTGAGTGGAATAATTATGTCATTTAGGGTTATTATTTATGAGGGGAGTATTTAATTATGGGATGTTTCTTTTGTTTTTCTAGTAGTTTTACATTAATTTGGTTTAGGATTTGAGTTATAAATTATTATTTGTGTTTAAATGCATCAGTTTATGTGTTGCCGTTTTATTACCTCTGCTTATATTATCTGTTCAATTTGCTAAAAAGATTGATACTCACAACAAACCTTTCAACTTATAATTAATTTCTTTTTAATACAATTATCATTTTTTATCATAAAAGCACGATATATTTCTTGTCTATAAAAAAGCAATTTGAGTTATAAAAAATTTCTTAGAATTCAAATTTTAAGATATAAAAAATTCTTAAAACTCTGATTTTAAATTTTAAAAGACAACCCAAGATATCTCTTATAAAGATAAAAAAATGAATACTTTTATGAAATAATGGATAAAGCCAAGGATTTATTGAACACCTTTTTAAAAAAATTTAGCTTAAATAATTATCAATCTAATATTGATATAATTTTTTCACATTTTTTTCTTAATACCTATCCTAGATGTGGTATTGGGGTTGGCCAGAGCATGGTGTAAGTGTAACCAACCCTCACTCACAATCCTAAGATTTATGTATTGTTTGAATTTAGATTATAAAATAAAATAATATGAATATAAAAATATTAAAGAATGGAAAGGAAAATGATAATTGTGTTTGGATTATAAAAATATTAATAAAAAAAAAGTAACCGATTAAAAAATTATTTGTTTAGATTCACACTATTAAAGAAAAAGAAAAAATTATTTTACATAAATATATTTTTTATTTTTTTTATGTTATGTGACATTTAAAAAAGTAATCATTTTCTTTCCTTTGAAATTATTTTAAAATAGAAAGATTAAATAATTGACATTTAAAAAAAAAAATTATACAATTCATTGGTTTACTTTTTTTAATTAAAAATCTAATTCAAACAAAGAAAAGAAAAATTTATTTTTATCATTTTCTTTGCTTTAAAAAACTAAATTCAAACCATACATTAGTACTAATTTATTCGACTTCTTTTTTTGAAACGAAAAAATTGAGACTCTCCACTAATTGAAAAACATGGTTCCGTCCATTATCTCTTTATTTCATTAAAATATTTAACAAATTAAGAATTTTCAAAAGATATATATATAAATATGTGTGATCTAAGTTATTCCACTTTGTGTATAGAGCAAAGTGACATATATAATAAAGGAAATATTATTTTTCATATTGTAATTGTCTTTTGCTTAATTTGTGACCTGAAAAATGTTGTCACGGTTACATTTGAAAGACAGTTTCTTAATTTAGAGAAAAAAAAACATGTCATTTCTGAATTTAAATTATTGAAATATGCGATTAATATATTTATTGTACTTTATTATGAATTTATATTTGATCTTAAATGATGAGACTAATATATTTAAAGCTAATTAAGGAAAAAAAGTTGGTTTTATTGGTTGTCCTTAGGATATCCTACCTGAAATGTATGGAAAAAGATGTACGTTGAACTCCATAGGCATTTTGCTAATTAAACCTAAGTTACTCCAAAAGAAGTTTGAATTACAAAACTTATATACTTATGATATATGGGAATAGACCTAAACAAGCAAATGTAGGACGTAGTTCGCCACACCGTACTCCACGAAGTGGTGCGTTCAATGTATGGGTCTAGGTGTCCCAATTTATTTAATTTTCTATTTTATGAAGGTAGAAAATATTTTCAGTAATTCACATCTTACAAGTTTCACGTTTAGTAAAGATAGGTAAAAATGGTCGCTTAAAATTTTAACGGACGTTTTGGTCATTTAAGATTGGTATCTAGTTTTTCGTTGTTAGAATTGTCTTTTAGCGACTACTTGTAATATCTGCCGACCAGTTACTTTCATCGACCACTTCAATAATAGGTAAAGGTTATCATACTGCATAGGATGGTTATCATCAGATATTCAAAACCTTTGACGACTATAGTGTGGTAGCTAGAAAGGTGGATTATTAGGGTTTAGGGTTTGCATAGTGGTCGCTAGAGGTTTAAAATTCTAGCGACCACCTTGGTGGTTGCTAAAAGACTAAAATGGAAAAAAAATATAACTTACAAACCAATTACAATAAAATTTTAAGTATTTTGATTAAAATAAATTACAGAATGAAATAAATTACAGAATGAAATAAATTAAAAATAAAATTTAAAAAATTAAATAAAAATTAATTACAAACCAAAATATTTTTCAGAATAAGATATAAATAAGTTTGGATAAAATAAAGTCAGAGGGAGGAAATATTATCAGGAGTCTAGGTCGAGTCAAGATCATCCTCGTCCCTTAATCTTGTACGATTCGTAGACTATCATCTAGTGCGAGGATTACTCGACTGCGTAGGACCAGTTGTAACGATACTTAACGAGGCCTTACCACGCTGCATCATAATCTGATTGAAAAGGTCAACCAGTTGCAAATAGTTCTTTGGGCTAAAAACCGAATTAATCGGGGTGGTTGCGGTAGTTCTAGTTGTTTCCTGGTCCTGGGCTCCACTCGATTTGTAGTGTGAGTACAATGATTCATGGTCTCGACTATTTAAGGAAAGCTATCGATCATCTATCTCGTAGCCATGAACATATTTGGGTCCTAGTCCTGACTTTGTCTCTGGTTCTGGGTAGGAACGATTTGTCCAACTTGTTGGCATATAGCCTCCCTTAATAGGTTGTTTTAATGTGACAAATCCTCTTGTGTTTAGTGTGCTAATTACCTTTGTTATATACATTCTATCTTGCACTCTAATTCATCAAATAGAGCATCTTTATCATTTAGATCAAAGCTTTATTGTTTTATCTTAAGAAACTAATTCTCATACAAATGCTATTAACTTTATCTTTGTGTACATTGAGAATTAGCTTTAGTGATCAACTACAAAGTGTATAAGGATGATGTCCTCTACAACTCTCGTGAAGAAAGCTTTCTAATCCGAGCATCATAGAAAAAGATATACTCACTAGAAGGTGTTTTAAACCTTTGGTGCGGTACACCGGAGTACACCTACGGTACACCGCAATACCACGGACCAAAGCACGGTGCATAGACCAGTCCGACCAGAAAGCTAAGTTTCTACGCGGTACACCGGACGGAAGCGCGGTACACCGCAAAGCCACGGACCAGAGGCGCGGTATACAAGACTAGTCCGACCAGAGAGTTAAGAAGTTTTACGCGGTACACCGGACCAGAAGCGCGGTACACCGGACCAACGCACGGACCAGGATCACGGTACATGGCATAGTCCGAACAGTAAGCTGGAATTGAAGACAATCATTCACGCGGTGCACCGGACCATACCCGCGGTACACCGCAAGAGAGGGTTTCTGCGTTATAACTAGAGGACAAAGCTTATATCCGTTGGAGAGAAAATAGATCCGTTAGATAGAAGCTTATATGACCGTTGGGAGCATTTTGCAGCTATATATTGAAGGTCTTTCAAGGCTACAACTACACCTTCAACCCATATACACTTAGGGGCTTAATTGTTATCATCCAAGAAGGTGTCAAGAGCTTCATAGTTCATATCCACTCAATTAAGGAGTTAATCCAAGAAGCTATCAAAGTTATTATCTACTCAAAGAGGAGTTTACAAGCTTATAGTCATATCTACTCTTTAGGAGATTATCTAGCAAAGTTGTTTGCACCCATTTAAACACTTTGTATCTATCCTCTTAAGTCTAGTTCTTGTAATAGATAGATCAAGAGAGAATTCAAGTATAGGGAGTATACTTGGTATCCTTGTGTTGAGATAGCATAAGTGTTTGAGTATCGGGAGTATACTTGGTGTCCTTGTGTTGCGATAGCACAAGTGTTTGTCCTTCGTGTTATCGAAGAGGTTGTAAGGGTTATTGTGTTCTCGACCCGGTTAAAAGAGACACGGGAGCTTAGTGAAAAGCTTGAAATCCTAAGGAGGCTTCCTTAGGTAGTGGATGTAGGGAAACCGAACCACTATAAATCGTGTGTATCTTTCTATCCCTACTCTATTTACTTTCCGCACTTTATATGTTTGATAATATGCTAGTATGAATATTGTGATATTGATTATCTAGTTTATCTATCATATTGCCATCTAGAGTAGTTAGAGATTAGAAACTCGTTTTACTTGTATCAATTTTATATCGAACCTCTTAGCTTATCCATTGCATGATCCCTTAAGAGTGTGATATATTAGTTGACTTAGAAGTTTCTTTCTTAAACTTATAATTGTCCAAAAGATTTTTAATTAGGCATTAATCTTATTAGTAATCCTATTCACCCCCCCTCTAGGACTTTCAATTGGTATCAGAGCCTAACTCTACGTGAATAGCTTAACCGTTAGTAGAGTAAACGATTTGGAATTTAATCTTTTGGAAGTGTTGTTTTCTACACAACCTCCATTCTCTTTGTAGGTGATCGTTACTTTGCTTGGAGGAAACTAATGGAAGAATTAATATACGAAAGAACGCTCAAATCTCGAAAAAGGAAAATCCGGTGATTTCTTTTCTTTATCTCGTATATATACTTTGCGTTCCTCCTTATGGCTTGTGCTTATAATTATGAATTTGTTGTGATTTGATTAGTTTAGTTTATCATGTTTTATCTTGGGATATTATCTTGTGATTCTTATCATTGTTTTAAATGTTATTAGTGTTATTGCATCTAATTCTCATGAATGATGTTTTTGCACTTTAGCTCTTAGAATTTTGGTAATTGCTTTTTAGTCCCCAAAATTTTCAAAATTGCACCTTGACCCCTCATAGTTATTATATTCTCCAAAATGTCATAGTTTGGACTTCATAATCTTTCACTTGTAAAATTTGCCATTTTAGTTCATATCTTTGAAAAATTGCATTTTTAGTCCCTACTATGTGAAATTGCTTTTTAGTCCCTCAACGATTATAAATTGCACTTTTTATTCTTACAAGTTTTTATATCTTTTTAAAAGTGCCTATTGATTGATAAAAGGGAAAAAGATCAAAGATATTAGTTTACACTTTCAAATCTTAATTTATCTTTGATCACAAATTTGCATTTTCATATGGGTGAGTTTTTAAAGAAATTGTTTTTCAAAAATATTTTTCCGATAATCGTTTGCATTTTCCATAGCATTTCAAAAATGTTTTATGCATAGTATTATGGGAATTCTATCCATTATTGGTCATTAACTCATTTGCATGAATTTGCTTTGCTTACTATCTTTATGATGTGCTTCATTATGTGCTTATATGGTTTATTCCCTATTGTGCTAATATCTTGTATAACTTGACCTTTTCATGCTTAAAATTGCTTAGTTTTTACATTGGGTCTCTTTGTACTTTTTAGAAAATATAGGGGTATTTATGAAATAAACTGCTTTATGTGTTTTCGGGATTTCCACGTTGAATCTTTTCAAAACAAAAGCGTTTTTAGTTGTTTTAAAATATCTCTATACTATTGGGGTGTTTTCGTATTAACTTCGGGTGTTTATGCAAATTGCCTATTTTCAAAATCTCTCTTCTTACTCCTTTTGGTCGAGCTTTAGTGCGGTGCACCGCAACAATGGTCCGGTACACCGCAATTCGGGGTTTATTGTTCTATCTTACTTTATGGTCCTTATTGGTTGAAAATATTGCATTGTGATCCCTATAGGTTGAAAAATATTGATTTTAGATCCCTATAGTTTGAACAAGTTGCATTTAGCTTTCTTATGCTTGAAAATTAGACCTAGGTCCCTATTGTCTTGAGAAAGTTATACTTAGGTCCTTGAAGGTTTTCAAAATTGCATTTAGTCCCTAAACATTTGAAAAATGCATTTTGACCCCCATACTTTTCAAAGTTTAAATTTTACCCCTAGATTTCTTAAAATCGGTTTCAAATTATTCTTATTGGGTGTTTTTAATCTTCATATTATCCTACTTGGTCATTATTGTGGTTGTTTTGGTTTTTTAGTTGTTTATGCTTTGAATGCTTATGAATCCATGTTTTGGATATTTAGGATTTCATTGCTACTTGGTTAAATTTGGATGATTGGTTTAAGATGCTATGTGTTTAACTTGGATAATTGGTTATGTATGTATTGTTGAATGTTAGTTGCTTAAATTTTATGCTTCGGATATTATTTAAATGTGTTAATGTTGCTAACATTTTCCTTGATGATATAGGTACTATTGCATCATTCATCCTTGATCTTATTTATAGTCCCTTTAGTTTGTTCAAATTAGTCTTAGTTCTTCAAATGGTTGAAAATTGCATTTAGGTCCCTTGATGTTTTTCAAAATTGCGTTTAGTCCCTAAATTTTTGGAAAATACATCTTGACCCCTTTGCTTTTCAAAAATGACAATTTACCCCATGATTTCTTAAAATTGATTCAAATATTCTTATTGGTAAAAAGGGGAGAAATTATTGGTCAAACTTTTCAAAATTGAAACAAACACTCTATGCATTTCGTGAGGGGGAGTTTTTAGTAAATTATCTTTAAAAACTAAATGCTTGATTAATCGTTTGCACTAATCGTTTATCTTATAATTGCACTAATCGTTTGCGTTGTTAGAAAGCTTATAAGATGAAAACCTATCGATCAAGAAGTTGGTAAAATGTCTCCATCCCTTATCTTTTTCATGCTTTGCAATTGTTGATCTTTGTGCATCTCAATTAAAATGTTTTAATTGCTCTTAAACCCTTGATCTCTTTATGTTGTTTTTCAAAATCTTTTCACTTGAGTTTTTAGCTCTTCTATGATTATTTGCTTGATCTTATTATCCCGTCTTTTTGATGAAGACAAAGGGGGAGAAATATGTGCACTAAAACTTTCAAAATTGCACTTTTAAATACTCACAAATGCATTTCACATCTTATATTCATGTTTACTTAAATGCTTATTGTGAGGGGGAGCTATATTTGATAAGAGCTTATACTTTCATATCATTCCTAAGGTGTTTTAGTGAAGGATTTGTCATCATCAAAAAGGGGGAGATTGTTGGCATATAGCCTCCCTTAATAGGTTGTTTTAATGTGACAAATCCTCTTGTGTTTAGTGTGCTAATTACCTTTGTTATATACATTCTATCTTGCACTCTAATTCATCAAATAGAGCATCTTTATCATTTAGATCAAAGCTTTATTGTTTTATCTTAAGAAACTAATTCTCATACAAATGCTATTAACTTTATCTTTGTGTACATTGAGAATTAGCTTTAGTGATCAACTACAAAGTGTATAAGGATGATGTCCTCTACAACTCTCGTGAAGAAAGCTTTCTAATCCGAGCATCATAGAAAAAGATATACTCACTAGAAGGTGTTTTAAACCTTTGGTGCGGTACACCGGAGTACACCTACGGTACACCGCAATACCACGGACCAAAGCACGGTGCATAGACCAGTCCGACCAGAAAGCTAAGTTTCTACGCGGTACACCGGACGGAAGCGCGGTACACCGCAAAGCCACGGACCAGAGGCGCGGTATACAAGACTAGTCCGACCAGAGAGTTAAGAAGTTTTACGCGGTACACCGGACCAGAAGCGCGGTACACCGGACCAACGCACGGACCAGGATCACGGTACATGGCATAGTCCGAACAGTAAGCTGGAATTGAAGACAATCATTCACGCGGTGCACCGGACCATACCCGCGGTACACCGCAAGAGAGGGTTTCTGCGTTATAACTAGAGGACAAAGCTTATATCCGTTGGAGAGAAAATAGATCCGTTAGATAGAAGCTTATATGACCGTTGGGAGCATTTTGCAGCTATATATTGAAGGTCTTTCAAGGCTACAACTACACCTTCAACCCATATACACTTAGGGGCTTAATTGTTATCATCCAAGAAGGTGTCAAGAGCTTCATAGTTCATATCCACTCAATTAAGGAGTTAATCCAAGAAGCTATCAAAGTTATTATCTACTCAAAGAGGAGTTTACAAGCTTATAGTCATATCTACTCTTTAGGAGATTATCTAGCAAAGTTGTTTGCACCCATTTAAACACTTTGTATCTATCCTCTTAAGTCTAGTTCTTGTAATAGATAGATCAAGAGAGAATTCAAGTATAGGGAGTATACTTGGTATCCTTGTGTTGAGATAGCATAAGTGTTTGAGTATCGGGAGTATACTTGGTGTCCTTGTGTTGCGATAGCACAAGTGTTTGTCCTTCGTGTTATCGAAGAGGTTGTAAGGGTTATTGTGTTCTCGACCCGGTTAAAAGAGACACGGGAGCTTAGTGAAAAGCTTGAAATCCTAAGGAGGCTTCCTTAGGTAGTGGATGTAGGGAAACCGAACCACTATAAATCGTGTGTATCTTTCTATCCCTACTCTATTTACTTTCCGCACTTTATATGTTTGATAATATGCTAGTATGAATATTGTGATATTGATTATCTAGTTTATCTATCATATTGCCATCTAGAGTAGTTAGAGATTAGAAACTCGTTTTACTTGTATCAATTTTATATCGAACCTCTTAGCTTATCCATTGCATGATCCCTTAAGAGTGTGATATATTAGTTGACTTAGAAGTTTCTTTCTTAAACTTATAATTGTCCAAAAGATTTTTAATTAGGCATTAATCTTATTAGTAATCCTATTCACCCCCCCTCTAGGACTTTCACAACTCCCTGCTTCTAACCCTTTTGTGCGATCCATACGCTCTTGAGCCACCTCGAGCATGTCTTTATCTGATATTCATGTTGCGATGACACGACCGGTGTGATTTTAGACCCCAACAAATTACGAGTATCGCTCTCAAGTAAACATGTTTTTTTGGTACGGTGGTGGTCCAGGACAGTTTGCGCGCACCACGATAATCCTACGGAAATATGCAAGCCTTCTCATGCATATTTCTAGGTAAATCAGAATTAGGTTACATGTAAGTAGATAAAATTGTAAGTCACAAAAATTATATTTATTCAACAAATACTTAACGAAGTCACAGAAAAATATATTTAATGAACTATCTAACTTACATAACAATGACGGAAGCGCTCATCCCTCCAGTCTCCCTTTCTTCAGACCGATTTTGGAGTAAAATTATTCTATCTTGGGCTTCTTCTACCTCTGAAATGAGGGTGTAGGTTTATGAGCGGCGGCATCGGGTCATGTCTATGGTTGAAACTTGGGGAATTCCTCCTCGGGATTCTGTAAAACAACAAATCATATGTTAATACGCATATATTTTTTTAAATAAAACAATGGAGAATACGAGAAACCTTACTTCCACCATCTAGTGACAGGTTTGCGAAAGGATGGTCGAGCCATGACCTCTACCTGGGTCCTGCTACCCTCTATTTTATTTACCTTAAATTAATTAGTATCTCACATCTCTTTCATCAGTTCAAACTCGTCCGGGCTCATATTCTCAAAAGGTTGACAAGACTAGATCCACTTCTTGTATATTGTCATATTCTAATCATTGTACCTACTTAAACATTTTTTCGTGGACACTTTGTTGTATCTTTTTTCAATCTGGGTTGCGTCTCTTATCCTTCACCAGAATATATTATTACAAAAAAAACAATGGAAATTGACCGAAAAAATCAATTTAACAAAAAAATATTATAATCACGGAATTTACTTCGAGGTGTATCCAAATCAAATCCCTATGTATTTGGGGGATATGAATCCTTTCGAGATAGTGTTTGGGAATGTGATCCCAAATGGTGTTCCCCGCGACCTTTGCTACAAAATTAAAAAAAATCTAATAATTCCATACCCCCAGTTAAATTCTAATATAATATGTATGTATGTATGTATGTATGTATGTATGTATGTATGTATGTATGTGTGTGTGTGTGTTCACTTTCAAAAGATAAAACCTAAAATATAGAGTAAATAGCACTTTTGCCCCCTGCGTTTATACCCGATTGACAGGTTGTCCCCTAACCTTTAAAATGCGACTCGTTCCCCCTTAAGTTTTACTTTCGTGCCCCGTTACCCCCTGACTGTGTGTTCCGTCCATTTTTGCCGTTAAAAGTGACGTGGCATTTCCATGTCACATTTTTTTTAATCCTAATCTTAATTAATCATTTAATTAAGTTAAAGTAAGGGTAAAAAAGAAATTTTATAATAGTTTTAATATTATTAAATAAAAATAATAAAACCACCCCCCACCCCCCACCCCACCCCCCACCCCCACCGCACCCCCTACCCCCTCCTCTTCTTCTTCTTCCCCATTCTTCTTCTTCTTCCCTGACCTGCAACTTTTCCTAAAAAAAAAAAAAAATCAAACTTGTTTTCGTTTCTCGACCATTGCTTAGTCTGCTCTGGATTGGCCAGCTCGTGATGACAAAATGATACCAACAATGAGTCCATAAAGTGCCAAGGCTTCAGCAAAAATAAGAATAAGAATCATACCAAGAAATTTTTTTGGTTGTTGGTATTTTCATCATTAACCTTGGCGTAACATGGGAAAAACTTCAATTAGCTGCACGATTAATTGTAGGAATCGAGAACCCACAGGACATAATTGTCCAATCTGCTAGACCATATGGTCAAAGAGCTGTATTTAAATTCGCTCAATACAACGGAGCTAAAGCTATAGCTGGACGTCACACTCCAGGTACTTTCACCAATCAGCTTCAAACATCTTTCAGCGAGCCTCGTCTTCTTATCCTAACTGACCCACGAACTGATCACCAGCCTATTAAGGAGTCTGCTCTAGTAAACATTCCCACCATTGCTTTCTGTGACACTGATTCACCTATGCAATACGTTGATATTGGAATCCCAGCTAATAATAAGGGGAAACACTCAATTGGTTGCTTGTTCTGGCTTTTGGGAAGGATGGTTTTGCAAATGCGTGGTGTTATTCCACAGGGTCACAAATGGGAGATTACGGTGGATTTGTTTTTCTATAGGGAGCCATAAGAGACTAAAGATCAACAAGAAGATGAAATTCCAGAAGTTCAATGGGGTACTGATTCTGCACAAGTTACTAACGGGAAGAGAGATGGGATGCTTATTGATTTTTTTTTTTTAAGAAGAAGAGTTGCAGGTCAGATCGGGGAAGAAGAAGAAGAAGGGGAGGGGGGGTAGGGGGTGCGGTGGGGTGGGGGGTTTTATTTTATTATTTATATTTTATATAAAAACTATTGATAAAAAACCTATTTTACCCTTACTTTAAATTAATTAAATGATTAATTAAGATTAGGATTAAAAAAAAATGTGACATGGAAATGCCACGTCACTTTTAACGGCAAAAATGGACGGAACACACAGTCAGGGGGTAACGGGGCACGAAAGTAAAACTTAAGGGGGAACGAGTCGCATTTTAAAGGTTAGGGGGCAACCTGTCAATCGGGTATAAACGCAGGGGGCAAAAGTGCTATTTACTCCTAAAATATATACCAAAATACACAAACAAAATGTCTTAGGATCCTCACTATAAAACTTAATGAGCAACCTCAATAAAATCATCAGTGGTGTTTCCGGTGGTTGGACATTGATTCTCAATGACGGGCGATCAATGTCATGCTCAGTTGTTACGTGCTTAGTGATCACTTTGTCAATTGTTTTTTATTTTTATGGGATTTTTGTCTTATTTCAAGATATATTAATAGTTTGTCAAATGTGTGTCCTCTAATAAAAACAAAAACTCACTTCCATGGAACCAGTTGAGGTAGCTTAACTGGCCAGAGCTTTGATATTTGTTGCCCCTTAAAGGGGGTAAAGCAAGAGGTACAAGGTTCGAATCCCCTCCCTGAACATGAGTAACCTAGTTCTTATTAAGTGGAAATATGCATGAGGAGGTGTGTATATTTCCTGTGGGAATAGTCGTGGTGCGTGAAAGCTGGCCTGGACACCTATATATTAACAAAAAAATTACTTCCATTCTTATTGGTAATATAACACTTTTAGGGAGTTTTGGTTGTGGCAAGTGATTTAAAACTTATGGGAATCAAAGGATGAAATCAATGTTTTCGTTGGACATGAAGGAGGAGAAAAGTTTTTGCATCATTAATTTTCCACCTACCGGCCCATTGCAAATGCGCCTCGTAGTGGTGAGTTCCTTTCTTTACATAAAAAACCTTATGATATTTTCCATCGCCAATCTTTTTCTAAAATTTGGGTGAATATTGTATGGGACCCTTTTTGTACTCCTAAACACACTATCATTATATGGATGGAAATATAAGAGAGACTTTGCACTAAGGATATTATGATTTATATAGAGCTTGATCCACTTTGTAAGTTGTGTGCTAAAAAAATTAAGTCAAATACGCACATATTCTTTGAGTCTGTGTTTGCTAATAACATTAAAAGGGATATAAGAAGATGGTTGGGTATTGGAAAAGAGATTAGCACTATTTTGAATGCCCTCAATGGCTCAAGAAGTTCAAAATTTGGAAAAAATTGAGAAGAAAAGTATGAAGAGTTGTATTTACCACTATTATCTATCATACTTGGCGAACGAGGAACGCCCTAACAATGAGAGGTGAAACTCCCTCCAATGATAAAGGTATTAAAGAGATTAAATTGTGATTTTTTTCTATTTTGTTCGTTGTGTATCTTCATCATGCCTTTATAGATGATCGTAGAATATTAATTGTATCTCATTGAGATTAGACTAGCAAATAGATAATTGATATTTTAAACATTTGAGAGCAAGTAAATAAATTTTGTATAATGTACAACTTCTCTTATACCTTTAACAAAATCGTTTACCCAAACAAAAAAAAAAGACTTACAATAGTTGTTGGGTCGAATTTCCTTATATTTTTATTTTTGATTACTTTTCTATTGTTTTCACTAACCAAGAAATGACTTATTTTCTATGATTGTATTATCAATTTAATGTATGTTTCCAACAAGACAGGTAGATAATAAAATTATTCCAAGCAATTAATTGTTTATTATGAAGATATTATCTGAAATTACAGTTATTCAATGAATATTTTTATACCAAATTAAATAATAAATATAGAAATATTTATAAAAAAAATTATATATAAACAATAATAAATAAGATAAAAAATTAAAATAAATTAAAATATATACAGTTTATAAAAAAATAAAAGGTTATGAAGAGTAAAACAGACTTCTTAGAATTCAACAACCACGACTATCGTCTTTTATACTCAACTTATATATATGAGAAACCTCTTCCAAAAATAGACACATCTCTATCTCCTCACTATGCTTTTCTCTAAAAATAGACATATAGCTCTCGTTGACCGTCAAACAATATCATTTTTTCAAGTAAAGTCTAACTATTATTATTATCTCGGAGATATAGGAAAAACCATAGAAAAATAAGGAGTAAGAATAGGGGTTTAGACTAGTTTGACCTATAAAAACCTCAACTCACAACTCCAAACAAAAATCATCAATTAACATTTCTCTAAATCTATCCATTACGACCCAAAAAAAAAAATTCATAATGTCGGTTCGAGTGAGGCTTGTTCTCCTCGTCCTTGCCTTAGCTATGGTGGTTGAATCATCTTCAGTATACGAGGACACTACCCCAGTCGATATTTCTGCACTTTTCTTGGGTGAAAAACCCGACGATAATGGGCAACGTAAGTGCAATGGGACAATTGAGGATTGTGTTAATGATGATGAAGAAGAAGAGATGGAAATGGAGTCTGAATCAACACGTAGAATTCTTTATCAATCAAGGTATATTGGGTATCAAGCAATGAGGAAAAACTCTGTTCCGTGTAGCAGACGTGGTAATTCATACTACAATTGTAGATCAGCAGGTAGAAGAGCTAACCCTTATCGACGTGGCTGCAACAAAATCACTAGGTGCAAAAGATACGTACGATGAAAATCACGTATGCATTGTGTTAGACAGTATACAAGTTTCCCTGTATGCATGCAAAATATAAGTTACGTGACTCTCTGTTGTAATGTAATGTAATATTTCTCTTTTATCATGCTCTTTTATCATACACTTTTATCATGTTATTCCTATAAGATAAATTTACATGTTAATCAAATGATGATGAAATAAGACAAGCTCTTTTATTTAAGTGATTGTGTTGTTAATTTTCAAGAAATAAGATGCATGGGCTCATTGTTGGTGAATTGTACATTAATTCGAAACTGTCATTGGTTTTATCAGCTTGTTTACATTTTTCAAATTTATATATATAGACAAACATTTGGTTGCATTTGCATTGTAACTCGTGTTTTTCAATTAGTATTGTTTTTTATTTATAGCAAATGAAACATTTTAGTGCTCAATCCACTCAATATATACAAGAATTGAAAAATTCATTGTGAGAGACCAATCCAGATAAATAAAACACAGGGCCAATGATTTTGATTTTTTTTTTTTTTGGACGGGAGAATCTGTTGTTCTCTCAGATTCTTCTGTTGATTAACTGACACCAATTTTGGATGTGCAAACTTTAATTAATAAAATATTTGCGATTTTTTTTATCAAACGCCTTAAACCCATTCGAAAGCGGAGCTTGGAGACCACTGTGGTTTTATTCATGGGGATTCCTATCTTTCATATATCTACATACTATTTGTACATGATCTTGTTCTTTTTGCTAAGGCGACGACTAATCAGATTGTGTTATTACTGGATACCATAGCAAAGTTTTGTCAAAATCCACGCAGTTGGTGAGTGTAGAGAAATTGAAAAATGTGAAAGCCACAATAGTAGATGAGATTATGTCGAGGAGTGGTTTTAAGCGCAAGATGGATCTCGGAAGATATCTGGGGGTACTAATTCTATCCGAGCTTCGACCTAGGGGGTTATATGAAGATTAAAAAAATTGAGTCCGACAGAAATTAGTTGCATGGAAAGGCTAGAATCTATCTCTCGTTGGTCGTATTACGCTCATTTAATCGGTACTTAGCATAATGCCGATGTATGTTACGCAAACGAAGAAGCGACCCAAACATGTATGTGAAGAACTAGTTAAGATACAACGGGACTTCATATGAGGGTCTACCCTAGGGGAAAGAAAGATTCATTTCGTGTCGTGTAAAGATCTATTCAAGCCTAAGGAGGGTGGTCTAGGTCTAAGGAGAGCAAAGGGCATGAATATAGTGCTACTGAGGAAAATCGGGTAGAAGATGATTCACAAGGAAAGAGTATTTTGGACCATTGGCGTTAAAAAAAGTACTTTAGGTATGGGGTATACGTGAAAAACGACAAACTTGCATATTTGTAAGGCCATTAGGAAAGGATAATCTTTTTAAAAAATGCTTTGCGTCCGTTTAAAACTTTTTTCCTTCACAAAAAACATTCCCAAATAAACCCTTAAACCAATAAATCGAACAATTTGCTTGTAAAACAAATATAAAAGAATGTCATGAACATATTCAGCATTCAGAGGAAATATACTACAAAAACATTACAAAAAATCTTTCCAAAAGCCTCATACACAAAATCCTTCAAAATAACCACCATCTCCTCCTCCCATTTTTCCTCTGCACAAAAAATAAAAAGTCAAATATACCCTCACAACTTAATTTTTAAAAAAAAAAAACTAACCTTTAAATCCTCATTATCTAAAGACTTCATCGCTATAGGCTGTGAAATCACACCATTATCAATACTCTCAATATACGGTTTCACCTTCTCCTCAAGCATTTCATTTAACTAAAAATATTTCAAAAAATAACAAAAAATCAGAAACTAATTTTTTACCTTTTTTAAAAAAGAAAAATTATTACCTTATCTTGACGCCATTTAATATCCCATTGAGTATCCAATAATTGATTCGAAAATTCCTTTTGAGCATTAAGTAGTACTTTCATTTCTTCACGTTTTTTCGGATCTTTAAGATCATTTTCAGACCAAGAATTAGCATTTAATGGAAGGTTAAGTTCCTGTAACAAATAATTTTATTACATTAATACGTTATACAATACAAGACGTAACTAAAACTGTAAAAGTACAAATATACCCCCCAGTTTTCAGGTCTTGGTGGTGGATTAAGCTTCATTACTTCTCCTTCAAGAGCTTTTTTCGCTTTATAGTAAGGAATATTCTTCACTATTATCGGATCATCTTTAGCTCTAACAGGATCTATCGAAATTAAACCCTGTAATAATTTGTCTCTTAAACATTAACACAAACACTTACTTTACATAAAAAGATTATATAAATATTTAACGGAACGTACTTCTTGTAAATATTCCCATCCAGGCTTTCTTTTAGCTACTAAATCTCGAAGCTCATCATATCGCATTGATTCCTATTTATTTATATTAATTAATCAAATAATATATATGAAAAAGAAATAATTTAAAAAATAAAAAAAACCTTATATTGCCACCATATTTTTTGTTTAACATCATCATCATATTCGAATTTTCCCACAATTTGTGGTAAAGTAATTAACCAAAACGCAGCTATACTTGGATCTTTCATACTATCAACAATATGCTGCAATTAAAAATAATATTAAATTAAATAAAAAACTCGAAAGTAATTAAATAAATTGAATATAATTAACCTCATAAGGATATTCCATCTTTCTCATTATATTATAAGCTTTCCATGGAGGCTCCATTATCTAGAGAATTAATAACACAAAAATTAATACCGAAAAAAAAAATTAAAAAATATAAAAAGCTTACATCATCTGCAGATATTCTTATTTGTAACTTATCTTTACATTCCGAGCATTTCATAACACCCTGAAAAATATATAAATTTATTTATTTTGAGATTTTTTTAAAAGATTAAAGTGGAAAAACTTACTGTTCCTTCACAAATTGGACAGTCTTTACATGGTAAAGGACTTTGAAGATCGAATGAAGAAGGAAGATGAATTAATTCAGCTCGATTATCAGATATTGCATCTGCTATTGATTCAGCTGTTGCTTTTTCACCCCTAGAAGTTTGATTAATTGCTAATATGTTAAGTTTGGTAATTGAACATAAGATGTTCGATGAAATTACTGAATGAGAATGAAGAACCTTTTTAAGGTGTAGTTTTTGACTTGGTAGTTTACTTTTCCTGAGCCTTTACACATAGTACATTGAAGAGCATTCCATCCATTACAGGTCCCACAATTCCTGTAAATTTGTAAAATGTAATTGATTTCTAAGATTAAAGAGAGAAAAAGTACCTTTGACAAAGAACTTTCTTTCCAACATCTAAAGCAATATCATAAGTTCCAATAGTAGCAACAGCCTGTAAAAATTATTAACCCAGATGAAGAAATGGATAATTGAATGTTTAATGAGTGAGAGTAAGAATAAGGGGTTACGAAAATGGTGGTGAAAGAGAGCTTGGAGATGAATTCAGGAACGCCAAAGCCACGTGGAGCAGAACCAGCAATGTCAAAAGCGAGAGTAAAGGGAGAAAGAACAATTTTGATGGGAAGTTCACATAAGTCAATTACTTGTTGACCATAATGTCTATTGAAAGACTTGTATTGAACATCTGCAAATTGTATTAAACTCTTTACAAGCTTCATTGATATTTACTGCAAAATAATTCAAAAAATACAGTATTAGACCAAATTGCTCACTCCACGGTAAAAGGCTTCCGTATGGTCATAAAATCGCCATTCTAGGATTTGTATAAGAATATAATAAACATTAGTTATACTTAAATAAGATAATTTTTGGAAATTGTAAACGTGATAAGATAAGGTTAAAGATAATTCGATTTTTTACCTTAATTTTTGGTTCTTCGCCAAGCCGGGTTGTGATGATGGTGGAGAATGGTCCACGAGTGGCGGCGATTTTCTTGTGCAGGAGAAAGGGTGGGAAGGTGAGTGAGTGTTTGTTTCTTTGTTACAATGCGAGTGTAAAGAGATGGGTTTATCATGTTTCATTGATTTTTTTTTTTCGAAAAAATAATAATGTTTTAATTAATTTTTATGTTAAATTTTTCTTTTTTTTTTCTCATACATTTTTCAACATTTCCGATTATATACATTTTTTTATTTATCTCATAATTTTTTATGATTTTATTTGAAAAAAATTATAATTTTTTAAAAGGGTAATGAATAAACTTCCCTATTTTATTATAATTTTAAATAAAAAAGAGTGAAAAGAGATGAATTCTCTTAAACAAGAAATGACTATCTCTGAAATCAATCTCACACCACCACTGAATAAACCCGGCCACCTCAGTCTACCAAATCACCAACACGGTCAGACCAATCAGATAACTCTTCCTTAGAGTAATGATATTTGTCACCCTTTTCGTATCACCCTTTTATCACCTCCTACGTGTATGCCTACATGTACCAATAAATTGATTTCTCTATCCTATTTAATTTTTTTCTATCTTCTGTTCAAGGAAATCAGAACATATGTATAGAAAGGTGATAAAAGGGTGACATGAAAAGGGGTGACATATATAATTACTCTATTCCTTAATCTCCTTTTAGTCTTCCTAAAAAACCAACATTTATTACTATAGAAGAACTCAACAAATCCTTCGCTCATCTAGTCATCTTTACTTCTCTTATTTATTTCCAGCATTTATTAGTGCAATTATTAACCTCACAATCATTGATCATTAATCCTCAGTCAAGGTATGGAATTCTATTTCTAGAAACTCTGACAAATGTAAGTAGATCAAAGAACTAGTCCTCGACAACCGAATAGTATTTATGTAACCGTTGAAGGACCAAAATTAATGGTAAAGATCATCAACAAAAGTGCCATTAGTTTTACTTTTCTAAGAAGATTAATTACAAAATCATGGGGAATAAATGGCAAAATTGAAATTGAGAAAAAAGGATTCAACGCGTAGACTCTTGAGTTTGAGAATGAGGAAGGCAATTCTCACATATACGAGAATAGGCCATGGAATATCGCTGAAAAATACGTGTTAATCCAAAAATTCTTACCTAGCATAAAGGTCACCGAAGAAGAACGCTTCAGGTCGACCTTTTGGGTCAAATTCACGGGTTTCCAGACGCTGTGATTAAGGAAAAAAACGCTATGAAGGAGGCTGGTCAAATTGTTATTGTTTCTGAAGTTTGGATACCCCCATTGGAATCTTCAAAACATTCAACAACTAAAAAACGGGAATCAATATTAATGGAAAAACCCCACTTATTGGAAATTTCTTCTTTAAATGAGATGATAACAAATCGGCCAACGAAACTTTCAGGTATAAACGACTTGATATGTGGGCAGGAATTGCTTATTTACAACAAAGCTTAAATCCAAACTTGAATTATGGATTCATAGAATTTTTCCAATGTATCTTGAAAAGAAAAGAGCGAGTTTCATCAACACGTCCACTAATACCTTGAGAAAGAAAGAGTTCCATCGCAACCACTCAACGAGTCATAAAACAACCGGAAAAGATGGTACAATAAATGAGAAAAAAATTCAAAAATAAAAAGACGGATGTAGTGTTAGGGGGTGTTTGTTTGCACTTAATGATCAATAAGACTGTTTGTTTTTACTGTAATTCAAATCTGAATGACTCTTAACGAGTCTGTTTCATTAGGATTCCAAACTAAGTCTGAATCATTCAGACACTGCCTCTTAACAGAATCGTTTGATTTTTTTTAGTGATAAGTACTTAATGTTGAATAACGGCTGAATAGAACTTATTCTGTTAAGTGGCGGTGTCTGAATGAATCGGACTTGGTTTTAAATCTTAATAAAACAGACCAATTAAGAGGTATTCAGATCTGAATTGGTCAGTAAAAACAAACAGTCTTATTGATCCAGTGTCTTAATAAACCAGATTAAGAGCTCATTAAGTGTAAACAAACACCACCTAAGTTTTATTCAGATGTTCATTCAGCATTACTTGTTACTTAAAAAAACAAACGCCACCTTAGACGAGTTGTCCATTCATGTTTAGGGCTGGGAGCTCTATGGACATTTCATATACCCAAAAAGCAAACATACCTACAAAGGCCGAAAGGCCTCGACTAAAGCCCATTGTCTTTGACCCAATTGTACCAAGCCCTACCACTTTACTATTTGGTCAATGAGAGTCAAATATAATCACGGCTATGGGGATGTATTATCTATACAAACAAAACACAACCTAATCCCACAATCGAAACCAAAACAAAAAAGAACACGACATTCAACCCAATCAATTTTGGTTTAACGTTATACTCCCTCCGTCCCAAAAATAATGTCCACTTAACATTTTTACACATATTAAGAAATGTCATTATTGAACCCTACATGTACAAAAATACCCCTAATTAATGTCATAATGCATACCTATTTCTATGCCTAGGAAAATGCAATCAAGTATAAAATAATAATTCAAATAATTATAAATTAAAAGAAAAGTAGGGGTAATAAGGGAAAAAAGTAGAAAAAGTTGTCTTGAAATGGTAAGTGGACATTATTTTTGGAACACCACATTTAGTAATGTGGACATTATTTTTGGGACGGAGAGAGTATAAGAGTGGCAATACCAGGCATGAGAACATGAGATAATCAAAATGCTCCCGTAAATTATAAATATTTTTATTATCTCATGAGATCTCGGTCAAATTCATCTGGATTGGTTTCAAGGAGTGTGAGAAGATAATCAAGAGCATCATCACCCTTATTTCCAGCACCTGATCCCAATTTTCTTTGTTCCAAACGTTCATCGATGATGCTAATAAAAATATCTAACACCTTGCTAAAATGAATTTTCAAGCGACGTTGAATACCTTGAAGATCAAACTTAATAAATGGGAAGAAATCCGACAAGTTGGGGGCACCTGACTCAATTTCTATGTTCCACATGGCCTCTCTCATATCTTTCATGGAGTCTGGATCTGGAGTCATTACGTTCTTAGAGAAAATGATGTTGCTCATAACATTTAAAGTGGTCATGAAAGCTGCTAAATCTATAGGGACAGCCTCACCCTTTAAACTGTGTTTTCGACAATATTCAATAAGCTCGTGAACCTTGGTAGTGCGTATGTGTTGGCTAGCTTCAACCTTGGTGCCAGAGAATATTCAATAACCCTTTTTAGCGGCTTCTTTCACAGTATCTACCTGCTCCTTCAGCGTCAAAGCAGGAGTGGTCGATAAAGATGCAGATGACCCGAACCGCGACTGGCACTAGGTGACTTTCTCTTTCATCATGGGCCGAAGCTCAGCCTTAATATTAAATAAATACATTTTAAACTTTTATATATCAAACCTTTTTTA
Organism: Nemophila menziesii; assembly: GCA_029959085.1. Classification (NCBI taxonomy): domain Eukaryota; kingdom Viridiplantae; phylum Streptophyta; class Magnoliopsida; order Boraginales; family Hydrophyllaceae; genus Nemophila; species Nemophila menziesii. The sequence goes on along the minus strand of JARWIR010000064.1, from coordinate 1,009,230 downwards.
AATGATAATTCTGATATAGAAATGTTTACGTCGTCCTTGTCGTATTTTGGAGTCATCCACTCCTTTTTCTTGTCGTCATAGTCGACATGCTCAAAAACTCCTCCTGAAGATGAAATTGGGATATGTTGCTAGGTGTCATTATCAGTGACCACCAAAGACGTTGAGGGTATTTTCAACCTTCCCGGCTGCATTCCACTGTCTAGTCATTGTCCTAAAGAATCTTAATAATCAGTAAAAAGTTATTTTAGTAAAAAATATATACCTCATAAAGAACATCTCAAGTCTGGAATAATTCCTTGACCCCACTCCACGAAGGCATGATTGTTTTTCCCTGTTTACCGCGTTAGCATCTAGTTGTACATTATATTAGTAATCCAATAGCAATCCAAAAAAATTAATTTTAAATAATAAAACATATCTCAAATATATTTAAATAAACAAACGCTCGATAACATATTAATGAATTATAATAAACTAAACATTTTATTCTAATTATAACTAATAGGTTACAACATCAAATGTGGTTAGATGATCTATCACCCAATAATAAACGGATTCACGGTGATGATCTGTGCAGTGTATAAAAATCCTATATTAGTATATTACTTGATATCTTATTTTCTTAAAATGTACAGTTTTTATTATACTAATAATTGGTTATTGGCCTCCTCGCGGAAGCTTCCACAACTGACTTATCAATGATATATCATTTGTATTAAATTCGATTGATTAAGTTATAATCTTTTTTTTTTTTTGTTCAAAGATTAAGTTATAATCAGAATTGACCCAAATCCTTTATGTGACCGTAGGTCATGACCGAGCTGAATGTCAACTATAACTGTCAATGGTAATATTCTTTGGGTAGCAACGGTTTGGACGGAAATGGGGACTTTCTAATTTTTTTTTTAGACGATAAAACTTATATTAGAAACAGACAACTAGGAGGATGAAAATCCACCCCAGTTGGAACAAGAGTCCAAATACATTACAAACAAACAGGGAAAATAAAGGACAAGGGAATACAAATAAACACTTAACAAAGAAAGGAGAAAGTAAGAAAATGCCATCGCAAACGAAACAGTCGAAATGTAAGCTGTTCTTCCAAATCCCTGAAAAAAGAAATGTGAGTGGGATCTTGCTATACTTCTAATGTCTTCAAGGATAGACAAACTCTTCAACGAGCAGTACGTGCTTGGAGACTGTATAAGCTGAAAACTGGCTTCGGCACTAGATATAAAGCTAATGCAAAGTGAAACAGATCCTAAAACGAAGCAAACAACACCATGAATCGTCTCGAAATCTGCTTCAGGTCTGGAGGAAGTGAGGCTATGAATAGGAATAACAACACTCTTCCAGTAACGAACAACTGTGGTAGCGACTGCAAATTCAAACATCACCAAACAAACACAAAATAAAAACTGTTGTACCAGCCAATCCAAACAATCGCAAGCCAGGATAGTCCACCACTGAAAAACCAAGCTCAAGAGACTCCAAATGAACGACAAACACCCAAAGCATCTCAAGACGGATTCAAATGATAAAAGAATCAAGGCCACAAATGAATCACCACCTGCGATTAAATGGAAACGACAGCCAAAACACCAGCAAAAGAACAAAAAACACCACCTCTCATGCCATACAAACCAAGGACAGGTCAAAAGAACTGGACATAAGGAATTCGAACAGATCAAGCAGCGAATGAACGGCAAACACCCGAAGCCGGAAGAGTCAAAATCCACAAATCTAGTAATTATAACCCACAGTGTACCACCACAGACCCTAAGAAAGTGATAACAAAAGAGGAGTATAGAAAAGCCTAACCACAAACACAACCCCACTGAGGCTGTCCCCTGACTCTCAACCGAAACACCAACCAAAACCAATCCAGTCACGACACCATCCGATCCAAAACAGAACAAAAAAACCAGTAAAAGAGAGCAGCTACATTTACCTGTAAACACAACTGTATCCATTCTAGCTTCAAGGTTCATTCCACGAACCAAAATCTTCTTCGAAAATGGTCTTGGAGAATAAACTGGATAGGAAGGAGCACAATCCAAAGTAAAACAGAAGGGATGGGAAGACAAAACCTGGGTTCCGAAAGCAAAAAACGAAGCAAAGCAGTGAACTGGGCCTCTGAAACCCAAGACAGTGTTGGCCCACAAAACCCAAATCTACTCGCGCTTGCCAATTACCCAAAAGTTTCACTGTAAATCGAAGACTGATGCTAATAATGTGTAAGGATGAAGAGAAATAGGGAAAACAAAACACAGGAGGAGAACAAGAAACAAAAAGAAAGGAGAAGAAAAGAAAAGCAAATAAAGGCAAAAGATAGTGGTTGCCGCCGTCGATCTGAGGCGGAGAATGGAAGAGATCGACGGCGGCTAGAAATGGGAATTAGGGTTTTTTTAAGTTTTTGTTGGGAGCGTTTTGTTGGGAGCGTTTTGTTAAGATCGGACTCCCACAATAATTTCAATAGGACTTTCTAATGTACTTAAGTGATATTACAAAGTAATGATATATGGGGGCAACGCCCAATTAATTACGCGGAGAATGTATGTATTCTCTATTAATTATAACTTCAACTTAATTTCCAATTAAGCACGAAATATTACTCAATTATCAAAATATTCTTCCACCTATTATTAATTACTTTAATTATATATTTTATTAATTATAGTTTAATGTTTATTTATTTTTTTCAGATTTTTTTTTTAAAATATTTTTTTTTCGAAATTTTTTTTTTCTAAATTTTTTATCCCGAATTATTTTTTTTCGAAAAATATATTTTTTTTTCGATTTTTTTTTTTCAAGATTTTTTTTCCATGATAACATGATGTAGGATTAGTACATATGATAATTGTGTGTTAAAGTAACACAAAATCATATGTGTTGTGTGTTGCATGAACACCCAATATGTATAATATTGAGTTGCTTAAACACACATAAATAACATATTGTGTGATACATGAACACAAAATCAGACAGACAGAATATTTGTACACAAATGTATAGAATAATGTGTATGTAGGCTGATTATGTGTTCATGCAACACGCAATTGCTGCAAGTATGTGTTACAGTAACACACAACAGTATGGGTTTTGTGTTGGTAAGACACACAATGCGTTTATCATTTACAGTTTTGCGTTGCTTAAACACACACAAATAACAATTGTGTGTTGCAGGAACACATAATAAGATATACAAAATATTTGTACACAGTAATAGATAATAGTGTACAGATAGTCTGAACATCTGATTGTGTGTTAATGTAACACACAATTGCTTGATGTGTGAGCTACAGTAACACAAAACAGTATGGACTTGTGTGTCATTTACAGTTTTGCGTTCCTTAAACACACACAAATAACAATTGTGTGTTGCAGGAACACAGAATAAGATATACAGAATATTTGTACACAGTAATAGATAATAGTGTACAGATAGTCTGAACATCTGATTGTGTGTTAATGTAACACACAGTTGCTTGATGTGTGAGTTACAGTAACACAAAACAGCATGGACTTGTGTGTTAATGAAAAAATCTTTGAAAAAAAAAAATTCGGGAAAAAAAAAATTCCGAAAAAAAAAATTCGAAAAAAAAAATATTTTTCAAAAAAAAATTGAAAAAAAAAAATCGAAAAAAAAATTCGAAAAAAAAAATTATTTAAAAAAATGAAAAAATAAATTCAGATATTAAATATAAATATATAATAAAATAAAAAACCATATAAGGACAATAATGGAAGGTAAATATGACCATGTGCTTAATTGAGAATTAAGTTGAAAATTTGTGACAAAGTAGGAAGTAATTTCCTCCTTTCTTTTTTTTGAAAATGAAAAGTGAGAAAGTGTAATTAATTGGGAATTATCTCATGATATATATTATGGAAAGTAATGATATATCACAAAGTAGTGATATATACTATGGAAAGTTCTGTCACTAAATCATTATCTATTTGAGTAATGATATATACCACCCGGTATACTTCCTAGACGTGATGTAAATTGATTAAGAATTTATTGTCAACCAATTCACGCCACATTCAGGGTCTTGGTCTACTAATCTAGTTGTGCAGGTTCGAACCGAGTCAATGATTCCGAGTTCAAAGTGGCTCTCCTATATAACGAAAAAAAAAAGATTTATTATCAACCAATTCACGTCACGTCATTGATAGTAATTAAAAAAAATATGATTTTAGCTGCTAAATATCATTACTCTATCAATATATATTATAATATAATTGAATATAAATTATAATTTTTTTATTTTTATCTTATATTTGTTGAATTTTTTCTAATAACAAGTTAATAAAAAAAAATATCTTGATATTTAATTTAATTTTTTTAGACCACCATCCAATCTAATTTTTTATTTAAACATCAATTATAAAATTTAACACTACAAAATTATTTCTTCAATATTCATTATATTTTCAATTATTTTTTCCATTATATATACTAAATCATACAATAAACATACATCATAATTCTTTTAAAAACCCTAAATCACTCTTTACTCTCCCTCTCCCCACTCCCCACCCACCCACTAGAGATGGTGGCTAAATGGCGGTGTGCGTCAAAACATACATTGTTTTTTTGTCAAACGATATTATATAATACTAAACAAAATACAAGATTTCAACCAATGCCTGAAGCAATGGAGTCAAGTGAGAGCAGATAAGCTAACTGGGGAGAAGGACAAACCCTCCCATCACCAAACACATTGCCATTCAGTTTATGTTTGGCGACCCAGTTAGCCACACGGTTACTCCTGTGAGAAACAAGAGAAAAAACTAATCGACAAAACTCAGCAATACCATAAATTTAGTTCAAAATATTACAACAGTTTAAAAGGGAGAAAGGAGTTGAGGATGAAAGAGGAAGAATAATAAAAGAGCAATCATTCTCTATCACCACAGAGCCATCAGGGAACTCAGTAGCCATCTCACATCCCCACAACACTCCCAGGGCTTCAGCTTCACCAACATTGCAAGCTTCAGTGAACTTAGCATCTCCACCAATAACGTTTCCAAAATAATCCCTGATTACATAGTCAATAGCACATTTATCAGCTAAATAGGAAGCATCGATATTTATCTTAACAAAGTTAGTAGGGGGAGCTTTCCAATTGCTAGAATTCTTATCAGTTTTTACCAAGATTGGGATATGTACCAATAATGCAATTATCAGCTTCTTGCCTATTACTATTAACATGATCATTTTCATTTTCCTTCAGCTTAGGACTATTTGCATCATTAGGATTTGTATTAGCTTCCTTATACTCCTTCCACTGTTTGAAAAATAAATTGCAAATTAAGAGAGAATCAGGAATAACCCCATTAAAGATGAAGTTATTTCTCCCTTTCCATATTTTGCAACACATATTACAAATAAGCTCAACATCCATTTTATTATCATCCTCAAAGTCTTTTAAGGAATCAATAAGATTTAAGAGCCACGCCCCAATCTTAGCAGTACTGAAATTCTTTGTTTTAAGGGACAAATGGGAGCTATACCACACAGCCTTGGCCCAAGAACAAGCAAAAAGTAGATGTTCAATAGATTCATCACCTTTATTACACAACTTTCAAATTTTATTCTTGGATAATTTTCTGTTATACAGATTCAAATCAGTAGGTAATTTGTCTCTGATACACTTGTACATGAAATTTTTAATTTTAGGAGCACATTTCATACCCCAAATACTTTTCCAAATACTTTTACCATAAGTATATGAAGATGAAGGAACAGTAGAGTTAATGTGCTTCATATCTTTCTCATTTTTTCTTTTAATGGTAGCATAAGCTACCTTAATTGAGTAATTACCATCTCTAGATGGACTCCAGATACAAAAATCTTGACATTTAAAAGAGGGAATACTCATGTTGAGTATTGTATTCGCAATACTTTCCTCAAATTGTTCACGAATGTACTGGTCATTCCAAGTAATATTATTAGTACATTGTTTGCTACCTTGGCGCAATGGGAAAATACCACGATTTTTCATGTGACACTTTCTTCCTCTTCTTCGGATCCCACCTAGATTCACCACATACATGACACTTCTTTAATTTTTTATTCTTTTTATAATACGAAACACAATCATTCAAACACACATCGATTGTGATGTATCCCATGCCCAAACTTTTTATCTTTATATTGCACTTCTCATAAGAAGCAGGTAAAGTATAATCCTCTGGCAAAATATGACACAAGAATCGAAGAATTTTGGTAAAAGAGGTATTTATCCACTTGTTTTTCACTTTGACATGCATTAACTTGGCTATGAAATTCAAGTAACCCATCGTAGTAGAACAAGGGTATAACTCTATTTCAATTTCCTCAAACAACGTGTCAAAACACCCACGACTCCGGCCATTATGATTCTCATCACCCATTTCGGTGTCACCGGAGTGACCCCTAACATCATAAGTGGATCTCAAATCATAAAAAATTCAACATTTTATCATTTACAACTAGGTTATTCATGGGAGTTTCTTATTGTGCACCATATTTCGTTTAAAGCTCACACGTTGATAAAAACCAATATCTAAAAAGATCTACTTTAACATTGTTTATATGAAATTTTTGATTATTGAAACAACGATGACACGGGAAAAAACGAATCTGGTGCCATTGCGTGTTTTTTTGCAAAATTAATAAATTCCCTCACACTGGAAAAATATTCTATCTTAATGAAATTATTTGATTTAATCCACCTCTTCTTAATAAATGAACCATCATCTAAATTGAGATAAACATATATTATATCAAAATAAAAAATAGAAAAAACATAGTAAAACATGGTAAAACATTTACTTAATTTAAACAAATTCAGAAAAAAGTTTAAGTTTTTTAAGATACCTTATTTAGACAATTTAATAATGTTTTTGAAATTGATTAGGACTCACACGTGTATGATGGAGTTGAAAAGTTTAGTTACCAATGCGGCAGATCATAGGTTGCGGATTTTAGAATTCTTCAGAGCAATTAATGTGGGTAAGGTGTTAATTTTGGGAGTAAAGCACCATTAATGTTGTTCAGCCGAATGATAGCTGAATACTCGTCATTCACTGGCGACGACATATGATAAAATATAGTTTGTGAGTAAATGGCAACCGCGACGACATCAAAATTTTCGCGGATAAATACGTCAACAACGACTATTCATTGAATTTTTACTTTTTTTCTTCGATACACATAATATCGCCAGTAATTTCACTTAAACCTAAGCTTTTCACCGCCAGTAAAGATCGCAAAGAGGCAACGAATTTTATAATCATTGGAAGATTTTCGTCGCCAGACACGTCAGACACGTCAAATTGGCGACGTCACACGTATTATCGCGGATGTTTTGGTCGCGAATGATCACGCGTTTAGTAGTAACCGAATTACCAACGCCTTTTAACTCTCATGCTTGCCGAACTTATTGCAGCGAACAAGTAGCGGCGACGTTTGCCGCTAATGTCTATTCGCAGCAAAGTCGAGACTTTTAGTGGCAACTATTTTTGTCGCTAAAGATAACCTTTCTTGTAGTATGTAAGTAACATATTTGAACTACCAACACGAATTCTCATTGATTGTGTGTTTGAAGCTCCATTTGATTTTGCTGGAGTAAATATCATTTGTGATGCCCCAAAAAACGTCTTTCCTAGCAGCAATGTATTCTTGATCTCAAGAAATTAGAAAGAAGGAGAAGAAAAAGAAAAGACAGAGGGTCAAAATAAGGTGTTAAGCGATGGTTTTGGAGTTTGGAGTATGTGAGGTGGTGGAGATGAGTTTCAGTAATTGTGTTGGTGAAAGTTAGTTAAAAAAGGCGTCCAAAAAAAAAAAAAAAAAAAAAAGTTAGTTAAAAAAGAGAGAAAGAAACTGTTATAGAAAAAAGGAAGAGTATATTGACCAACTTTGACTTTCATGAATTTATATTCCTCCTATATTATAACAATAATTTTTTATTTTTTATTTTGTTTTATTGTTTACCCTAACATTTTCAATAAATTAATTCTGAGGTTTCTTTAAAGTGAAAGCGAAATAAAAATTTATGATTTATTTTCCTTGATAAAAGTGACTAAGAGATTACAATAGTAAAATTAAATAAATAAATAAGTAAACATACACATGATTACGTTTTTAATTTACGTACATGGATAGCAATTTTCAGAGCGAAATTGGAACAGCTAGCAAAGGTTGAGCTTTATGTAATGCAATACCACTCTTTTCGTCCATGTTTAAATTTTGTGGTGTGATGCCATCTTGAAGCTTCCAATCGAATGAATTTAGCAATGACCCTAACATTGTTGGAAGCAACTTTCTTACCAAGGGCATTCCTGGGCAAATTCTTCTTCCTGAACCAAAAGGAAGCAACTCAAAATCGGCACCTCGGACATCTAATTTCGATTCCCAAAATCTCTCAGGCTTAAAATCCAACGGATTCTCCCAAACGCTTGAGTCGCGCATAATTGCCCATACATTTACATGTACTTGTGACCCTTTTTGAATTGTGTATCCACAAAACTCGATATCTTGCTCTACTGTTCGTGGAACTAATGTTGGAAGTGGTGGATGTAACCTGAGAGTTTCTTTCACAACACACTGCAAATAAGGAAGTTGATCCACATCTCTTTCAGTGATTTCTTTGCCTTGGCCTATGACTTGCGCAAGCTCTTGTTTAACCTTTTTCATAGTTTCAGGACTTTTAAGTAGTTCTGCCATAGCCCATTCTAAAGAGCTTGAAGTTGTATCTGACCCGGCAATAAATAGGTCCAAGAACATTCGCTCCATGAGATCTCGGTCAAATTCATCTGGATTGGTTTCAAGGAGTGTGAGAAGATAATCAAGAGCATCATCACCCTTATTTCCAGCACCTGATCCCAATTTTCTTTGTTCCAAACGTTCATCGATGATGCTAATAAAAATATCTAACACCTTGCTAAAATGAATTTTCAAGCGACGTTGAATACCTTGAAGATCAAACTTAATAAATGGGAAGAAATCCGACAAGTTGGGGGCACCTGACTCAATTGCTATGTTCCACATGGCCTCTCTCATATCTTTCATGGAGTCTGTATCTGGAGTCATTACGTTCTTAGAGAAAATGATGTTGCTCATAACATTTAAAGTGGTCATGAAAGCTGCTAAATCTATAGGGACAGCCTCACCCTTTAAACTGTGTTTTCGACAATATTCAATAAGCTCGTGAACCTTGGTAGTGCGTATGTGTTGGCTAGCTTCAACCTTGGTGCCAGAGAATATGCTTGAAGTCATGGCTTTTCGGATGTTTCTCCATCGTGGTGCGAATGGTAGGAAAACAACTGAGTGCTTGTTGTGATCGTGAGCGTGCATTGCGTTGGGCATCCATCTGCTGGAGAAGAGTTTATCTTGTTTTTGTAGGATTTCTTTTGCCATGGCTGGTGAAGATATTACTATTGTGTTAAGTAGACCTAGCTTTAAGCTCATAATTGGACCATATGTTTTTGAAAGTTCAGCTATTGACTTCTGAAAATGCTCTCCGATCATGTGAAGGTTTCCAATGATTGGTAAAGGAAGAGGTCCTGGTGGAAGATTTTTTGGTTTTCTAGAAAATAAAGTGTTGAGACCATGAAACAACGTTAATCCTAACAAGGCTGTGAGTACAATGGTTATGTAATCCATGGTTATTTAGTAGTATTTGAAATAGTAAAAGAATTGTTGAGTTAATGAGATGAATGAATGAGGACTACTCTCACTTCCTTTTATTTATATACTCATAATGTTGATTATTATATTATATTTCAACACAACAATCTTGACCTTCTTGCTTCCTGGTTATTTCATATCTGCAACTGCTCTTTAGTCTTTTTCAGTATACTTTTAACAAATATTTATATCAGTCGTATACTACTGTTAGAATTTATTATTATGCATCCAAGGAAAGTAGGCTTTTAAGTCAATTTTCTATGTCTTCGGGAAGGAGAATTATATTTCACTCAAGCGTGAATTTACTTTTGATCGAGGTGTCGCTCTCTGATTTCGGGATTGTCGGTTAAATTTATCTAAGTTTGATCATCGTGAAATCCAAGCACTTCAATCTATTAGTGTATAACACTCCACAGATGAGTTATTATTAGCTGAACATCAACGAGGGATGAAGAATATACTATGAATTTACAAATTTTCTTTTTTTCGAGTAAAGACAAACTGAAACCATGTTTAATGTACTAAAGATGTTACTGTCAACTACCATTTCATTAGCATTTGATATTAACTTTGTGATGTCTACAATGTGGTACATTTGAATTATTGTTTTCCAGTATTGTTTAATATATCATTGGTCTCTATACTTGAATTTCCACAAGTCCCCTATTCTAAACCTTACTTTATTTTTATTTCTCCATCTTTTTATAATATTGATGTCTACTAATATAACTCACTTTTAATAATCTAGTTAAAAAGACAATAATATTAAAAAGTAATAAGAATAGATACAGAGAGTTCAACCGATTTTAGATCCTTAACCGGGTCATCTTAAACTTTTGACCAGATTGGGGATAGAAACCGATGACCAGTTATCAAAAAAAAAAAAAAAGATTACATCTAAAACATCTAGCTAAGAAACATAACTCCTCATTCCTAGATTTAGGGATATGTTGAATGATGATATATAAGATTTACGCGAGAGGTAGTCTCTAATATTTTGTATAAAAGACTGAGCCTTCCAACTAGTTTTAGATTTACATTTTAGGCCTTGGGCAACTCCAAGGCAATAGTATGAATTGTACCCATCCTTGTAAGAAACGACAGTTTTGCAGGTCGACAGACTTGTCACCGCTTATCCTTCCATAACTGAACCGCACCACAACTTGTTGCCTTCACAGATAACCGGTTGTGCCGGAGTAGTCTTTACTAATGACCATAATTTCAGTAATCTCACTTCCATCTACAAAGGAAGAATCACAAAATATATTTAGTTGGGACATCGAGCCACACATAGGAGAGTTTTTAATAACCTCTACGAATTGTCTCGTTACAGGTATGCCATCATGCTCATCTTCAATCAATCACATCCAAAGAATTTTTTTATAAGACTGTCCCTCACAATGATAATAGCTTTGATGTTCCACTTGGTATTCTCAAAGAGGGTTTTCATTCTAGCAAACCAAATGCAACAAGTAGCGATAGAGATAGATGGCGTAGAAGATCTCCAACATGACCCCCTCTTTAGTACCTTCCTTGATCATCTAGAGGATTCTAGTTTCAAAATCACCTTCTTCTTGATAGGCACCCTATTACGCGTAGACTCATCATTCCATATATCCACACAATTAGGACACTAAAAAGATATGATCAATAGTTCCATCGAGTGATTGTAGAGATTCCACCTTTGCGAAATCAAACATTTTCTTTTGTGATATGTAGTGGCACATGGGATAGCATCATTGCGGAATTTTAAAAGAACGACACTAGCCTTTGTAGGGGTTTTTGTATGCGACACCGTTTTCCAGATCTTATGGCACTTCGAGATAACTAAGGAATAGGATTTTGTTGCTTTCTCAGCACAAAGTGAAGTAATAACATGAAAACCTATTTTCCTAGTATAATCGTTGTAGTCCCTAGAGGTTTCATAACTAAATCAAACCCGAGAGAGCTACTATCCGCAAGTGTACTAATCGTTGACAACGAATAAAAAAAGGTAAGTAAGGGGGGTTAACGTAATCCATAGGTACTATGAGGTAATGTTTTGGTATTTTAAGAAGTGTAGAGGGGTTGAGTTGCAATTGAATAAAATATGAAAGATACTTGTTTCGTTTTTCAAGTAAAGGACTAAAATGCAATAATATTAAACTACGATTAACAATTAAATAAATCAATGGCTGAATTTCAAATATAAAATGAAGATTATAATATGAGAAGGTAGTTTGAGAGTCGCTAGTAATTTTAACTAGTTCTAAATTTACACGTTTATTGATATAAGGGTGAATTGGTGTATTATCACTAGTCGGGATTCTACAATCTCACTTTTCGGTAAATGGTTATACTTTTGAAAAGTAGATTTATGCCCCTGTCTTGCTGCGACTTGGGGTTTTCCTTGACTTTGCAATTTCTTATCATCATCTCGGGTTTATGCCCCAAGTACCTAAGATCTGCACACTCAACACACATTTAATGCACAAAAAATCTAAAAGTAAAGCGAAAGTCAAAACTAGACAAGAATTCGTAAAACGTCAAATACTAGAGAGTTATCCCTCAAATAAGACCTATAAATCCAAAAATGATATCTCATGATACTATTACTTTATCACAAAATACGAGACATTGACGTCTCCCTAAATGTTCTAATTTTATGCCCTTGGGAGATATCATTTTTGGTGTTTATTCGATTATTTAGATAGACTTTTGGTGCTAAAATGCAACAAAACGATTTTCCTCTTTTAATTCTAGTATTTTTCAGTTATTAAACTTTTGCGCGTAATATGGTTTGTTTTGAGTGAAAAGTTGTAGGTTTTGAATACTAGCTAGGAGAGGAACCCAAGAATAAAGTCAAAGATCGTGTAATGAAGTCAAAGCAAGAAGAAATATCCCGAAAGAATTGAGATTTTCAAGCTACAAATCTGGAAAGTTGATGAAGATTGCTGATTTCGAGCCATATAAGAGTGGATTTAGCCTCTGACTTGTGAAGAGAATTTGTTCCCCATTGAGTTACGGAAATTTAGCAACTGGAATGGGGTCAATCCGAATTGAAACGAGCCAGTTAGAGCTGTTTTAGTGGAGGTGGTACAGCAGTTACGGGATTTGGACTTAAATTATGGACTTGGGTTTTTCAATATTTGACTAATTAACCTAAGTAAAAGCCCTAGTCCGAATTTAGCATTATAAATAGGCCTTTAAAACTCATTATTCAGTACCTCTCATTTTATTCTTCAAATTAAATCATCATTAGAAGAGAGCGTCCAGAGAGAAAGTCAGCAGCAAGGAAAAGGAGAAAGCTAAGAGCTGGAGAAAGTCGTCTTCCCCAATTCACAACCAAACCCAATTCCTAATTAGGTTCTATCTTTTATTTCTGTAATTGAAGAACATGCATTCTTTCTGTTTTAATTTAGTTTTTCGCATTAGTATGAGCTAATTTCATTAAGTGCTTGATAACGCATAATGGGTTAATCCCAATTTAATTTTATTTCATGTGTTTGGATTTGGGATTTTAATAATTGAAATCAAATTGGGTAAATTGTATTTTTCTTTAATTTGCTTTCATATACCTTTATTGAATTCGTGACTCAATATTAGGACTTAGTATATAGGCTATTCCAATTAGTGGTGATTGGATCACCTTGACGGGGGGTCTGGGTACAGAATTAATTAACGAATATAGGTTAGAAATTATTTGACTCTGACAAGCTTAATTAAACCTATGGCCAATTGGGTAGAATAGAATTAATCACTTGATAGTGGACTATAATCACCCTGACGCGGTTTGTAGCACTTGAGAGCAGCTCCTTAATCCACCCTGAAGGGGGTAAGGATCATTCCGAATCCCGACCAATTCATATTTACCGATTTGTCCCTTAAACATAACATGAAATGAATGATAATTAGGTGAAACCCTTGCGTCTCTCAAGTACTTCCTTTCCCATCTTGCGTAAACACTTTATTTTCTGCGTCTAGTTAAATATTTGCATTAATTTGGTATTTTAATTTATTGTCTTAGCATTAGAAAACCAAACAAACAATTCTAAAAATCATTTACTTGTTTTAACGTGCAATTAACTACTATCTGATAAGCATTAGAGTCAACCATTCCATCCTTGAGAACGAATCTGTTTTATCACTTATATTACTTGGGACAACCGTACACTTGCGGTTGTGGTCTAAAACCCTCAATATGTGCATGGGTATGTCCTTTAAGGACAAATTCATTGATCTCCAGTATTTTACTCGCGACTACCAGGTATCTAGTTACCTGCGACGAATACGTCGTCACGAGTAATGTTTTGTATATAAAATTTTGTATTTTTTATATTTATTAAACGACAACGAGTTTCGATACAAATTAGTTGTTAAAATTAATAGTATGATTCAAATAAAATAAATAAAAAGTAGATCAAATAATAAAAAATGGTAAAATAAATTTTAAAATTGATAAAAGAATTTAAAACATCCAAAAAGTCGAAATTAAAAGTCATTAAACATAGAGTCTGGTAAAAAGATTAACAAATCATATGATAAAACTTCATCTAGGGCGACGACTGGCTGAAGCACCGAGAGTGGCTGAAGCACCGAGAGGAGTACTGGAGGATGCGACAAGATCGTAAGTCGATAAGATCTCGACTTCCCTAATCTGATTTACCCAAGTTAGGGCTCCACTCCACTTATTGAGGTTGTATGTGGGATGGGCGGTAGATGTGGAGCTCGTCGATATGTTAGCCTGTGGTAATAACCCTTCCTCATTTGATGATTAAAATCACTATATCGTTGGGAACACGTAAAGTCAAGGTTACCGAAGATGTTAGGCCAATCCAGCCTCTGCACCCAATCGTCAATACGAAAGAAATCATGTACACATATATCTTGCCTCTTGTTATTCATATATAGTGGGTATGAAAAAGATAACATTGTTATGATATAAAATTACCCATAATCGATTCAAGAACTTGCTGCTTCATCTCCGGGGGAACTTCGACCCAACTCTTATAGCAGGGAGAGACCATCTCCTGCACTGTGAGACTGATAACCTGGCTCACATGCTTTCCCTATTTTATACCCAGAATCCACGTCTTATCAAAGACGTAGAAATTTACAGGGAGTTGACCTCCTTCCCTCTGCATCTCCATATATGCTGACTAGAAGGTTGCCTGTTCCCTGGGCGTTTTAGTCTTTTTCCCTGTTATAATGCATAATTAATTTTAAAAAATAATTAAAATAGATCAAACCCGGTACATTACAACCCGAGATAGTTTGCTTTGGGTTGCTTGATGGATCTTGCCCATTTCCATCTCCACGGTGTTTTTTGGGCATAACGGAGGTCATATGCATTTAATAATACAATTAAATACATTAAGGTTCATAAAATTTATATAAAATACACCGAGACCTTAATTTTTTTAAATACACTAAGACCCATAATTTTTTTTTTTAAAACACACTAAGACTCATAAAATTTATTTTAAATACAATAAGACCTAAATTTTATTTAAAATACACTAACGCACTAAAAGTTTAATTTAATGTCACTAAGGCCTAAAAGTTTATTTTAATTACACTAAATCCCACAAAGTTTTTTTAATGCCACTAAGGCTCTAAAATCTATTTTAAATATACTAAGCCTCTAAAATCTAATTCAAATTACACTAAGACCCTAAAGCTATATCATAATTACACTAAGACCCTAAAGTTTTATTTAATGTCACTAAGGCCCTAAAAATTAATTTAACGTCACTATGACCCTAAAATTTTAATTTAATTAAACTAAGACCCTAAAATTTTAATAATGTCACTAAGGCCCTAAAAGTTTATTGAAAATACACTAAGGCCCTAAAATTATATTTATAAACACTAAGGTCCTAAAATTACATTTAAAACACCAAGGTCCTAAAATTATACTTAAAATACACTAAGACCCTAAAATTATATTATAATTACACTAATGCCGTACAATTTTATTTAATGTCACTAAGGAGCTAAAAGTTTATTTTAATTTTACCAAGACCCTAAAAGTTTATTTGAAATATACTAACAAATAATAGGGAAAACCTCCTCGACTAAGCACATAATACACCTAAAATGATATCTTGTGACTAGATTACTCTATCGCAAATATGGAGACATCAACTAGACATGTGTTTTTTTTCTATAAAATTAATAAATTCTCTCATACCCGATAAATATTTTATCGTAAAGCAATTATTTTGATTTAATCCATCTCTTCTCAATAATTAGACACATCATCTATATTAGATAATCATACAATTATAACCGAATAAAAATTAATTTTTTTAAAAATGATCAATTATATCAAAAATATATACTATAACCTCTATACAACACACAATAATACTAATTTTATGCACATAATCAAAGCATAGTATAACATGTAGTATAATTAAACAAATTAGAAAAAAATTATATTTTTGAAAATAACTAATTTGGACAATTTAATGGAGTTTTTGAAATAAAAGTAGGACTCTGTGTATGATGGAGTTAGAAAGTTTCTTTAATAATGTTAGCAGATCACGGTCAAATTGTAGAATCCTTTGGAACAATTAATGTGGGTAGGGTTTTAAATTTTGGAAGTAAAGCAAAATTAATAGTGTTCTTCCGTATGTCAGCTAAATACTCCTCCATTATTGGTGATGACATATGTAGTCTCCAATGATAAATTAGTTGTCGCGAGTAAATGACAACCGCGACGACATCAAAATCACCGCGGATAAATACATCAACATTGACTATTCATTTAATTTTTTTTCTTCGATACGAATAACGTCGCAAGTATATACTACTGGCGACTAAGCTTTTCGTCACCAGTAATAGAGGCGACGATTTTTGTTATCGCGAAAGGATTTTCATAGCCAGACACGTCACAATGGCGATGACGCGTGTGTCGTTGCGGAAACTCTGGTCGGGAATGAAATCGAACTAATTGCTCGACAATCAAGTGTAAGTAACCAAACTATCAACGCAAATTCTCACGGTTTGTGTGTCTAAAGCCGCGTTTGATTTCACTGCAGCAAATATCTCTTTGTGATGTCATGAAAAACGTCTTCTGTAGCCGTCATTGTATTCTTTATCTCAAGAAAAGAAGAAAAAGAGAAGGAAAAAAAGAAAAGTCGGAGTGTCAGAATGAGGTGTTAAGAGGCAATTTTAGAGTATGTGAGGTGGTAAAGATAAGTTGTGGTAGTATAAATTAGTTAAAGAGGAGAGAAAGAAATTGTTAGTGAAAAGGAAAACTATTTTGATTAACTTTGAAATAGATAGTCCTACTAGATTATACATAATAATTTTTTATTTAATTTTCTTTTATTCTTCACCCAATCATTTTCAATAACTTAATTATGAGGTTTGAAAGCGAAATAAATTTTTTTTTTGATTCATGTTCATTTGATTGGTATGTATATCGATATGACGTTATGCTCAAAAAGATTCAAGATCCTGAATTATTGATGAAAATTGTTTCAGTTTGAACAAATAGATATTCCTTGATAAAAGTGACTAAGAGCTTACAATAATAAATAAATAAATAAATAAGTAAACTACACATGATCACGTTTTTAAATTTACGTACATGGATAGCAATTTTCAGAGCGAAATTGGAACAACTAGCAAAGGTTGAGCTTTATGTAATGCAATACCACTCTTTTCGTCCATGTTTAAATTTTGTGGTGTGATGCCATCTTGAAGCTTCCAATCAAATGAATTTAGCAATGACCCTAACATTGTTGGAAGCAACTTTCTTACCAAGGGCATTCCTGGGCAAATTCTTCTTCCTGAACCAAAAGGAAGCAACTCAAAATCGGCACCTCGGACATCTAATTTCGATTCCCAAAATCTCTCAGGCTTAAAATCCAACGGATTCTC
The DNA here is from genome assembly GCA_029959085.1 of Nemophila menziesii. NCBI lineage: Eukaryota > Viridiplantae > Streptophyta > Magnoliopsida > Boraginales > Hydrophyllaceae > Nemophila > Nemophila menziesii. The sequence goes on along the minus strand of JARWIR010000064.1, from coordinate 991,679 downwards.
CCAAACGCTTGAGTCGCGCATAATTGCCCATACATTTACATGTACTTGTGACCCTTTTTGAATTGTGTATCCACAAAACTCGATATCTTGCTCTACTGTTCGTGGAACTAATGTTGGAAGTGGTGGATGTAACCTGAGAGTTTCTTTCACAACACACTGCAAATAAGGAAGTTGATCCACATCTCTTTCAGTGATTTCTTTGCCTTGGCCTATGACTTGCGCAAGCTCTTGTTTAACCTTTTTCATAGTTTCAGGACTTTTAAGTAGTTCTGCCATAGCCCATTCTAAAGAGCTTGAAGTTGTATCTGACCCGGCAATAAATAGGTCCAAGAACATTCGCTCCATGAGATCTCGGTCAAATTCATCTGGATTGGTTTCAAGGAGTGTGAGAAGATAATCAAGAGCATCATCACCCTTATTTCCAGCACCTGATCCCAATTTTCTTTGTTCCAAACGTTCATCGATGATGCTAATAAAAATATCTAACACCTTGCTAAAATGAATTTTCAAGCGACGTTGAATACCTTGAAGATCAAACTTAATAAATGGGAAGAAATCCGACAAGTTGGGGGCACCTGACTCAATTGCTATGTTCCACATGGCCTCTCTCATATCTTTCATGGAGTCTGTATCTGGAGTCATTACGTTCTTAGAGAAAATGATGTTGCTCATAACATTTAAAGTGGTCATGAAAGCTGCTAAATCTATAGGGACAGCCTCACCCTTTAAACTGTGTTTTCGACAATATTCAATAAGCTCGTGAACCTTGGTAGTGCGTATGTGTTGGCTAGCTTCAACCTTGGTGCCAGAGAATATGCTTGAAGTCATGGCTTTTCGGATGTTTCTCCATCGTGGTGCGAATGGTAGGAAAACAACTGAGTGCTTGTTGTGATCGTGAGCGTGCATTGCGTTGGGCATCCATCTGCTGGAGAAGAGTTTATCTTGTTTTTGTAGGATTTCTTTTGCCATGGCTGGTGAAGATATTACTATTGTGTTAAGTAGACCTAGCTTTAAGCTCATAATTGGACCATATGTTTTTGAAAGTTCAGCTATTGACTTCTGAAAATGCTCTCCGATCATGTGAAGGTTTCCAATGATTGGTAAAGGAAGAGGTCCTGGTGGAAGATTTTTTGGTTTTCTAGAAAATAAAGTGTTGAGACCATGAAACAACGTTAATCCTAACAAGGCTGTGAGCACAATGGTTATGTAATCCATTGTTATTTAGTAGTATATGAAATAGTAAAAGAATTGTTGAGTTAATGAGATGAATGAATGAGGACTACTCTCACTTCCTTTTATTTATATACTCATAATGTTGATTATTATATTATATTTCAACACAACAATCTTGACCTTCTTGCTTCCTGGTTATTTCATATCTGCAACTGCTCTTTAGTCTTTTTCAGTATGCTTTTAACAAATATTTATTCAGTCGTATACTACTGTTAGAATTTATTATTATGCATCCAAGGAAAGTAGGGTTTATTACACTCAAGCGTGAATTTACTTTTGTTCGAGGAGTCGCTCTCTGATATTGGGTTTGTCGGTTAAATTTATCTAAGTAAGATCAGCGTAAAATCCAAGCACCTCAAATAATTACTGTATACCACTCCGGGGATGAGCTTTTATTAGTTGAACATCACCTAGCTAGGGATGTAGAATATACTATCAATTTACAATTTTTTTTTCCGAGTAAAGACAACTGAAACCACATTTAATGTACAAAAGGATGTTACTATCAACCATGTTTTGACCATTTCATTAGCATTTGATATTATATTTTGTGATGTCTCCAAGTGGTATACACTTAACATATTGTTTTTTATTTTATTTTATTTTACATAGGAGAGCCACTTTGGACTCGGAGTCATTGACTCGGTTCAAACATATACCATTAGATTGGATAACCAAGACCTTGCCTAGTGAATTAATCCCAAATGGTTTTAACATATTGTTTTCAGTATTGTTTAATATATATACTTGATCTCTGCATTCCGCGCAAGTGCCGTATCTAGTGTAATATCCTCGTGGCAGTGTAACAGTAAGTGTCACCGATGTCTATAATTTTAGTCGCCAATGATTGCGGATAATTGTATTTAATTATCCGCGACGACATATCATCGCCATCAAACCGTCGCTAGAGATATTCTTCCACGACGAATTGTGAAGAGTTATCGTATTTGGGCCATTATTTCTGTCGACAACACATTTCGTCGCGGATAATAGCATCACGAGCGACGATCGTCTTAGTAGCCATCATATGTGAATAAACTATCCGTCGCGAATAAATATATCATAGGCGACAACTTCTTTGGTCGCCAGTATTTTACTTGCAACTACAAAGCATTTATTTGTATGTGATGAATATGTCGTGGCGAGTGATGTTTTTTATTTTTTATAAAATTTTACTTTGTATTATTTTTTAATATTTTTTTTAAAATGTTAATCAGGTTAGATTTTTTCTATATTTATAAAATAACCATAAATCCCGATACACATTAATTTGTACAAATAATAATAATATAATTTAAATAAAATAATTTAAAAGTCAATCAAATAATTACAAACGACTAAACAAATTTAAAAGCCGATAAAAAATTAAAAATAATCCAAAAAATCAAAAGTCATTAAACATAAACTCTGGTTAAAATATTAATCAATCATTTTATAAATATTCATCTTCTTCATCTTTAAGATTTCTTTTGGAGCGACGACTGACTGAAGCACCATGATGAGAACCGGGAAAAATAATGGATCCATGCAACGGGATTGTAAGTCGATAAGTCCTCGGCTTCCCTAAACTTATTTTACTCTATCAAGGCTTCACTCAACTGACTGAATCTATAAGTTGGATGAGTGGTAGCTGTGGAGCTCATCGATTTGTTAACCTCTAGAATGAATGGATGTTGGCCCCTTGAGATCAAGTAATCGTTGTTTGCCCCCATCACCCCGTTCATATCTCTCACCAATTGATCAGATGACATATAAAATCTCGAATTTTTGTCCTTCAAAGGGTTCCCAACACCAGACACCCAACTCCGCGTACCTTGACCCATACCTTTGCAGTCCGTGTTGCGGACATCATCCACTTTATCTTTTTGCATCAAAGCAGGTATAGATGATGATGATCCTAATAATTGAGTATCTGTTTTCTTGACTCGTTCACATATAATGAATCTCAATGTGTCATGTTACATGAAATAGATACACACCAATTATAACATTTCAACGTGAAATAAATAATTGAAATCTTATTATTATTGAAATACTTACATCGGATTTATCGTAGCCACCCGTCCTTCACTCATCTCTTTCCTTGTTATACTCAACTCGGTAGAAGAAGTCCGCCATTGGAGAAAATGGCCAATCCTGCTCTTAAGGCCTCAACTGGTTCCTACCGGGTTTTTCTCCCCATCCTATTTACTTCAAGGTTCAAAGTTTTAGAATGATTCAATAGAAAAAAATGAATGACTTGAAATGTTACCACAAACATATCCTCCCGCGTCCTAGAATAAGTCTTCGAACCAGCACTAATCAGGTATTTTTTTCTTTGCCCGATTAGCCTACTTTAGTTAGTTTTTGTTTTTGTAACAATATATATATATATTCATAAATTATAAGCACCAATAATATTACCTGTAATTTTATCGTGTCTCACATTTCACAACTCTTTTCCCAATTCTCGGACGTCTGATCATCGGGGATTTTAACTGTGCGGTAATATCCCATCTTCATTCGATACTTATCGTTGGGAACACGTAACATCAACGTTACCAAAGATGTTAGAACAATCCGGCCTCCACATGCAATCGTCAATACAAAATAATCATGTTCATAAAATATTTTAACTCTTGTTATTCCTATACAGTGGGGATAAATAAGATAACATTGTTAGGAAAGGAAAATTACCTGTAATCAATCAAAAACTTGTCGGTGTATCTCCGGTGAAGCTTCTGCCCAACTCGTATAGCAGGGTGGGACCTTTTACCGCACTGTGAGCTCGATAACATGGCTCACATGATTACCATATTTTGTTGCTGGATTCAACGTCTGATCAAAGATGCACAAATCCACGGGGTGTTGACCTCCCTCCCTCTTCATCGCCCTATAGGCTGACTACAGGGTTGCCCGTCCCCTGGGCTTTCTAGTCTTTTTTCATGTTATAATGCATAAGTATATTAAAAACAAAAAATATTTAAAATAAATCTACCTGGTGCATTATAACCCGAGCTAGGTTGATTGGGTTGCGTGATAAATCTTGCCCATTTTCTTCTTAGTCACGTTCTCTGGGCTTAACTGAGGCCATCTGCATTTAATAATATATTTATATACCTTAAGACCCATAAACTTTATTTAAAATACACTAAGACCCTAAATTTTAGTTAAGATACACTAATAAAATACTAGGGATGGTAATGGTTAGAATATTAACTGTAACCGATGGATATCCGATCCGATAAAAAATCCGTCAGTGGACCCGATGGTGCATCCATGAAGGTTTGGTTCTCACAAAAAGTTACCAGTGGATAATCCGTTAGGATTTGGTTTTTTTTACAATAATCCGACGGATAGTCCAAAATCCGAATGAAGTAAAAATATATATATATATATATATATATATATATATATATATATATATATATATATAAAGGTATTCTATATATAAAAAAATCATACATAATATTGACGAAATAAAATTATTTCATACATAAAGCACCTAATTGATTTTATCTAGTTTATTACTATATTGTCTAATACCTACTTATGGTCCCCCAATAATTAAGTAGCTAACTTTATAGTTTTAAAAGTATTTTATAATTTTTTTTAAATCTATTGAACAATTACGTATACGGATTAACCGCGGATGATCCACATCCGTTGTGGATGCAGATTTGGTAAATATTTCTAAAATCCGATGGTTAATGGATGCGGATATGGTTATCATTTTTATTTACGGATGTGGATATGGTTATGCCATTTTTCGAGGATATCCGACCCGTTTCCATCCCTATAAAATACGCTAAGACCTAAATTTTATTTAAAATCCCCAAGTCCCTAAAAGTTTAATTTAATGTCACTAAGACCCTAAAAGTTTATTTTAATTACACTAAAGACCTAATTTTCTTTTAATGTCACTAAGACCTCAAAAGTTCATTTTAAATACACTAATAATCTAAATGTTTATTTAAAATACACTAATACCTTAAAATTATATTATAATTACACTAAGGCCCTAAAACTTTATTTAATATCACTAATGCCCTAAAAGTTAAATTTAAGAGATTATTACCCAAAGGGTCTTGAAGAGACCACCTCGTGACCTAACAAGACCGGGTCTATAGTCTCTTCTTACTATAGGACACAAACTAAATTTAACACTATAAGCCTATTTTCCCAATTACTGTTTTACCCTTTTTTATTTTCTAACTTCCTATATATACTAATTTATATTAAAAATATTTTTAAAACCCTAATCACTATCCTCTCTCTTTCTCCTCACAGTTGGTGAGTCGATCTATGGTGATGTTCGTGAAGACCATGGAAGCACCGTTGTCGGATCTGACAAGAACACTGTCGCCGGAGAAGATCTGAGGTAGGGTTTGCTGAAGAAGATCTCGCCGAGGAAGGAGTTCGTAATTTTTGATGTAAGTATTTCGTGCTCAGATCTCTGTCCGAGTAGCCGCAGATTTCTTGTGTAGATCGATCTTCTTCTACGGCGAAGAGAAGAGTTCTCCGCCTTCCAGCAGATCGGAAATGGAGTTCCGCCAGAGCTTGGTTCGTAATCGAATCGGAGCTTCGCCTCAGCTTCTTTTCGAAGCTTCCATGCGAGGAGCTCATGGATGGTGCAGAGTTAGTGGACATAACTAGGGCTTGTGGTGCAATTTGCTAAATTAAATTAAGAAGGGATTGTGGTGCAATTTACTAAATTAAATTAAGAAGGCACTGTTGTGCAATTTACTAAATTTACTTTCAATTCAGTGAAATCTCTATACTGAATATGATTAAACTATATGGAAAACCAATTTGGGTGAATAAAGTAAGATATATATTCTTTTCCACGTTTATTCAAACTATATCAGTTGAAAACATGTGTAAAAAATGGTAATTATTTGGGATTTTAGGCATCACAAGATAAGAAGAGCGTGGATGTTGGTGTTAATTTTTTTGTTGGAAATCTAGGAACTATTCAGTGCATTTGGTTTTTTTTCCATTGACTTAATAATTTGTCTTTAAGTAATTGTAATATTTTTTTATTTTGTCTGTGTAATAATTAATCAGATTAAAGTAATTAATTAAGGTAATTAACTTAATTGTTTTAGTTTTGATCTTCTTGAGTTGTTTTTTTTCATATAAATAAATTTGAATTAAGATAATAATGAAACTCAATAAATTTTGTCTAAATGCTCATAACTTTACTGATTATACGAGAGATGCTCAGTAAATTTACTGAGCACGCTCAACAAGTTATTGAGCACGCTTAGCAAGTTATTAAACACGCTCAGCAAGTTACTGAGCAAACGTGAATACTCAGTAAAGTCACACAACAAAAAAATTCGAATACTCAACAATTTTTTTTGACACTCAGAACTTTTTTCTGATACTCAGCAACTTTTTTCTGATACTCAGCAACTTTTTTCATGCACAGTAGCCCATGCTCACTACTTTTTTCATGCCCAGCACCCTAGGCTTAGAACTATTTTCTATGCTCAGAATTTTTTTCCATGCTCAGAACTTTTTCCGGCGGTGGCCGGAGGTGGCCGGTGGTAGTGGTCGGAGCTGGAAATTATTTGATAATTAATGAAGGAGGAGAGAGAAAAAATGATAAAGAAGGAGAAAAATTAATGGTAATGGAAGAGAGAGAGTAATGGTAGTCTAGGAGAGAGAAATAATCGATTTTTTGTTTTATATGCACTAGAAGGGTAGTTATGACATTGGATATCTTATTGGCCTCTAAGAAGGAGAGAGAGATTGACTAGCTTCTATGTGGCACTATAATATTCTTTAAGACCCTTTAGGTAATTGACCCTAAATTTAATGTCACTAAGGTTCTAAAATTTGGTTTTAAATACCACAAGGCCCTGAAAGTTTATTTTTATGTCACTATTTAAAATACACTAATACCCTAAAATTATATTTAATATACACTAAGGCCTTACAATTATATTATAATTACTCTAAGGTCCAAATATATTATTTAATTCCACTTTGGCCATACAAGTTTAATCTAATGTCATTAAGGCCTTAAATATTTATTTTAATGTCACTAAGGCCTTAAAAGTTTATCTTAATATCAATAAAGCCCTAAAAGTTTATTTTAAATACGCTAAGACCCTAATTTTTTTTTTTTAAATACAATAATCCCCTATAATTAATTTTAATGGCACGAAGACCCAAAAATTATATTTCAATTACATTAAGGACCTAAAAGTTTATCTAAATTACACTGATGCCCAAATTTTTATCCTAAATAAACTAAGGACGAAATTATTATCTTAATTAGAATAAAACCTAAATTTTCATTTATATACATAAAGGCCCCTACTTAGGGAAATTTCATCTAACATATACTTTATCAAATTACACAAGTCCTCCAACTTATTAAAAATTACACAAATTTCCCTAGAATTAAAAAAATTACACTGAATCACTTTTTTTTACAAATTAAACGCACTACAAACTACTAAAACATTTCACAACAATTTAGAGTTAAAAAAGTTGGAATTGAAATCTTTTTTTTATTTCTGAAATTTAAAGGAATAAAAAGTGTTGGATTGAAAATGTACCTGGAATCTATGTTGTAGATCTCCCCGCTTAGGCGTCAACTCCCTCATCAGCCGCTTACGCCTAGTTAAAATTCTAGGCGTTTTTGCCTAAGCGCCTTAGTCACCGTGGAATAGGCGCCTAGCCCGTCTAGGCGCCGATTAATGGAAAAATATGGCCGCTGGTGGTCCTTTGTGTGTTCTAAATAAATGCAATAAATAATCGAACCACAACCGCAAGTGTACGGTTGTCCCAAGTAGTATAACTGATAAAACAGATTCGTTCCAAGGACGGGATGGTTGACTACAATGCTTAACTATTAATGATTGAATGCACTTATGAAAGCAAATAAAGATAATATGTTTGTTTGGTTTTGTATTAATGCTAAATAAATGAAAGACAATTATTAAAATGCAAATAAAAGCTAAGACGCAAATAGAATGATGTAAAACGCAATATGAGAAGTAGCACTTGAGAACGCAAGGATCCTCCCAATCTTATTTCCTAACTTATGTTGTTTAAGGGCTAAATTGGTCAACTACAATGGTTGGGATTCTAAATTCCTTATACCCCCGTCAGGGTGGACTATAAGGCGATCCTAGAGTGTCACTAGTCCCGTCAGGGTAAATATGATCCACCTTTGGATGTTTAAGTTTTATTACCTCATTGGCCCTAGAAGTAGCTAAGTTCGTCAGAATCAATAGCTTCTATCCTAGATTGAATAAATGGTTCTGTATCTAAACCCTCCGTCAGGATGATCCAATCGCCACTAATTGGAATAGCCTAAATACTAACACCTGTTCCTAGTTCATGACGCTAAAAACAGTAAATATTCTCAATTTATCGAAAAGAGTAAAAGCCCCAATCTAGTTTAATTTAACAGAAACCCAAATTCAACATTCATTATTCAATACGATTGGGATTCACCCATTAATTGTTCTCAAGCACTATGAAAAGCTTAGCTCATATTAAAAAGAAAAATAACTAAATTAAAAGAAATAAGACTCATATTGTTTTACAGAAATAAAAATACAGAGAAACCTAATTTCGGAATTGGTTTGACTGTGAATTGGAGAGTCTCCAGCTCCAAGCTTCTTCTTTTCCTTCTTTCTGCTTCTTCTCTGGACACTCTCTTCTAAGGATGATTTGAATTGAAGAATAAAATGAGAGGTACTGAATAATGAGGTCTAAAAGCCTATTTATAATGATAAAATCGGATTAGGGCTTTTACTTAAGGTTTAAGTGAAAATTAGAAAAGCCCAAGTCCACTAATTAAACCCAAATCCCGTAACTGCTGCACCACCTCCACTAAAACAGCTCTAGCCGATTCTTTATAACTCCGATTGACCTCAAATCACTTGCTAAATTTCCGTAACTCGATAAGGAATATAATCTCTTCAAAGGTAAGCGGCTAAATCAACTCGTAAGTGCCTCGAAATCAGAAATCTTTGGCCTATTTTCTAGATTTGTAGCTTCAAAATATAATTCTTTTCGGGATATATCTTCAAGCTTTGACTTCATTACACGATCTTTGACTTTATTCTCGGATTCCTCTCCTTGCTAATATTCAAAACCTACAAACTTTTCACTAAAACAAGCAATATTACGCGCAAAAGTTTAATAAATCAAAAATACTAGAAATAAAAGGGAATTCGGATTATTGCATATTTAGCCCAAAAGTCTATCAAATTAATCAAATAAACATAAAAAATGATGTCTCCCAAAGGCATAAAATTAGAACATTTAGGGAGACATCAGCCGCCTAGGTGCCGATTAATGGCAAAACATGCCCGCATAGGCCTTCTTGTTATTTGTCTTATTCTAAAAAATTCTATAGTTGATATTATAAGTTAATTATTAGTATTTTCATATTAATACAGTGTTGTTAGATGAATTTTATGACTTAAATAATTAAATTTGCTATGCTTACTACATATACATTACTATATATACAATGTTACACTGCATGATTCAAAACCGTATAATTCCGCCTAGGTCCTGTGTAATCCCGCCTAGGAGCTAGGCGCCGGTCGACCGTTTAGGCCGCAAGACCGAGATCTACAACATAGCCTGGAATGATAGAGATATAAGCTTAAACCAATATTAATCAATCATAAAAAGACGAAATCAAAGAAAAAAAAATTAATGTTAGGTTTGATTTTTAAGGAAATAATTAAAAAAATGAGAAATAAATGTTTGTTAGAAAAATTTGATACCCGTGTGATGAAGGAATGGAACCTATAAAACTATGAATTGGTCGCCTAAAGCTCTAGAGCTCCGATTTTTTTTTGCCTTTGAGTGGTTATGGAAGAATTAGAAAGAGTTGGTTGTTTTATAGCTAAATCTTACTGGCGAAGACATGTGTCGTCAATTGTTTTCAAATATCATCACGGGTAACAAGGTGAACAACCACATGCAAGGTACACCAGCAAGGGTTGGCCTAGAAAACTAAAAATTCCTTATCCGCGACGAAATTATTGTCATGGATAAGAATTCCTAATTTAGAAAGTTAGACGCGACGAAAATTATTGTCGCGGTTGAGATACCATCTCTCACGGCGTGTTCATTATCAAGAACATGTCGCTGTTGATAACCCATATCTGGAAACATGTTCTTTGTTTACCTGCGATGACATGTCGCCGCGGTTGAGTAATAATTGATTTTTCCCCTTTTCTTTCTTGAAAACAATTAACCCATTTTTTCATGTCTAAAAATAATTAACCAATATCAACATATATAACAATTTGACACAATATCACCAATCAAATAATCAATCACATTCTAAACGTAAATTATTTTGACAATATTACAAAATGAAAAACACTCTCGTAATGTTTAGTCAGTCTCGTACCCATCAATGGTTATATTATCTCCATCACTATCGATGTATCTTATCAAATGGATCATCTCCGTACTCCTCCAACGTGTCCTCATTTACTTCAATATCATCTTCGATTAAGTTCTTGGGTCCCAACAAGGAAGGATCAATATCTATCCCTTCACTAGTAGTTAAACGTAATACTGAGTATTTTGCCAAGTTCATATCAACTAAAAGAATGGTGATCAGGTTTGGACTAGTGGATATCGATTCCACACCCTATAAATTGGGGCTGCATACGTCTCGGTCAGTTACTTCTCAAACATCTTTCTACCCATTTTGTGACTTTTTTGCATTAATTTTATCCATATAAAAACCCTTTTTGCTTGAGTGGTGAAAATGTAGGGGTATTCACTCCACCAGAAAGAACTTGTGTTAATAATTGTTTTCCCGTGTTGATTTCCTCTTTTTTGCTCTCTAGCCGTTGTTATACCACCTACACGCGAACACACAACTGGACCATCATTACAACATTCCACCTTCATAATTTTGACTAACTCGCTGTAATAAGTTATTCCATTTGTGATTGTACAAACTCCTTAATCCCAAGTCACTTTCTTTTCTCCCTTGTCACGAGTAACCCATTTGACCTAATTCACAACACATAAATCAAATCCATATATGGTGCCATTAGACATGATGTCCAACAAATATAATTCATCTGAAGCAAATGGATCACCAGTTTTGCGCATTAAATACACATATCCACAACAAGAGTTATTAGTTGTAATAGGGCAGAAGTAATGATAAAAAGTGGGTCTCAAATCATCATACACAGTCAACATTTCATCATCTACAATCGGGTTACTAATGTGATCTTTTTTTTTTCCACCATGTTTCGTCCAAACCTCTTAGTTGACAAAAAACCATATCTAAAAAGATTCGCTCTAACATCGTTTATATAAAATTTTCGATTATTGAAATAATGATTACACAGACATAAAATGTAACCGGTACTAGTGGTGGGCCTAAATGTGTGATAAAATACCGAATAATAAAAGCTCACACACCTATGGTAATCCATGAGAAACTCTCCGCAAGTGCACAAATCGTTCACAAGTAATAGAAAATAAGTAAAAGTTTGTTCTCAGGGATTTAGGCAGTTAGCTCAAGTTTGTGTTTAATATAAGAGTAGATTTAGATGTTTTGATTAAAAGATAATAATAAGGATAGATTTGTTTAGCATAAATAATTTAATAAGAGTGTAAAGGATAGTAACCTAGGTTTGTTAATATGCACTACCTTACTAATTCGTTATTCTAATTATAAGTATGAAATAAGAAATAATAATTAGTTGGGATTCTATAATCCCTCTAACTCCCGTCAAGTAGCTTAGAAAGAAAGCTCAACACTACCAGGGGACTTGGGTAAGGGGACCCCATGCAATGATCGGTGGTTAACTCTAACCCTGATGTCTCTCTAGTTAGACAAGCCCGTTAGGATCAATATTGAACACTAGACGATTATGATGTGTTTCCATTCCTTAAACCCCCCGCCAGGATGACAAATAGGATATTAAGGTCAAACTAGAGGTGTATAGGCTCTAGTAAGAATAAAATTATAAAGTCAAGCTCAAATTAATTAAAATTACAAAATAGTATTCTAAGGTTTAGACATATACATAACCGAAGCTCTAATACTTTAAACAATAATAAAACTAAATAATAAAAGCTTATAAATATGGTTAAGTTAGAAATCTATAGCTAGTTACCCTAATTGTAGAGATAGAGGAATGTAGAATTGATGCTGTGATGCTCCAGTCTGTTGCTTCCTCTCTAGGTCGACTTGCTATGAATATCTTGTAAAGGATGCTCACTGGAATGCTAAGGACAAGTCCCTAACGACATATATATATATATATATATATATATATATATATATATATAGGTGCATCGACATTTTTTAGGTCTTTGGCTAGGTTTTAGAGTCCTAATCCATCTCAAACCCGTTTTCTTAAAAAGTTGACTAGTTGGCCCATGGAGTTTGTAAAATTCGTAGCTCCTTCGCTACAACTCCAAGTTATTCACCATTAGTGGACGAGCTTACGTAATTGAAAACCCTCTACGATTTTGAAATGGGTCTTTTCAAATTTTTGGTAGATTTTACGCGAAATTAAAAATACTACACTTTCCAAGTCTAGTGAGACAGCTTTTGCACTTTCTAAAAATGGCTTCTTTAGTCTTTTAACTACTGGTTTCGTCTTTAATCTTCTTTCCTCCACTCCTTATCCATGTTTTGTCATCTAATACCATTTTTGTACCTAAGATCTTCAAATTTAACACATAAATTACACAAAAATGCTCTAAAAGTAACAAATCTCTAAAACAAGGCAAGAAATGAGAAACTAACAAATAATAGGAAAAAACCCTTTAGCTAAGCACATAATACACCTAAAATGATATCTCGTGACTAGATTATTCTATCGCAAATATCGAGACATCAACTAGCCATGTGTTTTTTTGCAAAAATTATAAATACCCTCACACCCGACAAATATTCTCTCATAACGCAATTATTTGATTTAATCAATCTCTCTTAATAATTAGGCTTATCATCTATATTGAGATAATCAGATAATTATAACCAAATAAAAATTTGAAAACAAAATTTAAAATGATCGATTATATAAAAAATATATACTATAACCTCTAAAAAACACACAATAATATAAAATTCCATTCACATAATCAAAGCATAGTTAAACATGTAGTAAATTTAAAACAAATTAGGAAAAAAATTATATTTTTAAAAATACCTAATTTGGAAAATTTAATGGAGTTTTTGAAATAGAAGTAGGACCCACAGGTGTATGGTGGAGTTTACAAGTTTCGTTAATGATGTAGCGGATCACGGGTTGCAAATTGGAGAATTCTTTAGAGTAATTAATGTGGGTAGGGCTTTAAATTTTGGGAGTAAAGCAAGATTAATGGTGTTCTGCCGATGGCAGCTAAGTACTACTTATTTACTGGCGATGACATATGTCGTCTCCAGTGATAAATTAGTTGTCGTGAGTAAATGACAACCGCGACGACATCAAAATCAAGGCGGATAAATACATCAACATCGACTATTCATTTTTTTCTCCGATACGAATAATGTCACAAGTATATACCACTGGCGAATAAGCTTTTTGTCGTCAGTATTAATTTCAAAGAGACGACGATTTTTGTCGTCAGTATTAATTTCAAAGAGACGACGATTTTTGTTATCGTCGAAAGATTTTTGTCGTCAGACACGTCACAATGGCGATGGCGTGCGTGTCATTGCGGAAATTCTGGTCGGAAATGATCACACGTGTAGTAGAAACAAAACTACCATCGCTTTTTAACTGTCGTGCTCGACGATCAAGTGTAAGTAACCAAACTACTAACGTGAATTCTCACTGTTTGTATGTCTAAAGATGCGTTTTCGCTGCAGAAAATATCTCTTTTGTGATGTCACAAAAAACGTCCTTTGTAGCAGCCATTGTATTCTTGATCTCAAGAAAAGAAGAAAAAGGAAGAGGCGGAGGGTCAGAATGAGGTGTTAAGCGGCAGTTTTAGAGTATGTGAGGTGGTAGAGATGAGTTGTGGTAGTGAAAGTTAGAGAGAAGAGAAAAAAATTGTTAGAGACAAATTACTTAGATTAACTTTGACTTTCATGTCTTAATAGTTCTCCTAGATTATAATAATAATTTTTTATTTTAATTATATTTTGTTATTCACCCAAACAGTTTCAATAAATTAATTATGAGGTTTCTTTAAAGTGAAAGCGAAATCAATTTTGTTTATATATGTTTACTTGATTGTTATGTAGATCGATATGGCGTTATGCTAGAAAAGACTCAAGATCCTGAATTATTGATGAAAATTGTTTTAGTTTGAACAAATAGACATTCCTTAATAAAAGTGACTAAGAGCTTAATTACAATAATAAATAAACAAATAAACATACACATGATCACGTTTTTAATTTACGTACATGAACAGCAATTTTCAGAGCGAAATTGGAACAGCTAGCAAAGGTTGAGCTTTATGTAATGCAATACCACTCTTTTCGTCCATGTTTAAATTTTGTGGTGTGATGCCATCTTGAAGCTTCCAATCGAATGAATTTAGCAATGACCCTAACATTGTTGGAAGCAACTTTCTTACCAAGGGCATTCCTGGGCAAATTCTTCTTCCTGAACCAAAAGGAAGCAACTCAAAATCGGCACCTCGGACATCTAATTTCGATTCCCAAAATCTCTCAGGCTTAAAATCCAACGGATTCTCCCAAACGCTTGAGTCGCGCATAATTGCCCATACATTTACATGTACTTGTGACCCTTTTTGAATTGTGTATCCACAAAACTCGATATCTTGCTCTACTGTTCGTGGAACTAATGTTGGAAGTGGTGGATGTAACCTGAGAGTTTCTTTCACAACACACTGCAAATAAGGAAGTTGATCCACATCTCTTTCAGTGATTTCTTTGCCTTGGCCTATGACTTGCGCAAGCTCTTGTTTAACCTTTTTCATAGTTTCAGGACTTTTAAGTAGTTCTGCCATAGCCCATTCTAAAGAGCTTGAAGTTGTATCTGACCCGGCAATAAATAGGTCCAAGAACATTCGCTCCATGAGATCTCGGTCAAATTCATCTGGATTGGTTTCAAGGAGTGTGAGAAGATAATCAAGAGCATCATCACCCTTATTTCCAGCACCTGATCCCAATTTTCTTTGTTCCAAACGTTCATCGATGATGCTAATAAAAATATCTAACACCTTGCTAAAATGAATTTTCAAGCGACGTTGAATACCTTGAAGATCAAACTTAATAAATGGGAAGAAATCCGACAAGTTGGGGGCACCTGACTCAATTGCTATGTTCCACATGGCCTCTCTCATATCTTTCATGGAGTCTGTATCTGGAGTCATTACGTTCTTAGAGAAAATGATGTTGCTCATAACATTTAAAGTGGTCATGAAAGCTGCTAAATCTATAGGGACAGCCTCACCCTTTAAACTGTGTTTTCGACAATATTCAATAAGCTCGTGAACCTTGGTAGTGCGTATGTGTTGGCTAGCTTCAACCTTGGTGCCAGAGAATATGCTTGAAGTCATGGCTTTTCGGATGTTTCTCCATCGTGGTGCGAATGGTAGGAAAACAACTGAGTGCTTGTTGTGATCGTGAGCGTGCATTGCGTTGGGCATCCATCTGCTGGAGAAGAGTTTATCTTGTTTTTGTAGGATTTCTTTTGCCATGGCTGGTGAAGATATTACTATTGTGTTAAGTAGACCTAGCTTTAAGCTCATAATTGGACCATATGTTTTTGAAAGTTCAGCTATTGACTTCTGAAAATGCTCTCCGATCATGTGAAGGTTTCCAATGATTGGTAAAGGAAGAGGTCCTGGTGGAAGATTTTTTGGTTTTCTAGAAAATAAAGTGTTGAGACCATGAAACAACGTTAATCCTAACAAGGCTGTGAGTACAATGGTTATGTAATCCATGGTTATTTAGTAGTATTTGAAATAGTAAAAGAATTGTTGAGTTAATGAGATGAATGAATGAGGACTACTCTCACTTCCTTTTATTTATATACTCATAATGTTGATTATTATATTATATTTCAACACAACAATCTTGACCTTCTTGCTTCCTGGTTATTTCATATCTGCAACTGCTCTTTAGTCTTTTTCAGTATACTTTTAACAAATATTTATATCAGTCGTATACTACTGTTAGAATTTATTATTATGCATCCAAGGAAAGTAGGCTTTAAGTCAATTTTCTATGTCTTCGGGAAGGAGAATTATATTTCACTCAAGCGTGAATTTACTTTTGCTCGAGGTGTCGCTCTCTGATTTCGGGATTGTCGTTTAAATTTATCTAAGTATGATCATCGTGAAATCCAAGCACTTCAGACTATTAGTGTATAACACTCCGGAGATTAGCTATTATCACTTGAATATCAACAAGGGATGAAGAATATACTATCAATTTACAATTTTTCTTTTTTTTCGAGTAAAGACAACTGAAACCACGTTTAATGGACTAAAGATGTTACTGTCAACGTTGTTTTGACCATTTTATTAGCATTCAATTTTATTTTTTGTTATGTCTCCAAGTGTACACTTAAAAATATTGTTTTCAGTATTGTTTATTATATATAATTGATCTCTGCTCTTCTTCGCAAGTGCCCTATCCAGTGTAAGTGTAACAGTCCTGTCACCGATAATTACATTTTTAGTCGCCCATAATCACCAATGATTGTATTTGTTTTACTCATGACGATATGTCGTCACCATACTTTCTCGCCATTAAATCGTCGTTAGAAATACCCTTCCACGACAAATTCTGAATAGTCATTGTATTTAGACCGTTATTACTGTCGACGACACTTTTCGTCGCGGATAATAGCATCACAAACCACGACAACCATTAGTCATCGGAGAACCAGTTATGCGCGAATAAAGTATTTGTCAAGGATAAACATATCACGGGCGACAACTTCTTTGGTCGCCAATATTTTACTTGTGACAGGCAGTTGTCGTCGCGAGTAATGTTTATTTATTTTTTTATAAAATTTTGTATTATTTATTATATATTTATTTATTTTAAAATTTGTAATTAGGTTAGATTTTTTTTATATTTATAAAATCACAATAAATCCCAATACACATTAATCTGTATAAATAATAATAATATGATATAAATAAAATAATTTAAAAGTAGATCAAATAATTACAAACGGTTAAACAAATTTAAAAACCAATAAAAAATTTAAATCATCAAAAAAAATCAAAATTAAAAGCCATTAGACATAAAGTCTAGTAAACTATTATTCAATCATTTGATAAATCTTCATCTTCTTCATCTTTAAGATTTCTTTTAGAGCGACGACTGACTGAAGCACCAGGATGAGAACCTGGAAAAATATTAGAGGATGCGACAGGATCATAAGTCGATAGGCTCTCGGCTTCCCTAGACTTATTTTACCCAATCAGGGCTTTACTAAACTGATCGAAATTATACGTGGGATAGGTGGTAGCCGTGGAGCTCATCGATCTGTCAACTTCTGGAATGTATGGATGATGGTCCCTTGAAATCAAGTAATCGCTGATGGCCCCTATCATCCCGTTCATATCCCTCACCAATTGATCAGATGACATAGCATATCTCGAATGTTTGTCCTTCAGAGGGGTTTCAACACCAGGCGCCTAAGTCCGCCTCCCTTGACCCATATCTTTGCAATCCCCGTTGCGGACATCATCCACTTGATCTTTCTATGTCAAAGCAGGTATAGATGATGATGATCCTAATAATTGAGTTTATGTTTCCTTGACTTGTTCACGCATAAGAAATCTCAGTGCGTCCTGTTACATGAATAAATACATAACAATTAATAAAATTTCAAACGTGAAATAAATAATTGAAATACTTACATTAGATTTATCATAACCACCCATCCTTTACTCAATTCTTTCTTTGTCACACTCAACTATTATAGAAGAAGTCTACCATTGGAGAAATGACCAATCCTGCTATTAAGGCCTCAACTGGTCCCCACTGGGTTTTTCTCCCCATCCTATTTTCTTCAAGGGTCAGAGTGTTGGTATTATTCAATAAAAAATGAATGACTTAAAATGTTATCACAAACATATCCCCCCGCGTCCTAGAATAAATTTTTCGAACCGGCACTACTCGAACATTTTTTGCTTTGCCCGGTTAGCCTTGTTTTCTTAAGGCCGTCTCTGTTTACGTAACAAAAAATATGTTAAATAATAAACTATATATATATTCATAACTTATAACCACCAATAATATCACCTACGATTTTATCGTGTCTCACATTTTACAACTCTTTGCCCAACTCTCGGGCGTCTGATCATCGAGGATTTTACCCGTGCGGTAATATACCTTCTTCATTCGATACTTATCGTTGGTACATGTAAAGTAAGGTTACCGAAGATGTTAGGCTAATCCGGCCTCCGCATCTAATTGTCAATACATAATAAATCATGTTCATAAAATATTCAATTCTTGTTATTCCAATAAAGGGGGACATGTAAGGTAACATTGTTAGGAAAGGAAATTACCTGTAATCGATCAAGATCTCGTTGTTGCTTGTCCGATGGGACTTCGGCCCAACTCTAATAGCAGGGTGGGACCTTCTCCCGCACTGTGAGCTCGATAACCTGGCTCACATGCTTTCCATATTTTGTCGCTGGATTCTACATCTGATCAAAGACACACAAATCTACAAGGAGTTGACCTGCCCGCCTCTTCATCGCCTTATAGGCTAACTGCAGGGTTGCCCGTCCCTTGGACTTTCTAGTATTTTTATGTTATAATGCATAATAAAATAAAAAACAGAAATTAATATAGATCATACCAAGAGCATTATAACCGAGATAGGTTGATCGGGTTGCGTGATAAATCTTGCACATCTCCTTCTCCGTCATGTTCTCTGGGCATAACTGAGGCCATCTGCATTTAATAGTATATTTAAATACCTAAAGGCCCATAAAATTTATTTAAAATACACTAAGACCCTAAATTTTATTTAATATACACTAATAAAATACTAGGGATGGTAATGGTTAGAATATTAACTGTAACCGATGGATATCCGATCCAATAAAAAATCCGTCAGTGGACCCGATGGTGCATCCATGAGGGTTTGGTTCTCACAAAAAGTTACCAGTGGATAATCCGTTAGGATTTGGTTTTTTTACAATAATCCGACGGATAGTCCAAAATCCGAATGAAGTAAAAAAAATATAAAATAAAAACATATATTATATATAAAGGTATTCTATATATAAAAAAATCATACATAATATTGACGAAATAAAATTATTTCATACATAAAGCACCTAATTGATTTTATCTAGTTTATTACTATATTGCCTAATACCTACTTATGGTCCCCCAATAATTAAGTAGCTAACTTTATAGTTTTAAAAGTATTTTATAATTTTTTTTTTAAATCTATTGAACAATTACGTATACGGATTAACCGCGGATGATCCACATCCGTTGTGGATGCATATTTGGTAAATATTTCTAAAATCCGATGGTTAATGAATGCGGATATGGTTATCATTTTTATTTACGGAAGTGGATATGGTTATGCCATTTTTCAAGGATATCCGATCCGTTTCCATCCCTATAAAATACGCTAAGACCTAAATTTTATTTAAAATCCCCCAAGTCCCTAAAAGTTTAATTTAATGTCACTAAGACCCTAAAAGTTTATTTTAATTACACTAAAGACCTAATTTTCTTTTAATGTCAGTAAAACCTCAAAAGTTCATTTTAAATACACTAAGAATCTAAATGTTTATTTAAAATACACTGATACCTTAAAATTATATTATAATTACACTAAGGCCCTAAAACTTTATTTAATATCACTAATGCCCTAAAAGTTAAATTTAATGTCACTAAGGCTCTAAAATTTGGTTTTAAATACCACAAGGCCCTGAAAGTTTATTTTAATGTCACTATTTAAAATACACTAAGACCCTAAAATTATATTTAATATACACTAAGGCCTTACAATTATATTATAATTACACTAAGGTCCAAATATATTATTCAATTTCACTTTGGCCATACAAGTTTAATCTAATGTCATTAACGCCTTAAATATTTATTTTAATGTCACTAAGGCCCTAAAAGTTTATCTTAATATCAATAAAGCCCTAAAAGTTTATTTTAAATACACTAAGACCCTAATTTTTTTATTTTAAATACAATAACCCCCTATAATTAATTTTAATTGCACGAAGACCTAAAAATTATATTTTAATTACATTAAGGACCTAAAAGTTTATCTAAAATACACTGATGCCCAAATTTTTATCCTAAATAAACTAAGGACGAAATTATTATCTTAATTAGAATAAAAACCTAAATTTTCATTTATATACATAAAGGCCCCTACTTTGTGAAATTTCATCTAACATATATTTTATCAAATTACACAAGTCCTCCAACTTATTAAAAATTACACAAATTTCCCTAGAATTAAAAAAATTACACTGAATCACTTTTTTGTACAAATTAAACGCACTACAAACTACTAAAACATTTCACAAAAATTTAGAGTTAAAAAAGTTGGAATTGAAATCTTTTTTTTTTATTTCTGAAATTTAAAGGAATAAAAAGTGTTGGATTGAAAATGTACCTGGAATCTATGCTGTAGATCTCCCCGCTTAGGCATCAACTCCCTCATCAGCCGCTTACGCCTAGTTAAAATTCTAGGCGTTTTTGCCTAAGCGCCTTAGCCACCGTGGAATAGGCGCCTATCCCGTCTAGGCGCCGATTAATGGAAAAATATGGCCGCCTAGGCACCGATCAATGGCAAAACATGCACGCATAGGCCTTCTTGTTATTTTTCTTATTCTAAAAAATTCTTTAGTTGATATTATAAGTTAATTATTAGTATTTCATATTAATACAGTGTTGTTAGATGAATTTTATGACTTAAATAATAAAATTTGCTATGATTACTACATATACATTACTATATATACAATGTTACACTGCATGATTCAAAACCGTATAATTCCGCCTAGGCCCTGTGTAATCCCGCCTAGGAGCTAGGCGCCGGTCGACCATTTAGGCCGCAAGACCGAGATCTACAACATAGCCTGGAATGATAGAGATTTATGCTTAAACCAATATTAATCAATCATAAAAAGACAAAATCAAAGAAAAAAATTAATGTTAGGTTTGATTTTTAAGGAAATAAATAAAAAAATGAGAAATAAATGTTTGTTGGAAAGATTTGATATCCGTGTGATGAAGGAATAGAATCTATAAAACTAAGAATTGGTCGCCTGAAGCTCTAGAGCTCCGATTTTTTTTTGCCTTTGAGTGGTTATGGAAGAATTAGAAAGAGTCGGTTGTTTTATAGCTAAATCTTACTGGCAAAGACATGTGTCGTCAACTGTTTTCAAATATCATCACGGGTAACAAGGTGAACAACCACATGCAAGGCACACCAGCAAGGTTTGGCCTAGAAAACTAAATATTCCTTATCCGCGACGAAATTATCGTCATGGATAAGAATTCCTAATTTAGAAAGTTAGACACGACGAAAATTATTGTCGCGGTTGAGATACCATCTCTCACGGCGTGTTCATTATCAAGAACATGTCACAGTTGATAACCCATATCTGGCAACATGTTCTTTGTTTACCCGCGGCGACATGTCGCCGCGGTTGAGTAATAATTGATTTTTCCCCTTTTCTTTCTTGAAAACAATTAACCCATTTTTTCATGTCTAAAAATAATTAACCAATATCAACATATATAACAATTTGACACAATATCACCAATCAGAGAATCAATCACATTCTAAACGTAAATTATTTTGACAATATTACAAAATGAAAAACACTCTCGTAATGTTTAGTCAGTCTCGTACCCTTCAATGGTTATATTATCTCCATCACTATCGATGTATCTTATCAAATGGATCATCTCCGTACTCGTCCAACGTGTCCTCATGTACTTCATTATCATCTTCGATTAAGTTCTTGGGTCCCAACAATGAAGAATCAATATCTATCCCCTCACTAGTAGTTAAACGTAATAATGAGTATTCTGCCAAATTCATATCAACTAAAAGAATGGTGATCAGGTTTGGACTAGTGGATATCGATTCCACACCCTATAAATTGGGGTTGCATACGTCTCAGTCAGTTACTTCTCAAACATCTTTCTACCCATTTTGTGACTTTTTTGCATTAATTTTATCCATATAAAAACCCTTTTTGCTTGAGTGGCGAAAATGTAGGGGTATTCACTCCACCAGAAAGAACTTGTGTTGATAACTGTTTCCCTGTGTTGATTTCCTCTTTTTCGCTCTCTAGCCGTTGTTATACCACTTACACGCGAACACACAACTGGACCATCATTACAAAATTCCACCTTCATAATTTTGACTAACTCGCTGTAATAAGTTATTCCATTTGTGATTGTACAAAATCCGTAATCCCAAGTCACTCTCTTTTCTCCCTTGTCACGAGTAACCCATTTGACTTAATTCACAACACATAAATCAAATCCATATATGGTGTCATTAGACATGATGTCCAACAAATATCATTTCATCTGAAGCAAATGGATCACCAGTTTTGCGCATTAAATACACATATCCACAACAAGAGTTATTAGTTGTAATAGGGCAAAAGTAATGATAAAAAGTGGGTCTCAAATCAGCATACACAGTCAACATTTCATCATCTACAATCGAGTTACTAATGTGATCTTTTTTTTTTCACCATGTTTCGTCCAAACCTCTTAGTTAACAAAAAACCATATCTAAAAAGATTCGCTCTAACATCGTTTATATGAAATTTTCGATTATTGAAATAATGATTACACAGACATAAAATGTAACCGGTACTAGTGGTGGCCTAAATGTGATAAAATACCGAATAATAAAAGCACATACACCTATGGTAATCCATGAGAAACTCTCCGCAAGTGCACAAATCGTTCACAAGTAATAGAAAATAAGTAAAAGTTTGTTCTCAGGGATTTAGGCATTTAGTTCAAGTTTGTGTTTAATATAAGAGTAGATGATTTAGATGTTTTGATTAAAAGATAATAATAAGGATAGATTTGTTTAGCATAAATAATTTAATAAGAGTGTAAAGGATAGTAACCTAGGTTTGTTAATATGCACTACCTTACTAAGTCGTTATTCTAATTATAAGTATTATATAATAAATATATAATTAGTTGGGATTCTATAATCCCTCTAACTCCCGTCAGAGTAGCTTAGAAAGAAACCTCAACACTACCAGGGGTCTTGGGTAAGGGGACCCCGCACAATGATCGGTGGTTAAATCTAACCCTAATGTCTCTCTTGTTAGACAAGCCCGTTAGGATCAGTATTGAACACTAGACGATTATGATGTGTTTCCGTTCCCTAAACCCCCCGCCAGGATGACAATATAGGATATTAAGGTCAAACTAGAGGTGTATAGGCTCTAGCAAGAATAAAATTATAAAGTCAAGCTCAAATTAATTAAAATTACAAAATAGTAACCGAAGCTCTAATAATTTAAACAATAATAAAACTAAATAATAAAAGCTTATAAATATGGTTAAGTTAGAAATCTATAGCTAGTTACCCTAATTGTAGAGATAGAGGGATGTAGAATTGATGATGTGATTCTCCAGTCTGTTGCTTCCTCTCTAGGTCGACTTACTATGAATATCTTGTAAAGGATGCTCAATGGAACGCTAAGGACAAGTTCCTAACGACATATATATATATATATATATATATATATATATATATATATATATATATATATATATATATAGGTGCATCGACATTTTTTAGGTCTTTGGCTAGGTTTTAGAGTCCTAATCCATCTCAACCCCGTTTTCTTAAAAAGTTTACTAGTTGGCCCATGGAGTTTGTAAAATTCGTAGCTCCTTCGCTACAACTCCAAGTTATTCGCCATTAGTGGACGAGCTTACGTAATTGAAAACCCTCTATGGTTTTGAAATGGGTCTTTTCAAATTTTCGGTAGATTTTACGCGAAATTAAAAATACTACACTTTCCAAGTCTAGTGAGACAGCTTTTGCACTTTCTAAAAATGGCTTCTTTAGTCTTTTAACTACTGGTTTCGTCTTTAGTCTTCTTTCCTCCACTCCTTATCCATTTTTTGTCATCTAATACCATCTTTATACCTAAGATCTTCACATTTAACACATAAATTACACAAAAATGCTCTAAATGTAACAAATCTCTAAAACAAGGCAAGAAACGAGAAACTAACAAATAATAGGAAAAAACCTTTAGCTAAGCACATAATACACTTAAAATGATATCTCGTGACTAGATTATTCTATCGCAAATATCGAGACATCAACTAGCCATGTGCTTTTTTGCAAAAATTATAAATACCCTGACACCCGACATAAATTCTCTCATAACACAATTATTTGATTTAATCCATCTCTCTTAATAATTAGGCTTATCATCTATATTGAGATAATCAGATAATTATAACCAAATAAAAAATTGAAAACAAAATTTAAAATGATCGATTATATAAAAAATATATACTATAACGTCTAAAAAACACACAATAATATAAAAATTCCATTCACATAATCAAAGCATAGTTAAACATGTAGTAAATTTAAAACAAATTAGGAAAAAATTATATTTTTTAAAATACCTAATTTGGACAATTTAATGGAGTTTTTGAAATAGAAGTAGGACCCACAGGTGTATGGTGGAGTTGACAAGTTTCTTGAATGATGTAGCGGATCACGGGTTGCAAATTAGAGAATTCTTTAGAGTAATTAATGTGGGTAGGGTTTTAAATTTTGGGAGTAAAGCAAGATTAATGGTGTTTCCCCGATGGCAGCTAAGTAGTACTCATTTACTGGCGATGACATATGTCGTCTCCAGTGATAAATTAGTTGTCGTGAGTAAATGACAACAGCGACGACATCAAAATCAAGGCGGATAAATACATCAACATCGACTATTCATTTTTTTCTCCGATACGAATAATGTCACAAGTATATACCACTGGCGAATAAGCTTTTTGTCGTCAGTAATAATTTTAAAGAGACGACGATTTTTGTTATCGTCAAAATATTTTCGTCGCCAGACACGTCACAATGGCGATGACGTCGTGTCATTGCGGAAATTTTGGTCGGAAATGATCACACGTGTAGTAGAAACCAAACTACCATCGCTTTTTAACTGTCCTGCTCGACGATCAAGTGTAAGTAACCAAACTACTAACGTGAATTCTCACTGTTTGTATGTGTTGTAAATTTCTATCAAGATTAGCCTTCAAATCACAATACTCAAGTAACCAAAACCACAAGAAATAAAGCGAGAAAGTAAGAACACTGAATTTATCGTGGTTCAGTCCAAAATAGACCTACATCCACGTTGAGCTCCGATGAGAGGTGTTCAGCCACTAGAAATCACAAGAGATACAATATTTCAGATCACCTTACAATACAAACCACTTAATCAATTGAATACCACTTCTAATCTAATTCTCGAACCCTAAAATACTCAATAAGGCTATCTAGTGATTAATCAAGATGATTATCACAAATTACACGAGATATTACAACCAAGAAGCTATCTAATCGATTACTAGAAGAATTAGAGAATGATCTTCTAAGAACTAGGGTTTAGTGTTTGAGAGAGGCGAGAGAGAGAACGCGTGAGTTGAGAGAAAGGGTTATGACTTCGGTCAAACCCGATTTCCTTATATAAGAGACATAAGCCAAGAGCGAATGAGAGCCGTCAGATGTAAGTAAGATCAAGCGCCCGAGATTTAGCCACGTCATTAAGTAATCAGCCAACCAAATTAAAACACTTCACCGAATATATATCAACATAACATATATATGTATTCTTCAGTATGTCTAAAGATGCGTTTGATTTCGCTGCAGAAAATATCTCTTTTGTGATGTCACAAAAAACGTCCTTTGTAGCAGCCATTGTGATATCAAGAAAAGAAGAAAAAGGAAGAGGCGGAGGGTCATAATGAGGTGTTAAGCGGAAGTTTTAGAGTATGTGAGGTGGTAGAGATGAGTTGTGGTAGTGAAAGTTAGAGAGAAGAGAAAAAAATTGTTAGAGACAAATTACTTAGATTAACTTTGACTTTCATGTCTTAATAGTTCTCCTAGATTATAATAAAATAATTTTTAATTTAATTATATTTTGTTATTCACCCAAACAGTTTCAATAAATTAATTATGAGGTTTCTTTAAGGTGAAAGCGAAATCAATTTTGTTTATATATGTTTACTTAATTGTTATGTATATCGATATGAAGTTATGCTTAAAAAGATTCAAGATCCTGAATTATTGATGAAAATTGTTTTTTCGAACAAAAAAAGAAATATTGTTTTAGTTTGAACAAATAGTTATTCCTTGATAAAAGTGACTAAGCACTTACAATAATAAATAAACAAGTAAACATACACATGATCACGTTTTAATTTACGTACATGGATAGAAATTTTCAGAGCGAAATTGGAACAGCTAGCAAAGGTTGAGCTTTATGTAATGCAATACCACTCTTTTCGTCCATGTTTAAATTTTGTGGTGTGATGCCATCTTGAAGCTTCCAATCGAATGAATTTAGCAATGACCCTAACATTGTTGGAAGCAACTTTCTTACCAAGGGCATTCCTGGGCAAATTCTTCTTCCTGAACCAAAAGGAAGCAACTCAAAATCGGCACCTCGGACATCTAATTTCGATTCCCAAAATCTCTCAGGCTTAAAATCCAACGGATTCTCCCAAACGCTTGAGTCGCGCATAATTGCCCATACATTTACATGTACTTGTGACCCTTTTTGAATTGTGTATCCACAAAACTCGATATCTTGCTCTACTGTTCGTGGAACTAATGTTGGAAGTGGTGGATGTAACCTGAGAGTTTCTTTCACAACACACTGCAAATAAGGAAGTTGATCCACATCTCTTTCAGTGATTTCTTTGCCTTGGCCTATGACTTGCGCAAGCTCTTGTTTAACCTTTTTCATAGTTTCAGGACTTTTAAGTAGTTCTGCCATAGCCCATTCTAAAGAGCTTGAAGTTGTATCTGACCCGGCAATAAATAGGTCCAAGAACATTCGCTCCATGAGATCTCGGTCAAATTCATCTGGATTGGTTTCAAGGAGTGTGAGAAGATAATCAAGAGCATCATCACCCTTATTTCCAGCACCTGATCCCAATTTTCTTTGTTCCAAACGTTCATCGATGATGCTAATAAAAATATCTAACACCTTGCTAAAATGAATTTTCAAGCGACGTTGAATACCTTGAAGATCAAACTTAATAAATGGGAAGAAATCCGACAAGTTGGGGGCACCTGACTCAATTGCTATGTTCCACATGGCCTCTCTCATATCTTTCATGGAGTCTGTATCTGGAGTCATTACGTTCTTAGAGAAAATGATGTTGCTCATAACATTTAAAGTGGTCATGAAAGCTGCTAAATCTATAGGGACAGCCTCACCCTTTAAACTGTGTTTTCGACAATATTCAATAAGCTCGTGAACCTTGGTAGTGCGTATGTGTTGGCTAGCTTCAACCTTGGTGCCAGAGAATATGCTTGAAGTCATGGCTTTTCGGATGTTTCTCCATCGTGGTGCGAATGGTAGGAAAACAACTGAGTGCTTGTTGTGATCGTGAGCGTGCATTGCGTTGGGCATCCATCTGCTGGAGAAGAGTTTATCTTGTTTTTGTAGAATTTCTTTTGCCATGGCTGGTGAAGATATTACTATTGTGTTAAGTAGACCTAGCTTTAAGCTCATAATTGGACCATATGTTTTTGAAAGTTCAGCTATTGACTTCTGAAAATGCTCTCCGATCATGTGAAGGTTTCCAATGATTGGTAAAGGTAGAGGTCCTGGTGGAAGATTTTTTGGTTTTCTAGAAAATAAAGTGTTGAGACCATGAAACAACGTTAATCCTAACAAGGCTGTGAGCACAATGGTTATGTAATCCATGGTTATTTAGTAGTATTTGAAATAGTAAAAGAATTGTTGAGTTAATGAGATGAATGAATGAGGACTACTCTCACTTTCTTTTATTTATATACTCATAATGTTGATTATTATATTATATTTCAACACAACAATCTTGACCTTCTTGCTTCCTGGTTATTTCATATCTGCAACTGCTCTTTAGTCTTTTTCAGTATGCTTTTAACAAATATTTATATCAGTCGTATACTACTGTTACAATTTATTATTATGCATCCAAGGAAAGTAGGCTTTAAGCCTTTAATTTCTATGTCTTCGAGAAGGAGAATAATATTACACTCAAGCGTGAATTAACCTTGGGTAACTCTCTAAGGATGATCATCGTGAAATCCAAGTACTTCAAACTATTAGTGTATAACACTCCGGAGATGAGCTTTTATTAGTTGGACATCAACGAGGAATGTAGAAAATACTATAATTTATAATCTTTCTTTTTATCGATTAAAGACAAGAAATTACGTCTAAGGTACAAAAGATATTACTATCAATGTTGTTTTGACCATTTCATTAGCATTTGATTTTATCTTTTGTCATGTCTACAATGTGGCACACACTTAAATTTATTGTTTTCCAATTTTGTTTAATGCACTTGAATTATTGTAAACCTTGCTTTATTTTTATTTCTCCATTTTTAAGAATATAGTCGTGTACTACTTACTGTAAGTAATTTATAATAATCTGGTTTTTTAGATGATAATAATATTAAAACGTAAAGAGATTAGTTACTAAGAGTTTAACCGATATTGATCGTTAACCGAGTCAGCCTAGATATTTTATCAGATTGGGTATAGAAACCAATTAACATTTATCTGAAAAAAATCACATTCTAAATATCTAGGTAAGAAACCTTTCTCCTTATTCCTAGATTTAGGGACATGCTGAATGAAGATATATAAGATCTACACGAGAGATAGTCTCTAATATTTCGTATAAGAGATTAGGCGTTCCAACTAGTTTTAGATGTACATTATAGGCCTTGGACAACCCCAAAGCAATTAGTACGAATCGTACCCATCCCTGAAAGAATCGGCAGTTTTGCAGACTAGTAGACTTGTCGCTACTTCTGCTTCGATAACCGAACCATACCATAACTTGTCGCCTTAGCAGATAACAGGTTTGCTGGAAGAGTCTTCACCAATGATCACAATTCCAGTAACTCACTGCCATCTACAAAGGAAGAATTACAAAATATATTTAGATGGGACATCGAGTCGCCCAAAGGAAGAGTTATTAATAACCTATACGAATTGTCTCGTTACAGGTATGCCATTATCCTTATCTTCAATCAATCACATCCAAAGAATTTTTCATAAGACTGCCCCCCTCAATGATAATAGTTTTGGTGTTCCACTTGGTTTTCTCAAAGAGGGTTTTCATTCTAGAAACCCAAATACACAAAACAGTGATATAGATAAATGTGTTAAAATATCTCCTACACGACTCCCGCTTTAGTATCTTCCTTGATCATTAGGAGGATTCTAGTTTCAAAATCACCTTCTTCTTGATAGCCACCTTATCATGCGTGAACTCATCATTCCAAATATCAATACTATTACTGCACTCAATAAATATGTACAATATGTTCCATCGAGTGATTTTGGAATTTCACCTTTGAGAAATCGAGCATTTCTTTTTGTAGAATGTTGTGCCACATGGGGTAACGTCATTGCATCATTTCAAAGGAAGGCACTAGTCGTCGTAGGGGGTTTTGCATGCAACACCATTTTCCAGATCTTGGGGTCCTTAGAGGTAAGTGAGGAATAGGCTTTTGATGATTTCTCAGCATAAAGTGAAGTAATAGCATGATAACCTATTTCCCTGATGTTGTCGTCCCAAAGGAGTGATAGATCAATCAACACCCGAGGGAGCTACTGCCCACAAGTGTACATATCATTGACAAGTAATAAAAAAAGATAAGTATGAGGGGGGGGGGGGGGTGGGGGTTATCGTTCTCCACTTGGACTATGAGGTTAATGTGTTTTAAGAAGTGTAGAGGGCCCGAGTTGCAACTATATAAAAAAGGAAAGATATTTGTTCTTTTTCAAGTAAAGGACTATAATGAAATAATATTAAACTACATATGATAATTAACTAAGGGCTGAATTTCAAATATTACGAAGATGATAAGGTGAGAAGGTAGTTTGGGAGTCGCTAGTAATCCTCACTAGTTTTGAATACATGTTTATTGATATAAGAGCGAATGGTAATTTATCACTCTTCGGGATTCTACAATCTTCCTAAATCCCTCCTGGATAGACAGGATGTTTCCTTCAACACAAGAGACCTCTCGTAATTTGGGGTCATCAACTCCTTTTTCTTGTCATCATAGTCGACATGCTCAAAAATCCTCCTGAAGAATAAATTGGGATCTGATGCTAGGTGTCATTGTCCTAAAGAATTTTAATAATCAACAAAAATTTATTTTAGTAAAAAATATATACCTCATAAAGAACGTTTCAAGTGCGGAATAATTCTTCGTCCCCGCTCCACTAGGGTGTGATTCTTTTTCCATGTTTACCGCGTTAGCATCCATAATTCAATAGCAATTCAAAAAGTTTAATTTTGACTAATAAAACATATCTCAAATATATTTGAATAAAAAACACTCGATAACATATTTCTAAGTTATAATAAACTAAACATTTTATTTTAATGATAACTAATAGGTTATTACAACCATGATACGTAACTAGATGATCTTTCAGATTAGTATACGAATTCTACATTAGTATACTACTTAGTATCTTAAAAATATACTATTTGTTTTTTATAATAATTGGTTAATGGCCTCCTCACTGAATATTCCACAACTTACTTATCAATGATATCATATCATATGTATTATATTCGATTGATTAAGTTATTATCAGAATTGACCCAGCCCCTTTATTTGACCGTAGGTCATGACCGAGCTGAATGTCAACAATAACTATCAATACTTATATTCTTTGTGTAGCGAGGTTTGAGGTTTGGATGGAAATGCGGTCTTTCGAATGTACTTCAATGATATCACAAAGTAATAATATTCAGCCTGGCTAATGGTCTGTTTTAGACCGATTCGGACCAGTTCTTAGTGTACTTGGCCTTATCGATCCGTTCCGGCTTACCAGTTCTTCCTTATAGGTTCCGGTTCGAACCGGATCTTGGTTGCTTGAAAGAGAGAACCGAACAGTTAATGGAACCGCCACTACCGGGTCCGGGTCTGGTTCCGAGTCCGGGTCTGGTTTCGGGTCCGGGTCTGGTTCCGGGTCCGTGTCCGATCCAGATCCTAATGGTTCCCCACCTTTTTTTTTGTCTTTAGTTTATATAATAAATATTGTTTTAAAGATAGTCTAAATTTACAATAAATTAAAATTTTAGTTTATTTAAATTAAAGGTCCTATTACATAATTTTTTATACTCTAATTTTTTTTAGTTTATTTAATAAATGTTGTTATATTTTTAAATTTGTACAAATTGATTTATTAAATAGATTTTCTTAAATAGTTTTTTTCTTAAATTTGTACAAGATGAGAATTTATCACATAAGTCGAAACATCTTAAGGACAAATGAGTATTTTGAATTCTAAATAACACAACTCAATTTTAGATTTTAGAAAAGATACAAAAAAACTCCTTACTTGTTTAACAAATCAGAAATTTATGCCCTAAACTATATGTTAAGAAAAGTATAATGTATTTCCTTGGTAATGAAATAAAACTTTGCAAATATAAAACACTTATGGGTAAAAGTACTTACACAAAGTATTCATAAAACCGCACAAGGACACTTTAGACCACAAAAAACATCTCTAATTAGTTTAAGGACCATTTCAGAAATTTTCAAAAATATTTTCATCATTAAAAACACTACAAGAAGATGTTTTAAACGGATTTGGGTCCAATTATACAATATACGAAAACTTTGGGGCAAAATTGTAAAAATATATTTATTTTATACATAGGTTTTTTCATCATTTTTGTATTAAATAGGGGTTCATTTGCATTATATATAACTTTATACCCGTCAATTCAAAAATCTCGTCAATTCAAAACACATTTCAACTACTTGATCTTACCAACTTCAATTCGCAAATCAATAGAACATAGGGACATATATTCGCAAATTTCCAAATCTAACTCACAAAAAACCAGTAACAATTCAAGTAGATCAAGCACCAAAAGTTGCCATTTCACAAACAATAGACACTTTGATCATCATTTTTAGTAAAACGTGGTCTCACAAAAATACTATTTTTGAAAACCAGGAGTACATTTTCATACAAATTCATCAAACTCAAGACCATACATAACAATCTCACTCCAAAATGGGATAAATTCGAATTACACAAAAAAGTTTGGCCAACAATCATGGACTTTAACATTATTGTCTTCAATAACATTACATAAACCAATGAATCCAAAATCTAACTCACCAAATACAAGTAACAATTCAACTAGATCAAGCACCAAAATTAATATTTCACACCCAATACTAAATGCCAAAATCAATTTCAGTAAAACAGGGTCACAAAACACTAAGGACTAGAATAACATCACACACAATACCATACAAAACACTCAGACTATAAAATTGGACATTTTCAAATAACAGAAACAATTTTGGCCAACAATCAGGGTGATTAACATCAATTTCCACAAACAATAGGGACTAGAATAACATTACCCATGCAATTTCACATCTTTAACCATCTTTCTTCAATCCAAATTCGCAATTTCAACAACAAAATTCATCAGTTCATCCATGCAGAAGAAAAATAAACATAAGATTTACAATATTATTTAGAAATTGTATATATATATATATAGAAATATCAAACAGGTAATGTATACTTACCATTTTAAAGACACATCCCTATTACCAAAACCGAAACCCACCCTTCTGATATAAATCACATATGAGGAACAAGATCACGAGAGCAACACAATCTCTCAACAACATCATCACAGAATTTCTTAGGCCATTGATTAGATCGAGAGAGAAGGAGTAGTTGAGATATTAATTAGATGGAGTGAATTTTAGTCGGTAAAGACTTGGGGTGGGTAAGCGGTGTAATGACGAAATGGACACGTGGATGTACAATTAAAGGGTTGGGATAATAAAAAGGTTGGGCTAATAAAAGGGTGGGCTAAGTAGGGAAGGGTTAAATAGGATTGGGCTAAGTAGGAAAGGGTTGGGATACAAACATGGATTAAAAAAAGAAGAAGAGTTAATTGGTCGGTTTCGGTTCTGGTTCGGTCCGTTACCATTGTTTTTTTAAACATGAGGAACCAAACCATTAGCGCATCTGGTCGGTTCGTATCTTTGATGGAGCTCGTTTTCGGTTCGGTTCGGGAACCGGCCGGTCTGGTAGCCAGGTTAAAATAATATATACTGTGGACAATAATGATATATCACAAAGTAGTAATATATAACGTGGTAAGTTCTTATCACTGAATCATTATCAATGTATATTACCTATAATAAAATTGAATATAAATTATAATTTCTTATCTAATTTTGTTAGTTTTTGTCTAATAACAATTTAGTTAAGAAAAAATAAAATATCTTGATATTTAATTTAATTTTTAAGACCAACGTCTGATCTAATTTTTTATTTAAATATTAATTATAAAATTTAACACTACATAATTATTTCTCCAATAGTTATTATATATTCAACTTTTTCCACTATATATACTAAAATGGTGATTAATTCAAAAGATCCACAGCTAAAATAACTTTTTTCAACAAGTCCAGCCTATTTTTATAATATTCTTGGTCTGTAATACCCTCAGCATGCAACCCATTTTCATACAAGTGTTGATAAAAGGATTTTTTTATCCACTTAAGAAAGTTCAAACTGCAGAACACAAAACAAACGCGCCCTGTTGATTCCCAGAAGGGGAGGGGCCTGCTGGAGGATTGGTAGCTTGGCTTGAAGTGAAAGTGTATAGTTTTGTGGATGCCCTTAGCTCATTAACAAACGCTAGTACACTGCTCAAGTTGGACATCGTAAAATTAGGGAAGTGGGTGCC
Source organism: Nemophila menziesii (assembly GCA_029959085.1). Taxonomy (NCBI): domain Eukaryota; kingdom Viridiplantae; phylum Streptophyta; class Magnoliopsida; order Boraginales; family Hydrophyllaceae; genus Nemophila; species Nemophila menziesii. The sequence goes on along the minus strand of JARWIR010000064.1, from coordinate 957,494 downwards.
AACATTTGAACTGGTGGATTGACCGCTTGAGGAGTGTACAATAGACGACTTGGAAACGATAAATTCATTCAGTGTGGCCTGCATCGTGTTTATTTATTCATCCTACTCACGTGTCGAAACACGTCTAGCAGTAGGTCTAGTCTTGGGAGGCGGTCTCATTCCGGATGTCCAACTCCTAGACGGCGGTCCCATCCCTTTTTAGCGGCTTCCTTCACAGTATTTACCTGCTCCTTCAGCGTCAAAGCAGGAGTGGTCGATAAAGATGCAGATGACCCGGACGACACTAGGTGACTTTCTCTTTCATCATGGGCCAAAGCTCAGCCTTAATATTAAATAAATACATTTTAAACTTTAATATATCAAACCTTTTTTAAATAATAATTCTGATATAGAAACGTTTACGTCGTCCTTGTCGTATTTTGGAGTCATCCACTCCTTTTTCTTGTCGTCATAGTCGACATGCTCAAAAAATCCTCCTGAAGATGAAATTGGGATATGTTGCTAGGTGTCATTATCAGTGACCACCAAAGACGATGAAGGTATCTTCAACCTTCCCTGCTGCATTCCACTATCTAGTCATTGTCCTAAAGAATCTTAATAATCAATAAAAAGTTATTTTAGTAAAAAAATATATACCTCATAAAGAACATCTCAAGTCCGAAATAATTCCTCGACCCCACTCCACTAAGGCATGATTGTTTTTCCCTGTTTACCGCGTTAGCATCTGGTTGTACATTATATTAGTAATCCAATAGCAATCCGAAAAGTTTAATTTTAAATAATAAAATATATCTCAAATATGTTTAAATAAACAAACGCTCGATAACATATTGATAAATTATAATAAACTAAACATTTTATTCTAATTACAACTAATAGGTTACAACATCAAATGTGGTTAGATGATCTCTCGCCCAATAATAAACGGATTCACGGTGACGATCTATGCAGTGTATAAAAATCCTGCATTAGTATATTACTTGATATCTTATTTTTTTAAAATATACAGTTTTTTTATTATAATAATAATTGGTTATTGGCCTCCTCGCGGAAGCTTCCACGACTGATTTATCAATGATATCATATCATTTGTATTAAATTCGATTGATTAAGTTATAATCAGAATTGACCCAAATCCTTCCGTAGGTCATGACCGAGCTGAATGTCAACTATAATTATCAATGGTAATATTATTTGTGTAGCAACGGTTTGGATGGAAATGGTGACTTTCTAATGTACTTAAGTGATATTACAAAGTAATGATATATATACTTTATATGGAAAGTAATGATATATCACAAAGTAGTGATATATACTATGGAAAGTTCTGTCACTAAATCATTATCTATTTGAGTAATGATATATACCACCCGGTATACTTCCTAGACATGATGTAAATTGATTAAAAATGTATTGTCAACCAATTCACGCCACATTCAGAGTCTTGGTCTACAAATCTAGTTGTGTAGGTTCGAACCGAGTCAATGACTCTGAGTTCAAAGTGGTTCTCCTATATAACGAAAAAAACATAAAGGATTTATTATCAACCAATTCACGTCATGTCATTGGTAGTAATTAAAAGAATATGATTTTAGATGCTAAATATCATTACTCTATCAATATATATTATAATATAATTGAATATAAATTATAATTTTTTTTTATTTTTATCTTAATTTGTTGAATTTTTTCTAATAAAATGTTAATAAAAAATATATCTTGATATTTAATTTAATTTTTTAGACCACCATCCAATCTAATTTTTTATTTAAACATCAATTATAAAATTTAACACTACAAAATTATTTCTCCAATATTCATTATATCTTCAATTATTTTTCCCATTATATATACTAAATCATACAATAAACACACATCATAATTCTTTAAAACCCCTAGATCACTCTTTACTCTCCCTCTTCCCTCTCCCCACTGCACACCCACCCACTAGAGATGATGGCTAAATGGCGGTGTGCATCGAAACATACTTTGTTTTTTTGTCAAACGATATTATATAATACTAAACAAAATACAAGAGTTCAACCAATGCCTGAAGCAATGGAGTCAAGTGAGAGCAAATTAGCTAACTGGGGAGAAGGACAAACCCTCCAATCACCAAGCACATTGCCATTCAGCTTATGTTTTGCGACCCAGTCAGCCATACGGTTACTCCTGCGAGAAGCAAGAGAAAAAACTGGTCTACAAAACTCAGCTATACCATAAATTTATTTCAAAATATTACAACAGTTTAAAAGGGAGAAAGGAGTTGAGGATGAAAGAGGAAGAATAATAGAAGAGCAATCATTCTCTATCACCACAGAGCCAGCAGAGAACTCAGTAGCCATCTCACATCCCCACATCACTCCCAGGGCTTCAGCTTCACCAACATTGCAAGCTTCAGTGAACTTAGCATCTCCACCAATAATGTTTCCAAAATAATCCCTGATTACATAGTCAATAGCACATTTATTAGCTAAATAGGAAGCATAGATATTTTATCCTAACAAAGTTAATAGGGGTAGCTTTCCAATTGCTAGAATTCTTATCAGTTTTACCAAGATTGGGATTTGTACCAATAATGCAATTATCAGCTTCTTGCCTATTATTATTTACATTATCATTTTCATTCTCATTTTCATTTTCCTTCAGCTTAGGACTATTTTCATCATTAGGATTTGTATTAGCTTCCTTATACTCCTTCCACTGTTTGAAAAATAAGTTGCAAATTAAGAGAGAATCAGGAATAACCCATTAAAGATGAAGTTATTTCTCCCTTTCCATATTTTCCAACACATATTACAAATAAGCTCAACATCCATTTTATTATCATCCTCAAAGTCTTTTAAGGAATCAATAAGATTTAAGAGCCACTCCCCAATCTTAGCAGTACTGAAATTTTTTGTTCTAAGGGACAAATGGGAGCTATACCACATAGCAAGGACAAGCAAAAAGTAGATGTTCAATAGATTCATCACCTTCATTACACAACTTTCAAATTTTATTCTTGGAGCATTTTCTGTTATACATATTCAAATCAGTAGGTAATTTATCTCTGATACACTTTTACATGAAATTTTTAACTTTAGGAGCACATTTCATACCCCAAATAGTTTTCCAAATAGTTTTATCATAAGTATATGAAGATGAAGGAACAGTAGAGTTAATGTGCTTCATATCTTTCTCATTTTTTCTTTTAATGGTAGCATAAGCTACCTTAACTGAGTAATTACCATTTCTAGATGGACTCCAGATACAAAAATCTTGACATTTAAAAGAGGGAATACTCATGTTGAGTATTGTATTCGCAATACTTTCCTCAAATTGTTCACGACTGTACTGATTATTCCAAGTAATATTATCAGTACATTGTTTGCTACCTTGGCGCAATGGGAAAATACCACGATTTTTCATGTGACATTTTCTTCCTCTTCTTCGGATCCCACCTAGATTCACCACATACATGACACTCTTCAATTTTTTATTCTTTTTATAATACGAAACACAATCATTCAAACACACATCGATTGTGATGTATCCCATGCCCAAACTTTTTATCTTTATATTGCACTTCTCATAAGAAGCAGGTAAAGTATAATCCTCTAGCAAAATATGATACAGAAATCGAAGAATTTTGGTAAAAGAGGTGTTTATCCACTTGTTTTTCACTTTGACATGCATTAACTTGGCTATGAAATTCAAGTAACCCATCGTAGTAGAACAAGGGTATAACTCTATTTCAATTTTCTCGAACAACGTGTCAAAACACCCACGACTCCGGCCATTATGATTCTCATCACCCATCTCGGTGTCACCAGAGTGACCCCTAACATCATAAGTGGATCTCAAATCATCACACATTCAACATTTTATCATTTACAACTGGGTTATTCATGGGAGTTTCTTATTGTGCACCATATTCCGTTTAAAGCTCATACGTTGATAAAAACCAATATCTAAAAAGATCTACTTTAACATTGTTTATATGAAATTTTTTATTATTGAAACAACAATGACACGGGAAAAAATGAATCTGGTGCCATTGCGTGTTTTTTTGCAAAATTAATAAATTCCCTCACACTGGAAAAATATTCCATCTGAATGAAATTATTTAATTTAATCCACATCTTCTCAATAAATGAACCATCATCTAAATTGAGATAAACATATATTATAACCAAATAAAAAATAGAAAAAACATAGTAAAACCTGGTAAAACATTTACTTAATTTAAACAAATTCAGAAAAAAGTTTAAGTTTTTTAAGATACCTAATTTAGACAATTTAATAGTGTTTTTGAAATAGATTAGGTACCACACGTGTATGATGGAGTTGAAAAGTTTAGTTACCAATGCGGCATATCATAGGTTACGGATTTTAGAATTCTTCGGAGCAATTAATGTGGTAAGGTGTTAATTTTGGGAGTAAAGCACCATTAATGGTGTTCAGCCGAATGATAGCGGAATACTCGTCATTTACTGGCGACGACATATGATAAATTATAGTTTGTGAGTAAATGGCAACCGCGACGACATCAAAATTTTTGCGGATAAATACATCAACAACGACTATTCATTGAATTTTTACTTTTTTTCTTCGATACAAATAATATCGCCAGTAATTTCACTTAAACCTAAGCTTTTCGCCGCCACTAAAGATCGCAAAGAGGCAACGAATTTTATAATCATCGGAAGATTTTCGTCGCCAGACACGTCAGACACGTCAAATTGGCGACGTCACCCGTGTTATCGCGGATGTTTTGGTCGCGAATGATCACGCGTTTGGTAGTAACCGAATTACCAACGCCTTTTAACTCTCATGCTTGCCGAACTTATTGCAGCGAACAAGTAGCGGCGACATTTGCCGCTAATGTCTATTCGCAGCAAAATCGAGACTTTTAATGGAAACTATTTTTGTCGCAAAAGATAACCTTTCTTGTAGTATATGTAAGTAACAGAAGTGAACTACCAACACGAATTCTCATTGATTGTGTGTTTGAAGCTCCATTTGATTTTGCTGGAGTAAATATCTTGTGTGATGCCCCAAAAAACGTCTTTCCTAGCAGCAATGTATTCTTGATCTCAAGAAATTAGAAAGAAGGAGAAGAAAAAGAAAAGACAGAGGGTCAAAATAAGGTGTTAACCGATGGTTTTGGAGTTTGGAGTATGTGAGGTGGTGGAGATGAGTTTCAGTAATTGTGTTGGTGAAAGTTAATTAAAAAATAGAGAAAGAAATTGTTATAGAAAAAAGGAAGAGTATTTTGACTAACTTTGACTTCCATGAATTAATATTCCTCCTATATTATAACAGTAATTTTTTATTTTTTATTTTGTTTTATTGTTCACCCTAACATTTTCAATAAATTAATTCTGAGGTTTCTTTAAAGTGAAAGCGAAATAAAAATTTATGATTTATGTTCCTGAATTATTGATGGAAATTGTTTCAGTTTGAACAAATAGATATTCCTTGATAAAAGTGACTAAGAGATTACAATAATAAATAAATAAATATATAAATAAGTAAACATACATATGATCACGTTTTCAATTTACGTATATGGATAGCAATTTTCAGAGCGAAATTGGAACAGCTAGCAAAGGTTGAGCTTTATGTAATGCAATACCACTCTTTTCGTCCATGTTTAAATTTTGTGGTGTGATGCCATCTTGAAGCTTCCAATCGAATGAATTTAGCAATGACCCTAACATTGTTGGAAGCAACTTTCTTACCAAGGGCATTCCTGGGCAAATTCTTCTTCCTGAACCAAAAGGAAGCAACTCAAAATCGGCACCTCGGACATCTAATTTCGATTCCCAAAATCTCTCAGGCTTAAAATCCAACGGATTCTCCCAAACGCTTGAGTCGCGCATAATTGCCCATACATTTACATGTACTTGTGACCCTTTTTGAATTGTGTATCCACAAAACTCGATATCTTGCTCTACTGTTCGTGGAACTAATGTTGGAAGTGGTGGATGTAACCTGAGAGTTTCTTTCACAACACACTGCAAATAAGGAAGTTGATCCACATCTCTTTCAGTGATTTCTTTGCCTTGGCCTATGACTTGCGCAAGCTCTTCTTTAACCTTTTTCATAGTTTCAGGACTTTTAAGTAGTTCTGCCATAGCCCATTCTAAAGAGCTTGAAGTTGTATCTGACCCGGCAATAAATAGGTCCAAGAACATTCGCTCCATGAGATCTCGGTCAAATTCATCTGGATTGGTTTCAAGGAGTGTGAGAAGATAATCAAGAGCATCATCACCCTTATTTCCAGCACCTGATCCCAATTTTCTTTGTTCCAAACGTTCATCGATGATGCTAATAAAAATATCTAACACCTTGCTAAAATGAATTTTCAAGCGACGTTGAATACCTTGAAGATCAAACTTAATAAATGGGAAGAAATCCGACAAGTTGGGGGCACCTGACTCAATTGCTATGTTCCACATGGCCTCTCTCATATCTTTCATGGAGTCTGTATCTGGAGTCATTACGTTCTTAGAGAAAATGATGTTGCTCATAACATTTAAAGTGGTCATGAAAGCTGCTAAATCTATAGGGACAGCCTCACCCTTTAAACTGTGTTTTCGACAATATTCAATAAGCTCGTGAACCTTGGTAGTGCGTATGTGTTGGCTAGCTTCAACCTTGGTGCCAGAGAATATGCTTGAAGTCATGGCTTTTCGGATGTTTCTCCATCGTGGTGCGAATGGTAGGAAAACAACTGAGTGCTTGTTGTGATCGTGAGCGTGCATTGCGTTGGGCATCCATCTGCTGGAGAAGAGTTTATCTTGTTTTTGTAGGATTTCTTTTGCCATGGCTGGTGAAGATATTACTATTGTGTTAAGTAGACCTAGCTTTAAGCTCATAATTGGACCATATGTTTTCGAAAGTCCAGCTAATGACTTCTGAAAATGCTCGCCGATCATGTGAAGGTTGCCGATGATCGGTAAAGGATGAGGTCCCGGTGGAAGATTTTTTGGTTTTCTAAAAAATAAAGTGTTGAGACCATGAAACAACGTTAATCCTAACAAGGCTGTGAGCACAATGGTTATGTAATCCATGGTTATTTAGTAGTATATGAAATAGTAAAAGAATTGTTGAGTTAATGAGATGAATGAATGAGGACTACTCTCACTTCCTTTTATTTATATACTCATAATGTTGATTATTATATTATATTTCAACACAACAATCTTGACCTTCTTGCTTCCTGGTTATTTCATATCTGCAACTGCTCTTTAGTCTTTTTCAGTATGCTTTTAACAAATATTTATATCAGTCGTATACTACTGTTAGAATTTATTATTATGCATCCAAGGAAAGTAGGCTTTAAGTCAATTTTCTATGTCTTCGGGAAGGAGAATTATATTTCACTCAAGCGTGAATTTACTTTTGATCGAGGTGTCGCTCTCTGATTTCGGGATTGTCGGTTAAATTTATCTAAGTATGATCATCGTGAAATCCAAGCACTTCAATCTATTAGTGTATAACACTCAGGAGATGAGCTATTATTAGCTGAACATCAACGAGGGATGAAAAATATACTATGAATTTACAAATTTTCTTTATTTCGAGTAAAGACAAACTGAAACCACGTTTAATGTATTAAAGATGTTACTTTCAACGACCATTTCATTAGCATTTGATATTAACTTTTGTGATGTCTCCAGTGTAATACATTTAAATTTATTGTTTTCCAGTATTGATTAATATATCGTTGGTCTCTACACTTGAATTTCCACAAGTGTCCTATTGTAAACTGTGGGATAATGTGAAGTGTATAAAGACCTTTGACCAAGTCAATGATTATGTGGACAAGAAGACTTTTACACTTGGCTCATGACTTGGCTATACGGTGTCGTTTTACTTAAAGAATGCGGAGCTGTTTTGGAGCGTTGATCTTATTTCATTTGGACGGCTGAGATTTAGTCTCGTGTTTGTCTCTTATAAATACCATCCTCTCTCCTCAACCCTATTATTCTTTCGTTCACTTTTAGTCAGATATTCTCTCGCCTCTCTCTTACGAGCCAACCTAGGGTTTGCTCTGTTGCTTCTTGATCAGTCTGTAATCTCTTGTAATAGTTAGCATAATCTTGTATTTCTTCTTTGAATCGTGCTGATTCAAAGCCATATATTCAGCGTAGTTGGGTATAGGTAGATTAGCTTGTTCTATTCGATAGGGTTGATTGATTCAAGTGATTTCTGTAATTGTGAAGATTGTAATCGGTGATTAACAGTGGTGATAGTGGAAAGGCGCTCTCAAATCCGAGCCCAACGTGGATGTAGACTATTTTGTCGAACCACGATATATCCTGTGTTATTACTTTCTGTTTCTCTTTAATTCTTGTTTTAAACCTAATCAAAACTCAATCAAATACTCAACGTATTTACAACAGTGGTATCAGAGCTTAATTGCGATTTAGTTTTCTCAAAATTGTTGAGTATTTCGTGATTGGTGTTTTCTGGTTTCTTGATCGATTCGTTTAAAGGTTTTAAAACGGTTTTTAGATCGAGTGTGAGACATTAACTTGTTTCCCGATCTATTGGTTCACATTCTTGTGATTTTGAAAAGTATTTCTTACTTTGTGATTTTCTCTGTTCTAACCTAATGGCTACAACTCGTATTGAGATGTCAGTCTATGATGGGAAAATTGATTTTGGTGTTTGGCAGAAAAAGATGAAGGCTCTGCTGTCTCATCATAAGGTTGCACCTGCCCTTGTTGAGGACATTAAAGAATGGCCTGAAGGTACTTTGGATAAGAAGGCTGAAATTCTTGAAGAAGCGTATAATATCATCTTCTTGAACCTCTCTGACTCTGTAATTAGAAAGGTGGATGGCTGTGATACTGCTCTTGATCTCTGGAACAAGTTAGAATCTCTTTACTCTTCTAAATCTTTGCCTAATTTAGCTTTCTTGAAAGGGTCTCTGTTCAATTATAAAATGGATACTAGTAAGTCTCTAGATGATAATCTTGATGAGTTCTTGAAAATGACCCTTGTGCTAAATAACACCCCTCAGGCTTTAGATGATACTAGTAAGTGTATGATTATTTTGAATTCTATACCTGAGTCTTATCAAGTGGTAAAAGATGTGTTCCAATATGCTAGTACTGTCCCAACATTTGAACAAGTTGTTACTGCCTTGAAAACCCGAGAAAATGAGATTAAAAATAGCAGAAGAACTGGCTCTAATTTGTTTATGAAACCTAGAACAGATACTACACAGGTCCCTGAGGTGAATAAACATAAAAAATCTGGCCCTAACAATAAATCAAAGGGTAAGGAGACTAGAAAATGTTTTCATTGTGGGAAAATTGGACATCTAAAGAAAAACTGTTACAAGTTGAAAAACAAATTATCTGCTAATTTGAATGAATCTAATATGGTTAGTATACCTAAGGTAGATGATGATATCTATGAGGTTCTGAATGTAACTGATAAATCTAGCCATGTTAGTTGGATTCTTGATTCTGGCTGTACTTTCCATATGTGCCCCTCTTCTGAATTGTTTCATGATCTGATTGATACTTGTAATGAAACTGTCTATATGGGTAATGATCAAACTTGTGATGTTAAAGGTGTTGGGAAGGTGAACTTGAAACTGTATAATGGTAAACAAATTACCCTTACCAATGTGAGATATATACCTGACTTGAAAAGAAACTTGATTTCTTTAGGAGCCTTAGATGATCTTGGTTGTGTTTCTGAAGTATCTAATGGCAATATCAATGTGTATAGAAATTCCAAATTGCTTTTTACTGGAACTAAATGTGCTGGCTTGTATGTGTTAAATGGTACTCACATTTCTTGTTTGACTAATATTGTTTCTGAGCATAAGCTTGCAGCTACCCATAAATGGCACTTGAGGCTTGGCCATATGAGTCAACAAGGGCTTAATATTCTGGGTAAAAATGGTAGTTTTGGAAAAGATACACTTTGTGATCTCCCCTTCTGTGAGAACTGTGTCTTGGGAAAACAACATAGACAACAATTCAAGGCAGGAGCTCACCTAGCTTCTCAATGCCTTGAGTATGTTCATGCAGATTTATGGGGCCCTGAAAGGTATGACTCTCTTGGTAATTACAGGTATTTTCTCTCTATTTTTGATGACTATAGTAGGAGGGTTTGGACTTTTCTTTTAAAAACAAAAGATGAAACTTTTTCAAAAATAAAAGATTGGAAAGTTTTGGAAGAAAATCAAACTGGAAAATCAGTTAAAGTGTTTAGAACTGATAATGGCCTTGAGTTTTGCAATGAACAGTTTGATAACTTTTGTAAAGAAAATGGTATTTTAAGACACAGAACTGTTAGAAAAACCCCTCAGCAAAATGGTGTTGCTGAGAGGATGAATAGAACCCTCTTAGAAAAAGTCAGATGCCTTTTGCTTACATCTGGTTTACCAAAGTGCTTTTGGGGGGAAGCTTTATATACAGCTACATACTTGATTAACAGGAGTCCCAACAGGTCTATTGAGTTCAAATCCCCTATGGAGGTTTGGTCTGGAATCAGACCTGACTTGTCCCATCTGAGAATTTTTGGGTGTGCTGCATATGCACATACTAAAGATGGTAAGCTTGACCCCAGATCTTTGAAATGTGTTATGATTGGTTATCAACAACAACATGGGGTCAAAGGTTACAGATTGTGGGATAAGTCAGTTCATGGTTTCAAAATTCTTATCAGTAGAGATGTTGTTTTTGATGAACTAACTTTTCCTTGCAAGAATATGAGTCATACAGGTGATGATGCTACAGCTGAACCATCTGGTAACACTAGGGAAGTTGAGTTTGAGGTGGAGCCTCTCAGCCCTGTGCAGCCTCTTGATCCTTCAACTGAAGACCACCAAGTTGAGCAACCATTGCCTCAGGATGATGAAGAAGAAGCACCTGATTCTACTGAAAATGAAGAGGCTCAACACTTGGAAGAGTCCACAGTTGGAGGTCTGGAAGGTTACCAGCTGGCTAGAGACAGGACAAGGAGAGAAACTCGAGCTCCTAGCAAATACTCCTATGCTGATCTTGTATATACTGCACTTACAGCTGCAGTTGAGGTTAGGGACACTGAACCTTACACATATTTGGATGCTATTAGTTGCAAGGAAAAGACTCAGTGGTGTAAAGCTATGGATGAGGAATATAACTCTTTGATGCTCAATAAAACATGGAGTCTTGTTCCCAAACCTGTTGAATCAAAATTAGTGGAATGTAGATGGTTATATAAACTGAAAGAAGGAAATTCTGAAGCTGACCCTCCCAGATTCAAAGATAGATTAGTTGCTAAGGGCTATACTCAAAGAGAGGGAATTGATTTCACTGAGATATTCTCACCAGTTAGCAAGTTTAAAACCATAAGGGTGATGTTGGCCTATGCAGCTTGTTACAATCTGGAAATTGAGCAGTTAGATGTCAAAACTGTTTTCTTACATGGTGACTTGGATGAAACAATCTATATGAGGCAGCCTGAAGGATATTCTGATCCTAAGTTACCAGATCATGTGTGTTTACTTAAGAAATCACTCTATGGTCTGAAACAATCTCCCAGACAATGGTACAAGAGGTTTGATTCCTTTGTTCTATCTCTTGGTTTTCTGAGGTCTAAGTATGATTCTTGTTTCTATTTTACTTGGAAAGAAAAATGTGGTATTTACATTTTGCTATATGTTGATGACATGTTGATCATATGTAACTCTCTATCTTTGATTGATAAGTTGAAAAATGCCTTGAAATCTGAGTTTGATATGACTGACCTAGGGCATGCTAAGAAAATCTTAGGTATGATAATTGATAGAGATAGAGATAATTGCATATTAAAGCTACACCAGGAGCCATATTTGAAAAAGGTTGTTTCTAGATATGGTAGCTTAAACTGCAAAAGTGTTCAGACCCCTTTGGCTGGTCATATTGTTTTGTCTAAACAATTGTGCCCCAAGAATCAGTCTGATATTTTAAAGATGGAAAATGTCCCTTATTCTAATGTTCTTGGTTCACTGATGTATGCTATGATTAGTACCAGACCTGATTTGTCCTTCTCTATATCCTTGCTTAGTAGATTTATGTCTAACCCTGGATATGATCATTGGTTGGCACTTAAACATGTTTTGGCTTATGTGAATTCCACTTCTGATGTTGGTTTAATCTATGGTAACCATAACTGTCCTTTTGAGCTTGTTGGCTATGTAGATTCAGATTTTGCAGGATGTAGAGATTCTAGAAAGTCTACTACTGCATATTGTTTCACTTTGGGTAAAAGTTGTATATCTTGGAAATCATAGCTTCAACCCTTGGTTGCTTTATCAACAACTAAGTCTGAGTATGTTGCTATAACTGATAGTATAAAGGAGGCTATCTGGTTACAAAATTTTCTAAAGGAGGTAAAATTGATAAAAGCTACTTCTATTATCTATTCAGATAGTCAAAGTGCTATTCATCTAAGTAAGAATCCAGTTTACCATGAGAGAACTAAGCATATTGATGTTAAGTATCACTTTATCAGAGATATAATTGCTAGCAATGAAGTGAGACTTGAGAAAATCACTTCTGAGCTTAACCCAGCTGATTTTGGTACTAAACTGGTGACTAACTGCAAATTCAAACTCTGTTTGGATTTGTTGTGTATTGGTTAAGTGTTATGCAGGTACTTTGGGCAGTGAAGATTTTGACTGTGCCTCCTCTATCATCACTTGTGGGAAATGATGTAGCTGATCCTGCCATGGATTACACTTCAAGGTGGAGATGTGGGATAATGTGAAGTGTATAAAGACCTTTGACCAAGTCAATGATTATGTGGACAAGAAGACTTTTACACTTGGCTCATGACTTGGCTATACGGTGTCGTTTTACTTAAAGAATGCGGAGCTGTTTTGGAGCGTTGATCTTATTTCATTTGGACGGCTGAGATTTAGTCTCGTGTTTGTCTCTTATAAATACCATCCTCTCTCCTCAACCCTATTATTCTTTCGTTCACTTTTAGTCAGATATTCTCTCGCCTCTCTCTTACGAGCCAACCTAGGGTTTGCTCTGTTGCTTCTTGATCAGTCTGTAATCTCTTGTAATAGTTAGCATAATCTTGTATTTCTTCTTTGAATCGTGCTGATTCAAAGCCATATATTCAGCGTAGTTGGGTATAGGTAGATTAGCTTGTTCTATTCGATAGGGTTGATTGATTCAAGTGATTTCTGTAATTGTGAAGATTGTAATCGGTGATTAACAGTGGTGATAGTGGAAAGGCGCTCTCAAATCCGAGCCCAACGTGGATGTAGACTATTTTGTCGAACCACGATATATCCTGTGTTATTACTTTCTGTTTCTCTTTAATTCTTGTTTTAAACCTAATCAAAACTCAATCAAATACTCAACGTATTTACAACAAAACCCTACTTTATTATTATTTCTCCATCTTTTTATAATATTGATGTCTACTATTATAACTCATTTATAATAATGTAGTTAAAAAGACAATAATATTAAAAAGTAATAAGAGTAATTACGGAGAGTTCAACCGATTTCAAATCTGTAACCGAGTCATTTTAAATTTTTGATCAAATTAGGGATAGGAACCGATGACCAATTATTTGGAAAAAAATTACATCTAAAACACCTAGCTAAGAAACATAGCTCCTCATTCCTAGATTTAGGGACATGTTGAATGATGATATATAAGATTTACACGAGAGGTAGACTCTAATATATTGTATAAGACACTGAGCCTTCCAACTAGTTTTAGATGTACCTTTTAGGCCTTGGGCAACCCCAAGACACTTAGTTTGAATTGTACCCATCCTTGTAAGAAACGTCTGTTTTGCAGGCCGACAAACTTGTCACCGCTTATCCTTCCATAACCGAACCACACCATAACTTGTGGCCTTCGCTGATAACCGGTGTGTCGGAGAAGTCTTTACTAATGACCATAATTTCAGTATTTTCACTTCCATCTACAAAGGAAGAATCACAAAATATATTTATATGGGACGTCGAGCCTCCCATAGGAGAGTTATAAATAACCTCTACGAATTGTCTCGTTAGAGGTATGCCATCATGCTCATATTCAATTAATCACATCAAAGAATTTTTTTTATAAGACTGTCTCTCACAATGATAATAGCTTTGGTGTTCCACTTGTTATTCTCAAAGAGGGTTTTCATTCTAACAACCCAAATGAAACAAGTAGCGATAAAGATAAATGGCTTAGAACATCTTCTACACGTATATCCACACTATTAGGACACTAAAAATATATGTTCAATAGTTCCATCAGGTGATTGTAGAAATTGCACCTTTGTGAAATCGAAAATTTTCTTTTGTGAAGTGTAGTGCCACATGGGATAGCATCATTACAGCAAAAGAAAGACACTAGCCTTTGTAGGGGGTTTTGTATGTGACACCGTTTTCCAGATCTTATGGTATTTCGAGGTAACTGAGGAATATGCTTTTGTTGATTTCTCAGCACAAAGTGAAGTAATAACATGAAAACCTATTTTCCTAGTATAACTGTTGTCGTCCCTAGAGGTGTAATAACTAAATTAAACCCGAGGGAGCTACTATCCGCAAGTGTACGGATCATTGACAACTAATAAAAAAAGGTAAGGGGGTTATCGTACTCCATAGAGACTATGAGGTTAATGTTTTTGTGTTTTAAGAAGTGTCGAGGGGTTGAGTTGCAATTAAATAAAAAATGAAAGCTATTTGTTTCGTTTTTCAAGTAAAGGACTAAAATGCAATAATATTAAACTACGATTAACAATTAAATAAATTAATGGCTGAATTTCAAATATAAAACAGAGATTATAAGATGAGAAGGTAGCTTGAGAGTCGATAGTAATTTTTACTAGTTCTGAATTTACACGTTTATTGATATAAGGGTGAATTGATGTATTATCACTAGTCGGGATTCTACAATCTCCCTGTTCGGTAAATGTTTATGCTTTCCAAAAGTGGATTTATGCCCCTGTCTTGCTGTGACTTGGGATTTTCCTTGACTTTGCAATTTCTTATCATCATCTCGGGTTTTCGCATCACCCAAGTACCTATGATCTGCACACTCAACACACATTTAATGCACAAAACTCTAAAAGTAAAACGATAGCCGGAACTAGACAAGAATCCGTAAAACGACAAAAACTTAAGAATAATCCCTCAAATAAGACCTTTAAATCCCCAAAATGATATTTCGTGATACTATTATTTTATCACAAATACGAGACATCAAATGCCTTTTGTTGAATGAGGGAAAATAATCTTATCTTCTTCATCCAACACACGGAGAGAGAGTTTACAAATTAAATATGCTTCCAATTGATGAAAACAATCATGAATAAGTTATGTATACCACCCTGCTCCATCTGAGAGAAAAAAGATCATGAACATTATGAATATTTTATTTAATTATATGGTCTTAAATAAGGGATGTGAGGCAAGAGATATTTATCTTTCTAGATATTAATATTATGTCTGTTGCCAACCTGCATAATGTATCCTCGTTTTAGTACATCCGTGTTACCCATAATGATCTTCCATGCACAAGATCTTGTTTTCTTAATTTTGATGTACTAGAAAGAATGGTTTGGGAAGTAAATTACTTTAAGAACTGTAAAGACCAAAGAGTATTGGTTATTAAGCAAACTCCATGTCGTGGAAGTAAGTAATACGAGTTTCATATTACTAAAATACACCAAAATATAACCCTCTATTCTTTTTGCTAGTTACCACTTTTTTCAAAACTTTCTAGTGAATTTTTTTTCTTCTCGAGCCCTTCTAGAAATTAGCAACCATTCTAGAAAGTTCTTTACAAAAAGCCTCTAGAAATTGAAGAATGGACATGATGTAATATTATTGGCCAGTTCACCATTGTTCATAATTTGATATTTCCCCATTGTGATGCACATCATAATCTAACCAATCCAAGTGTTGTAGAACCCAAGTCTCTTCAACATCGTCTCCAAGAAATACGATATTTCCTAGACCGCAACATAATGCTTATTAGATTACCATCTAACATGTTCATAAGCTTTTGATTCATTTGGTAAAACAAGATCGTCCGACAGAAGCTTAATCCTTTTCTGCCAACACCAATGAGTGACTATGTAATCGAAATTGGCACAAAAAATGGGTCTAGAACCCTCAACATGTGCATGGGGATGTCCCTTAGGGACAACTGCTTTGATCTCTAGTATTTTACTTGCGACTACCAGGTCTCTAGTTACCTGCGACGAATACGTCGTCGCGGGTAATGTTTTTTATATAAAATTTTGTATTTTCTTTATATCTATTAAATGACAACGAGTTTCGATACAAATTAATTTTTAGAATTAATAGTATGATTTAAATAAAATAATTTAAAAGTCGATCAAATAATAAAAACGGGTAAATAAATTTAAAAATTGATAAAAGCGATTAGAAACGTCCAAAAAGTTGAAATTAAAAGTCATTAAAATAGAGTCTGGTAAAAAGATTACCCAATCATTTGTTAAAACTTCATCTTCAAGATATCTTTTAGGGCGACGACCGGCTGACGCACCGAGTTGAGGACCGGGAGGAGTACTGGAGGATGTGACGAGATCGTAAGTCAATAGGATCTCGACTACCCTAATCTAATTAACCCAAGTTAGGGCTCTCCACTGATCGAGGTTGTATGTGGAGTGGGTTGTAGCGGTGGAGCTCGTCGGTCTGTTAGCCTGCAGTAATAAACCTTCCTCATTTGATGATTAAAATCACTATATCGTTAGGAATACGTAAGTCAAGGTTATCGGAGATGTTAGGCCAATCCAGTCTCTGCATTCAATTGTCAATAAAAAAGAAATCATGTTCACATATATTTTATCTCTTGTTATAATATATAGTGGGTATGAATAAGATAACATTGTTATGAAAAAAAATTACTGGTAATCAATCAAGAACTTGTTGCTGCATCTCCGGGGGAACTTCGACCCAACTCTGATAGTAGGGAGAGACAATCTCATGCACCGTGAGACTGATAACCTGGCTCACATGCTTTAACTATTTTGTACCCAGAATACACGTCTTATCAAAGACGTAGAAATTTACAGGGAGTTGACCTCCTTCCCTCTGCATATCTATATATCCTGACTACAAGGTTGCCCGTTCCCTGGGCGTTTTAGTCTCATTCCCTGCTAAAATGCATAATTAATAAAAAAAAATTAAAATAGATCATACTCGATAGATTACAACCCGAGATAGTTTGATTTGGGTTGCTTAATGGATCTTGCCCATTTCCGTCTCCATGGTGTTTTCTGGGCATAACGGAGGTCATTTGCATATATTAAGGCCCATAAAATTTATTTAAAATACACTAAGACCTTAATTTTTTTAAAGACACTAAGACCCATAAAATTTATTTAAAATACACTAAAACCTAAATTTTATTCAAAATACACTAAGACACTAAAAGTTAAATTTAATGTCATCAAGACCTAAAAGTTCATTTTAATTAAACTAAAGCCCAATTATTTTTTTAATGTCACTAAGGTTGTAAAAGTTTATTTTAAATACACTAAGCCTCTAAAGTCTTATTTAAAGTACACTAAGACCCTAAAGCTATATCATAATTACATTAAGACCCTAAAGTTTTTTTATGTCACTAAGGCCCTAAAAGTTTAATTTAACGTCTCTCTGGCCTTGAACTTTAATTTAATTACACTAAGACCTTAAAAGTTTAATAATGTCACTAAAGAAGTTTACTGGAAATACACCAAGACCCTAAAATTATATTTAAAAACACTAAGACCCTAAAATTATATTTTAAAACACCAAGGACCTAAAATTATATTTAAAATACACTAAGGTCCTAAAATTATATTATAATTACACTAAGGCCTTAAAATTTTATTTAATGTAACTAAGGACCCAAAATTTTATTTTAATGTCATTAAAGCCCTAAAAAAATATACTAACAAATAATAGAGAAAACCCCCTCAGCTAAACACATAACCCACCTAAAATGATATCTTGTGACTAGATTATTCTACTGTATATATGGAGACATCAACTAGTCATGTATTTTTTTCTGTAAAATTAATAAATTCCCTCATATCTGATAAATATTCTCTCGTAACACAATTATTTTGATATAATCCATCTCTTCTCAATAATTAGGCACATCGTCTATATTAAGATAATCATACAATTCTAACATAATAAAAATTGTTTTTTTTTTTTTAAAATGGCCAGTTATATAAAAAATATATACCATAACCTCTGAAGAACACACAACAATACAAATTTCATGCACATAATCAAAGCATAGTAAAACATACAGTAAATTTAAACAAAATAGGAAAAAATTGTATTTTTGAAAATACCTAATTTAGACAATTTAATGGAGTTTCTGAAATAAAAGTATGACCCACAGGTGTATGATGGAGTTGTGAAGTTTCGTTAATGATGTAGCGGATCACGGGTTGCAAATTAAAGAATTCTTTGGAGCAATTAATGTGGGTAGGGGATTTAAATTATTGGAGTAAAGCAAGATTAATAGTGTTCTTCCATATGTCAGCTAAATACTCCTCCTACATTGACGATTACATATGTCGTCTCCAATGATAAATTAGTTGTCGCGTATAAATGACAACCGCGACGAAATCAAAATCACCGCGGATAAATACATCAATATCGACTATTCATTTAATTTTTTTTCTTCGATACGAATAACGTTGCAAGTATATACAACTGGCGACTAAGTTTTTCGTCGCCAGTAATAGAGGCGACGATTTTTGTTATCGCCGAAAGATTTTAAGCGTCAGACACGTCACAATGGCAATGACGCGTGTGTCATTGTGGAAACTCTGGTCGGGAATGAAACTGAACTAACTGGCTCGACAATCAAAAGTTTAAGTAACCAAACTACCAATGCGAATACTCACTGTTTGTGCGTTTGATTTCAAAATATTTCTTTTTATATGTCACGGAAAACGTTATTTGTAGCTGTCAGTGTATTCTTGATCTCAAGAAAAGAAGAAAAAAAGAAAAGACATCAGAATAAGATGTTAAGCGGCAATTTTAGAGTATGTGAGGAGGTAGAGATGAGTTGTGGTAGTAAAAGTTTGTTAGAAAGAAGAGAAAGAAATTGTTAGAGAAGAGCGAAACTACTTTGATTATCTTTGACTTTCATGTATAAATAGTCTTCCTAGAATTTTTTATAATAATATTTTTTTATTTGATTTTTTTATTATTTACCCAATCATTTTCAATAAATTAATTATGAGGTCTGAAAGCGAAATCGATTTTTTTGATTTATGTTCATTTAACTTTTATGTATATCGATATGACGTTATGCTCGAAAAGATTCAAGATCCTGAATTATTGATAGAAATTGTTTCAGTTTGAAAAAATAGATATTTCTCGATAAAAGTGACTAAGAGATTACAATAGTAAAATTAAATAAATAAATAAGTAAACATACACATGATTACGTTTTTAATTTACGTACATTAAAGCAATTTTCAGAGCGAAATTGGAACAGCTAGCAAAGGTTGAGCTTTATGTAATGCAATACCACTCTTTTCGTCCATGTTTAAATTTTGTGGTGTGATGCCATCTTGAAGCTTCCAATCGAATGAATTTAGCAATGACCCTAACATTGTTGGAAGCAACTTTCTTACCAAGGGCATTCCTGGGCAAATTCTTCTTCCTGAACCAAAAGGAAGCAACTCAAAATCGGCACCTCGGACATCTAATTTCGATTCCCAAAATCTCTCAGGCTTAAAATCCAACGGATTCTCCCAAACGCTTGAGTCGCGCATAATTGCCCATACATTTACATGTACTTGTGACCCTTTTTGAATTGTGTATCCACAAAACTCGATATCTTGCTCTACTGTTCGTGGAACTAATGTTGGAAGTGGTGGATGTAACCTGAGAGTTTCTTTCACAACACACTGCAAATAAGGAAGTTGATCCACATCTCTTTCAGTGATTTCTTTGCCTTGGCCTATGACTTGCGCAAGCTCTTGTTTAACCTTTTTCATAGTTTCAGGACTTTTAAGTAGTTCTGCCATAGCCCATTCTAAAGAGCTTGAAGTTGTATCTGACCCGGCAATAAATAGGTCCAAGAACATTCGCTCCATGAGATCTCGGTCAAATTCATCTGGATTGGTTTCAAGGAGTGTGAGAAGATAATCAAGAGCATCATCACCCTTATTTCCAGCACATGATCCCAATTTTCTTTGTTCCAAACGTTCATCGATGATGCTAATAAAAATATCTAACACCTTGCTAAAATGAATTTTCAAGCGACGTTGAATACCTTGAAGATCAAACTTAATAAATGGGAAGAAATCCGACAAGTTGGGGGCACCTGACTCAATTGCTATGTTCCACATGG
Organism: Nemophila menziesii; assembly: GCA_029959085.1. NCBI lineage: Eukaryota > Viridiplantae > Streptophyta > Magnoliopsida > Boraginales > Hydrophyllaceae > Nemophila > Nemophila menziesii. Next base: position 937,160 of record JARWIR010000064.1, on the reverse strand, counting down.
CCTCTCTCATATCTTTCATGGAGTCTGTATCTGGAGTCATTACGTTCTTAGAGAAAATGATGTTGCTCATAACATTTAAAGTGGTCATGAAAGCTGCTAAATCTATAGGGACAGCCTCACCCTTTAAACTGTGTTTTCGACAATATTCAATAAGCTCGTGAACCTTGGTAGTGCGTATGTGTTGGCTAGCTTCAACCTTGGTGCCAGAGAATATGCTTGAAGTCATGGCTTTTCGGATGTTTCTCCATCGTGGTGCGAATGGTAGGAAAACAACTGAGTGCTTGTTGTGATCGTGAGCGTGCATTGCGTTGGGCATCCATCTGCTCGAGAAGAGTTTATCTTGTTTTTGTAGGATTTCTTTTGCCATGGCTGGTGAAGATATTACTATTGTGTTAAGTAGACCTAGCTTTAAGCTCATAATTGGACCATATGTTTTTGAAAGTTCAGCTATTGACTTCTGAAAATGCTCTCCGATCATGTGAAGGTTTCCAATGATTGGTAAAGGAAGAGGTCCTGGTGGAAGATTTTTTGGTTTTGTAGAAAATAAAGTGTTGAGACCATGAAACAAAGTTAATACTAACAAGGCTGAGAGAGCGATGCTTATGTAATCCATTGTATGCAATAGTACAAGAATTGTTAAGTTTTTGAGATGAAAGGGAGGTCTCAGTTACTTGTATTTATACTCATGATGTTGATTATTTTATTAATATATTAGGGCAGCAATATTGACCTTTCACATTTCTTGGTTGTTTCATTTCTGCTATTAGTCTTTTTCAGTATGCCTTCAACAAGATTTATTTTAGTATCAGTCTTGTTAGAATATAATTATGCATCCGAGAAAAGTAGGTTTTGAGCCTTTAGTTTCTACATGTCTTTTGGAAGGAGAATAATAGTAGGTGATCAATTTACCTTTGGTTGAGGAGTGGCTGAAGATCTCTGATTTTGGGATTGCCTGTTAATTTTATTTAAGTATGATTATTGCAAAATACCTACCCTTCAAATTGTAGTATATAACTCTGCAGAGATGACCCTGCATATACATTTTGTAGTATATAACACTGCAGAGATGACCATGCATATACATTTTTTTGATTTGGGTAAACGGTTGTATGAATGAAATGAAAATTTACTCATCGAACTAATATCGGGAACTTTACTTATCATCATAAACAACGAGATTATGCAACGTAAATAGAGTTCAAAAACCGTACAAACTATTACTTCTTTGAAATTTTCGTCTCGCGATAGTGTAACATCTTCTATTGTAAGTTGTTACTCGATCTCCAAATGAGTTGAACCGTTATCACAAAAGTTATACGCCACCCTTTTTATTCACTAATTTTTCATGTTTTTCAATTTTTTGAGACATTTGAGAAAGTTTAAAATAGTGTTCATTCTTTTGTTCATATCCAACTAAATTTTATAGAAAATTATGCTACATAGGTAGAAACATATAGAAAATTTTGACAAAGTTAAGCATGGGAGAATTTCGCTAGTGTGGTATCTGGATAAAGTTGAAGTTGATGTCCTTGGGATTACTTCTCAAACCACTCCATGTATAGTTGTATGTAAGGTAACCTCTATTATCTGTTATACTTCTTTCATATATGGCTTTAATGATAAGATCGAGAGGAGAGATTTGTGGAAATAGCTTAAGAATCATTTTTCTACTTTTGATGCATTCTTCTACTTTTGACGCCCTGTGGTTTCTCCTTGGTGATTTTAACTATATTAAATTATTACGAAATGAAAAATGGAAAGGTTGTAACCATGAGAAACTTTATTGAGTTTGCATATTGTTGTAATGCCATTGGTTTAGAAGATCTACAACACTCGAGGCAATTAATTACGGGGGATAACAATCACACTCTTAGTCTGATAGAGCATGTGATGGTAAATAGAAGTCATAATGCTTCAGATCACTATGTGCATACATCGTTTCTTTAGAAGTAAAGTGTCTTGGACCAATAACCTAGCATTGTGTCATTGTTTCTTCACAATGTCACGAGAGTCATTACTTTTTGTATTTGTAATATGTGGGTGGAACATAAAAATTATGGTGAAGTTGTTAGTAATGGTTGGAACAAAGATTATGGTAGAGGTACGAAGCAATATTTGGTTTATAAAAAGTTTTGGAACTTGAAGCCTGACTTGAGAAGATTGAACAAATATCACTTCTATTACATTCCGAAAGAGTTAAAGGAGAACGATAAACCTTGGAGGAAGCCGAAATTAAATTCCAACTTAACACATAAAATGATACAGATTATATAGTTGGTGGAGATTCTAAAAGTTGCAAATATACTTGAGAAAGCAGAGTGTAGTTTTCTTAAAAAAAAAAAAAGAAGCTTGGTAATTTTTTGAAAATTGATCGATGTACTAAATTTTTTCATGGCCTTATGAAAAGTAAACAACGGAAAAAATTCATTGCAAATATTCATCTCCTAAATGGGAAAGTTACTACTTCTAATGCTAAAGTCAATGATGCATTTTTGGAGTATTATACAATGTTATTGGGGTAAAGAGTTGAAAAGGAAAATGTTGATTGTAATGTGTTTGAGTAGGGTAACATTTTGACAGATAATCAAGGTTTAGATTTAAGTAAAGAGGTCTCCAATGACGAGATAAAAGAGGTGATTTTCGAATTGCAAATGATAAAACACCCGGACCTAATGGCTATTCATCACTCTTCTTAAAAAAATATAGGGATCTTATCGAGGATGAAGTTATACATGTGGTCCATGAATTCTTTGCTTCTAGTTTTTTACTTAAGCAATTGAATGCTACTATTATTTCCAAAGAAAGATAGTCTGGGTCTTGTGGAGAACTATAGACCTATCTCTTATTGTAATGTAATCAACAGAGCTATCATCATGATCCTTGTGGATGGTATGGAACCGAATCTTGAGGAAAATATAGATAAAGCGCAAAATGCCTTGTTTTTGGAAGATCGATGATAGAGAATATCCACCTTATGCGAGATCTTTTAAGAGGATACGATAATAATAGTAGCTCACCAAGATACACTATCAAGATAGATTTGTGCAAGTCTTATTCGGTTGCTTGAGATTTACTTCATGAGGTATTTAAGTATGTTAATTGGGTTATGGAGTTCATCACAACACATTCAAATTCAGTTGCGCTTAGTGATTCTTCAATGGGAGACATACTTAAGACAAAGTGAAACTCTCTCTCCTTACCTTTTAATTTTGTGTCTTGAATACTTCTCGAGATTATTCAAGTAAAAGACAAATGTTGGGTTCACTCACTTAGCATCTACCGATGACCTCATTCTCTTACCTAAAGGCGATCACAACTCGATGAAAATTCTTATAGATTTCTTGAAGGATTTTAGTAACTTTTGTGCCTTCACCTAAATGTACTTAAATCTAATATTTACTATGTGGGAATAAAAGTGAGGTTGTTGAATAAATCTTATAAACTACACAACTTGAAAAACAGGTTATGTCATTTTGTTGTTTGGATGTATCTCTTGATTATTCGAGCTTATTTTAGAAGATTATAAACCTCTCACTAATAAGTTGGAAAGATATGTTCGATCTTGGAATACTTCTTCTCTCTCATATTCATGTCGCCTTGAGTGTATTAGATCGGTACTACAAGAGGTTGTTTGATTTTGATTATCCAAATTCCCGGTACCAATTTGTGTGCAAGATAGAATCGTGAGTATTTGTAGGACTTTTTATTGGGATGAGAAATATCCAAAAATCAAATAGATGACTATAGCTACACCAAAAGAAGAAGGAGAACTGAGACTAAAAGATTTTGGAGCTTGGAACAAAGCTTTTCTCATGAAAATATTATGGAAAATTATGGTGAAGAAAGATTCTTTGTGGATCAGATTGGTGCATGGTGAATACTTGAAAAATAATAATGTTTGGTTGTGGAAAATGAGGAAATTGGTCTCTCTACTCTTAAAACAATTATGAGAATTAAAAGAGGAAATTGAGTTTTTGGTAGGACATGAAGGAGGAGAAATTTTTTTGCATCATTGGTTTACCAACTAAAACAATCAATCCATTGTTTATGAGTCGTAGTGGTGGGTTTTCTATTTATATAAACCACCTTATGATATTTTCCACCATTATTTTTCTAAAATTTAGGCGAATATTGTGTGGGACCCTCGTGGTATTCCAATCAAACATTTTATGGATGCTAATACAAGAAAGATTTCGCATTAAAGATAAAATGATTTATATCGAATTGGACCCACTTTGTAAATCGTGTGGTGAAGATTTTGAGTCAAACAAGCAAATTTTCTATGAGTTTGCATGATAAGAGTATATAAGAAAATATGAGAAGATGGTTGGGTATTGTAAAAGTGATGAGTATTGTCTTAAGTGCCCTTAAATGGCTCAAAAAATTTAAAACTCGGGAAATATGGAGGACAAAAGCATGGATAGTTGCCTTTGCTACTACTATCTATCATATTTGCCAGATGAGAAATAACCTAGCGATGAGAGGTGAAACTCCCTCCAAGAAAAGAGCTATCAAGGAGACTAAATTGTCCACTTTGTCTATTTTATTCGCTTTTTACCCCCCATCACTTCTTCCTGGATGATCGGAGAACTGCGATTGTATCTCGTTGAGATTAGACTAGCGAATAGATAGTAACTAGTTTAAGTTTTTGACCCTAGGTAGGTAAATTTTGTAAAGTGTACAATTTCTCTTATATTTTAATGAAATCTTTCATCCAACAAAAAAAATTGTTTGTGGAACGTATCCCAAGAAAAAGGGTTCCGAGGACATTTTGCTAGCAAATCAAGGATCACATATCATTAAAAGTCCTTGAGCATCTCTACAAAAAAAATTATATCGGGAAGATTCACGTAGCCAATTGCATACACATGATTATCTTTAACAAAACCGTCTGCTGCAATGTAGATCGTACGGGAAATATATACAATGTTGCTATTATGCTTCAATTATAGGTGATCTTGTCTATCAACATGAATAATAATCTCTAAAAATGTTGGTTTTTTGGATAATATTTTTAGAGGTAAACGTATTCATTAAAGTATAAAGAACTATACACTGTACAAGAGTATCTCTTACCTAGGATCGAATGTTTACGGTATTTCTAATTCAATGCATTATAATTAGAAATCCACTATCATCCGAGAAGACATGATGAGGTTACAAAATTAAAAAACATTGAAAAAGTGAATTGTTTGATCTCCTTTTAAAACCGCCTCTTTATCGGGTGAGTCTCCTTTCATAGCAAGATTGTTCAGCAATCTCCAAATGTAATAAACAGTATCTCCAAAAGAAATGCTCCATGCTTTTCTCCAATGTTCTGTGGCTTAAGGTTTTTTTATCAATTTAAGTATGCTCAAAATCGTGCTCATCTCGTTTTTGTTACCCAACCATTCTTTCACAACATTTTAAATATCTCTTGTGAAGCTACATTCAAAGAATATAACTTATATGATTCAAAGTATTCACCACACAACTCACAAAGTGAATCCAACTCCATATATATCATCCTATATTTATTCTTGAGCCTTTCTTGTATCACCATTCATACAATGATTACATGTTAGGGAGTAACACAAGAGTCCCACACAATATTCGTCCAAGTTTTGATAAAAGATCGACGACAAAAAATATCATAAGGTTGTTTATATACGGCATAATACTCACCACTAGGAAGATCATTTCCGGTGGAGAGATCGTTGGTGGAGGGGAACCAACGTGACAAAATCTTCTCACTCTTCTTATCACCAAGTGAAGTTCCAATCTCATCTTTCAACTTCCAAATTTGTTTCATAAAAGGAGAAACTGTTTTCTTCACTTGCTACAACCAAACACACTTACTCTTTAAGTTATCTTTATGTATCCTCCTAATCCCAAGCGAGTCCTTCTTATCAACAATCTTCCATAATATCTTCATAAACAACACTGTGTTCCAAACTCTTAAATCCTTAAGTCCATGTCCACCTTTATCTTTTGGAGTGCATATCGTTTTCTATTTGTTTTGTGGAGTTTTCCCGTCCCAATAATTACTTTTGCAAATGCTCGTAATTTGCCCACGTACACAAACCGTGACCGTAAAAATCGACAACCAAAATCAAACTACACTTTGAAGCACTGATCTAATGAGTTTCAATTGACCAATATAAGAAAGCGAATGAGTGTTCCAAAATCTAGCATACCTCTCTAATTTATCAATAAAAGGTTTGTAATCTTTCGAAAGCAAAATCAATACACCAAAAGATATAGTTAAATAACAAATCAACAAAATTCTTTTCTCTAGACATGGTCTTCTTTAGCTAGGAGTATGAGATTACTGACAAATGCTAAATATATCATCTTGGGTTTTCCATATTTAAAATGATATTATAACTCTTATTCTAGAGTGTAACAAAGAAAAAGGTGTCATTTTTATTAGTTAATTCTCAGCAAAAAGTTTATAGGTGTCTGCTTTTGACTTTTAGTATATTTCCAAAAACCCCTTGACTCTAGAATCTTTTCTTTCTTACACTAAATCTAACTGTGACGAGATGTCAAAATCACGGCCGGTAGAAATTAGTTGATTTCTATTGAATATGTTCAACCAATTTTGACAGAAGAAATGTTCAACCTTTAAATTTTTCTTTTTCTTTTTTTTTGATCTAGACCTCTAAAATTTTATGAATGATCTGATACGCAAAGATTTTATATGTGACGACCAAGTCTTAATTGAAAAAAGGAGTACTAAAATGATAAACATAACACAGTAAACTGATACAGATCAAAAAACATAGAGGAGAAGTCGAAACCTGCAATACTACCCTGAATATCGATATTATATAAAAGAAGGATTAATAGTTGATTTGACATGTCTTAGTTAACTTTTATTATTTGTTATTTCATTTGATATGTGTATTTTATTATTTTTATAATAATATTATGTTTATTAAAATTTATATTCTTAAATATTTTTAATATAAATTTCTTAAAATTATTTTTTGATTTAAATATTATATTAAAATATAATTTTTTTTCTTTATATATTTTATATATTTTTTTACTTGAATCGAATTTTGTACCTCCTACAAGATTAGAAACTAGTTATATTTAAGAAGATAACATCACCGGATTATTTATAGAATCTTATTACGCGAGATTGTAGCGATTGTGCAACTGCTAGAGTTGTACATGATTGCCAATAAGAATATTTGTTCTTCATGTAATTCTTAGTTTTCTTAACGGCTTTTAAAGCCTCTCATGTATGCAAAAAAAAAAAAAATAAGAAGATAACATCACAAAAAATTAAAATTAAAAAAAAAATCATTAAAACTACATATAATAATATATTTTACATAAATAATTAGTTCTTATCTATATAGTTCAATAATTGACCAAAAATTATACTATATATGGCTCTCTTTTGTCTCCAAATGAATTATTTTAGTTTCCCAAGTTATTGTTATGTGAGAGATTCAAAGTACTCATGAATTATTTGTCATCTTACAACAAAACTATATAACCGTGATTGACCATGTATTATTATTTAAAAGAAGTAAAACAATCGCTGTCCTAACATATATATTACGGTTACTCATGAATTTTTCATCTTTAAACAAAGCTGTACACCTTGATTGACCGTGATTATTAGTATTATTTACACAAAACAGTTGTCTTGATATTTTACTGTAACTATATTAGAAAGTTGGGCAGCCTAGAAGCTAAACATTATGAGCATAAATACATGGAACTGAGAGTCCTTATTCATCTCATAAACATAACAATTTTCATATTATTGCATATATATAACCATGGATTACATAAACATTATCCTAGCAGCCGTGTTAGGAATAACGTTATTTCATGGTCTCAACATTTTATTATCAAGAAAAACCAAAAACCTTCCACCGGGACCTCTTCCTTTACCGATCATTGGCAACCTTCACATGATGGGTGAGCATGTTCAGAAGTCATTAGCTGAACTTTCCAAAATTTATGGTCCAATTATGAGCTTAAAGTTAGGTCTACTTAACACACTCGTCATATCTTCACCAGCCATGGCAAAAGAAATCCTACAAAAACAAGATAAACTCTTCTCTAGCAGATGGATGCCCAACGCGATGCACGCCCACGATCATAACAAGCACTCTGTTGTTTTCCTACCATTTGCACAACGATGGAGAAACATCCGCAAAGCCATGAACGCAAGCATATTCTCTGGTACCAAAGTTGAAGCTAGCCAGCACATACGCACTACAAAGGTTCACGAGTTGATTGATTATTGTCGAAAACACAGTTCAAGGGGTGAGGCTGTCCATATAGATCTAGCAGCTTTCATGACCACTCTAAATGTTATGAGCAACATCATTTTCTCCAAGAACGTTATGAATCCAGATACCGACTCTATGAAAGATATGAGAGAGGCCATGTGGAACATAGCAATTGAGTCAGGTGCCCCCAACTTGTCGGATTTCTTCCCATTTATTAAGTTTGATCTTCAAGGTATTCAACGTCGCTTGAAGGTTCACTTTAGCAAGGTGTTGGATATTTTTATTAGCATAATCGATGAACGTTTGGAACAAAGAAAATTGGGAGGTGCTGAAAATAAGGGTGATGCTCTTGATTATCTTCTCACACTCCTTGAAACCAATCCAGAAGAATTTGACCGGGATCTCATGGAGCGCATGTTCCTGGTAAGCAATATCATGTTTTTCCGCACTTCAATTATTAGTTTGAGAATCCATGATTAAGATGATAAAATGGATCAAAATTTGAGTACTTATTAGTGATCATTAAACTATTTCAGAACGTCCTCTTATATCCCATACTTGAAAAAGTTATAAATATTACCACTAACTTCTACCTGAGAGTGGAATTGAGATTTTAATGTCATATATGAATTAGTTACATAGTTAAATCAAACATAATTTGTTCTAAGTTTGGGGATTCTGTTGATCATGAGACTAATTATCATGGCCCAGGGGCGAAAACTCCATGAATCTTAGCCCTCCCCGAATTAGATATCAATTAACCACAAAATTTATTTTCGGGGACCTTGCCCCAAACTTCATTGGTTGTTCTAACTTTTATCCCCCAACAAAAAATTCATGAACCCGCCCCTGATCATGACTTTGTTACTCTAAAGATGTATACTTTTTCTTTTTTTCTTTATGAGATTGATTATACATAATTCTAAATTCTCTAAAAATGTTTATTTTTAGCATAGTATATATTCTAATTTCAATATTCTTCATATTGTTGTAGGACTTATTCATTGCCGGGTCAGATACAACTTCAAGCTCTTTAGAATGGGCAATGGCAGAACTACTTAAAAGTCCGGAATCAATGAAAAAGGTCAAAGAAGAGCTTGCGCAAGTTGTAGGCCAAGGAAAACCAATCAATGAAACAGATATTGACCAATTGCCTTATTTGCAGTGTGTTGTCAAAGAAACACTAAGGTTACATCCGCCACTTCCAACGTTAGTTCCACGAACAGTAGAGCAAGATGTCGAATTTTGCGGATACACAATTCTAAAAGGGACACAAGTGCATGTTAATGTATGGGCAATTATGCGCGACTCAAGCGTTTGGGAGGATCCACTGACTTTTAAGCCAGAGAGATTTTGGGAATCAAAGTTAGATGTACGAGGCGCCGATTTTGAGTTGCTTCCTTTCGGTTCAGGAAGAAGAATTTGCCCAGGATTACCATTGGTAAGAAAGTTGCTTCCGACAATGCTAGGGTCAATGCTAAATTCATTTAATTGGAAGCTTAAGGATGGCATCACGCCAGAAAATTTGAACATGGACGAAAAGAATGGCATTGCATTGCATAAAGCTCAACCTTTGCTAGCTATCCCAGTTTCTCTCTAAAAACTGTTATCTGTGTACTTAAAATAGAGGAAGAACATGATCACGCATATGTTTACTCATTTACTTGATATTTCAAACAAGAATTTTCTAGTGAATATAAAGATATATTTTATCCAACTTAAGTAATTTTCCATAGTTTTTTTTTTAATCAATTATTTTCCATAGTGATCCACAACTTTTTCAAGAAAGTGACATTTTTTATCTACACAACATTTATATATAAGTGGACACAAACCATAAAAGATGTCTTTTATTCAGTTCAAAAAACCTCAATTTCACAAGAATTCCTAAAAAATGAGGAAACTAAAAAAGTAAGAAGAATTCTAGGTATTACTTAAATATTCCTAATAATGCAATTTTAAATAATCCAATTATATAAGAAAAAATTAATCAATTGAACAAAAATATAATTATATTAATTCAAATTTCAATCATAAAGGTAATGTTTAAGTGATAATATTTGGACGATACATGCATGGTACTACTCAAAAACTAAACACATTAAAAGTTATGGGAGGACTTTTTTTTTGTCGCGGAACGGTTGTATTAATCTAAAAAAAAATGTACACGCTAAAAGAAATTATATTTACTTAAACCTAAAAATTTAAGTAATCTTATACATTAACCAACTAGCAAACATTAGTTCACATTTGTAATAAATTTACCATTATTCATAAACAAAAGATGATTGTATAATAAATATAATTTTTTTTTATAATACATGAGAGAGCCACTTTGGACTCGGAGTAAATGACGACTCCAATAAATATAATATGCTAAACATGCATACTTTCACTTATTTGAGGGGTGATATTATTATTACTAATTTGTTCCTTACATTTTAAATAAGATAAATCGTAATTGCAAAAGTTATGTGTCTAGCTAGCTTTTCTTTCTCAAGTTTTCCCATTTTTTTTATTATTTTATACTCAACCAATATTTTATATCATTCCAAATATCTTTTATAAAAGAGCACTCAAAAATAGCTATTCATTAAATTCAAGTCATCTTCACACATATCTCAAACCAAATCAAACTCCATCTAAACCATCTTATATCTGCGCAATATTTTCTTCAAGTCATCCATAATATAATTTCACATATTTGGGTGTACAAGTAGAATTTCAAACAATATTAGTCACGGTCTAAAAAGAGATCGTTGACGAAAACATCATATGACTTTTTTCACTATCGGCAAATTATTCATTACTTAATAAATTGTTTGGGGGATAAAATAATAATATTTGATGCTCCATTTAAGTTATTTATTTTTCCAAACCACTTTATTAATATGTTCTTGTTTTCTACATTTTCATGAGAAATCGATAATTTTTCTTTCAATTCCTAAATTTTCTTAAACAATAACGAGTCGATTTTAGTCACTTTTCAATCCCAAATATTCTCTATGATCCCAATTTATCCATAAAGAGTCATTTTTCTATAATCCTCCACAACATTTTTATGGGAAGTGATTTATTCTAAGCAACTAATTTAGGCCAAGACTTCTTCATCTTTAAACAAACAAATTATTTTTCATTTGATTTGAGGAGTCTTTTCCATTCCAACAAAAATCCCGATAAATGCTAATGATAGGATTTTTTACACAAATAGGTAAGAGAAATAGATAACCAAAACAAACCACATCTTGTAACACAGTTCGACCAAAATCCAATCTATCCATATAAAACAACGAAAGAGTGTTGCAAGAACACATATAAATCTCCAAGTTATCGATAAGCGACTTATATTCTGTAGAGAATAAAAACGGTGCTCCAAGTGGGACCCAAAGATATCTAAACAACATGACCCCTTTCGCAAGTTGTGTTATATTCTAAAAGGGCGATTGACTCATATAGTCCACACACTATTGTTAATTGCCCATCAAGTCTAACCCGCACAAAAAGTCTGGATTGCCCTTTTACTCAACATTATATATTTTGACTTGCCAAAACTAACTTCCAAATTACATGCACCCAATTAATTAAATCAAAACAAAAAAATAAAAAAACTGCCAATAACATTGAATTAAATGTATCATATTTCCAGCCTGTTATACCTTAATTACTTTTTATGTTTTGTATTTTGTTTTGGAAATTAAACACATGATTTATTAGTATTTGGGGCATGGATTATTAATTTCAAAATAATGTATTGGTGAGTTGTTGTGTACCGTGTAATACTTTACATGAAAAGGCGTAGGGTTGGCAGTGTATATTTGTGGGTGCTTTAGTTATAATCAATGGTGTATGGTGGAGATGTATATGTACCACTAAATTTCGTTGGGTAATGTATGCAATTTTGGTGGTGTGTTGTGAGAAGTCAATAGTTTGTAGTTTGGGAGCTAGAAAAGTAGTCAAAATGAGGTGGGTTTTTCATTTTATTTTAATGGTGTGGCTGTTGTAATTGAAGACGTGTGTATTTTGTGAAACACAAACACATTAAAAAATATGAACAATGCTAAAAATGGTTAAGACTGAATATTATTGAAAAAAAACAAACAACTATTGAACAAAAGCAAATTGAACCAAAATGTCACTGATAATACAAATTAAAACCATGTGTTGCACTAGCATTTACTTATTACGGAATAATCTCACAAGGAAACCGACGCCGCTCGAGGAACATTCTCCACCATCTTCCGCCGTCTCTCGAGGACCATTCTCCACCATCTTCGCGCCCACCTTTCCACCAAGCCGCTGTACTACAAAAGAAAACCGCCTCCGCTCGAGGACCATTCGCCACCATCTTCAGCCACCGCTCGAAAAGAAATCTCTTCACACTCACCTTTCCATTCATCTTCTGCCCGACTGAGCTTTGTAAATCGATGGATTTGTAAACATATGAGAATTATACCGACATTAAACAACTATCTATCATGTAATACTTAAATTATGGGATTTAGATGATATGCACAAAAAATGAAATCTGTTATATAAAATAATAATGGCTTAAAATTTAAATAATTTGTTTAATATAAGGATAAAATTGAGTTAATGCTAAAATATTGGACCTTTTGGGTGGGTAATATTTAGGGGGACTATATGGGGGTGAGTTATTGAGTTTTTCGACTTTATTAGCTAATATATCTATTTAAGATTGCCTTAAGATTATCCTCTTTAATTCCCACATAATAAATGTTAAATATTTCCACGTTCAACCAGAGGCTTGATCAATTACATAAAATTTTCAAGCAATACATAGGAGTTATCACAGAATCAAGATCACCCTTATATAATAACATTAGATCGTCAACGAAAGCCAAGTGTGTAGTTTTAAACTTCTTGCACTTCAGATGATAACTGAACCTGTTTTCCATTTTATTCTTCAAGAGATAAGAGAAATATTTGAGGCATAAAAAATAAAGTTAGGTAACTCATTTTTTTAATTAGAGCGATAATAGTACAATTTAATTGTTTTAGAAAAAATCCATACACAAAAAACTCACGAATATCCACAATTACATAGTCACCGACCACATCCGATGTCTTTGTATAGAGAATTGAAGAATAACCATCGGGACCTGATGCCTTGTTATTAGCAACTCGAAAGACCATGTCTTTAATTTCTTCATCACTAATCTCGTCAAATAATTGTATCACTTGCTCACTTGTTAATACTTTACCCCGATAAAAAATACCCAAATCCACACTTTTTTTTTCATCTTAAGTACCCAATAAACTCTTAAAGTGATCCACAAATGCATAAAAAACTTGTTCACTCGAAGTGGTATCCTCACCGTTAAATATTTGAAATTTTGCAATATATCTTCTTCTTTGTTTGTTTTGCATTAACCCATGAAATAATTTTGAATCTAATTTCCTATTTTCCAAGTCTAGTAGCAATTTTTCTAAGCTCCACAATTTCCTCAAAGATTAAATTATTACTCGTATCTTATTATAGTCGAATTTTGTCCCTTTTCTAATGATTCATTAGCCCTTTTAGCTCTCACGAATATGTGGGAGGAGTGATTTTTTTTTTAGAGTTCTTAGATCCACCTTCAATTTTTTTAGATTAATTGCTTAGTTCCACCAAATTGGTCTTTATTCCACCCATTACTCATTACCTCTCTGTATTAGTCATGATCCGTTCACATATTAATAAATCGAACAGGAGGAATTCTTGTGATATTTTAAGAAAACATAGTCACATAATATGTATAACTACCCAAAATCTCGATTTAGGCGAGAATTTCGCATGAACGTAAATATCAAAAGCATCAAGTTTCCGATTACCTATCGTATGATTCATAATAATATGGTTTTTATGCCAAGTAAAAAATTGTCTTGTTTGTTATCCAATCCAAGTGTATTATAACAATAAACAAACTTATTATGACTACTCATTAAATTTAGTCGCCAAACTATATATTAAACTTGCATGAAAGTATATAGAGGGACGTATCATAATAAAAAACGACTCAAGTTCAATCATAACTCCGTTTACTAGACATCTACCTGTAAAAATTTATAAAATTTGTGATAGTGTTAATTTTATTATTACTTAGCCAAACTATTTAGACCATCTTTTACTCGTGTAAACATGAGTAACAATTTGATACATATTTCGGTTGTCAAACAAAAACTACTAAATATTTTGTTGGATAATTGACTTGTGTCGAAACTATAGCTAGTCCAGTTAACTAACTTGTTAATCCGTAGCTTTTAAACTCTATCCATACATAAAACATTTGACAAAATAATAAAAATACAACGTAATGACCAACTCATAAACAATCCAAAAATACCTTCTATAGGGGATTCGGGCTTCTCTGGCGATTTCTAATCTAAAGTCCTTAGTAAATAGGTTTAAACCAGGAGTGGCGTGTCTTTTTGAAATTATGCTTCGAGCTATAGATGCTCCTGATGTTATGAAAAACTTTAACTATGCTAATACTTTTGTTAAGGACCCTACCGGAACTGCTTTTCACTCAGGGGGTATTTTGGTTTTTTGGCATTCGGATATTAGGCTGCAGGTTATTACGGCTAGCCAACATTTTGTAATCTTGTACATTAACGATGATTATTTCCCTTATTATATCGTGAGTGTACATGCCCCTAATGATCTAGACCAATGCCTTCAAGTTTGGGAGGATATTTCACTTTGGAATAATAACGTTAACAAACCCTGGGTTTTAATTGGCGACTTTAATGACATTTTACACTCTTCTGAAAAATTTAGTCATACCCCTCCTAATTTTAATCGTATCCAACATTTTAACTTCTTTATTTCCAATAATGGGTTAAGTGAAATTCATTCTAGAGGTAGTTTTAATACATGGACTAATCGTAGTCTCGATAAGCCCGTCAAGGTTAAACTTGATCGAGCATTTGCATCAAATGATTGGTTAACCAGGTAACACACCTTCATTGCCGGTCTTCATGGGAAAGAAAGATAACACAATCAACTCATTATCCTCGTGGAGCACACGTACTTTTCACAACAATGCCATCAAGATTTAGGCATTGACTGAAGAATTGGTTTGCCTGGAAGAAAAACCAGTTACACAACATATTATAGAACAACAAATGACAATTAAACAGGAAATTAAAAAGACCTATGAAGCTGAGGAGAAATATTGGTACGACAGAGCTAGGCAAGGTGACTCAAGTACGGGGACAAAAATACAAAATTCTTTTTTTCTAGCAACTACGTAGAAATGTTAACATAATTCATCAAATCAAGAATTCTCAAGGACTATGGATAGAAGAGGCATCAGAGATTCGGGACGGGTTCTAGACATATTACCACGACCTTTTTCAAGAAAACAATCATGACGATATGACGGAAGCAGTGGAAGGGATACCGAAGAAGGTCACACAGGCGATGAACGATAAACTCCTTCGTAAACCGACTATGGAGGAAGTGCGACAAGCGGTCTTCGATATGTCCCCAAGTAAAGCTCCAAGACCTTATGGTCTTAACGATAAGTTTTATCAAGAATTCTGGCACATCATACAATATGACGTTTTCTTAATGGTAAAAAAAATTTCGACAATAATATTTCTCTCGAAACTTTAAATGAAACACTGATTACCCTGATACCGAAAGGTAACGTTCAAGAAGGATTAGAAGACTACAGACCAATCTCCTGCGTCAATTTTGGCTATAAAATAATCGCGAAGATTTTAGCAAACAAATTACAGGAGTTCATGACAGATATTATCTCCATGAACCAGACCGCTTTCATCAAAGGTCGGGCCATTCAAGACAACATTTTATAGCCCAGGAAATTTCATTCTACATGAGAAAGAAAAGGCAAAATCCCAAACCAATGGCAGCAATCAAGCTCGACATGGCGAAAGCATATGACCAGGTACGTTGGGATTTCCTACTTCTTGTCCTACATAAATTAGGGTTTCATAATCAATGTGGATTTAATGGGTCTCAAATTGCTTATCATCGGTTACATTTCAACTAAATTTCAACGGAGAAAGACTACGCAAATTCTCACCACGCAGAGGACTTAGACAAGGTGATCCACTTTCCCCCTTCTTATTCTCCCTGATGACTGAATCTCTTATTAGTTTAATTGATATTAAGGTTAGACAGAATTCCCTTAAAGGAATAGAGATTACACGAAATTGTCTGGTTGTCTCTCACCTTTTATTTGCAGATGACTCTCTATTCTTTCTTACCCTTGACGACTACGTCATTGAAATTTTGACGACTGTATTTCAAAATACAGCAAGGGATCCGGTCAACGAATGAACTATCAAAAATCATCGATTTACTTCAGCAGAGATACACCAGAAACACAACGAAGACAAGTGACAACACGACTAGCGATCTAGGAAAAAGAAGATCTTGGGAAATACCTTGGTATCCCGCTCTGCCATAAACAATCTAAGGTTGAATCACTACAATGGATCGCAGAGTGACTGTTTGACAAATCAGAATGCTGGAAAGCACACCTACTATCAGAGGGAGGCAAAGAAATTCTCATCAAAGCCGTCCTTCAAGCGTTACCCTCGTATACCATGTCGATTTTCTCCTTCCCGGTTACTTTTTATAACAAATTAATTTCAGCAATCTCGAACTTTTGATGGATCTCCGGCGACAAATCACGAATACATTGGCTGGCTTGGGAAAAATCAGCGATGAGTAAACTTATCGGGGGCATGGGTTTTAAAGACTTTAAACGAATGAATACAGCTTTACTCGCTTCGCAAGCATGGCGAATTCTCAACAACCCAGACACTCTGGCAGCACGCCTCCTAAAAGGTATTTACTTTCCAAAAACTACTTTTCTCGAAGTTAAGTTAAGATAGTCTCGAACATGGTCATGGGCAAGTTTAATTGAGGGTAGAGATATGTTTAAACAATATGGGAAATATCATATAGGGAACGGAAAATAGATTAATATTTGGACAGAGAAATGGTTAGATTCTCCATGGAAGCTCGAACGACCAGACGGATGCACACTTGAACATCTGAATGAGCTATGGATCAAGAACACTACAAATTGGAACACGAAGCTATTAAATGAGGTATTTCCTAGTCCTATTATTCCGGTAATAATTAGAGAGAAGGTTTATCCGACCAATGCTACCGACAAATTCATTTGGACTTACGCAACACATGGTGACTATGTCACGAAAACTGGGTACAAAGTCCTACCGATCATGCGATTTACGAGACACCACATCAGCCGACATCCCGACCAAGAGCTTACTCTGGAAGACAATCTGGAGGTCAAACGTCCCGACAAAGGTTAGAATTTTTTCTTAGAAAGCTTGTAATAATGCTATCCCGATAGGCAAAAATCTCAAAAAACAGAAATGCGACGTACAAAGTAACTGTCGATGGTGTTGTGCGGAGCATGAAACAATTGAACACCTGCTTCTAACTTGCGGGTTATCTAAACACATATGGGCTGGATCGGCACTACAGATTCACATCGAATCAGCAGAACACGATTTGGGAACTTGGTTTCTGAATATGGTAAAGACCTATACTGAGGGAGGATGGAAGAAAGAAGTTGTCATTTCGTACTTGTTACTTATGATCTGGAATTCTGGAAAGCAAAGATGCGAAGCAGACACTCAAATTGCGAGGTAGACTCTACGGAGATAATCCGACTCACGACGGTTAACATCCACGAACACTTTGGGAAACAACTGGTTTGAAAAGGGAGACGACCACCCCATACAACACAGTGACTTGGCGACTATCAATACAGATCTTGAGTTCAATACTGAAATTGTGTTTTTTTGTGACGCATCCTTCACACAACCTCACCTCCCCACTGTAATTGGTATTCTGCAACACAACAAAGCCGATGGGTCACGAATCAGACACCAAACCACGACGACGTGCAAAAACAGTACCATAGGGGAGGCTCAGGCAATTGTTACTGCTCTCGATATTGCACGGAAATGGTCGAATAAAGAGAAAACGATTTTCTCTGACAACCTCGATCTTATTCGAGGTATCCAGCAAGTGTCGGTAGCTAGATGGGAGCTCAGACCGTGGGTTAATCATATTTGTCAACTAGTCCGGGGTTCTGGACCAGTTTATTTCAAACACATACCACAACGATTCAACACTGGAGTCGATTTTCTAGCGAAAAAAGCCAGACACAGGGCATCTGAACTCTACGTCAACATGGACAACATTTTGAATCGGTTCTCGAAATTAGGCATAGGTTAATTTGTGGGTTTCTTTGGTTTGTACGTTTTCCTTTTCACCCGCCAAAAAAAAAAAGATTGTAACCTTCAATAATTAACGAATATTTAGAATCATATATCTTGTACATCTGTAATAAAAAAATCCGAAAAGTAGAAATATATAAGATCGCCATCTTTCCACGTATGTTTCTTGGCCCCATATAGCAACTTGACCCAAAAAAGAATAAGTGCCCGTTTGGGATTGCTTTTTAAAATAATCACTTAAAGTGATTTTAGATCCATAGCAATATTTTAGACTCTAAAAATCACTTTTAGGAAAAGCACTAGATTAGTGATTATTAAAATAATCACTTAAAGTGATTTTAGATGTCAGAATATTTTTTAATATTTTTTACAAATATTTAAATTTTAATCAAAAAGCGCTTTTAGCTCCAAAATAATCACTCCCAAACGGGCTCTAAGTTATGTCGCTCGAAATGTACAGTCTTATTATATTCAGGTAATATATTAATATAAGGTCGAACAAAAAAATTAAATAATCTACTTACTTATAATAAAATTTCTTTGGCATCCTTCTTTGAAGTTTGAAGGTATCTATCAGATTAAATTTTTGATTTTTGAATGTATAAGAGTTTAAAAGTGACAAATTAATACTCGAGATGTTATTTTTGTGATTCCGTTATTACCCGTCGTCAGTTTTTCTGACAAGTGCCACATGGAGTCTACGTGGGGCATACGTGGAGCCTATGTGGCAAGTGAGAAATCCGCCACACACGCACCACGTAGGCGCCATATAGACACCATGTGACACTTAACGGAGAAATTGACGGCGGGTACTAACGAAGTCACAAAAATGAAACTTTGGGTATTGATTTGTCCCTTTTAAAACCTTGATCATCCAGAAGTCGAAATTAAAAACGCTAAGTACCCAACCTTTTTTAACTTATAAAAAAAAATCAACAAATTCTTTACAGAAAAGTGAAAAAAAAAAATTGTTACGAATGCTATTCTTTTCTTGCGTATCTTCTTGATAAAAAAAAAATTAGATTCACCTACGATTGAAAATAATTGGTAAGTTTAATGTATAAATTTTTCAATTATTATTTATATATAAGTGTTCTGGATGAATTATTATTAAAGAATTTTGTTTTCGATATTTCATATCACGGATATATTACTGAAATAATAATATTGTGTACGGAGATTTTCTTTGAACTAAATATAACGATTTTTAAAACCATCCCTGAAAGTGAATGAAAATGTATTCATCAAAGTAAATGAAAATGCGTTTTTGGAAGAAACTGCAACGTCTTCAAATAGAGTAATCAGTTTTTATTTTATTCATTTGAAATTATAAGATTATATATTGATTATCTTTTATAATTCGATTTGGTATTGTAAGACCTTGTATGGCCTAAGTGGCATTAAATAAAAAGAATTCGACCTTAGTTTAATCATAATATAATATAATCGTAGGGCCTTAGTGTATTTTAAGTATAACTATAAGGTCTTAGTGTATTTTAAAAGGTGACATAAAAATAAATTTTTAGGGTCTTGGTGTATTTAAAACAAAATTTTAGAGCCTTAGTGACATTAAATTAAACTTTTAGTGCATTAGTGATATTAAATAAAATTTTAGGGTCTTAGTTTAATTATAATATAATTTTAAAGTCTAAGTGTATTTTATATAAAAATTTAGATTCTTAGTGTATTTAAACTGACCCTTTAGGGTCTTAGTGACATTAAAATAAAATTAGGGACTTAGATTAATTAAAATAAACTTTTAGGGCGTTAGTGACATTGAATTAAACTTTTGGGGACTTATTGTATTTGAAATGAAATTTAGGTCTTAGTGTATTTTAAACAATATTTCAGGGCCTTAGTGTATTTTAAATAAAATTTAGGGTCATATAGTTTATTTTAAATAAATTTTATGGGCCTTTAGGTATTTAAATAATATTATTAAGTACAGATGTCCTCAGTGATGCCCAGAGAACATGACAGACAAGGAAATGGACTAGATTTATCATCCCGGTGCTTCAGTCACTTTTGTCATTCGTCGCTCCTAAAGAAATCTTGAACATGAAGAAGATGAAGATTTATCAAATGATTGATTAATAGTTTACTAGACTTCATGTTTAATGACTTTCAATTTTGATTTTTTCTGATGATTTTAAATTTTTTATTGGCTTTCAAATTTCTTTAACCGTGTGTAATTATTTGATCTACTTTTAAATTATTTTATTTAGATCATATTATTATTATGTGTACATTAATGAGTATCGGGATTTATTCTTATTTTATAAATATAGAAAAAATCTAACTACAAATTTTAAAATAAATAAATATATAATAAATAATACAAAATTTCATAAAAAATAAGAAAACATTACTCGCGACGACATATTCATCACAAGTAAGTAGATGCCTGCTAGTCGCAAGTAAAACATTGACGACCAAAGAAGTTGTCGCCCATGATATGTTTATCCTTGACAAATACTTTTTTTTTTTTTGAGTACATGAGAGAGCCACTTTGGGCTCGGAGTCATTTCGACTCCAATGAGATTCGATCCCAGGACCTCTTGGTCTCTGCGGAGTAGCCCAACCACTAGGCCAACTATCTATCTCCTTGACAAATACTTTATTCGCACATGACTAGTACTTCGACGACTAATGGTTGTCGTCGCCTGTGATGCTATTATTTGCGACGAAATTGTCATCGCCAGTATTTACGGTTCAAATACAATGACTACAATTTGTCGTGGAAGGGTATCTCTAACGATAATTTAATAGAGAGAAAATATGGCGATAACATGTCGTCGCGAATAAGCAAATACAATCATCTGTGATTATTGACGACTAGAAATGTAGTCATTGGTGACCGTTACTGTTACACTTACACTGGATAGGGCACTTGCGTCGAATAGCGAAGATCAATATTATATAATAGACAATGTTGAAAACAATATGTTTAAGTGAATTACTTGGGGACATCACAAAAAATAAAATGAAATGCTAATGAATTGGTCAAAACAACGTTGACAGTAACATCTTTAGTACATTAAACGTGGTTTCAGTTTGTCTTTACTCGAAAAAAAGAAATATTGTAAATTGATAGTATATTCTTCATCCCTTGTTGATGTTCAAGTGATAATAGCTCATTTCCTGAGTGTTATACACTAATAGTTTGAACTGCTTCGATTTCAGGATGATGAGCGACACCTCAACCCAAGGTAAATTCCCGCATGAGTGAAATATAATTCTCCTTCCCGAAGACATAGAAAATTGACTTAAAGCCTACTTTCCTTGGATGCATAATAATAAATTCTAACTGTAGTATATGACTGATATAAATATTTGTTAAAAGCATACTGAAAAAGACTAAAGAGCAGTTGCAGATATGAAATAACCAGGAAGCAAGAAGGTCAAGATTGTTGTGTTGAAATATAATATAATAATCAACATTATGAGTATATAAATAAAAGGAAGTGAGAGTAGTCCTCATTCATTCATCTCATTAACTCAACAATTCTTTTACTATTTCATATACTACTAAATAACCATGGATTACATAACCATTGTGCTCACAGCCTTGTTAGGATTAACGTTGTTTCATGGTCTCAACACTTTATTTTCTAGAAAACCAAAAAATCTTCCACCGGGACCTCATCCTTTACCGATCATCGGCAACCTTCACATGATCGGAGAGCATTTTCAGAAGTCAATAGCTGAACTTTCAAAAACATATGGTCCAATTATGAGCTTAAAGCTAGGTCAACTTAACACAATAGTAATATCTTCACCAGCCATGGCAAAAGAAATCCTACAAAAACAAGATAAACTCTTCTCGAGCAGATGGATGCCCAACGCAATGCACGCTCACGATCACAACAAGCACTCAGTTGTTTTCCTACCATTCGCACCACGATGGAGAAACATCCGAAAAGCCATGACTTCAAGCATATTCTCTGGCACCAAGGTTGAAGCTAGCCAACACATACGCACTACCAAGGTTCACGAGCTTATTGAATATTGTCGAAAACACAGTTTAAAGGGTGAGGCTGTCCCTATAGATTTAGCAGCTTTCATGACCACTTTAAATGTTATGAGCAACATCATTTTCTCTAAGAACGTAATGACTCCAGATACAGACTCCATGAAAGATATGAGAGAGGCCATGTGGAACATAGCAATTGAGTCAGGTGCCCCCAACTTGTCGGATTTCTTCCCATTTATTAAGTTTGATCTTCAAGGTATTCAACGTCGCTTGAAAATTCATTTTAGCAAGGTGTTAGATATTTTTATTAGCATCATCGATGAACGTTTGGAACAAAGAAAATTGGGATCAGGTGCTGGAAATAAGGGTGATGATGCTCTTGATTATCTTCTCACACTCCTTGAAACCAATCCAGATGAATTTGACCGAGATCTCATGGAGCGAATGTTCTTGGACCTATTTATTGCCGGGTCAGATACAACTTCAAGCTCTTTAGAATGGGCTATGGCAGAACTACTTAAAAGTCCTGAAACTATGAAAAAGGTTAAACAAGAGCTTGCGCAAGTCATAGGCCAAGGCAAAGAAATCACTGAAAGAGATGTGGATCAACTTCCTTATTTGCAGTGTGTTGTGAAAGAAACTCTCAGGTTACATCCACCACTTCCAACATTAGTTCCACGAACAGTAGAGCAAGATATCGAGTTTTGTGGATACACAATTCAAAAAGGGTCACAAGTACATGTAAATGTATGGGCAATTATGCGCGACTCAAGCGTTTGGGAGAATCCGTTGGATTTTAAGCCTGAGAGATTTTGGGAATCGAAATTAGATCTCCGAGGTGCCGATTTTGAGTTGCTTCCTTTTGGTTCAGGAAGAAGAATTTGCCCAGGAATGCCCTTGGTAAGAAAGTTGCTTCCAACAATGTTAGGGTCATTGCTAAATTCATTTGATTGGAAGCTTCAAGATGGCATCACACCACAAAATTTAAACATGGACGAAAAGAGTGGTATTGCATTACATAAAGCTCAACCTTTGCTAGCTGTTCCAATTTCGCTCTGAAAATTAGTATACATGTACGTAAATTAAGAACGTGATCATGTGTATGTTTATTTATTTATTATTTTAAGTGCTTAGTCACTTTTATCAAGGAATAACTATTTGTTCAAACTAAAACAATATTTCTTTTTTTGTTAGAAAAAACAATTTTCATCAATAATTCAGGATCTTGAATCTTTTTAAGCATAATTTCATATCGATATACATAACAATTAAGTAAACATATATAAACAAAATTGATTTCGCTTTCACCTTAAAGAAACCTCATAATTAATTTATTGAAACTGTTTGGGTGAATAACAAAATATAATTAAATTAAAAATTATTTTTATAATCTAGGAGAACTATTAAGACATGAAAGTCAAAGTTAATCTAAGTAATTTGTCTCTAACAATTTTTTTCTCTTCTCTCTAACTTTCACTACCACAACTCATCTCTACCACCTCACATACTCTAAAACTGCCGCTTAACACCTCATTCTGACCCTCCGCCTCTTCCTTTTTCTTCTTTTCTTGAGATCAAGAATACAATGGCGGCTACAAAGGACGTTTTTTGTGACATCACAAAAGAGATATTTTCTGCAGCGAAATCAAACACATCTTTAGACATACAAACAGTGAGAATTCACGTTAGTAGTTTGGTTACTTACACTTGATCGTCGAGCACGACAGTTAAAAAAGCGATGGTAGTTTGGTTTCTACTACATGTGTGATCATTTCCGACCAGAATTTCCGCAATGACACGCACGTCATCGCCATTGTGACGTGTCTGACGACAAAAATCTTTCGACGATAACAAAAATCGTCGTCTCTTTGAAATTAATACTGACGACAAAAAGCTTATTCGCCAGTGGTATATACTTGTGACATTATTCGTATCGGAGAAAAAAATGAATAGTCGATGTTGATGTATTTATCCGCGTTGATTTTGATGTCGTTGCGGTTGTCATTTACTCAATATAGATGATAAGCCTAATTATTAAGAGAGATGGATTAAATCAAATAATTGCATTATGAGAGAATATTTGTCGGGTGTGAGGGTATTTATAATTTTTGCGAAAAAACACATGGCTAGTTGATGTCTCGATATTTGCGATAGAATAATCTAGTCACGAGATATCATTTTAGGTGTATTATGTTCTTAGCTAAAGGTTTTTTCCTATTATTTGTTAGTTTCTCATTTCTTGCCTTGTTTTAGAGATTTGTTACTTTTAGAGCATTTTTGTGTAATTTATGTGTCAAATGTGAAGATCTTAGGTACAAAGATGGTATTAGATGACAAAACATGGATAAGGAGTGGAGGAAAGAAGATTAAAGACGAAACCAGTAGTTAAAAGACTAAAGAAGCCATTTTTAGAAAGTGCAAAAGCTGTCTCACTAGACTTGGAAAGTGTAGTATTTTTAATTTCGCATAAAATCTACCGAAAATTTGAAAAGACCCATTTCAAAACCATAGAGGGTTTTCAGTTACGTAAGCTCGTCCACTAATGGTGAATAACTTGGAGTTGTAGCGAAGGAGCTACGAAATTTGCAAACTCCATGGGCCAACTAGTCAACTTTTTAAGAAAACGGGTTTGAGATGGATTAGGACTCTAAAACCTAGCCAAAGACCTAAAAAAATGTCGATGCACATATATATATATATATATCTCGTTAGGGACTTGTCCTTAGCATTCCAGTGAGCATCCTTTACAAGATATTCATAGCAAGTCGACCTAGAGAGGAAGCAACAGACTGGAGCATCACAGCATCAATTCTACATTCCTCTATCTCTACAATTAGGGTAACTAGCTATAGATTTCTAACTTAACCATATTTATAAGCTTTTATTATTTAGTTCTATTATTGTTTAAATTATTAGAGCTTCGGTTATTTATATGTCTAAACCCTAGACTACTATTTTGTAATTTTAATTAATTTGAGCTTGACTTTATAATTTTATTCTTACTAGAGCCTATACACCTCTAGTTTGACCTTAATATCCTATTTTTCATCCTGGCGGGGGGTTTAAGGAACGGAAACACATCATAATCGTCTAGTGTTCAATACTGATCCTAACGGGCTTGTCTAACTAGAGAGACATTAGGGTTAGATTTAACCACCGATCATTGCGCGGGGTCCCCTTACCCAAGTCCCCTGGTAGTGTTGAGGTTTCTTTCTAAGCTACTTGACGGGAGTTAGAGGGATTATAGAATCCCAACTAATTATATATTTCTTATTTCATACTTATAATTAGAATAACGACTTAGTAAGGTAGTGCATATTAACAAACCTAGGTTACTATCCTTTACACTCTTATTAAATTATTTATGCTAAACAAATCTATCCTTATTATTATCTTTTAATCAAAACATCTAAATCATCTACTCTTATATTAAACACAAACTTGAGCTAACTACCTAAATCCCTGAGAACAAACTTTTACTTATTTTCTATTACTTGTGAACGATTTGTGCACTTGCGGAGAGTTTCTCATGGATTACCATAGGTGTGTGTGCTTTTATTATTCGGTATTTTATCACACATTTAGGCCCACCACTAGTACCGGTTACATTTTATGTCTGTGTAATCATTATTTCAATAATCGAAAATTTCATATAAACGATGTTGGAGCGAATCTTTTTAGATATGGTTTTTTGTCAACTAAGAGGTTTGGACGAAACATGGTGGAAAAAAAATCACATTAGTAACCCGATTGTAGATGATGAAATGTTGACTGTGTATGATGATTTGAGACCCACTTTTTATCATTACTTCTGCCCTATTACAACTAATAACTCTCGTTGTGGATATGTGTATTTAATGCGCAAAATTGGTGATCCATTTGCTTCAGATGAAATGATATTTGTTGGACATCATGTCTAATGGCACCATATATGGATTTGATTTATGTGTTGTGAATTAGGTCAAATGGGTTACTCGTGACAAGGGAGAAAAGAGAGTGACTTGGGATTACGGAGTTTGTACAATCACAAATGGAATAACTTATTACAGCGAGTTAGTCAAAATTATGAAGGTGGAATGTTGTAATGATGGTCCAGTTGTGTGTTCGCGTGTAAGTGGTATAACAACGGCTAGAGAGCGAAAAAGAGGAAATCAACACGGGGAAACAATTATCAACACAAGTTCTTTCTGGTGGAGTGAATATCCCTACATTTTTCACCACTCAAGCAAAAAGGGTTTTTATATGGATAAAATTAATGCAAAAAAGTCACAAAATGGGTAGAAAGATGTTTGGGAAGTAACTGACCGAGACGTATGCAGCCCCAATTTATAGGGTGTGGAATCGATATCCACTAGTCCAAACCTGATCACCATTATTTTAGTTGATATGAACTTGGCAGAATACTAAGTATTACGTTTAAGTACTAGTGAAGGGATAGATATTGATCCTTCCTTGTTGGGACCCAAGAACTTAATCGAAGATGATAATGAAGTACATGAGGACACGTTGGAGGAGTATGGAGATGATCCATTTGATAAGATACATCGATAGTGATGGAGATAATATAACCATTGATGGGTACGAGACTGACTAAACATTACGAGAGTGTTTTTCATTTTGTAATATTGTCAAAATAATTTACGTTTAGAATGTGATTGATTCTTTGATTGGTGATATTGTGTCAAATTGTTATATATGTTGATATTGGTTAATTATTTTTAGAAATGAAAAAATGGGTTAATTGTTTTCAAGAAAGAAAAGGGGAAAAATCAATTATTACTCAACCGCGTCGACATGTCGTCGCAGGTAAACAAAGAACATGTTGCCAGATATGGGTTATCAACTGCGACATGTTCTTGATAATGAACATGCCGTGAGAGATGGTATCTCAACCGCGACAATAATTTTCGTCGCGTCTAACTTTCTAAATTAGGAATTCTTATCCATGACAATAATTTCGTCGCGGATATGGAATTTTTAGTTTTCTAGGCCAACCCTTGCTGGTGTGCCTTGCATGTGGTTGTTCACCTTGTTACCCGTGATGATATTTGAAAACAATTGACGACACATGTCTTCGCCAGTAAGATTTAGCTATAAAACAACCGACTCTTTCTAATTCTTCCATAACCACTCAAAGGCAAAAAAACCCGGAGCTCTAGAGCTTCAGGCGACCAATTCTTAGTTTTAAAGGTTCTATTCCTTCATCACATGGGTATCAAATCTTTCCAACAAACATTTATTTCTCATTTTTTTAATTATTTCCTTAAAAATCAAACCTAACATTAATTTTTTTTTCTTTGATTTCGTCTTTTTATGATTGATTAATATTGGTTTAAGCTTATATCTCTATCATTCCAGGCTATGTTGTAGATCTCGGTCTTGCGGCCTAAACGGTCGACCGGCGCCTAGCTCCTAGGCGGGATTACACAGGACCTAGGCGGAATTATACGGTTTGGAATCATGCAGTGTAACATTGTATATATAGTAATGTATATGTACTAATCATAGCAAATTTAATTATTTAAGTCATAAAATTCATCTAACAACACTGTATTAATATGAAAATACTAATAATTAACTTATAATATCAACTATAGAATTTTTTAGAATAAGAAAAATAACAAGAAGGCCTATACGGGCATGTTTGCCATTAATCGGCGCCTAGGCGGCCATATTTTTCCATTAATCGGCGCCTAGACGGGTTAGGAGCCTATTCCACGGTGACTAAGGCGCTTAGGCAAAAACGCCTTGTTGGCCTATTGCCTCCCTTATTAGGGTGTTTTAATGTGACAAATCCTCTTGTGTTTAGTATGCTAATTTCTATGATTATTTACACTCTCTCTTGCACTCTATTTCATCAAAAAGCTCTCTCTTTGCCATGTTGTTCAAACTTGATTGTTTTATCTTAAGATTCTTATTCTCATACAAATGCTATTAACCGTATCTTTATGTATATTGAGAATTAGCCTTAGTGTGCAACTTCAAAGATTCTTAGAATAATGTTTACAACAACTTTCGTGAAGAAGAATTATTGATCCAAGTCATTTCCCTTCAAAGATTACTTGGCGCGGTACACCGCTGCGGTATACCGGACCAAGCTTGCGGACCAGGGCGCGGTATAGTGAACTAGCCCGTCAGTATGCCAGAAAATCAACCACTGAAGCGCGGTACACCGCTGCGGTACACCGCAAGTAAGGGTTTTCTGCACTAAAGACAAGTCATAAGAAATATATCCGTTGGGAGATTAATAGATCCGTTGGACTCAAGCCTTATGACCGTTGGAAGCCATTTTCTACTATAAATTGAAGCTCTTTGAAGGCTACAACTACACCAACTAATTACAAACATTAAGGGGCTTAATTGCTATCATTCAAGAAGGTGTCAAGAGCTATACATAGTCAAATTCAATCTTAGTGAGCTTATAAATCCTTTCAAGGAGTTAATCAATTAAGCCACAAGGTTCTATCCACTCAAGAAGGAGTATACAAGCTTATAGTCATATCCACTCTATTAGGAGTTTTAGATACAAGCTTTAATTAGCAAACCTTTAAACACTTTGTTGCTATCCTCTTAAGTCTAGGTCTTGTAATAGATAGATTAAGAGAGAATTCAAGTATAGGGAGTATACTTGGTGTCCTTGTGTTGTGATTACGCAAGTGGTGTGTCCTTCGTGTTATCGAAGAGTTTGTAAAGGTTATTGTGTTCTCGACCCGGTTAAGAGAGACACGGGAGCTTAGTGAAAAGCTTGAAATCCTAAGGAGGCTTCCTTAGGTAGTGGATGTAGGGAAACCGAACCACTATAAATCGTGTGTATCTTTCTATCCCTACTCTATTTACTTTCCGCACTCTATATGCTTGATTATATGCTTGCATGAATTCTATGTTATTGTTTATCTAGGATATCTAACATATTGGTGTCTAGAGTAGTTTAAGATATTGGATTAGCTTTTTACTAGTTATTCTTTTATATCAAACCTTACTCTTTCCATTGCATGATCCCATAAGAGTTTGATTTAATTAGTTGACCTAGAAGTTTTCTCTTAAACTTATTATTGTCCAAAAGATTTTTAATTAGGCATTATCTTATTAGTAATCCTATTCACCCCCCCTCTAGGACTATCAATTGGTATCAGAGCCTAACTCTACGTGAATAGCTTAATCGTTAGTAGAGTAAACGATATGGAATTTAATCTTTTGGAAAGTTCGTCTTCTACTCGACCTCCACTTTTTGTAGGAACTTACTATTTCTCTTGGAGAACAAAAATGGAGGAATTTATAAAAGCCGAAGATCCCGATCAATGGAGGATTGTAAAAGAAGGTCCATTTGTCCCTTATAAAGAAGAGTTAAATGAAGAAGGAGTTCTCAAGCTAAATCAAGAAGAAAAAGATTTTGATGAACTCACCATTGAGGAAAAGGCTAAGCTCACTCAAAATGCAAAACCAATGTACACTCTCATTCGTGGAATTTCCGAAGAAATATTCTCACAAATGTTAGATTGTAAAACCGCAAAAGAGCTTTGGGATCGTTTGGAGTTTTTATATGGAATTGTCGAAAATGACGAAGAAGAAGAAGTCTCTATCCATGATGAATCTCACAACGATTTTAAACCTAATCATGAGGTAGCACTTTATCCTAACTCTTTATCTCTTCCTTATAATTATTGTGATATTAGGCAAATTTCATCCCTTCTCAAAATTCTTGATTCTCAAATCCATTTGAATAATCTTATGTTACAAAAGGGTAAAAGTGAGCTAAAGAAGTGTTTTAAATGTTGTATCACTTTGGATGATATTCTTGGCAATACTAAAAACCCATGTTTTGAAAACATTTTTATTTTAAATAAATGGAAACATCCTTTGAAGAAAAGCTTAGAAGGTTTTAAAAAATTGGATGAAGCGTTTTCCCTAGCTCTTGATACTTTAAAAAATCATCCTTTCTCAAATGTCACTCCTTTTGATCCAAATGACTTTTTCAAAGAAAAATTATATGTTAATGATAATTTGGATGTTGGAAAGAATGTGGAAACTTCTTGTTCAAAACCTTTACATGGTCACTCTATTCAAAAAAGAAGTTATTGCAACTATTGTGGTAAGCCCGGTCATCATGCTTCTACGTGCCATTACCATGAACAACTTATTAGTGGATCTTTGATACCTTCATGGGAAAAACCAATATGGATCGTGACAAATGCTAACAACATTTCCGGATCCATTCCACCTCGGTTACCATAGTAATATGCATTGAAGGTGTTGAGCGTCAAGAAAATGGAATCTTATGCAAAAGGACGTTCAAACCTCATAAAAGGAAAATACGGTGAAATTCTTCCTCTCTTGTGTTTTTATTTATGTTGTTATATTATGTTTTATGTGTTTTATCAACTTGTGATGCTATCTTGAAGTTCTTGACCTTTTTCATGCTTTAGTTTTGCTTTATTCTTGCATAGGGTCTTTTTGCACTTTTAGAAAACTTAGGGTCTTTTGTGAAATTAACTGTTATATGAGTTTTTAGCTTCTCCTTGGCTTTTCTTTTCAAAACAAAGATGCTCAAAATTATTTTATATCATTCCGAGTCATTTGGGGAAGTTTCGATTGTGTTTCGGGTGTTTTTAAAAGAATCAAAAATTACATTTTTGTTGACCAAACCGAACACTCGTGCGGTGCACCGGACGATTCCCGCGGTACACCGCACGTAAGGGTTTTGACAGATTAAGAACCCGTTTTTCAGTCTTTTCTCCTCACTTCTTCATTACATCTTCTCCTCTCCTCCTCCTTGGCGATTTCCGGCCACCCACACTCCGGTTCCACCACCAAATACACCCTCTTTCACCACTTAAATCACTCCTCCTTCTTCCTACTTCATTACCCATCTTATCATTCACCATGGTTAGAACCAAATCCATTGCTAACAAGAAAAAAGCTTCCACCGGAGCCTCCTCAAGCCGCCACCGTGAACCATCTCCGGCGAGGTCACCATCACCACCACCTCCACCACTCCGGCCATTCGATGCTCTACCGGGAAGAACGATTTGCCCCTCGGCCTTTCCCTCCGGTGAAAATTCTCTCTTTAGACTTTTTTCAATTCAACAATTTCATAAAATCTTTGCTTTTTCGGGTAGTCATTTGGCAATCGGGTTAATTGAAGATTTTTATACTAATTTTGAATTTAATCATGTTACTACTTCGATTAAATCAACCGTTTCGAATACCATTTTACGTTTAAAATCGAATACTTTATGCTCTAAATTTGATATACCTTCGGATGGTTTTAGCGGATTTTGGTCTAGTGGTTGGGATAATTCGAACATTGATATTGTTGCTCAAAATGAAGTTAATGAGTTTGTTAATAGTCGAATGGTAATTCCCGATGGAAGTTGGAATATTCGTAATTTTGATCCGGAATTTATCGTGGCCCACAAGTTTCTTATCTCGGCCGTTATTCCGAAAGATAAGCATGACGCAAAACTTATCCCGTATGAAGCTTATCTTTTGTTTTTGATCTTCTCCAAACAACCGATAAACATCATTGCGATAATGTTCAAATGGATGAATCACGCTCGTGCCTCTCGGGATAAAGTCCCTTACGGTATATTTCTATCCAAAATCTTTGAGGCTAATGATATCTCTTTTGGAGGAACTAATGTGAAACCAATGAATAAGTCATGGAACTTCGATTATCTCACGATTCTTAGGATGAAATTTGTTATTTATAACAACACATATGTTTCGGTCTCCACTATTAATCGTATCTCGGATGTTACTATTCGTAATCGCATTCTTGGAGCTAAAAGCGAAACCGATGGTCCGGAGCTTGAGACTCTTATTTTAGTAGATAACCCGGATCAACAAAACCCCATTCCTAATGAGCCCACTCCAAGCCAACCCACCTTTGTTAACCCTCCTAATCCATCCGGTTTCGAAAGTGCTATGTCCCGTTTCATGGATTATATAGGGAGTAAATTTGTGGCTTTGGAAGATAAAATAGAAAGAAAATTTGGAGTTTTGGAAGAAAAGATAGGGAATCTTGCGAATGAGCTTTCGTGTATGAAAAGTGATGTTTCGTGTATTCGCGATGATATTGGAAATGGAAGTAGATCTAGGAGCCGATCTCCTCGTGAAAATCGTTAATTCATCTTGGTTTGGTGTTTGGTGCTTGGTGTTTGGTGGTTAAAATCTTGTTTTTATCGCTCTTGGTGGTTTATGGGTCTTTAAATGCTTATGTGGTTTTATTAGAACTTGTTTAATGGTGTGTTTATGCTTTTAAGTATTTGTGGGTCCGTGTTTTGGACATCTAGGATATTGCCACTTTGGTTTATTTGGTTTTTATGTTAGGATGCTAAATGTTTTATTTGGATAATTGGTTAACTAGTTGTGTTTTTATCATGAATGTTAGTTACTTATCATCTTTGATTTGATTCTTATGTTGCTAACATGTTCTTTGATGTTATAGGTACTTCTTGATATTGCTCCTTAGTCCCTATTGTTTGTTCTTTTTAGCTTTGTTCCTAAAAAGGTTTGATATTTGCATTTCGGTCCAAAATAGATTTTTCAAAATTGCGTTTAGTCCCCAAAAGTTTGAAAAATACATCTTGACCCCTTGCTTCTCAAAAATTACTTTTTCCCTAACTTTCTTTAAAAATGTTTTCAAATATTCTTATTAGGGAAAAATTGTCAAATCAAACGTTTTACAAAATTAAAATCTATGCATTTTATAAGGGGGAGACTTTTGTCTAAATTATTAAAACTCAAATGCTTCAACTAATCTTTTATTTCATATAGTGCAACTAATCGTTTGTGTCATTAGAAAGCATATGAAATGAACTTGTTTCGATCAAGAAGTTGGTAAATATCTCTATCCTTAACTCTTGCTCTACAAATATCTATCTTTGTGCATCTCCTTCTAAAAATGGTTTTTATCCAAAACTTCATTGTTTTAAATCTATTCACTCGAGTTGTTGCTCTTCTACTCTTAGTTGTTTTCACCCCGTCTTTTTGATGAAGACAAAGGGGGAGAAATATTATGTGCACTAAAACTTTCAAAACTTGCACGTTTTAAAAACTCACAATTGCATCTCAAATCTTATGCTTATTGTGAGGGGGAGCTTTATTTCTTTAGTGCTTAAACTTTCATATCTTTCCTAAGGTGTTTTAGTGAAGGATTTGTCATCATCAAAAAGGGGGAGATTGTTGGCCTATTGCCTCCCTTATTAGGGTGTTTTAATGTGACAAATCCTCTTGTGTTTAGTATGCTAATTTCTATGATTATTTACACTCTCTCTTGCACTCTATTTCATCAAAAAGCTCTCTCTTTGCCATGTTGTTCAAACTTGATTGTTTTATCTTAAGATTCTTATTCTCATACAAATGCTATTAACCGTATCTTTATGTATATTGAGAATTAGCCTTAGTGTGCAACTTCAAAGATTCTTAGAATAATGTTTACAACAACTTTCGTGAAGAAGAATTATTGATCCAAGTCATTTCCCTTCAAAGATTACTTGGCGCGGTACACCGCTGCGGTATACCGGACCAAGCTTGCGGACCAGGGCGCGGTATAGTGAACTAGCCCGTCAGTATGCCAGAAAATCAACCACTGAAGCGCGGTACACCGCTGCGGTACACCGCAAGTAAGGGTTTTCTGCACTAAAGACAAGTCATAAGAAATATATCCGTTGGGAGATTAATAGATCCGTTGGACTCAAGCCTTATGACCGTTGGAAGCCATTTTCTACTATAAATTGAAGCTCTTTGAAGGCTACAACTACACCAACTAATTACAAACATTAAGGGGCTTAATTGCTATCATTCAAGAAGGTGTCAAGAGCTATACATAGTCAAATTCAATCTTAGTGAGCTTATAAATCCTTTCAAGGAGTTAATCAATTAAGCCACAAGGTTCTATCCACTCAAGAAGGAGTATACAAGCTTATAGTCATATCCACTCTATTAGGAGTTTTAGATACAAGCTTTAATTAGCAAACCTTTAAACACTTTGTTGCTATCCTCTTAAGTCTAGGTCTTGTAATAGATAGATTAAGAGAGAATTCAAGTATAGGGAGTATACTTGGTGTCCTTGTGTTGTGATTACGCAAGTGGTGTGTCCTTCGTGTTATCGAAGAGTTTGTAAAGGTTATTGTGTTCTCGACCCGGTTAAGAGAGACACGGGAGCTTAGTGAAAAGCTTGAAATCCTAAGGAGGCTTCCTTAGGTAGTGGATGTAGGGAAACCGAACCACTATAAATCGTGTGTATCTTTCTATCCCTACTCTATTTACTTTCCGCACTCTATATGCTTGATTATATGCTTGCATGAATTCTATGTTATTGTTTATCTAGGATATCTAACATATTGGTGTCTAGAGTAGTTTAAGATATTGGATTAGCTTTTTACTAGTTATTCTTTTATATCAAACCTTACTCTTTCCATTGCATGATCCCATAAGAGTTTGATTTAATTAGTTGACCTAGAAGTTTTCTCTTAAACTTATTATTGTCCAAAAGATTTTTAATTAGGCATTATCTTATTAGTAATCCTATTCACCCCCCTCTAGGACTATCACGCCTAGAATTTTAACTAGGCGTAAGCGGCTGATGAGGGAGTTGACGCCTAAGCGGGGAGATCTACAGCATAGATTCCAAGTACATTTTCAATCCAACACTTTTTATTCCTTTAAATTTCAGAAATTAAAAAAAAAAGATTTCAATTCCAACTTTTTTAACTCTAACTTGTTGTGAAATGTTTTAGTAGTTTGTAGTGCGTTTAATTTGTACAAAAAAGTGATTCAGTGTAATTTTTTTAATTCTAGGGAAATTTGTGTAATTTTTAATAAGTTGGAGGACTTGTGTAATTTGATAAAGTATATGTTAGATGAAATTTCACTAAGTAGGGGCCTTTATGTATATAAATGAAAATTAAGGTTTTATTCTAATTAAGATAATAATTTCGTCCTTAGTTTATTTAGGATAAAAATTTGGGCATCAGTGTATTTTAGATAAACTTTTAGGTCCTTAATGTAATTGAAATATAATTTTTGGGTCTTCGTGCCATTAAAATTAATTATAGGGGATTATTGTATTTAAAATAAAAAAAATTAGGGTCTTAGTGTATTTAAAATAAACTTTTAGGGCTTTATTGATATTAAGATAAACTTTTAGGGCCTTAGTGACATTAAAATAAATATTTAAGGCCTTAATGACATTAGATTAAACTTGTATGGCCAAAGTGGAATTGAATAATATATTTGGACCTTAGTGTAATTATAATATAATTGTAAGGCCTTAGTGTATATTAAATATAATTTTAGGGTATTCGTGTATTTTAAATAGTGACATTAAAATAAACTTTCAGGGCCTTGTGGTCTTTAAAACAAAATTTTAGAGCCTTAGTGACATTAAATTTAACTTTTAGGGCATTAGTGATATTAAATAAAGTTTTAGTGCCTTAGTGTAATTATAATATAATTTTAAGGTATTAGTGTATTTTAAATAAACATTTAGATTCTTAGTGTATTTAAAATGAACTTTTGAGGTCTTAGTGACATTAAAAGAAAATTAGGTCTTTAGTGTAATTAAAATAAACTTTTAGGGTCTTAGTGACATTAAATTAAACTTTTAGGGACTTGGGGGATTTTAAATAAAATTTAGGTCTTAGCGTATTTTATAGGGATGGAAACGGATCGGATATCCTCGAAAAATGGCATAACCATATCCACATCTGTAAATAAAAATGATAACCATATCCGCATCCATTAACCATCGGATTTTAGAAATATTTACCAAATCTGCATCCACAACGGATGTGGATCATCCGCGGTTAATCCGTATACGTAATTGTTCAATAGATTTTAAAAAAAAATTATAAAATACTTTTAAAACTATAAAGTTAGCTACTTAATTATTGGGGGACCCTAAGTATGTATTAGACAATATAGTAATAAACTAGATAAAATCAATTAGGTGCTTTATGTATGAAATATTTTTATTTCGTCAATATTATGTATGATTTTTTTATATATAGAATACCTTTATATATAATATATATTTTTATTTTTTATTTTTTTTACTTCATTCGGATTTTGGACTATCCGTCGAATTATTGTAAAAAAACCAAATCCTAACGGATTATCCACTGGTAACTTTTTATGAGAACCAAACCCTCATGGATGCACCATCGGGTCCACTGACGGATTTTTTATCGGATCGGATATCCATCGGTTACAGTTAATATTCTAACCATTACCATCCCTAGTATTTTATTAGTGTATCTTAAATAAAATTTAGGGTCTTAGTGTATTTTAAATAAAGTTTATGGGTCTTAAGGTATATAAATATATTATTAAATGCAGATGGCCTCAGTTAAGCCCAGAGAACGTGACTAAGAAGAAAATGGGCAAGATTTATCACGCAACCCAATCAACCTAGCTCGGGTTATAATGCACCAGGTAGATTTATTTTAAATATTTTTTGTTTTTAATATACTTATGCATTATAACATGAAAATAGACTAGAAATCCCAGGGGACGGGCAACCCTATAGTCATCCTATAGGGCGATGAAGAGGGAGAGAGGTCAACACCTCGTGGATTTGTGCATCTTTGATCAGACGTTGATTCCAGCAACAAAATATGGTAATCATGTGAGCCATGTTATCGAGCTCACGGTGCGGTAAAAGGTCCCACCCTGCTATACGAGTTGGGCAGAAGTTTCACCGGAGATACACCGACAAGTTTTTGATTGATTACAGGTAATTTTCCTTTCCTAACAATGTTATCTTATTTATCCCCACTGAATAGGAATAACAAGAGTTAAAATATTTTATGAACATGATTTATTTTGTATTGACGATTGCATGTGGAGGCCGGATTGTTCTAACATCTTTGGTAACGTTGATGTTACGTGTTCCCAACGATAAGTATCGAATGAAGATGGGATATTACCGCACAGTTAAAATCCCCGATGATCAGACGTCCGAGAATTAGGAAAAGAGTTGTGAAATGTGAGAAACGGTAAAATTACAAGTAATATTATTGGTGCTTATAATTTATGAATATATATATATATATATATATATTGTTACAAAAACAAAAACTAACTAAAGTAGGCTAATCGGGCAAAGAAAAAAATGCCTGATTAGTGCTGGTTCGAAGACTTATTCTAGGACGCGGGAGGATATTTATGTGGTAACATTTCAAGTCATTCATTTTTTTATATTGAATCATTCTAAAACTTTGAACCTTGAAGTAAATAGGATGGGGAGAAAAACCCGGTAGGAACCAGTTGAGGCCTTAAGAGCAGGATTGGCCATTTTCTCCAATGGCGGACTTCTTCTACCGAGTTGAGTATAACAAGGAAAGAGATGAGTGAAGGACGGGTGGCTACGATAAATCTGATGTAAGTATTTCAATAATAATAAGATTTCAATTATTTATTTCACGTTTGAAATGTTATAATTGGTGTGTATCTATTTCATGTAACAGGACACATTGAGATTCATTATCTGTGAACGAGTCAAGAAAACAGATACTCAATTATTAGGATCATCATCATTTATACCTGCTTTGATGAAAAAAGATAAAGTGGATGATGTCCACAACACGGACTGCAAAGGTATTGGTCAAGGTACGCGGAGTTGGGTGTCTGGTGTTGGGAACCCTTTGAAGGACAAAAATTCGAGATTTTATATGTCATCTGATCAATTGGTGAGAGATACGAACGGGGTGATGGGGGCAAACAATGATTACTTGATCTCAAGGGGCCAACATCCATTCATTCTAGAGGTTAACAAATTGATGAGCTCCACAGCTACCACTCATCCAACTTATAGATTCAGTCAATTAAGTGAAGCCTTGATACAGTAAAATAAGTTTAGGGAAGCCGAGGACTTATCGACTTACAATCACGTTGCATCCTCCATTATTTTTCCCGGTTCTCATCATGGTGCTTCAGTCAGTCGTCGCTCCAAAAGAAATCTTGAAGATGAAGAAGATGAATATTTATAAAATGATTGATTAATATTTTAACCAGAGTTTATGTTTAATGACTTTTGATTTTTTGGATTATTTTTAATTTCTTTTAAATTTGTTTAGTCGTTTGTAATTATTTGATTGACTTTTAAATTATTTTATTTAAATTATATTATTATTATTTGTACAAATTAATGTGTATCGGGATTTATGGTTATTTTATAAATATAGAAAAAATCTAACCTGATTACTATTTTTTAAAAAAAATATTAAAAAATAATACAAAATAAAACAAAATTTTATAAAAAAATAAAAAACATCACTCGCGGCGACATATTCATCACATACAAATTAATGCTTTGTAGTTGCAAGTAAAATACTGGCGACCAAAGAAGTTGTCGCCCATGATATGTTTATTCGCGACGGATAGTTTATTCACATATGATGGCTTCTACGACGATCGTCGCTCGTGATGCTATTATCCGCGACGAAATGTGTTGTCGACAAAAATAATGGCCCAGATACGATAACTCTTCACAATTCGTCGTGGAAGAATATCTCTAGCGACGGTTTGATGGCGATGATATGTCGTCGCGGATAATTAAATACAATTATCCGCAATCATTGGCGACTAAAATTGTAGACATCGTTGACATTTACTGTTACACAGCCACGGGGATATTACACTAGATACGGCACTTGCGCGGAATGCAGAGATCAAGTATATATATTAAACAATACTGAAAACAATATGTTAAAACCGTTTGGGATTAATTCACTAGGCAGGGTCTTGGTTATCCAATCTAATGGTATATGTTTGAACCGAGTCAATGACTCCGAGTCCAAAGTGGCTCTCCCATGTAAAATAAAAAAAAATAAAAAACAATATGTTAAGTGTATACCACTTGGAGACATCACAAAAAATAATATCAAATGCTAATGAAATGGTCAAAACATGGTTGATAGTAACATCCTTTTGTACATTAAATGTGGTTTCAGTTGTCTTTACTCGGAAAAAAATTGTAAATTGATAGTATATTATACATCCCTAGCTAGGTGATGTTCAACTAATAAAAGCTCATCCCCGGAGTGGTATACAGTAATAGTTTGAGGTGCTTGGATTTTACGCTGATCTTACTTAGATAAATTTAACCGACAAACCCAATATCAGAGAGCGACACCTTGATCAAAAGTAAATTCACGCTTGAGTGAAATATAATTCTCCTTCCCGAAGACATAGAAAATTGACTTAAAGCCTACTTTCCTTGGATGCATAATAATAAATTCTAACAGTAGTATACAGGGGCGGACCCACCTTAGGCCCAGGGGGACTCAAGCCCTCCCCGAACTCGTAAATTTTGAAATACATCAACGTAATTTTGACTCGAAAAATAATTAACTCTGACTAATAATTTATATGAAACGTGCATGCAATTAAAGGCATACAAGTTATTGTAGCTTAGTGGTTTATTATCTTTACACAGATAAAATTTATCTTAGAGGTTACGTGTTCGAAAGATTGATTATTTTAGAGTTAGAAGCGATTTTCAATTAAAATTTTAATGTTTATAACAAAGATTATATTTTGACATCCAAAATCATTTTAAGTGATTTTTTTAATAATCACCGGTATAGAGTATTATTACGAATCTAAATCAATTCAAGAGATTATTTTAAAATGCAATCCCAAATGGGCTCTAAGTTTGATTTAATATAAGAATAAGAACTTCAACTTTATTCTTATACTTTAACATTAAAAATAAAACTTTG
Source organism: Nemophila menziesii (assembly GCA_029959085.1). Classification (NCBI taxonomy): domain Eukaryota; kingdom Viridiplantae; phylum Streptophyta; class Magnoliopsida; order Boraginales; family Hydrophyllaceae; genus Nemophila; species Nemophila menziesii. The sequence continues at coordinate 896,970 of JARWIR010000064.1, read as the reverse complement.
TTCTTTAATATACAAGATTTAAGTTATAAATTTGTCAATTTTTATAAGATCGATTTATTAAATATGCAATTCATTTATACCGGTCTCTGCTTTGAGTTTGGTGATAGCATTATTTAGTGTTGGTCTACATAGTTTATGGTTAACTAAGAACATGTAAGCTCATCAATAAAGAGACGAACAACGTAATGGTGTTGAATTTTTATATTTGTATTTTGACATTATTAATTATATGTTTATTTATCTTTTTTTTACCTTAAAAAAATTTGAAAAGCGTTAACCTCTAAAATTTCATATATTTCAAGCCCCCCTCGATTTAACTTCTGGATCCGCCCCTGGTAGTATACGGCTGATATAAAATATTTGTTAGAAGCATACTGAAAAAGACTAAAGAGCAGTTGCAGATATGAAATAACCAGGAAGCAAGAAGGTCAAGATTGTTGTGTTAATATATAATAAAATAATCAACATTATGTATATAAATAAAAGGAAGTGAGAGTAGTCCTCATTCATTCATCTCATTAACTCAACAATTCTTTTACTATTTCATATACTACTAAATAACAATGGATTACATAACCATTGTGCTCACAGCCTTGTTAGGATTAACGTTGTTTCATGGTCTCAACACTTTATTTTCTAGAAAACCAAAAAATCTTCCACCAGGACCTCTTCCTTTACCAATCATTGGAAACCTTCACATGATCGGAGAGCATTTTCAGAAGTCAATAGCTGAACTTTCAAAAACATATGGTCCAATTATGAGCTTAAAGCTAGGTCAACTTAACACAATAGTAATATCTTCACCAGCCATGGCAAAAGAAATCCTACAAAAACAAGATAAACTCTTCTCGAGCAGATGGATGCCCAACGCAATGCACGCTCACGATCACAACAAGCACTCAGTTGTTTTCCTACCATTCGCACCACGATGGAGAAACATCCGAAAAGCCATGACTTCAAGCATATTCTCTGGCACCAAGGTTGAAGCTAGCCAACACATACGCACTACCAAGGTTCACGAGCTTATTGAATATTGTCGAAAACACAGTTTAAAGGGTGAGGCTGTCCCTATAGATTTAGCAGCTTTCATGACCACTTTAAATGTTATGAGCAACATCATTTTCTCTAAGAACGTAATGACTCCAGATACAGACTCCATGAAAGATATGAGAGAGGCCATGTGGAACATAGCAATTGAGTCAGGTGCCCCCAACTTGTCGGATTTCTTCCCATTTATTAAGTTTGATCTTCAAGGTATTCAACGTCGCTTGAAAATTCATTTTAGCAAGGTGTTAGATATTTTTATTAGCATCATCGATGAACGTTTGGAACAAAGAAAATTGGGATCAGGTGCTGGAAATAAGGGTGATGATGCTCTTGATTATCTTCTCACACTCCTTGAAACCAATCCAGATGAATTTGACCGAGATCTCATGGAGCGAATGTTCTTGGACCTATTTATTGCCGGGTCAGATACAACTTCAAGCTCTTTAGAATGGGCTATGGCAGAACTACTTAAAAGTCCTGAAACTATGAAAAAGGTTAAACAAGAGCTTGCGCAAGTCATAGGCCAAGGCAAAGAAATCACTGAAAGAGATGTGGATCAACTTCCTTATTTGCAGTGTGTTGTCAAAGAAACTCTCAGGTTACATCCACCACTTCCAACATTAGTTCCACGAACAGTAGAGCAAGATATCGAGTTTTGTGGATACACAATTCAAAAAGGGTCACAAGTACATGTAAATGTATGGGCAATTATGCGCGACTCAAGCGTTTGGGAGAATCCGTTGGATTTTAAGCCTGAGAGATTTTGGGAATCGAAATTAGATGTCCGAGGTGCCGATTTTGAGTTGCTTCCTTTTGGTTCAGGAAGAAGAATTTGCCCAGGAATGCCCTTGGTAAGAAAGTTGCTTCCAACAATGTTAGGGTCATTGCTAAATTCATTCGATTGGAAGCTTCAAGATGGCATCACACCACAAAATTTAAACATGGACGAAAAGAGTGGTATTGCATTACATAAAGCTCAACCTTTGCTAGCTGTTCCAATTTCGCTCTGAAAATTGCTATCCATGTACGTAAATTAAAAACGTAATCATGTGTATGTTTACTTATTTATTTATTTAATTTTACTATTGTAATCTCTTAGTCACTTTTATCAAGAAATATCTATTTTTTCAAACTGAAACAATTTCTATCAATAATTCAGGATCTTGAATCTTTTCGAGCATAACGTCATATCGATATACATAAAAGTTAAATGAACATAAATCAAAAAAATTGATTTCGCTTTCAGACCTCATAATTAATTTATTGAAAATGATTGGGTAAATAATAAAAAAATCAAATAGAAAAATATTATTATAAAAAATTCTAGGAGGACTATTTATACATGAAAGTCAAAGATAATCAAAGTAGTTTCGCTCTTCTCTAACAATTTCTTTCTCTTCTCTCTAACAAACTTTTACTACTACAACTCATCTCTACCTCTTCACATACTCTAAAATTGCCGCTTAACATCTTATTCTGATGTCTTTTCTTTTTTTCTTCTTTTCTTGAGATCAAGAATACAATGACAGCTTAAAAAAACGTTTTCCGTGACATCATAAAAGAAATATTTTGAAATCAAACGCACAAACAGTGAGTATTCGCATTGGTAGTTTGGTTACTTACACTTTTGATTGTCGAGCCAGTTAGTTCAGTTTCGTTCCCGACTAGAGTTTCCAAAATTAAATGAATAGTCGATATTGATGTATTTATCCGCGGTGATTTTGATGTCGTCGCGGTTGTCATTTATACGCGACAACTAATTTATCATTGGAGACGACATATGTAATCCTCAATATAGGAGAAGTATTTAGCTGACATACGAAAGAACACTATTAATCTTGCTTTACTCCAAAAATTTAAAACCCCTACCCACATTAATTGCTCCAAAGAATTCTTTAATTTGAAACCCGTGATCCGCTACATCATTAACGAAACTTCACAACTCCATCATACACCTGTGGGTCCTACTTTTATATCAGAAACTCCATTAAATTGTCTAAATTAGGTATTTTCAAAAATACATTTTTTTTCCTATTTTGTTTAAATTTACTGCATGTTTTACCATGCTTTGATTATGTGCATGAAATTTGTATTGTTGTGTGTTCTTCAGTGGTTATGGTATATATTTTTTATATAACTGGCCATTTTAAAAAAACAATTTTTATTCGGTTAGAATTGTATGATTATCTTAATATAGATGATGTGCCTAATTATTGCGAAAAGATGGATTATATCAAAATAATTGTGTTACGAGAGAATATTTATCAGATATGAGGGAATTTATTAATTTTACAAAAAAAAAAATACATGACTAGTTGATGTCTCCATATATATAGTAGAATAATCTAGTCACAAGATATTATTTTAGGTGTATTATGTGTTTAGCTGAGGGGGTTTTCTCTATTATTTGTTAGTATATTTTAAATAAACTTTTAGGGCCTTAATGACATTAAAAAAAAATTTAGGTCCTTAGTTACATTAAATAAAATTTTAAGGCCTTAGTGTAATTATAATATAATTTTAGGACCTTAGTGTATTTTAAATATAATTTTAGGTCCTTGGTGTTTTTAAATATAATTTTAGAGCCTTAGTGTTTTTAAATATAATGTTAGGGTCTTGGTGTATTTTCAGTAAACTGCTTTGGTGACATTATTAAACTTTTAGGGTCTTAGTGTAATTAAATTAAAGTTCAAGGCCAGAGAGACGTTAAATTAAACTTTTAGGGCCTTAGTGACATAAAATAAAACTTTAGGGTCTTAATGTAATTATGATATAGCTTTAGGGTCTTAGTGTAATTTAAATAAGACTTTAGAGCTTAGTGTATTTAAAATAAACTTTTACAACCTTAGTGACATTAAAAAAAGAATTGGGCTTTAGTTTAATTAAAATGAACTTTTAGGTCTTAATGACATTAAATTTAATTTTTGGTGTCTTAGTGTATTTTAAATAAAATTTAGGTTTTAGTGTATTTTAAATAAATTTTATGGGTCTTAGTGTATTTAAAAAATTAAGGTCTTAGTGTATTTTAAATAAATTTTATGGGCCTTAATATATGCAAATGACCTCCGTTATGCCCAGAAAACACCATGGAGACGGAAATGGGCAAGATCCATTAAGCAACCCAAATCAAACTATCTCGGGTTGTAATCTACCGAGTATGATCTATTTTAATTTTTTTTATTAATTATGCATTTTAACAGGGAATGAGACTAAAACGCCCAGGGAACGGGCAACCTTTGAGTCAGGATATATAGATATGCATAGGGAAGGAGGTCAACTCCCTGTAAATTTCTATGTCTTTGATAAGACGTGTATTCTGGGCACAAAATAGTTAAACCATGTGAGCCAGGTTATCAGTCTCACGGTGCATTAGATTGTCTCTCCCTACTATCAGAGTTGGGTCGAAGTTCCCCCGGAGATGCAGCAACAAGTTCTTGATCGATTACCAGTAATTTTATTTCATAACAATGTTATCTTATTCATACCCATTGTATATTATAACAAGAGATAAAATATATGTGAACATGATTTCTTTCGTATTGACAATTGGATGCAGAGACTGGATTGGCCTAACATCTCCGGTAACCTTGACTTACGTATTCCTAACGATATAGTGATTTTAATCATCAAATGAGGATGGGTTATTACCGTAGGCTAACAGATCGACGAGCTCCACCACTACCACCCACTCCACATACAACCTCGATCAGTGGAGAGCCCTAACTTGGGTTAATTGGATTAGGGTAGTCGAGATCCTATCGACTTACGATCTCGTCACATCCTCCAGTACTCCTCCCAGTCCTCAACTCGGTGCGTCAGCCGGTCGTCGCCCTAAAAAAAATCTTGAAGATGAAGTTTTAACAAATGATTGGGTAATCTTTTTACCAGACTCTATTTTAATGACTTTTAATTTCAACTTTTTGGATGTTTCTAGTCTTTTTTATCAATTTTTAAATTTATTTACCCGTTTTTTATTATTTGATCGTCTTTTAAATTATTTTATTTAAATCATACTATTAATTCTAAAAATTAATTTGTATCGAGACTCGTTGTCATTTAATAAATATAAAGAAAATACAAAATTTTATATAAAAAACATTACTCGCGACGACGTATTCGTCGCAGGTAACTAGATACCTGGTAGTCGCAAGTAAAATACTAGAGATCAAAGCAGTTGTCCCTAAGGGACATCCCCATGCACATGTTAAGGGTTTTAGACCCATTTTTTGTGCCAATTTCGATTACACAGTCACTCATTGGTGTTGGCAGAAAAGGATTAAGCTTCTGTTGGACGATCTTGTTTTACCAAATGAATCGAATTTTGACAAATGAAGGGCTATTCAAGATAATTTTATTCTAGAACATGAAATCTCGTACTTCTTCTGTAAATCTAGAAAATCTAATAAGAATTATGCTGCGGTCAAGCTTGACGTGACAAAAGCTTATGAACATGTTAGATGGTAATCTAATAAGAATTATGTTGCGGTCTAGGAAATATCGTATTTCTTGGAGACGATGTTGAAGACACTTGGGTTCTACAACACCTGGATTGGTTAGATTATGATGTGCATCACAATGGGGAAATATCAAATTATGAACAATGGTGAATTGGCCAAAAATATTACATCATGTCCATTCTTCAATTTCTAGAGGCTTTTTGTAAAGAACTTTCTAGATTGGTTGCTAATTTCTAGTGGGGCTCGAGAAGAAAAAAAATTCACTAGAAAGTTTTGAAAAAAGTGGTAACTAGCAAAAAGAATAGAGGGTTGTATTTTTTGGTATTTTAGTAATATGAAACTCGTATTACTTACTTCCACGACATGAAGTTTGCTTAATAACCAATACTCTTTGGTCTTTACAGGTCTCAAAGTAATTTACTTCCCAAACCATTCTTTCTAGTACATCAAAATTAAGAAAACAAGATCTTGTGCATGGAAGATCATTATGGCTAACACGGATGTATTAAAACGAGGATACATTATGCAGGTTGGAAACATGCATAATATTAATATCTAGAAAGATAAATATCTCTTGCCTCACATCCCTTATTTAAGACCATATAATTAAATAAAAATATTCATAATGTTCATGATCTTTTTCACTCAGATGGAACAGGGTGGTATACATAACTTATTCATGATTGTTTTCATCAATTGGAAGCATATTTAATTTGTAAAATCCCTCTCCGTGTGTTGGATGAAGAAGATAAGATTATTTTCCCTCATTCAACAAAAGGCATTTGATGTCTCGTATTTGTGATAAAATACTAGTATCACGAAATATCATTTTGGGGATTTAAAGGTCTTATTTGAGGGATTATTCTTAAGTATTTGTCGTTTTACGGATTCTTGTCTAGTTCCGGCTATCGTTTTACTTTTAGAGTTTTGTGCATTAAATGTGTGTTGAGTGTGCAGATCATAGGTACTTGGGTGATGCGAAAACCCGAGATAATGATAATAAATTGCAAAGTCAAGGAAAATCCCAAGTCACAGCAAGACAGGGGCATAAATCCACTTTTGGAAAGCATAAACATTTACCGAACAGGGAGATTGTAGAATCCCGACTAGTGATAAAAGATCAATTCACCCTTATATCAATAAACGTGTAAATTCAGAACTAGTTAAAATTACTATCAACTCTCAAGCTACATTCTCATCTTATAATCTCCGTTTTATATTTGAAATTCAGCCATTAATTTATTTAATTGTTAATCGTAGTTTAATATTATTGCATTTTAGTCCTTTACTTGAAAAACGAAACAAATACCTTTCATTTTTTATTTAATTGCAACTCAACCCCTCGACACTTCTTAAAACACAAAAACATTAACCTCATAGTCTTTATGGAGTACGATAACCCCCTTACTTACCTTTTTTTATTAGTTGTCAATGATCCGTACACTTGCGGATAGTAACTCCCTCGGGTTTGATTTAGTTATGACACCTCTAGGGACGACAACAGTTATACTAGGAAAATAGGTTTTCATGTTATTACTTCACTTTGTGCTGAGAAATGAACAAAAGCATATTCCTCAGTTACCTCGAAGTACCATAAGATCTGGAAAACGGTGTCACATACAAAACCCCCTACAAAGGCTAGTGTCTTTCTTTTGAATGATGTAATGATGCTATCCCATGTGGCACTACACTTCACAAAAGAAAATGTTTGATTTCACAAAGGTGCAATTTCTACAATCACCTGATGGAACTATTGAACATATATTTTTAGTGTCCTAATAGTGTGGATATATGGAATGATGAGTCTACGCAATAGGGTACCTATCAAGAAGAAGGTGATTTTGAAACTAGAATTCTCCAGATGATCAGGGAAGGTACTAAAGAGGGTATCGTGTAGAAGATCTTCTAAGCCATTTATCTTTATCGCTACTTGTTTCATTTGGGTTGTTAGAATGAAAACCCTCTTTGAGAATACCAAGTGGAACACCAAAGCTATTATCATTGTGAGGGACAGTCTTATAATAAAAATTCTTTGGATGTGATTAATTGAATATGAGCATGATGGCATACCTCTAACGAGACCATTCTTAGAGGTTATTTATAACTCTCCTATGGGAGGCTCGACGTCCCATATAAATATATTTTGTGATTCTTCCTTTGTAGATGGAAGTGAAAATACTGAAATTATGGTCATTAGTAAAGACTTCTCCGACACACCAGTTATCTGCGAAGGCCACAAGTTTTGGTTTTCTAGAAAATAAAGTGTAGAGACCAATGATATATTAAACAATACTGGAAAACAATAATTCAAATGTACCACATTGTAGACATCATAAAAGTTAATATCAAATGCTAATGAAATGGTCGTTGAAAGTAACATCTTTAGTACATTAAACGTGGTTTCAGTTTGTCTTTACTCGAAAAAAAGAAAATTTGTAAATTCATAGTAAATTCTTCATCCCTCGTTGATGTTCAGCTAATAATAGCTCATCTCCGGAGTGTTAAACACTAATAGATTGAAGTGCTTGGATTTCACGATGATCATAGTTAGATAAATTTAACCGACAATCCCGAAATCAGAGAGCGACACCACGACCCAAAGTAAATTCACGCTTGAGTAGTATAATAATAAATTCTCCTTCCTGAAAACATAGAAAATTGACTTAAAGCCTACTTTCCTTGGATGCATAATAATAAATTCTAACAGTAGTATACGACTGATATAAATATTTGTTAAAAGCATACTGAAAAAGACTAAAGAGCAGTTGCAGATATGAAATAACCAGGAAGCAAGAAGGTCAAGATTGTTGTGTTGAAATATAATATAATAATCAACATTATGAGTATATAAATAAAAGGAAGTGAGAGTAGTCCTCATTCATTCATCTCATTAACTCAACAATTCTTTTACTATTTCATATACTACTAAATAACCATGGATTACATAACCATTGTGCTCACAGCCTTGTTAGGATTAACGTTGTTTCATGGTCTCAACACTTTATTTTCTAGAAAACCAAAAAATCTTCCACCAGGACCTCTTCCTTTACCAATCATTGGAAACCTTCACATGATCGGAGAGCATTTTCAGAAGTCAATAGCTGAACTTTCAAAAACATATGGTCCAATTATGAGCTTAAAGCTAGGTCTACTTAACACAATAGTAATATCTTCACCAGCCATGGCAAAAGAAATCCTACAAAAACAAGATAAACTCTTCTCCAGCAGATGGATGCCCAACGCAATGCACGCTCACGATCACAACAAGCACTCAGTTGTTTTCCTACCATTCGCACCACGATGGAGAAACATCCGAAAAGCCATGACTTCAAGCATATTCTCTGGCACCAAGGTTGAAGCTAGCCAACACATACGCACTACCAAGGTTCACGAGCTTATTGAATATTGTCGAAAACACAGTTTAAAGGGTGAGGCTGTCCCTATAGATTTAGCAGCTTTCATGACCACTTTAAATGTTATGAGCAACATCATTTTCTCTAAGAACGTAATGACTCCAGATACAGACTCCATGAAAGATATGAGAGAGGCCATGTGGAACATAGCAATTGAGTCAGGTGCCCCCAACTTGTCGGATTTCTTCCCATTTATTAAGTTTGATCTTCAAGGTATTCAACGTCGCTTGAAAATTCATTTTAGCAAGGTGTTAGATATTTTTATTAGCATCATCGATGAACGTTTGGAACAAAGAAAATTGGGATCAGGTGCTGGAAATAAGGGTGATGATGCTCTTGATTATCTTCTCACACTCCTTGAAACCAATCCAGATGAATTTGACCGAGATCTCATGGAGCGAATGTTCTTGGACCTATTTATTGCCGGGTCAGATACAACTTCAAGCTCTTTAGAATGGGCTATGGCAGAACTACTTAAAAGTCCTGAAACTATGAAAAAGGTTAAACAAGAGCTTGCGCAAGTCATAGGCCAAGGCAAAGAAATCACTGAAAGAGATGTGGATCAACTTCCTTATTTGCAGTGTGTTGTGAAAGAAACTCTCAGGTTACATCCACCACTTCCAACATTAGTTCCACGAACAGTAGAGCAAGATATCGAGTTTTGTGGATACACAATTCAAAAAGGGTCACAAGTACATGTAAATGTATGGGCAATTATGCGCGACTCAAGCGTTTGGGAGAATCCGTTGGATTTTAAGCCTGAGAGATTTTGGGAATCGAAATTAGATGTCCGAGGTGCCGATTTTGAGTTGCTTCCTTTTGGTTCAGGAAGAAGAATTTGCCCAGGAATGCCCTTGGTAAGAAAGTTGCTTCCAACAATGTTAGGGTCATTGCTAAATTCATTCGATTGGAAGCTTCAAGATGGCATCACACCACAAAATTTAAACATGGACGAAAAGAGTGGTATTGCATTACATAAAGCTCAACCTTTGCTAGCTGTTCCAATTTCGCTCTGAAAATTGCTATCCATGTACTTAAAGTTAAGGAATTAAGATTATGATCATGTGTATGTTTATTTGTTTATTTATTATTGTAATTAAGCTCTTAGTCACTTTTATCAAGGAATGTCTATTTGTTCAAACTGAAACAATTTTCATCAATAATTCAGGATCTTGAGTCTTTTTTAGCATAACGCCATATCGATCTACATAACAATTAAGTGAACATAAATCAAAAAATTTGATTTTGTTTTCACATTAAAGAAACCTCATAATTAATTTATTGAAAATGTGCGGGTGGATAACAAAACATAATTAAGTAAAAAATTATTATTATAATCTAGGACGAATACCAATACAGTCAAAGTTAATCAAATTACCTCTCTTTTCTCTAACAAATTCTTTTTCTCCTCTTTAACTCACTTTCTCCACTAAAACTCATCTCTACCACCTCATATATTCTACAATTGCCGCTTAACACCTCATTCTGACCCTCAGCTTCTTCTTTAATTTTTTTCTTCTTTTCTTGAGATCAAGAATACACTGGCTGCTAGGAAAGTCGTTTATTTGTGACATCACAAAAGAGACATTTACTGCATCAAAATCAAATGCAGCTTTAGACACACAAATAGTGAGAATTCACGTTGATAGTTTGGTTACTTACACTTGATTGTCGAGCATGGAAGTTAAAAAGCGTTGATAGTTCGGTGTCTACTACACGTGTGATCATTCGCGACCAGAGCATCCGCAATGACACGCGCGTCATCTCCATTGTGACGTGTCTAGTGACAAAAATATCTTGGCCATAACAAAAATTGTTGCCTCTTTGAAATCATTACTGGCGACGAAAAGTTTAGTCGCCAATGATATGATTATCTCAATTAGATGATCGGTCTAATTATTGAGAAGAGTTACATTAAATAAAATAATGTGTTACGAAAGAATATTTGTCGGGAATGAGGAAATTCATTAATTTTCTAAAAAAACACGTGGCTAGTTGATGTCTCCATATTTGCGATAGAATAATCTAGTCATTATAGGTGTATTATGTGCTTAGCTGAGGGGGTTTTCCCTATTATTTTTTAGTTTCTCATTTCTTGCCTATTATTTTAGAGCATTTTTGGTGTAATTTGTGTGTTTAATGTGAATATCTTAGGTACAAAGATGATATTAGATGACAAAACATTGAAAATATTAACACTATTATTTATGTTTTGGGAACACAAGTCTACGCTAAGGCTCCCTAATATAGAAAAAATCACTGAGAGAATTTTCTTTGATGGATATTGAAAAAGGTGTTTGAGTTCTCAAATTTTATCATTACTTCGTCTCTATTACAACTAAAAATTCGTGTTGTGGAAATGAGTATTTAATGTGTAAAACTGGTGATTCATTTGCTTCCGATGAAATGATTTTGTTGGACAACATGTCTAATTGCACCATATATAAATTTTATTTATGTGTTGTGAATGAGGTCAAATGGGTTACTCGTGACCAGGGAGGAAAGAGAATGACTCGAGATTACAGTGTTTGTACTATCACTGATGAAATAACTTATTATGGGGAGTTAGTTAAAATTGTGAAGGTGGAATTTGATGGGGATTGTCCAGTTGTGTGGTCCAAGTGTAACTGGTATAACATCGACAAGAGAACAAAAAAGAGAAAATCGGAACACGAGGCAACAATGATCAACAGAAGTTCTTTCTGATGGAGTGAAAACCCCTACATTTTAGCCACTCAAGCAAAAAAGTCTTTTATATCAATAAAATTAATGCAAAGAATTCACAGAAGGGGTAGGAATTTGTTTGGGAAGTAAATGACTGATACACATGGAGCCTTGACTTACATGGTGCGGAATTGGTATCCACTAGTCCAAATCTTATCACCATTCCTATGGTTGATATGAACTTGGACCCAGAATACTCTTTCTCATGTTTGACAACTGGTCAAGGGTTAGAGATTGATCCTTCCATGATGGAACAAGAGAACTTGATTGAAGATGATGATGAAGTACATGAGGATACGTTGGATGAGTACAGAGATGATCCATCTGAAGAGACTACATACATCGATAGTGATGATGATAAAATAAGCACTGATGGGTATGAGACTAACTACACATTACAAGAGTGTTTATCATTTTGTAATATTGTCAAACTAATTTACCTTTAAAATATATTTGATTCTGATTTTAATTTTAGACTGGAAATATTGTGTTAAATATTGTTATATATATTGATGTTGGTTAAGTTTTTTTAGACATGAAAAAATAGGTTAATTGTTTTCAAGAAAGAAAAGGGAAAATATAATTTATTACTCAATAGCGAAGACATGTCTTCGCGGGTGAACGGAGAACAGGTCGCCGATATCAACTGCGACGTTGAACACGTCCTGAGAGATGGGATCTCAACCGGGACGATAATTTTTGTCGCGTCTAACTGTCCAATTTAAGAATTCTTATCCGCGACGACAATTTCGACGCGAATAAGGAAAATTCAGTTTCAAGGCCAAACCTTTGCTAGTGTGCCTTTTCACGTGGTTGTTCACCTTGTTACCTGCGACTCTATTTGCAAACAATTGATTACACATGTCGTTGCTACTAAGATTTAGCTATAAAACAGTCGACTCTCTCCAATTTAGCCATTACCACTCAAAGTCAAAAAGAAAAAATCAGAGCCTTAAAGCTCCATACAACCAATTCTGAGCTTTATAGAATCCATTCCTTCATCGCGCAGGTATCAAATCTTTCTAGCAAACCTTTATTTCATTTTAATTAATTTCCTTACCAACCAATCCTAATGTTAATTTTTTTTCTTTGATTTCGTCTTTTTGTGATTGATTAATATTAATTTAAGTTTAATCTCTATCATTTAAGGTACATTTTCAATCCACCACTTTCTTTTACTTGAATTTCAGAAGTTAAAAAATTGATTTCAATTCTAAGTTTTTTGATTCTGAATTGTTATGAAGTATTTTAGTAGTTTGTAGTTTGTTTAATTTGTGCAAAATAGTGATTCAGTGTAATTATTTCAATTTTAGGGAAATTTGTGTAACTTCTAATAAATTAGAGGACTTGTGTAATATGATAAAATATATGTTACATGAAATTTCACTAAGTATGGGCCTTTATGTATTTAAATAAAAATTAGGTCTTTATTGTAATTAAGATAATAATTTTGGCCTTAGTGTATTTAGGATAAAAATTTAGGTATTCGTGTATCTAAGATAAACTTTTAGGGTCGTAGTGTAATTAAAATATAATTTTAGGGTGTTCGTGTAATTAAAATTATTTCTAAGGGATTATTGTATTTTAAACAAAAGTTTAGGGTCTTAGTGTATTTTATTATATATAAATAATATACATTTAGGGCCTTAGTGATATTAAAATAAACTTTTAGGGTCTTAGTGACATTAAAATAAATATTTAGGGCCTTGGTGACAATAAAATAAACTTTTATGGCCTAAGTGGCATTAAATAAAATTCTAGGGCCTTAGTGTAATTATAATATAATTATAGAGCCTTGGTATATTTTAAATATAATTTTAGGGCCTTATTGTACTTTAAATAAATTTTTAGGGCCTTAGTGTAATTAAAAAAATTAGGGCCTTAGTGTAATTATAATATAATTTTAGGCTCTTAGTTTATTTTAAGTTTAGAGTGTTAGAGTATTTAAAATAACCGTTTAGGGTCTTAGTGACATTAAAATAAAGTTGGGGCTTTAGTGTAATTAAAACAAACTTTTAGGGTCTTATCAAATTAAACTTTTAGAGCCTTAGTGTATTTTAAATAAAATCTGGATCTTAGTGTATTTTAAATAATTTTTAGGGCCTTAGTGTATTTTAAATAAATTTTAAGGGCCTTAAGGTATATAAATATATTATTATATGCAGATGGCCTCAGTTAAGCCTAGAGAACGCGACAGAGAAGGACATGGGAAAGATTTATCACGCAACCCAATCAACCTATCTCGGGTTATAATGCACCAGGTATGATCTAGTTTAAATATTTTTTGTTTTTAATTTAATAATACATTATAACAGGAAAAAAGACTAGAAAGCCCAGGGGGCGGGCAACCCTGTAGTCAGCCTATAGGGCGATGAAGAGGGAGGGAAGTCAACACCCAATGGATTTGTGCATCTTTGATCAGACGTTGAATCCAACAACAAAATATGGAAAGCACGTGAGCTTTGTTATTGAGCTCACAGTGCGGCAGAAGTCTCACCGGAGATGCAACAACAAGTTTTTGATTGATTACATGTAATTTTCCTTTCCTAACAATGTTATCTTATTTATCCCCCACTGTATAGGAATAACAAGAGTTAAAATATTTTATGAACATGATTTATTTTGTATTGACGATTGCATGTGGAGGCCGGATTGGCCTAACATCTTTGGTAATATTGATGTTACGTGTTCACAAAGATAAGTATTGAATGAAGATGGGATATTACCGCACAGGTAAAATCCCCGATGATCAGACGCCCGACAATTGGGCAAAGAGTTGTGAAATGTGAGATACAATAAAATTGCAGGTAATATTATTGGTGCTTATAATTTATGAATATATATATATATATATATATATATATACTAGGAAATGCCCCGTACCTGAAGGTACTTGGGCTAAAATGAATTAAAAAAATTACAATAGATTGTGCAAATTATTTCCTTGAAGCAAGTCTCTAGCGGAAATTGGAGGTGTTGGTGATGGAGAAACATCTGCAACCGGAGACTACACCAGGTGTTGAAATTGATTTAACAGTCACATCTTTTAGTTCATGTCATGTTTCATCTAAAATATCTACCCCAAAATTATCAATTCACATACATATACTGAAACATATGTAAATTAAAGTTGTAAAATCTCATTAAACTTTCTTTCACCATCCCTAAATCCTTTGTTTATGTTTTTATTCAAGAAATCTGTCTTCATATTCACTACTTCAAGTTTACTTAAAATTTACTTATGTTATGCGCGATTGGTCAAAATTACTTACCACTTAGTATGGTGTCTCAAACGTTGACTTATTCATGTAATATATTTGTACTTACCTTTACATGGCCTACAATGAATCAATTTGTCAATTTAAAAGACTATGTAAATCCAATAAAGTGGTGATGAGGATATATTGGTAGTTCTCAAACACCATGGTCATTTCAAATATTATGGGTGTCAAAAAGTGAATTAATAAAAGTAAAAATATTGGTTTGTATGAATTTGCTAGAGTTTTGATCCTCTATAAATTGAGCAAATCCCTGTTTATATAGATTAATGGATTTGCCTTAGAGGCCTCGCGGGCTCGACAAAATTCTTGAAAACCTGTTTAAAACTTTGTTATCATGCAACCTACCCTTAACGCTTGGAAGTTCCAACTAATGTAATGTACAAAAGGTTAGGTTTTCAAATCATTGTCAACACAAAAGCTTTAGTTTTAAATTTGAGTTTTTATATAAAAAATACTAATAATTACATAAATTATATTGATTAATCATAATTTTTACTAATAAATTAATTTAATATTGACTAATTTGTATTTAATAATAAATTTTTTATCAATATTTTGATGTAAAAATATTAAATTTGGATATATATTTGAATTATATTTAAAAATTGGTTGAAAAACTTATATTTAAATTTAAAAATTATATTTAATATTTTATTTTATGTCATATTTATTTAATGTCATTTTATCAAATATATAATTTTAAAACTATGATCGATAGCCTATAAATTATGATCGTATGGCCTATAAATTATCTCCTCGAGAGAGTATTTTACAACATCATGATCGATGGCCTATAAATGTATAAGTTGAGCATTGTAAATGATAATCAATAGCTTCTTTATATAGTTATAAATGTTTGATCTAAATCAAGAACTAAGATAAGCTTCTTTTCACACAGTAAGCTTTTTCACGTAATTGATCAAATAGAACGTGAGAGAGAGAGAGGGAGAGAGATAGAGCAATCTGCAACTTTGCAATCATTTTATTCCTAAAGAGTATAACCATTAAGAAATTAAGTCCTTTGGGCTTTGGATACTTTCTGTTTACTCAGATATATTTGATAAGCCAGTCTAACATTTCCTTGTGAGCTTCTTCAGCAGCTTTCACAACCTTTTCATCTTCTACATTGTACCTCACAACCTCCCAATAACCAAACAACTTTAAAATAAATGCCCATTGATTTTAATTGATATTCTTCAAATTGTTTGAGAAGTAAATTGAGTTATTGGTGACTTAATCTCTGCAATTCAGTAAATTTAATATAGGGACCATTAGTGAAATAAACTCAATAATAAAAACCAAGAGAGGTCTCATACCCTTGAAATCATCTGTAGTCTTTTTACTGAACTTCGAACTTAGTTTTTCAACTTGAAATTTTATCGAACACCTTCACTACATTTGAATTAGAAGCAGCGCCCAATCATCAAAATTGGGGATATAGCGGGCAATGGGTCGAATTATCACCACTTCCTAATCATCAGCCACAAAGCATCACCTGACATCGATCTATATTCGGAGGGATTGCTGATTGTTAAGCAACGGAGCCGTGTATTTGGGGAAATCACGTGTAACCGACGATTGTGAATCCAGACCGGAGATTGAGTTAAACCATCGACTAATTCATCGGTAATCACCACCACGCCGGTGAATCGAGAGAACAGAGCAGAAGATTTGAGAAAAGCGTGAAGTTAATGGGCCTCAAATGATTGGGCCTGTGTTGATTTGAAATGGCGGCCTCCATGAGCCGATGAATAAAAGGAAACCTGAGCACTTCAAGTTCGGCGCTACGGCAAGGTGCTAAGCGTTGAGGCGGCAAGGTGCTGTTTATTGGTGTCGCCGGCGAAGTTAATTGGGAGAGACAGAGAGCGTTTGGTATTGGAGAGTGAGAGAGCGCGTTTGGATTAGGTGAGGATAGGTAATGGAGTATTTAGTTTTTTTAGATTTTTCTTTTAATAGGTAGTATATATAGTAAGGGTATGTTTGGCATTTTTTAATTCTTTAAGTAGTGGAACGATCTGGAGCGTCGGTTGTAACATATTTATGGCTAATAATCAATCTCGGCCTTTCTTTATACCCCCTTAGGGATATATATAAGGATATATATATATATATATATACATATATATATATATATATATATATATATATATATGGGTGAATTACCCAAGGGGTCTTGAGAAAAATTAGTGTGCCACATAGAAGCTACTAAATTTCTCTCTCCTACTTAGAGGCCACAAAAATGTTAAAAGTCATTATTACCCTTACAATTTAAAAATCATAAAATATTATAGAGACTCTTCGTTACCCGCTCAAAACACTTCTAACATTACACTCTCTCTCCTCTCTCTTTCTGCAACTTTCTCTCTCTGATTAACACGACACTGAAGCGACACTCAGCACTCCGGTGACCACTGTAACCGCCGCTCAGAACTCCGTTAACATCTCTAAACAACAACCGATCAACGTTCGATCAAAACTCAGAACTGTAACCGACATTTTGAGGAAAAGCAGAGCACCGATCAACAATACAGCGGCGATAGACGGTCGATTACTGATTAAATCGACGAGTTACTGATTAAACTCAGAAAAATGGCTAGTTCATCGCGCGCAAGGAGTTCGAAGAAGGATAAAAAGGTATTAAAGACCTTTGTTTTTTACTTTTTGCTGTGTTTTTCGTATTTTGTTGAGCATTAATACGAACCTTAGGATTATGTTAGGTTTTGATTAATGCTCAGCAAAATAAGAATGTTTAATTTCTGTGCATGTTACGTTTTATGTTTAGATTGTGTTTATTAGGCTTTGCATGTTCTGATTATGTTAGATTTTCTTATGAACTGTTAGATTTTGTTTTTAATCTGAGTATATTTTAGGAAATTCTATTGAAAATTACCTATTTTGGTCGTACTCAGTAATTGAATAGTTTAGTTGATAACAGTAAGATTAAAAGCTCAGAAAGATTGAAATTGTATGATGTTTGGTTGATAATACTAGTTAGAATGTTATGAAAGATGATAATTATGCTCAATATTTTGTTTATGAGATCATAGATGCAAATACTCAGAACTTTTTGCTCATACTCAGAACTTTTGGCAAAAAACTCAGAAACTTTTTGTGCATACTCAGAACTTTTACGCATATACTCAGAACTTTTCCCCGCATACTCAGAACTTTTTACACATGCTCATTACTTTTGCTCATACTCAGAACTTTTGGCAAAAAACTCAGAACTTTTTGTGCATACTCAGAACTTTTACGCATATACTCAGAACTTTTCCCCCGCATACTCAGAACTTTTTACACATGCTCATTACTTTTGCTCATACTCAGAACTTTTGTTCATATTCACCATGCTTTATTCATAGTGTTATGCCCAGAAATGTTATGTTAAAGTATTGCTCAGAACTTTAATGCTCAGAAACTGTTATGCTCACTAAAATTTGCTCTGCTATATGTTTTTGCAGGAAAAGCAACCCAAGGAAAAGACTGATCTACAATATAGATCAACACTTGTTGGATTGTTCACTATAATAAAGAATGACAAATTCAAGGTAGAGTTTCTCGGGAAAGCCAACAAGACACCCTTCCACCGACTGTGGATGGGTTTATTCGAAAAAAGACAAGAGTACCAGGTTTTTAAGAAATCCGATCTTGTTACTAGACAAGTTATAGAAACTTTCGATAGAGAACAACAAAGATTCATCATTGCGGGTAAGCGATTGAAAATGACTGCGAAAGAAGTCAAGATTATTATGGGGATAGAGTGTGGGAAGGTTGAGTTGCCTGATTTCACAGAAGATGAACTAAACGAAAACAGTCAATGGTACACAAGAAACTTCGGTGATCTGAAAAAGGGAAAATTAAACTTGAAGAAGCTGGAAGAAAGAATAGAAGTGATACTAGATGGGCCGGTTACTGAGCAAGCTCAGGAGGATATGGCGATATTACTGAGCTTGTACACAGTAACGGCTCTTTTGTTTGCAACTAGAAATTATAATATTAGGAAGCCCTTCTTAAAGTTGTGTGAAGACCTACACAACATGAGGAAGTACGATTGGGCTAAGGGTGTTGTGGAGGATACGATGACGGGGATAAATACTTTCGAGGACGTGCATTCCGTTATGGGTGGATTGTGTGTACTTATGGTAAGTAGTACTTTGATATAAATTTGTCCTTGCTCAGAACATTGTTCAAACACTCTGAACTTTTTTGCCTATACTCAGTACTTTATCTTTAAACCTTGCAGGCATGGTACTATGAGCATGTTGAGGTCGGTTGTTTGAGGGATGCAGGTGCGAAACCCAGAATTTTAAAATGGGATTACTTCACTGGCTTTAGAAAGGCAGACCCACTTCGGGTCACCGAGGACAAGGTAAACAAAGTATAGTATGTTTTTTTAGTTTTACTGAGTATGAAAATATTAGTGGTTAATTTTGTTGTGTAAATGTTTATAGGTGCATAGAAGGAAACTAGAGCCAACTGAGGAAGAAGAACAATGGCTTGTAGTACCCATAATACCCGAAGCTGAAGTACAGAATCAGGACAATGCTGAGGATAATCAAGCTGTTGATGGTGGTAATGAAGGTGTTGAGCTTGAGGGTGGTAATCAAGTTGTTGATGGTGGTAATGAAGGTGTTGAGCTTGAGGGTGGTAATCAAGCTGTTGATGGTGGTAATGAAGGTGTTGAGGCTGCTAATGAAGGTGTTGGTGTTGGTGTTGGTGTTAATAATCAAGATGTTGGTGTTGTTAATCAAGGTGTTGAGTGTGGTAATGTAAATGTAGATGATGTTGTTCTTAATCAAGAACTTGAGGATATAAATGAAGATGAGGGTGCTGATAAAGATGTTGTTGAGGTTGATAACGATAAAAATGACGATGATAATGAAGTTATTGGAGAAGGTGGGAATGATGAGCGTGAGGATTGGAATGATGAGCCTGTGGATGATTGGCTTAACTCTCATGGGGATGGTGAAGAAATTGATAGGGAAGAGATGGTTAATAATGAGATGGTTGAAGAGGAAGAGCGACAAACGGATGTATCGAGTGATCCAGAGGAGATGGTAGTGGAGGACTCGTTAGAAGATGGTCCACCAAAAGGAGGTGAAGACGAGAAGATGGAAAGTGCTGAGTTGTCTGAGAAAGCCAACACAGATGAGCCTGAGGGAGTTAAAACAGGCAAAATGGTGGAAAACAAGGAGGTGGGCTCTTCAAAATACACATCCTGTGGTGCAAAAGAGATGGGATCGGGGTCGAAGAATCCTTTAGTGTTGAGCATGCGTGAGAGAATAAATGATGCCGTGTGTGAAATTGAAAGATTGACAGAGGAGATTCAGAGACTAGAGAATGAGAATATGTTGTTAAAGGTGTTTGAGAATAAAAATGTTGAACTTAAGAAAAAAAACAAACAACTGAGCAGGAGGCTGGAATCAGTTGTAGAAGAATTGAAGGAGACTAAAAACAAGTGTGAATCACAGGAAACGGAGAACCTTAATCTGAAAAAAGAAAAAAATAGACTCGTTGGAGAGAACGAGAATCTGAGCAATAGACTCAGACAAATAGAAAATGAATATAAAATAATGGAGGATGGACAGGAATCTATTGTGAATGGAGCTTTGGAGATAGAAGAACAAAATAAAAAACTCAAACAAGAGATCGCATCGCTCCAAGAAATTAACAAGATGGTGATAAGAGGGGAGGTTGAAGTGGAAGAAGAAGATGAGGAGAAAAAAGACGGGGAGGGAGATCAGGTTATGAGTCGGGAGGAGGAGGTTAAACTCGATGGTGTGGTGAAGATGGCGTGTGAAGAAAACCAGGGGACCGCGAGTTAGACAGTTGCGGGACCAAGCAACAAACAAGAGACAAGGAAAGAATATCGAACATATACTCCGGGATCGATTACCCGGAATGTAAAGTTAAATAAGCGATCTGTAAAAATCGCTTACACTGATATTGTGGAAGATCAACCGGCTAAAGTAGCAGAGAAAAGGAAGAGAATAACATTACGAGAGAAAAAACCTGCGAAACTTGTCAAGACTAGAACAAAGCCTGAAGAAATCGGATCATCGCAACCACGATTCGATCTTCTGAGTGCATCACAGGACGATGATGAACAGCCAAATCAGACAAAAATGGAGAAGCCACTCGAGAAGAAGGACAAGGGCAAGCAGGTCATGGTAGAAGAGGATAAAGGTCCGAAATGGTTCTATAAGAGTGTTGCAAACAAAGCAGATCATGATTGGTTGATCAATAAGACGAAAAAGCAGCGAACTGACGCAGTATGGGCGAAAGATGCAATTGCTGTATCGGGAAACGAAGCACTGAATGTTGCACACAGATGTGCATTGCCATCTGAGGTATGAATTCTCACCAAGTTAAACAAAACAACACTCAACAAAAAGTTCTGAGTATTTCATATATACTCAGCAGAACCATGGGTATAGTTGAAAACTCAGAACTATTGTTGAGTGCAAACTCAGGACTTTTGTCATGCAAACTCAGAACTTTTTTGTAAAAATCTCAGGTACTTGAAGCTATGCTTTTCATGATAGATGAAGATTTTGGTGATGGAAAGACAGGTCTTCTACACAGAGTTACGTATCAAAACACAGAATGCTACGTAAGTGAATCATATACAATTACATAAAAAGAATAGTTTTAATAAAGTAAACTACTATAATTGATAATTGTATTGTTTTTTTTAACAGCAATACATTGAACGGGATATGGAAGAGTCAAAGAATATATTGGTAAAGGAAGCTTTTGCTAGGAACTGCAAGGAGTTCGATTATACGCTTCTGCCAATTTTCGTAAAAGACGGTAAGAGTGGAAGCCATTGGAGCTTGATGGTGTATGACAGGCAGTATTGTACCTTCAACCACTACAACTCGATATGCAATAAAGGCGAAGGGTCGATAGGTTTAAAGACAGAAATGGCTGCAAAAAGATATCGAGATTACCTAGTGGATTCGGTGCTCAAGGCGAATAATCAAAACCCAGGAGAAGTATACAAACTATTTCACATGGAATCGCCTCAGCAACAACAGGGAAGTTTAGATTGTGGTGTCTTTGTTCTAATATGGGCAAAGAAATTCTATAAGGAAGGAAAATTCTCGAGCCACCCAATCAAACAGAGTGTGGTAAATTCAATGAGGGCCGAGATTGTGAGTAAATTGTTACGCCATGATCAGTTTTCTCAGAGGATCAGATGTGGTTGAAAATCACTACTTTTTAATCTTTTCATGTAAACTCAAAACTTTAATCATGCTAACTCAGTACTTTTGTCATTCACTATAAACTTTTATCAGAAACTTTTGTCATTCACTATAAACTTTTGTTGGAGACTTTTGTCATCCAAAACTCAGTACTTTGATGATGTAATATTTTGTTTGAGCTAATCTTTATCGTATTTTATCGTACTTGTATGTTTATGGTTAAATTGATGTTTATCGTATTTGAATGTTTAGAGCAGATTAATGTTTATTGTTTAATTGATGCTATTAGAACTCTAAATCAACAAAGTATAGAAAATGTAATCAACAAAAAAAGCAAAGTATAGGATAAAACTCAGGAAAAGTCTTAAAAACGCAATAAAATCAATAAAAAATGCTAAGTAAAAAGTTCTGAGCATAAGCCATAAACTCAGAAATGTTCTGAGTATGTATATAAGAAAACTGTAAAAAAAGTTCATTGTATAAACCCCCTAAGTAAAAAGTTCTGAGCATAAAGTCAAGAACTCAGAAATGTTCTGAGTATGTATATCAGACTATGAAAAGTTCATTGTAAAAAACCCTAAGTAAAGAGTTCTGAGCATGTGCCATGGACTCAGAAAGAGTTCTGAGCAAAAGCCATGGACTCAGAAAAAGTTCTGAGCATTGACTGCATATAACAAAAAAAAACACTATAAGTACTTCGTAAATGAACCAATCAAAAAGTACTAAAGCTTAATACATGATAAAAACAAAAGTTCATTACAAAAGAATCATATGGCAGCCCTGCATGTTGAGCGGTTGTGAGTTCCAATCTTGTGACACCTTCCACATCGCATGAGCCTAACTGGTTTCTCGGTAAATGAACGATGACGCTTAGACTGAGGCCTGCCAGGTGGAACTCTACATGGAGGAGGATGGATAATCACAGAATCATCTAGTGGGACGGCTACCTCAAAAGTCGACATGGGAGGAATATTCTTTGCATAAGATTTTCTGTAGGAATCAACATGAAAATACGACTCAACGTATTCAAAAGGGTTAACAACTCCAGCAGACGACAACGCACATATCGCGTGTTGGCAAGGGAAACCGAGTTCTTGCCATGAACAACAAGAACATGTCCGAGCTACGATGTCTACAACCATAACGGGATTTGACCCGACCTGGTAAAGATTAAGAGTTGACTGTTTAACTGCCCATGTGGAGCTAAGTCCAACATTTGTATTGTAAAGTGTCATAATAGACGGGCATAGTGGCGTGGTCCACTTAGATGAGGTTAGCGAACGATCGTGGTACCATTGCATCAGTTTAACTCGCAACGCATCGATAAGCTGTGAAATGGGAAGACTCCTTTGCTCTAATATCCAATAATTGAAAGATTCAACTGCGTTTGAGGTCATCTCACCGTAACGTCGCCCAGGGAAGTGAGCATTAGCATAGTTCTCCTTCGGTAATGAACTGAGAAAATCGATAATCTTTTGTTTACCTTCAAGAATCCATATTGCCATAAAGTGGTCATAGTGTTGAGTCGTTGGAGCGCGTGCAACTGTGTTCATAAGATGAACCATTCGATCCTTGAAAAACGTTGAACCCTTCACCGAGACACGAATATTTTTCTCTATATGTTTTGTACAGAAACTATGGCTTTCGTTCGGGAAAACAGATTTCACGGCGTTTAATAGTCCCTTATTACGGTCAGATATTAAAGTAAGTGGTCGACCGCTTACGAGAGGTTTCAAGAATTGCAGGAATCCGGTCCAGCTAACTGTATCTTCACCGGGGACTACACCAAAAGCAACAGGAAATAACCCTGTGTACATAAAAAAAAGAACTGAGTATGGTCAAAAAAAGTTCTGAGCATGTGCAATTGGCTCAGAAGAGTTCTGAGCAAAGAGCCATGAAAAGTTACTGAGTATAAGTTGAATACTCAACAAGTTACTGAGTATAAGTTGAATACTCATGAAAGTTGAATACAAAAAGTAAAGTGCTAACCTTGGTTACCATCTTTAGCGGTAGCAACAACTAACATTCCCTTGTATTTGGATTTCAGGAAAGTGCCATCCAAAAATAACATCGGACGACATGATCCAAAACCAGCTAGGGATCCACCAAAAGCAAAAAAACAACGATGAAATACACGAGAAACAGGATCACACTTGACCGAAAACGCTGTATCCGGGTCAAGCGCTTTAAGCTTCTCAAAATAAGTCTGCAAACGATTAAACGAGGAATCGATATCGCCGAATAGATGGTCCTTCGCCTTGTTGACCGTGCCCCAAGAAGTTTTGTAAGAAATATCAAAACCGTAGCTCTCCTTTAGAATAAATTGAATTTCTCTTGGCCTAAGAGAAGGATTCGCATGAACCTCGTCTGAAATAACATGAGATAACACGCTAGAGTCCAACCTATCGCTAGACATCTTCTTGTAAACGTGTCCGCATGTATGAGTAGGCCTATAAGTCCTCACGTACCAAAAACCGTTAAATTTCTCTGGAGAAACATAGACGTACCATTTGCAGCCCTTGCTAACCTTATAAAAGCATTGTGCGCTAATACGACTCTTATTGTTATGAATAAAGTCAAACTCAAAACCTTCAACTGCGGCTTGTTTACAAAGAGTTAAGCGAAATTGTTCGGCACCGCCCATAAAACACTGCCCATTATATTGTAAACCAGATTTCCACGAGTCGCTTCTTAAATCCTTTACTTCGTGTGTGAAAAAGGATGGAGGGGGGTCGGATATGAAAGGTTCGGGACTAGATTGTATAGGCGCGGGTTGAATGAGTTGAACAGCTGAACGGGAGGAAACGGTGTAAGGTAAACAAGCTCGTTTGTCGGAAACACAAATATCCATCTTATCGTATTTGCCACGCTCCAAAATCCACTTGATCGTGGTGAAATCAGATTCATTATCTAGTCTGGAATCTTTGTAATCACCAATAGTATACGATAAACTAACAGAACCGTCAAACGAACCCCATCTTTTGACTGCAAAATCCTTTATCGAATTGAAGTCGACCAACTTGTTGAAAGGCAAAAAGACATGGTCTATACCAGCCTTGAACACAACAAGAACATCGAAATCCATATCACCTGGAAAATGAGAACTCAGTAAAACAAACAAAAAGTTCTGAGCATAGGCATAAAAGTACTGAGCAAAAGAGTAACTAGTGCTGAGCATAGGCATAACACAACAAAAAGGTACTGAGTATAGTCATGACTAGTACTGAGCGTAAAACAACGCAAAAAAGAAAGTGCTGAGCATAGGCATAAAAAAAAACAAAAAGTACTGAGCATAACACTTATAGAGTAACTATAGTACTGAGCATAGACATAACACAAAAAGTTCTGAGCATAGACATAACACAAAAAGTTCTGAGCATACGCATATAGTACTGAGCATAAGAGTATAAACAAAAAAACAGAGCATAGGCGTAAGATAGTACTGAGCATAGGCATAACACACCAGAAAAGTACTGAGTATATGATAACAATAGAAAATACTGAGTGTATGTATAAGATAGTACTGAACATAGGCATAACTATTGCGCGAGCACAGAAAAACCTATTGTGCTGAGCATACGCATGACACAACAGAAAAGTACTGAGTATATGATAACTAGTGCTGAGCGTAAAAACAACACGAATAGAAAAGTACTGAGTATTAAAAAAAAACATGTAATTACTGAGCATGAATGCATGCAAGTACATAAACACGTATTATAATCATAAACGAGCAAAAATCTGCTGAGAGTGTGCAATAAACAGAAGATTGGTGAGATACAACGCATATCGATGAACACAAAGGATGAATAACGATAAACAACTACTCAAACACGAAACAAGTAACAAAATAAACAATTCTAGCAAAAAAAAACACAGAATCATAGAAAAAACAAAAAAACCCAGCTAAAACAAGCAAAAAGGAAGAATACAGTAACTTACGTGAGCGCGAGAGGGAGAATAATAGCGAGAGAGAGAAGAATAACGCGAGAGAGAGCAGATGAAGATTATGAGCGAAAGAGAGAATAACCAAGCGAGACGACGAAGATGAAGATAGAGAGCGAGAGAGAGAAAGACCGGAGCTTTAGTGTCTTAGCATGGATAGAGAGAGAAACGTGTTAATATGTGTTAGTTATGTGATAGTTATGTGGGAGAGTGTGTTAGGGTTTATAATTTATTATATATAGTGTCCAAAAAACAAAGAAAAACATTTGAGGGTAGAAAGGTAATTGCAAAATTAGGGTTCTAGTGTTAAAATTAGTTTGTGGCCTTTAGTAAGAAGAGCCAAAATAGCCGGTCTTGTTGGGTCACGGTGTAGTGATTTCAAGACCCTTTGGGTAATAATCTCTATATATATATATATATATTATTTAATATATTTTTTTTGTTTAAAAACAAAAACTGACTAAAGCAAACAAGGCTAATCAGGCAAAGCAAAAAATGCCTGATTAGTGTCGATTCGAAGACTTATTCTAGAATGCGGGAGGATATGTTTGTGGTAACATTTCAAGTCATTCATTTTTTTCTATTGAATCATTCTAACACTTTGAACCTTGAAGTAAATAGGATGGAGAGAGAATCTCGGTAGGAACCAGTTGAGGCCTTAAGAGCAGGATTGGCCATTTTCTCCATTGGCGGACTTCTTCAACCGAGTTGAGTATGACAAGGAAAGAAATGAGTGAAGGAAGGGTGGCTACGATAAATATGATGTAAGTATTTCAATAATAATAAGATTTCAATATTTATTTCACGTTTGAAATTTTATAATTAATGTGTATTTATTTCATGTAACAGGACGCATTGAGATTCATTATCCGTGAACGAGTCAAGAAAACAAATACTCAGTTATTAGGATCATCATCATCTATACCTGCTTTGATGCAGAAAGATCAAATGGATGATGTTCGCAACATGGACAGCAAAGGTATGGGTCAAGAGACGCGGAGTTGGGTGTCTGGTGTTGGAACCCTTTGAAGGACAAACATTCGAGATTTTCTATGTCATTTAATCAATTGGTGAGAGATATGAACGGGATGATGTGGGCCAACTACGATTACTTGATCTCAAGCGGCCAACATCAATTCATTCTAGAGGTTAACAAATCAATGAGCTCCATAGCTACCACCCATCCAACTTAAAGATTCAGTCAATTGAGTGAAGCCCTGATAGAGTAAAATAAGTTTAGGAAGGCCAAGGACCTGTCGACTTACAATCCCGTTAAATCCTCCAGTATTTTTCCCGGTTCTCATTATGGTGCTTCAGTCAGCCGTCGCTTCAAAAGAAATCTTGAGGATTAAGAAGATGAATATTTATAAAATGATTGATTAATATTTTAACCAGAGTTTATGCTTAATGACCTTTGATTTTGATTTTTTGGATGATTTTTTATTTTTTATTGGTTTTAAAATTTGTTTGGTCGTTTGTAATTATTTGATTGACTTTTAAATTATTTTATTTAAATTATATTATTATTATTTGTACAAATTAATGTGTATCAGGATTTATGGTTATTTTATAAATATAGGAAAAATCTAACCTGATTACCATTTTAAAAATAAATAAATATTTAAGAATAATACAAAATAAAACAAAATTTTATAAAAAATAAAAAAGCATCACTCGCGGTGACATATTCATCACATGCAAGTAAATGCCTTGTAGTCGCAAGTAAAATACTTGCGACCAAAGAAGTTGTCGTCCATGATATGTTTATCCGCGACGGATACTTTATACACATATGATAGGTACTACGACGACTAATGGTTGTCGTCGCCCGTGATGCTATAATCCGCGACGAAATATGTTGTCGACAATAATAATGGTCCAAATACGACGACTCTTCACAATTCGTCGTGGAAGAATATCTCTAGCGACGGTTTAATGGAGATGATATGTCGTCGCGGATAATCAAAAACAATCATCCGCAATCATTGGCGACTAAAATTGTAGACATCGGTGACAATTAATGGTTACACTTAAACGGGGATATTAAACTAGATACGACACTTGCGTAGAATGCAGAGATCAAGTATATATATTAAGCAATAATGAAAACAATATGTTAAAGACAGTTGGGATTAGTTCATTAGGCAGGGTTTTAGTCATCAAATCTAGTGGTGCATGTTTGAACCGAGTCAATGACTCCGAATCCAAAATGGCTCTCCTATGTAACAAAAATAAAAATAAAAACAATATGTTAAGTGTACCACTTGGAGACCGAACAAAAAATAAAATCAAATGCTAATGAAATGGTCAAAACATGATTGATCGTAACATCTTTTTGTACATTAAATGTGGTTTCAGTTGTCTTTACTCGAAAAAAAAATTGTAAATTGATAGCATATTCTACATCCCTAGCTAGTTCATGAGTGTTATACAGTAATAGATAAATTTAACCGACAATCCCGAAATCAGAGAGCGACACCTCGATCAAAAGTAAATTCACGCTTGAGTGAAATATAATTCTCCTTCCCGAAGACATAGAAAATTGACTTAAAGCCTACTTTCCTTGGATGCATAATAATAAATTTTAATAATATACGACTGATATAAAATATTTGTTAGAAGCATACTGAAAAAGACTAAAGAGCAGTTGCAGATATGAAATAACCAGGAAGCAAGAAGGTCAAGATTGTTGTGTTGAAATAAAATATAATAATCAACATTATGAGTATATAAATAAAAGGAAGTGAGAGTAGTCCTCATTCATTCATCTCATTAACTCAACAATTCTTTTACTATTTCATATACTACTAAATAACCATGGATTACATAACCATTGTGCTCACAGCCTTGTTAGGATTAACGTTGTTTCATGGTCTCAACACTTTATTTTCTAGAAAACCAAAAAATCTTCCACCAGGACCTCTTCCTTTACCAATCATTGGAAACCTTCACATGATCGGAGAGCATTTTCAGAAGTCAATAGCTGAACTTTCAAAAACATATGGTCCAATTATGAGCTTAAAGCTAGGTCTACTTAACACAATAGTAATATCTTCACCAGCCATGGCAAAAGAAATCCTACAAAAACAAGATAAACTCTTCTCCAGCAGATGGATGCCCAACGCAATGCACGCTCACGATCACAACAAGCACTCAGTTGTTTTCCTACCATTCGCACCACGATGGAGAAACATCCGAAAAGCCATGACTTCAAGCATATTCTCTGGCACCAAGGTTGAAGCTAGCCAACACATACGCACTACCAAGGTTCACGAGCTTATTGAATATTGTCGAAAACACAGTTTAAAGGGTGAGGCTGTCCCTATAGATTTAGCAGCTTTCATGACCACTTTAAATGTTATGAGCAACATCATTTTCTCTAAGAACGTAATGACTCCAGATACAGACTCCATGAAAGATATGAGAGAGGCCATGTGGAACATAGCAATTGAGTCAGGTGCCCCCAACTTGTCGGATTTCTTCCCATTTATTAAGTTTGATCTTCAAGGTATTCAACGTCGCTTGAAAATTCATTTTAGCAAGGTGTTAGATATTTTTATTAGCATCATCGATGAACGTTTGGAACAAAGAAAATTGGGATCAGGTGCTGGAAATAAGGGTGATGATGCTCTTGATTATCTTCTCACACTCCTTGAAACCAATCCAGATGAATTTGACCGAGATCTCATGGAGCGAATGTTCTTGGACCTATTTATTGCCGGGTCAGATACAACTTCAAGCTCTTTAGAATGGGCTATGGCAGAACTACTTAAAAGTCCTGAAACTATGAAAAAGGTTAAACAAGAGCTTGCGCAAGTCATAGGCCAAGGCAAAGAAATCACTGAAAGAGATGTGGATCAACTTCCTTATTTGCAGTGTGTTGTGAAAGAAACTCTCAGGTTACATCCACCACTTCCAACATTAGTTCCACGAACAGTAGAGCAAGATATCGAGTTTTGTGGATACACAATTCAAAAAGGGTCACAAGTACATGTAAATGTATGGGCAATTATGCGCGACTCAAGCGTTTGGGAGAATCCGTTGGATTTTAAGCCTGAGAGATTTTGGGAATCGAAATTAGATGTCCGAGGTGCCGATTTTGAGTTGCTTCCTTTTGGTTCAGGAAGAAGAATTTGCCCAGGAATGCCCTTGGTAAGAAAGTTGCTTCCAACAATGTTAGGGTCATTGCTAAATTCATTCGATTGGAAGCTTCAAGATGGCATCACACCACAAAATTTAAACATGGACGAAAAGAGTGGTATTGCATTACATAAAGCTCAACCTTTGCTAGCTGTTCCAATTTCGCTCTGAAAATTGCTGTTCATGTACGTAAATTAAAAACGTGATCATGTGTATGTTTATTTGTTTATTTATTTATTTATTTATTATTGTAAGCTCTTAGTCACTTTTATCAAAAATAACTATTTGTTCAAACTAAAACAATATTTCTTTTTTTGTTCGAAAAAACAATTTTCATCAATAATTCAGGATCTTGAATCTTTTCAAGCATAACTTCATATCGATATACATAACAATTAAGTAAACATATATAAACAAAATTGATTTCGCTTTCACCTTAAAGAAACCTCATAATTAATTTATTGAAACTGTTTGGGTGAATAACAAAATATAATTAAATTAAAAATTATTTTATTATAATCTAGGAGAAATATTAAGACATGAAAGTCAAAGTTAATCTAAGTAATTTGTCTCTAACAATTTTTTTCTCTTCTCTCTAACTTTCACTACCACAACTCATCTCTACCACCTCACATACTCTAAAAATGCCGCTTAACACCTCATTATGACCCTCCGCCTCTTCCTTTTTCTTCTTTTCTTGAGATCAAGAATACAATGGCTGCTACAAAGAACGTTTTTTGTGACATCACAAAAGACATATTTTCTGCAGCGAAATCAAACGCATCTTTAGACATACAAACAGTGAGAATTCACGTTAGTAGTTTGGTTACTTACACTTGATCGTCGAGCAAGACAGTTAAAAAGCGATGGTAGTTTGGTTTCTACTACACGTGTGATCATTTCCGACCAGAATTTCCGCAATGACACGCACGTCATCGCCATTGTGACGTGTCTCGCGACGAAAATCTTTTGACGATAACAAAAATCGTCGTCTCTTTAAAATTATTACTGACGACAAAAAGCTTATTCGCCAGTGGTATATACTTGTGACATTATTCGTATCGGAGAAAAAAATGAATAGTCGATGTTAATGTATTTATCCGCCTTGATTTTGATGTCGTCGCTGTTGTCATTTACTCATGACAACTAATTTATTACTGGAGACGACATATGTCATCGCCAGTAAATGAGTACTACTTAGCTGCCATCGGCAGAACACCATTAATTACTCTAAAGAATTCTCCAATTTGCAATTCGTGATCCACTACATCATTAACGAAACTTGTCAACTCCACCATACACATGTGGGTCCTACTTCTATTTCAAAAACTCCATTAAATTGTCCAAATTAGGTATTTTAAAAAATATAATTTTTTTCCTAATTTGTTTTAAATTTACTACATGTTTAACTATGCTTTGATTATGTGAATGGAATTTTTATATTATTGTGTATTTTTTAGAGGTTATAGTATATATCTTTTATATAATCGATCATTTTAAATTTTGTTTTCAAATTTTTATTTGGTTATAATTATCTGATTATCTCAATATAGATGATAAGCCTAATTATTAAGAGAGATGGATTAAATCAAATAATTGCGTTATGAGAGAATATTTGTCGTGTGTGAGGGTATTTATAATTTTTGCAAAAAAACACATGGCTAGTTGATGTCTCGATATTTGCGATAAAATAATCTAGTCACGAGATATCATTTTAGGTGTATTATGTGCTTAGCTAAAGGGTTTTTTCCTATTATTTGTTAGTTTCTCGTTTCTTGCCTTGTTTTAGAGATTTGTTACTTTTAGAGCATTTTTGTGTAATTTATGTGTTAAATGTGAAGATCTTAGGTACAAAGATGGTATTAGATGACAAAACATGGATAAGGAGTGGAGGAAAGAAGATTAAAGACGAAACCAGTAGTTAAAAGACTAAAGAAGCCAATTTTAGAAAGTGCAAAAGCTGTCTCACTAGACTTGGAAAGTGTAGTATTTTTAATTTCGCGTAAAATCTACCGAAAATTTGTAAAGACCCATTTCAAAACCATAGAGGGTTTTCAATTACGTAAGCTCGTCCACTAATGGCGAATAACTTGGAGTTGTAGCGCAGGAGCTACGAATTTTACAAACTCCATGGGCCAACTAGTCAACTTTTTAAGAAAACGGGTTTGAGATGGATTAGGACTCTAAAACCTAGCCAAAGACCTAAAAAATGTCGATGCACCTATATATATATATATATGTCGTTAGGGACTTGTCCTTAGCATTCCATTGAGCATCCTTTACAAGATATTCATAGCAAGTCGACCTAGAGAGGAAGCAATAGACTGGAGCATCACATCATCAATTCTACATCCCTCTATCTCTACAATTAGGGTAACTAGCTATAGATTTCTAACTTAACCATATTTATAAGCTTTTATTATTTTGTTTTATTATTGTTTAAATTATTAGAGATTCAGTTATTTATATGTCTAAACCCTAGACTACTATTTTGTAATTTTAGTTAATTTGAGCTTGACTTTATAATTTTATTCTTGATAGAGCCTATACACCTCTAGTTTGACCTCAATGTCCCATATTGTCATCCTGGCGGGGGGTTTAAGGAACGGAAACACATCATAATCGTCTAGTGTTCAATACTGATCCTAACGGGCTTGTCTAACTAGAGAGACATTAGGGTTAGATTTAACCACCGATCATTGCGCGGGGTCCCCTTACCCAAGTCCCCTGGTAGTGTTGAGGTTTCTTTCTAAGCTACTCTGACGGGAGTTTGAGGGATTATAGAATCCCAACTAATTATATATTTCTTATTTCATACTTATAATTAGAATAACGGCTTAGTAAGGTAGTGCATATTAACAAACCTAGGTTACTATCCTTTACACTCTTATTAAATTATTTATGCTAAACAAATCTATCCTTATTATTATCTTTTAATCAAAACATCTAAATTATCTACTCTTATATTAAACACAAACTTGAGCTAACTGCCTAAATCCCTGAGAACAAACTTTAACTTATTTTCTATTACTTGTGAACGATTTGTGCACTTGCGGAGAGTTTCTCATGGATTACCATAGGTGTGTGTGATTTGATTATTCGGTATTTTATCACACATTTAGGCCCACCACTAGTACCGGTTACATTTTATGTCTGTGTAATCATTATTTCAATAATCGAGAATTTCATATAAACGATGTTAGAGCGAATCTTTTTAGATATGTTTTTTGTCAACTAAGAGGTTTGGACGAAACATGGTGAAAAAAAAATCACATTAGTAACCCGATTGTAGATGATGAAATGTTGACTGTGTATGATGATTTGAGACCCACTTTTAATCATTACTTCTGCCTTATTACAACTAATAACTCTTGTTGTGGATATGTGTATTTAATGCGCAAAACTTGTGATCCATTTGCTTCAGATGAAATTATATTTGTTGGACATCATGTCTAATGGCACCATATATGGATTTGATTTATGTGTTGTGAATTAGGTCAAATGGGTTACTCGTGACAAGGGAGAAAAGAGAGTGACTTGGGATTACAGAGTTTGTACAATCACAAATGGAATAACTTATTACAGCGAGTTAGTCAAAATTATGAAGGTGGAATTTTGTAATGATGGTCCAGTTGTGTGTTCGCGTGTAAGTGGTATAACAACGGCTAGAGAGCGAAAAAGAGGAAATCAACACGGGGAAACAATTATCAACACAAGTTCTTTCTGGTGGAGTGAATACCCCTACATTTTCGCCACTCAAGCAAAAAGGATTTTATGTGGATAAAATTAATGCAAAAAAGTCACAAAATGGGTAGAAAGATGTTTGAGAAGTAACTGACCGAGACGTATGCAGCCCCAATTTATAGGGTGTGGAATCGATATCCACTAGTCCAAACCTGATCACCATTCTTTTAGTTGATATGAACTTGGTAGAATACTCATTATTACGTTTAACTACTAGTGAAGGGATAGATGTTGATCCTTCCTTGTTGGGACCCAAGAACTTAATCGAAGATGATAATGAAGTACATGAGGACACGTTGGAGGAGTACGGAGATGATCCATTTGATAAGATACATCGATAGTGATGGAGATAATATAACCATTGATCGGTACGAGACTGACTAAACATTACGAGAGTGTTTTTCATTTTGTAATATTGTCAAAATAATTTACGTTTAGAATGTGATTGATTCTTTGATTGGTGATATTGTGTCAAATTGTTATATATGTTGATATTGGTTAATTATTTTTAGACATGAAAAAATGGGTTAATTGTTTTCAAGAAAGAAAAGGGGAAAAATCAATTATTACTCAACCGCGGCGACATGTCGTCGTGGGTTAACAAAGAACATGTTGCCAGATATGGGTTATCAACTGCGACATGTTCTTGATAATGAACACGCCGTGAGAGATGGTATCTCAACCGCGACAATAATTTTCGTCGCGTTTAACTTTCTAAATTAGGAATTCTTATCCATGACGATAATTTCGTCGCGGATAAGGAATATTTAGTTTTCTAGGCCAAACCTTGCTGGTGTGCCTTGCATGTGGTTGTTCACCTTGTTACTCGTGATGATATTTGAAAACAGTTGACGACACATGTCTTCGCCAGTAAGATTTAGCTATAAAACAACCGACTCTTTCTAATTCTTCCATAACCACTCAAAGGCAAAAAAAATCGGAGCTCTAGAGCTTCAGGCGACCAATTCTTAGTTTTATAGATTCTATTCCTTCATCACACGGGTATCAAATATTTCCAACAAACATTTATTTCTCATTTTTTTAATTATTTCCTTAAAAATCAAATCTAACATTAATTTTTTTTCTTTGATTTCGTCTTTTTATGATTGATTAATATTGGTTTAAGCTTAAATCTCTATCATTCCGGGCTATGTTGTAGATCTCGGTCTTGCGGCCTAAACGGTCGACCGGCGCCTAGCTCCTAGGCGGGATTACACAGGGAATAGGCAGAATTATACGGTTTTGAATCACGCAGTGTAACATTGTATATATATAGTAATGTATATGTAGTAATCATAGCAAATTTAATTATTTAAGTCATAAAATTCATCTAACAACACTGTATTAATATGAAAATACTAATAATTAACTTATAATATCAACTAAAGAATTTTTTAGAATAAGAAAAATAACAAGAAGGCCTATGCGGACATGTTTTGCCATTAATCGGCGCCTAGGCGGCCATATTTTTCCATTAATCGGCGCCTAGACGGGCTAGGCGCCTATTCCATGGTTACTAAGGCGCTTAGGCAAAAACGCCTAGAATTTTAACTAGGCGTAAGCGGCTAATGAAGGAGTTGACGCCTAAGCGGGGAGATCTACAACATAGATCCCAGGTACATTTTCAATCCAACACTTTTTATTCCTTTAAATTTCAGAAATCAAAAAAAAGATTTCAATTCCAACTTTTTTAACTCTAAATTTTTGTGAAATGTTTTAGTAGTTTGTAGTGCGTTTAATTTGTACAAAAAAGTGATTCAGTGTAATTTTTTTAATTCTAGGGAAATTTGTGTAATTTTTAATAAGTTGGAGGACTTATTTAATTTGATAAAATATATGTTAGATGAAATTTCACTAAGTAGGGGCCTTTATGTATATAAATGAAATTTAGGTTTTATTCTAATTAAGATAATAATTTCGTCCTTAGTTTATTTAGGATAAAAATTTGGGCATCAGTGTATTTTAGATAAAATTTTAGGTCCTTAATGTAATTGAAATATAATTTTTGGGTCTTTGTGCAATTAAAATTAATAATAGGGGATTATTGTATTTAAAATAAAAAATTAGGGTCTTAGTGTATTTAAAATAAATTTTTAGGGCTTTATTGATATTAAGATAAACTTTTAGGGCCTTAGTGACATTAAAATAAATATTTAAGGCCTTAATGACATTAGATTAAACTTGTATGGCCAAAGTTTAATTAAATAATATATTTGGACGTTAGTGTAATTATAATATAATTGTAAGGCCTTAGTGTATATTAAATATAATTTTAGAGTCTTAGTGTATTTTAAATAGTGACATTAAAATAAACTTTCAGGGCCTTGTGGTATTTAAAACCAAATTTTAGAGCCTTAGTGACATTAAATTTAACTTTTAGGGCATTAGTGATATTAAATAAAGTTTTAGGGCCTTAGTGTAATTATAATATAATTTTAAGGTATTAGTGTATTTTAAATAAACATTTAGATTCTTAGTGTATTTAAAATGAACTTTTGAGGTCTTGGTGACATTAAAAGAAAATTAGGTCTTTAGTGTAATTAAAATAAACTTTTAGGGTCTTAGTGACATTAAATTAAATTTTTAGGGACTTGAGGGATTTTAAATAAAATTTAGGTCTTAGCGTAATTTATAGGGATGGAAACGGATCGGATATCCTCGAAAAATGGCATAACCATATCCACATCCGTAAATAAAAATGATAACCATCGGATTTTAGAAATATTTACCAAATCTGCATCCACAACGGATGTGGATCATCCGCGGTTAATCTGTATACGTAATTGTTTAATAGATTTTAAAAAAAAATTATAAAATACTTTTAAAACTATAAAGTTAGCTACTTCATTATTGGGGGACCATAAGTAGGTATTAGTCAATATAGTAATAAACTAGATAAAATCAATTAAGTGCTTTATGTATGAAACAATTTTATTTCGTCAATATTATGTATGATTTTTTTATATATAGAATACCTTTATATATAATATATGTTTTTACTTTTTATTTTTTTTTACTTCATTCGAATTTTGGACTATCCGTCGGATTATTGTAAAAAAACCAAATCCTAACATATTATCCACTGGTAACTATTTGTGAGAACCAAACCCTCATGAATGCACCATCGGGTCACCACTGACGGATTTTTTATTGGATCGGATATCCATCGGTTACAGTTAATATTCTAACCATTACCATCCCTAGTATTTTATTAGTGTATCTTAAATAAAATTTAGGGTCTTAGTGTATTTTAAATAAATTTTATGGGCCTTTAGGTATTTAAATATACTATTAAATGCAGATGGCCTCAGTTATGCCCAGAGAACATGACGGAGAAGGAGATGTGCAAGATTTATCATGCAACCCGATCAACCTATCTCGGTTATAATGCTCTTGGTATGATCTATATTAATTTTTTTTGTTTTTTATTTAATTATGCATTAGAACATAAAAATACTAGAAAGTCCAAGGGACGGGCAACCCTGCAGTTAGCCTATAAGGCGATGAAGAGGCGGGCATGTCAACTCCTTGTAGATTTGTGTGTCTTTGATCAGACGTAGAATCCAGCGACAAAATATGGAAAGCATGTGAGCCAGGTTATCGAGCTCACGGTGCGGGAGAAGGTCCCACCCTGCTACTAGAGTTGGGCCGAAGTCCCATCGGACATGCAACAACGAGATCTTGATCGATTACAGGTAATTTCCTTTCCTAACAATGTTACCTTACCTGTCCCCCTTTATTGGAATAACACGAATTGAATATTTTATGAACATGATTTATTATGTATTGACAATTAGATGCGGAGGCCGGATTAGCCTAACATCTTCGGTAACCTTACTGTACATGTACCAACGATAAGTATCGAATGAAGAAGGTATATTACCGCACGGGTTAAAATCCTCGATGATCAGAAGCCCGAGAGTTGGGCAAAGAGTTGTAAAATGTGAGACACGATAAAATCGTAGGTGATATTATTGGTGGTTATAAGTTATGAATATATATATATATTGTTTATTATTTAACATATTTTTTGTTACGTAAACAGAAACGGCCTTAAGAAAACAAGGCTAACCGGGCAAAGCAAAAAATGTTCGAGTAGTGCCGGTTCGAAAAATTTATTCTAGGACGCGGGGGGATATGTTTGTGATAACATTTTAAGTCATTCATTTTTTATTGAATAATACCAACACTTTGACCCTTGAAGAAAATAGGATGGGGAGAAAAACCCAGTGGGAACCAGTTGAGGCCTTAATAGCAGGATTGGTCATTTCTCCAGTGGTAGACTTCTTCTATAATAGTTGAGTGTGACAAAGAAAGAATTGAGTAAAGGACGGGTGGTTATGATAAATCTAATGTAAGTATTTCAATTATTTATTTCACGTTTGAAATTTTATTAATTGTTATGTATTTATTCATGTAACAGGACGCACTGAGATTTCTTATGCGTGAACAAGTCAAGGAAACATAAACTCAATTATTAGGATCATCATCATCTATACCTGCTTTGACATAGAAAGATCAAGTGGATGATGTCCGCAACGGGGATTGCAAAGGTATGGGTCAAGGGACGCGGACTTAGGCGCCTGGTGTTGAAACCCCTCTGAAGGACAAAAATTCGAGATATGCTATGTCATCTGATCAATTGGTGAGGGATATGAACGGGATGATAGGGGCCATCAGCGATTACTTGATTTCAAGGGACCATCAGCCATACATTCCAGAAGTTGACAGATCGATGAGCTCCACGGCTACCACCTATCCCACGTATAGTTTCGATCAGTTTAGTGAAGCCCTGATTGGGTAAAATAAGTCTAGGGAAGCCGAGGGCCTATCGACTTATGATCCTGTCGCATCCTCTAATATTTTTCCAGGTTCTCATCCTGGTGTTTCAGTCAGTCGTCGCTCTAAAAGAAATCTTAAAGATGAAGAAGATGAAGATTTATCAAATGATTGAATAATAGTTTACTAGACTTTATGTCTAATGACTTTTAATTTTGATTTTTTTTGATGATTTTAAAATTTTTATTGGTTTTTAAATTTGTTTAACCGTTTGTAATTATTTGATCTACTTTTAAATTATTTTATTTAGATCATATTATTATTATTTATACAGATTAATGTGTATTGGGATTTATTGTGATTTTTTAAATATAAAAAAAATCTAACCTAATTACAAATTTTAAAATAAATAAATATATAATAAATAATACAAAATTTTATAAAAAATAAATAAACATTACTCGCAACGACAACTGCCTGTCACAAGTAAAATATTGGCGACCAAAGAAGTTGTCGCCCGTGATATGTTTATCCTTGACAAATATTTTATTCGCGCATAACTGGTTCTCCGATGACTAATGGTTGTCGTGGTTTGTGATGCTATTATCCGCGACGAAATGTGTCGTCGACAGTAATAACGGTCCAAATACAATGACTATTCACAATTTGTCGTGGAAGGGTATTTCTAACGACGATTTAATGGCGAGAAAATATGTCGTGACATATCGTCACAAGTATAACAAATATCACAAGTAAAACAAATACAATCATTGGTGATTATGGGCGACTAAAAATGTAATTATCGGTGACAGGACTGTTACACTTACACTGGATAGGGCACTTGCGAAGAAGAGCAGAGATCAATTATATATAATAAACAATACTAAAAACTATATTTTTAAGTGTACACTTGGAGACATCACAAAAAATAAAATAAAATGCTAATAAAATGGTCAAAACAACGTTGACAGTAACATCTTTAGTCCATTAAACGTGGTTTCAGTTGTCTTTACTCGAAAAAAAAAGAAAAATTGTAAATTGATAGTATATTCTTCATCCCTTGTTGATATTCAAGTGATAATAGCTAATCTCCGGAGTGTTATACAGTAATAGTCTGAAGTGCTTGGATTTCACGATGATCATACTTAGATAAATTTAAACGACAATCCCGAAATCAGAGAGCGACACCACGACTCAAAGTAAATTCACGCTTGAGTGAAATATAATTCTCCTTCCTGAAAACATAGAAAATTGACTTAAAGCCTACTTTCCTTGGATGCATAATAATAAATTCTAACAGTAGTATACGACTGATATATATATTTGTTAAAAGCATACTGAAAAAGACTAAAGAGCAGTTGCAGATATGAAATAACCAGGAAGCAAGAAGGTCAAGATTGTTGTGTTGAAATATAATATAATAATCAACATTATGAGTATATAAATAAAAGGAAGTGAGAGTAGTCCTCATTCATTCATCTCATTAACTCAACAATTCTTTTACTATTTCATATACTACTAAATAACAATGGATTACATAACCATTGTGCTCACAGCCTTGTTAGGATTAACGTTGTTTCATGGTCTCAACACTTTATTTTCTAGAAAACCAAAAAATCTTCCACCAGGACCTCTTCCTTTACCAATCATTGGAAACCTTCACATGATCGGAGAGCATTTTCAGAAGTCAATAGCTGAACTTTCAAAAACATATGGTCCAATTATGAGCTTAAAGCTAGGTCTACTTAACACAATAGTAATATCTTCACCAGCCATGGCAAAAGAAATCCTACAAAAACAAGATAAACTCTTCTCCAGCAGATGGATGCCCAACGCAATGCACGCTCACGATCACAACAAGCACTCAGTTGTTTTCCTACCATTCGCACCACGATGGAGAAACATCCGAAAAGCCATGACTTCAAGCATATTCTCTGGCACCAAGGTTGAAGCTAGCCAACACATACGCACTACCAAGGTTCACGAGCTTATTGAATATTGTCGAAAACACAGTTTAAAGGGTGAGGCTGTCCCTATAGATTTAGCAGCTTTCATGACCACTTTAAATGTTATGAGCAACATCATTTTCTCTAAGAACGTAATGACTCCAGATACAGACTCCATGAAAGATATGAGAGAGGCCATGTGGAACATAGCAATTGAGTCAGGTGCCCCCAACTTGTCGGATTTCTTCCCATTTATTAAGTTTGATCTTCAAGGTATTCAACGTCGCTTGAAAATTCATTTTAGCAAGGTGTTAGATATTTTTATTAGCATCATCGATGAACTTTGGAACAAAGAAAATTGGGATCAGGTGCTGGAAATAAGGGTGATGATGCTCTTGATTATCTTCTCACACTCCTTGAAACCAATCCAGATGAATTTGACCGAGATCTCATGGAGCGAATGTTCTTGGACCTATTTATTGCCGGGTCAGATACAACTTCAAGCTCTTTAGAATGGGCTATGGCAGAACTACTTAAAAGTCCTGAAACTATGAAAAAGGTTAAACAAGAGCTTGCGCAAGTCATAGGCCAAGGCAAAGAAATCACTGAAAGAGATGTGGATCAACTTCCTTATTTGCAGTGTGTTGTGAAAGAAACTCTCAGGTTACATCCACCACTTCCAACATTAGTTCCACGAACAGTAGAGCAAGATATCGAGTTTTGTGGATACACAATTCAAAAAGGGTCACAAGTACATGTAAATGTATGGGCAATTATGCGCGACTCAAGCGTTTGGGAGAATCCGTTGGATTTTAAGCCTGAGAGATTTTGGGAATCGAAATTAGATGTCCGAGGTGCCGATTTTGAGTTGCTTCCTTTTGGTTCAGGAAGAAGAATTTGCCCAGGAATGCCCTTGGTAAGAAAGTTGCTTCCAACAATGTTAGGGTCATTGCTAAATTCATTCGATTGGAAGCTTCAAGATGGCATCACACCACAAAATTTAAACATGGACGAAAAGAGTGGTATTGCATTACATAAAGCTCAACCTTTGCTAGCTGTTCCAATTTCGCTCTGAAAATTGCTGTTCATGTACGTAAATTAAAAACGTGATCATGTGTATGTTTATTTGTTTATTTATTTATTTATTTATTATTGTAAGCTCTTAGTCACTTTTATCAAAAATAACTATTTGTTCAAACTAAAACAATATTTCTTTTTTTGTTCGAAAAAACAATTTTCATCAATAATTCAGGATCTTGAATCTTTTCAAGCATAACTTCATATCGATATACATAACAATTAAGTAAACATATATAAACAAAATTGAGTTCGCTTTCACCTTAAAGAAACCTCATAATTAATTTATTGAAACTGTTTGGGTGAATAACAAAATATAATTAAATTAAAAATTATTTTATTATAATCTAGGAGAAATATTAAGACATGAAAGTCAAAGTTAATCTAAGTAATTTGTCTCTAACAATTTTTTTCTCTTCTCTCTAACTTTCACTACCACAACTCATCTCTACCACCTCACATACTCTAAAAATGCCGCTTAACACCTCATTATGACCCTCCGCCTCTTCCTTTTTCTTCTTTTCTTGAGATCAAGAATACAATGGCTGCTACAAAGAACGTTTTTTGTGACATCACAAAAGACATATTTTCTGCAGCGAAATCAAACGCATCTTTAGACATACAAACAGTGAGAATTCACGTTAGTAGTTTGGTTACTTACACTTGATCGTCGAGCAAGACAGTTAAAAAGCGATGGTAGTTTGGTTTCTACTACACGTGTGATCATTTCCGACCAGAATTTCCGCAATGACACGCACGTCATCGCCATTGTGACGTGTCTCGCGACGAAAATCTTTTGACGATAACAAAAATCGTCGTCTCTTTAAAATTATTACTGACGACAAAAAGCTTATTCGCCAGTGGTATATACTTGTGACATTATTCGTATCGGAGAAAAAAATGAATAGTCGATGTTAATGTATTTATCCGCCTTGATTTTGATGTCGTCGCTGTTGTCATTTACTCATGACAACTAATTTATTACTGGAGACGACATATGTCATCGCCAGTAAATGAGTACTACTTAGCTGCCATCGGCAGAACACCATTAATTACTCTAAAGAATTCTCCAATTTGCAATTCGTGATCCGCTACATCATTAACGAAACTTGTCAACTCCACCATACACATGTGGGTCCTACTTCTATTTCAAAAACTCCATTAAATTGTCCAAATTAGGTATTTTAAAAAATATAATTTTTTTCCTAATTTGTTTTAAATTTACTACATGTTTAACTATGCTTTGATTATGTGAATGGAATTTTTATATTATTGTGTATTTTTTAGAGGTTATAGTATATATCTTTTATATAATCGATCATTTTAAATTTTGTTTTCAAATTTTTATTTGGTTATAATTATCTGATTATCTCAATATAGATGATAAGCCTAATTATTAAGAGAGATGGATTAAATCAAATAATTGCGTTATGAGAGAATATTTGTCGTGTGTGAGGGTATTTATAATTTTTGCAAAAAAACACATGGCTAGTTGATGTCTCGATATTTGCGATAAAATAATCTAGTCACGAGATATCATTTTAGGTGTATTATGTGCTTAGCTAAAGGGTTTTTTCCTATTATTTGTTAGTTTCTCGTTTCTTGCCTTGTTTTAGAGATTTGTTACTTTTAGAGCATTTTTGTGTAATTTATGTGTTAAATGTGAAGATCTTAGGTACAAAGATGGTATTAAATGACAAAACATGGATAAGGAGTGGAGGAAAGAAGATTAAAGACGAAACCAGTAGTTAAAAGACTAAAGAAGCCATTTTTAGAAAGTGCAAAAGCTGTCTCACTAGACTTGGAAAGTGTAGTATTTTTAATTTCGCGTAAAATCTACCGAAAATTTGTAAAGACCCATTTCAAAACCATAGAGGGTTTTCAATTACGTAAGCTCGTCCACTAATGGCGAATAACTTGGAGTTGTAGCGCAGGAGCTACGAATTTTACAAACTCCATGGGCCAACTAGTCAACTTTTTAAGAAAACGGGTTTGAGATGGATTAGGACTCTAAAACCTAGCCAAAGACCTAAAAAATGTCGATGCACCTATATATATATATATATATATATATATATATATGTCGTTAGGGACTTGTCCTTAGCATTCCATTGAGCATCCTTTACAAGATATTCATAGCAAGTCGACCTAGAGAGGAAGCAACAGACTGGAGCATCACATCATCAATTCTACATCCCTCTATCTCTACAATTAGGGTAACTAGCTATAGATTTCTAACTTAACCATATTTATAAGCTTTTATTATTTTGTTTTATTATTGTTTAAATTATTAGAGATTCGGTTATTTATATGTCTAAACCCTAGACTACTATTTTGTAATTTTAGTTAATTTGAGCTTGACTTTATAATTTTATTCTTGCTAGAGCCTATACACCTCTAGTTTGACCTCAATGTCCCATATTGTCATCCTGGTGGGGGGTTTAAGGAACGGAAACACATCATAATCGTCTAGTGTTCAATACTGATCCTAACGGGCTTGTCTAACTAGAGAGACATTAGGGTTAGATTTAACCACCGATCATTGCGCGGGGTCCCCTTACCCAAGTCCCCTGGTAGTGTTGAGGTTTCTTTCTAAGCTACTCTGACGGGAGTTTGAGGGATTATAGAATCCCAACTAATTATATATTTCTTATTTCATACTTATAATTAGAATAACGACTTAGTAAGGTAGTGCATATTAACAAACCTAGGTTACTATCCTTTACACTCTTATTAAATTATTTATGCTAAACAAATCTATCCTTATTATTATCTTTTAATCAAAACATCTAAATTATCTACTCTTATATTAAACACAAACTTGAGCTAACTGCCTAAATCCCTGAGAACAAACTTTAACTTATTTTCTATTACTTGTGAACGATTTGTGCACTTGCGGAGAGTTTCTCATGGATTACCATAGGTGTGTGTGATTTTATTATTCGGTATTTTATCACACATTTAGGCCCACCACTAGTACCGGTTACATTTTATGTC
The DNA here is from genome assembly GCA_029959085.1 of Nemophila menziesii. Lineage (NCBI taxonomy): Eukaryota > Viridiplantae > Streptophyta > Magnoliopsida > Boraginales > Hydrophyllaceae > Nemophila > Nemophila menziesii. Next base: position 852,212 of record JARWIR010000064.1, on the reverse strand, counting down.
TGTGTAATCATTATTTCAATAATCGAGAATTTCATATAAACGATGTTAGAGCGAATCTTTTTAGATATGTTTTTTGTCAACTAAGAGGTTTGGACGAAACATGGTGAAAAAAAAAATCACATTAGTAACCCGATTGTAGATGATGAAATGTTGACTGTGTATGATGATTTGAGACCCACTTTTAATCATTACTTCTGCCTTATTACAACTAATAACTCTTGTTGTGGATATGTGTATTTAATGCGCAAAAATTGTGATCCATTTGCTTCAGATGAAATTATATATGTTGGACATCATGTCTAATGGCACCATATATGGATTTGATTTATGTGTTGTGAATTAGGTCAAATGGGTTACTCGTGACAAGGGAGAAAATAGAGTGACTTGGGATTACAGAGTTTGTACAATCACAAATGGAATAACTTATTACAGCGAGTTAGTCAAAATTATGAAGGTGGAATTTTGTAATGATGGTCCAGTTGTGTGTTCGCGTGTAAGTGGTATAACAACGGCTAGAGAGCGAAAAAGAGGAAATCAACACGGGGAAACAATTATCAACACAAGTTCTTTCTGGTGGAGTGAATACCCCTACATTTTCGCCACTCAAGCAAAAAGGATTTTATATGGATAAAATTAATGCAAAAAAGTCACAAAATGGGTAGAAAGATGTTTGAGAAGTAACTGACCGAGACGTATGCAGCCCCAATTTATAGGGTGTGGAATCGATATCCACTAGTCCAAACCTGATCACCATTCTTTTAGTTGATATGAACTTGGTAGAATACTCATTATTACGTTTAACTACTAGTGAAGGGATAGATGTTGATCCTTCCTTGTTGGGACCCAAGAACTTAATCGAAGATGATAATGAAGTACATGAGGACACGTTGGAGGAGTACGGAGATGATCCATTTGATAAGATACATCGATAGTGATGGAGATAATATAACCATTGATCGGTACGAGACTGACTAAACATTACGAGAGTGTTTTTCATTTTGTAATATTGTCAAAATAATTTACGTTTAGAATGTGATTGATTCTTTGATTGGTGATATTGTGTCAAATTGTTATATATGTTGATATTGGTTAATTATTTTTAGACATGAAAAAATGGGTTAATTGTTTTCAAGAAAGAAAAGGGGAAAAATCAATTATTACTCAACCGCGGCGACATGTCGTCGCGGGTTAACAAAGAACATGTTGCCAGATATGGGTTATCAACTGCGACATGTTCTTGATAATGAACACGCCGTGAGAGATGGTATCTCAACCGCGACAATAATTTTCGTCGCGTTTAACTTTCTAAATTAGGAATTCTTATCCATGACGATAATTTCGTCGCGGATAAGGAATATTTAGTTTTCTAGGCCAAACCTTGCTGGTGTGCCTTGCATGTGGTTGTTCACCTTGTTACCCGTGATGATATTTGAAAACAGTTGATGACACATGTCTTCGCCAGTAAGATTTAGCTATAAAACAACCGACTCTTTCTAATTCTTCCATAACCACTCAAAGGCAAAAAAAATTGGAGCTCTAGAGCTTCAGGCGACCAATTCTTAGTTTTATAGATTCTATTCATTCATCACACGGGTATCAAATATTTCCAACAAACATTTATTTCTCATTTTTTTAATTATTTCCTTAAAAATCAAATCTAACATTAATTTTTTTTCTTTGATTTCGTCTTTTTATGATTGATTAATATTGGTTTAAGCTTAAATCTCTATCATTCCGGGCTATGTTGTAGATCTCGGTCTTGCGGCCTGAACGGTCGACCGGCGCCTAGCTCCTAGGCGGGATTACACAGGGGAATAGGCAGAATTATACGGTTTTGAATCACGCAGTGTAACATTGTATATATATAGTAATGTATATGTAGTAATCATAGCAAATTTAATTATTTAAGTCATAAAATTCATCTAACAACACTGTATTAATATGAAAATACTAATAATTAACTTATAATATCAACTAAAGAATTTTTTAGAATAAGAAAAATAACAAGAAGGCCTATGCGGACATGTTTTGCCATTAATCGGCGCCTAGGCGGCCATATTTTTCCATTAATCGGCGCCTAGACGGGCTAGGCGCCTATTCCATGGTTACTAAGGCGCTTAGGCAAAAACGCCTAGAATTTTAACTAGGCGTAAGCGGCTGATGAAGGAGTTGACGCCTAAGCGGGGAGATCTACAACATAGATCCCAGGTACATTTTCAATCCAACACTTTTTATTCCTTTAAATTTCAGAAATCAAAAAAAAGATTTCAATTCCAACTTTTTTAACTCTAAATTTTTGTGAAATGTTTTAGTAGTTTGTAGTGCGTTTAATTTGTACAAAAAAAGTGATTCAGTGTAATTTTTTTAATTCTAGGGAAATTTGTGTAATTTTTAATAAGTTGGAGGACTTATTTAATTTGATAAAATATATGTTAGATGAAATTTCACTAAGTAGGGGCCTTTATGTATATAAATGAAATTTAGGTTTTATTCTAATTAAGATAATAATTTCGTCCTTAGTTTATTTAGGATAAAAATTTGGGCATCAGTGTATTTTAGATAAAATTTTAGGTCCTTAATGTAATTGAAATATAATTTTTGGGTCTTTGTGCAATTAAAATTAATAATAGGGGATTATTGTATTTAAAATAAAAAATTAGGGTCTTAGTGTATTTAAAATAAATTTTTAGGGCTTTATTGATATTAAGATAAACTTTTAGGGCCTTAGTGACATTAAAATAAATATTTAAGGCCTTAATGACATTAGATTAAACTTGTATGGCCAAAGTTTAATTAAATAATATATTTGGACGTTAGTGTAATTATAATATAATTGTAAGGCCTTAGTGTATATTAAATATAATTTTAGAGTCTTAGTGTATTTTAAATAGTGACATTAAAATAAACTTTCAGGGCCTTGTGGTATTTAAAACCAAATTTTAGAGCCTTAGTGACATTAAATTTAACTTTTAGGGCATTAGTGATATTAAATAAAGTTTTAGGGCCTTAGTGTAATTATAATATAATTTTAAGGTATTAGTGTATTTTAAATAAACATTTAGATTCTTAGTGTATTTAAAATGAACTTTTGAGGTCTTGGTGACATTAAAAGAAAATTAGGTCTTTAGTGTAATTAAAATAAACTTTTAGGGTCTTAGTGACATTAAATTAAATTTTTAGGGACTTGAGGGATTTTAAATAAAATTTAGGTCTTAGCGTAATTTATAGGGATGGAAACGGATCGGATATCCTCGAAAAATGGCATAACCATATCCACATCCGTAAATAAAAATGATAACCATCGGATTTTAGAAATATTTACCAAATCTGCATCCACAACGGATGTGGATCATCCGCGGTTAATCTGTATACGTAATTGTTTAATAGATTTTAAAAAAAAATTATAAAATACTTTTAAAACTATAAAGTTAGCTACTTCATTATTGGGGGACCATAAGTAGGTATTAGTCAATATAGTAATAAACTAGATAAAATCAATTAAGTGCTTTATGTATGAAATAATTTTATTTCGTCAATATTATGTATGATTTTTTTATATATAGAATACCTTTATATATAATATATGTTTTTACTTTTTATTTTTTTTTACTTCATTCGAATTTTGGACTATCCGTCGGATTATTGTAAAAAAACCAAATCCTAACATATTATCCACTGGTAACTATTTGTGAGAACCAAACCCTCATGAATGCACCATCGGGTCACCACTGACGGATTTTTTATTGGATCGGATATCCATCGGTTACAGTTAATATTCTAACCATTACCATCCCTAGTATTTTATTAGTGTATCTTAAATAAAATTTAGGGTCTTAGTGTATTTTAAATAAATTTTATGGGCCTTTAGGTATTTAAATATACTATTAAATGCAGATGGCCTCAGTTATGCCCAGAGAACATGACGGAGAAGGAGATGTGCAAGATTTATCATGCAACCCGATCAACCTATCTCGGTTATAATGCTCTTGGTATGATCTATATTAATTTTTTTTGTTTTTTATTTAATTATGCATTAGAACATAAAAATACTAGAAAGTCCAAGGGACGGGCAACCCTGCAGTTAGCCTATAAGGCGATGAAGAGGCGGGCATGTCAACTCCTTGTAGATTTGTGTGTCTTTGATCAGACGTAGAATCCAGCGACAAAATATGGAAAGCATGTGAGCCAGGTTATCGAGCTCACGGTGCGGGAGAAGGTCCCACCCTGCTACTAGAGTTGGGCCGAAGTCCCATCGGACATGCAACAACGAGATCTTGATCGATTACAGGTAATTTCCTTTCCTAACAATGTTACCTTACCTGTCCCCCTTTATTGGAATAACACGAATTGAATATTTTATGAACATGATTTATTATGTATTGACAATTAGATGCGGAGGCCGGATTAGCCTAACATCTTCGGTAACCTTACTGTACATGTACCAACGATAAGTATCGAATGAAGAAGGTATATTACCGCACGGGTTAAAATCCTCGATGATCAGAAGCCCGAGAGTTGGGCAAAGAGTTGTAAAATGTGAGACACGATAAAATCGTAGGTGATATTATTGGTGGTTATAAGTTATGAATATATATATATTGTTTATTATTTAACATATTTTTTGTTACGTAAACAGAAACGGCCTTAAGAAAACAAGGCTAACCGGGCAAAGCAAAAAATGTTCGAGTAGTGCCGGTTCGAAAAATTTATTCTAGGACGCGGGGGGATATGTTTGTGATAACATTTTAAGTCATTCATTTTTTATTGAATAATACCAACACTTTGACCCTTGAAGAAAATAGGATGGGGAGAAAAAACCAGTGGGAACCAGTTGAGGCCTTAATAGCAGGATTGGTCATTTCTCCAGTGGTAGACTTCTTCTATAGTAGTTGAGTGTGACAAAGAAAGAATTGAGTAAAGGACGGGTGGTTATGATAAATCTAATGTAAGTATTTCAATTATTTATTTCACGTTTGAAATTTTATTAATTGTTATGTATTTATTCATGTAACAGGACGCACTGAGATTTCTTATGCGTGAACAAGTCAAGGAAACATAAACTCAATTATTAGGATCATCATCATCTATACCTGCTTTGACATAGAAAGATCAAGTGGATGATGTCCGCAACGGGGATTGCAAAGGTATGGGTCAAGGGACGCGGACTTAGGCGCCTGGTGTTGAAACCCCTCTGAAGGACAAAAATTCGAGATATGCTATGTCATCTGATCAATTGGTGAGGGATATGAACGGGATGATAGGGGCCATCAGCGATTACTTGATTTCAAGGGACCATCAGCCATACATTCCAGAAGTTGACAGATCGATGAGCTCCACGGCTACCACCTATCCCACGTATAGTTTCGATCAGTTTAGTGAAGCCCTGATTGGGTAAAATAAGTCTAGGGAAGCCGAGGGCCTATCGACTTATGATCCTGTCGCATCCTCTAATATTTTTCCAGGTTCTCATCCTGGTGTTTCAGTCAGTCGTCGCTCTAAAAGAAATCTTAAAGATGAAGAAGATGAAGATTTATCAAATGATTGAATAATAGTTTACTAGACTTTATGTCTAATGACTTTTAATTTTGATTTTTTTTGATGATTTTAAAATTTTTATTGGTTTTTAAATTTGTTTAACCGTTTGTAATTATTTGATCTACTTTTAAATTATTTTATTTAGATCATATTATTATTATTTATACAGATTAATGTGTATTGGGATTTATTGTGATTTTTTAAATATAAAAAAAATCTAACCTAATTACAAATTTTAAAATAAATAAATATATAATAAATAATACAAAATTTTATAAAAAATAAATAAACATTACTCGCAACGACAACTGCCTGTCACAAGTAAAATATTGGCGACCAAAGAAGTTGTCGCCCGTGATATGTTTATCCTTGACAAATATTTTATTCGCGCATAACTGGTTCTCCGATGACTAATGGTTGTCGTGGTTTGTGATGCTATTATCCGCGACGAAATGTGTCGTCGACAGTAATAACGGTCCAAATACAATGACTATTCACAATTTGTCGTGGAAGGGTATTTCTAACGACGATTTAATGGCGAGAAAATATGTCGTGACATATCGTCACAAGTATAACAAATATCACAAGTAAAACAAATACAATCATTGGTGATTATGGGCGACTAAAAATGTAATTATCGGTGACAGGACTGTTACACTTACACTGGATAGGGCACTTGCGAAGAAGAGCAGAGATCAATTATATATAATAAACAATACTAAAAACTATATTTTTAAGTGTACACTTGGAGACATCACAAAAAATAAAATAAAATGCTAATAAAATGGTCAAAACAACGTTGACAGTAACATCTTTAGTCCATTAAACGTGGTTTCAGTTGTCTTTACTCGAAAAAAAAAGAAAAATTGTAAATTGATAGTATATTCTTCATCCCTTGTTGATATTCAAGTGATAATAGCTAATCTCCGGAGTGTTATACAGTAATAGTCTGAAGTGCTTGGATTTCACGATGATCATACTTAGATAAATTTAAACGACAATCCCGAAATCAGAGAGCGACACCACGACTCAAAGTAAATTCACGCTTGAGTGAAATATAATTCTCCTTCCTGAAAACATAGAAAATTGACTTAAAGCCTACTTTCCTTGGATGCATAATAATAAATTCTAACAGTAGTATACGACTGATATATATATTTGTTAAAAGCATACTGAAAAAGACTAAAGAGCAGTTGCAGATATGAAATAACCAGGAAGCAAGAAGGTCAAGATTGTTGTGTTGAAATATAATATAATAATCAACATTATGAGTATATAAATAAAAGGAAGTGAGAGTAGTCCTCATTCATTCATCTCATTAACTCAACAATTCTTTTACTATTTCATATACTACTAAATAACAATGGATTACATAACCATTGTGCTCACAGCCTTGTTAGGATTAACGTTGTTTCATGGTCTCAACACTTTATTTTCTAGAAAACCAAAAAATCTTCCACCAGGACCTCTTCCTTTACCAATCATTGGAAACCTTCACATGATCGGAGAGCATTTTCAGAAGTCAATAGCTGAACTTTCAAAAACATATGGTCCAATTATGAGCTTAAAGCTAGGTCTACTTAACACAATAGTAATATCTTCACCAGCCATGGCAAAAGAAATCCTACAAAAACAAGATAAACTCTTCTCGAGCAGATGGATGCCCAACGCAATGCACGCTCACGATCACAACAAGCACTCAGTTGTTTTCCTACCATTCGCACCACGATGGAGAAACATCCGAAAAGCCATGACTTCAAGCATATTCTCTGGCACCAAGGTTGAAGCTAGCCAACACATACGCACTACCAAGGTTCACGAGCTTATTGAATATTGTCGAAAACACAGTTTAAAGGGTGAGGCTGTCCCTATAGATTTAGCAGCTTTCATGACCACTTTAAATGTTATGAGCAACATCATTTTCTCTAAGAACGTAATGACTCCAGATACAGACTCCATGAAAGATATGAGAGAGGCCATGTGGAACATAGCAATTGAGTCAGGTGCCCCCAACTTGTCGGATTTCTTCCCATTTATTAAGTTTGATCTTCAAGGTATTCAACGTCGCTTGAAAATTCATTTTAGCAAGGTGTTAGATATTTTTATTAGCATCATCGATGAACGTTTGGAACAAAGAAAATTGGGATCAGGTGCTGGAAATAAGGGTGATGATGCTCTTGATTATCTTCTCACACTCCTTGAAACCAATCCAGATGAATTTGACCGAGATCTCATGGAGCGAATGTTCTTGGACCTATTTATTGCCGGGTCAGATACAACTTCAAGCTCTTTAGAATGGGCTATGGCAGAACTACTTAAAAGTCCTGAAACTATGAAAAAGGTTAAAGAAGAGCTTGCACAAGTCATAGGCCAAGGCAAAGAAATCACTGAAAGAGATGTGGATCAACTTCCTTATTTGCAGTGTGTTGTGAAAGAAACTCTCAGGTTACATCCACCACTTCCAACATTAGTTCCACGAACAGTAGAGCAAGATATCGAGTTTTGTGGATACACAATTCAAAAAGGGTCACAAGTACATGTAAATGTATGGGCAATTATGCGCGACTCAAGCGTTTGGGAGAATCCGTTGGATTTTAAGCCTGAGAGATTTTGGGAATCGAAATTAGATGTCCGAGGTGCCGATTTTGAGTTGCTTCCTTTTGGTTCAGGAAGAAGAATTTGCCCAGGAATGCCCTTGGTAAGAAAGTTGCTTCCAACAATGTTAGGGTCATTGCTAAATTCATTCGATTGGAAGCTTCAAGATGGCATCACACCACAAAATTTAAACATGGACGAAAAGAGTGGTATTGCATTACATAAAGCTCAACCTTTGCTAGCTGTTCCAATTTCGCTCTGAAAATTGCTATTCATGTACGTAAATTAAAAACGTGATCATGTGTATGTTTATTTGTTTATTTGTTTATTTATTTATTATTGTAATTAAGCTCTTAGTCACTTTTATCAAGGGATGTCTATTTGTTCAAACTGAAACAATCAATAATTCAGGATCTTGAGTCTTTTTTAGCATAACGCCATATCGATCATACATAACAATAAAGTGAACATAAATCAAAAAAATTGATTTCGTTTTCACCTTAAAGAAACCTCATAATAAATTTATTGAAAATGTGCTGGTTAATAAAACATAATTAAATTAAAAATTATTATTATAATCTAGGAGGAATATCAATACAGTCAAAGTTAATCAAAATACCTCTCTTTTCTCTAACAAATTCTTTTTCTCCTCTTTAACTCACTTTCTCCACTAAAACTCATCTCTACCACCTCATATATTCTAAAATTGCCGCTTAACACCTCATTCTGACCCTCCGCTTCTTCTTTTCTTGAGATCAAGACATGTCTTCGTGGGTGAACGAAGAACAGGTCGCCATATATGGGATATCAACCGCGACGTTGAACAGGTCTTGAGAGATGGGATCTCAAACGCGACGATAATTTTTGTCGCGTCTAACTGTCCAATTTAAGAATTCTTATAGTAGACGACAATTTCGACGCGGATAAGGAAAATTCAGTTTTCGAGGCCAAACCTTTGCTCGTGTGCCTTTCCACGTGGTTGTTCACCTTGTTACCCGCGACTATATTTGCAAACAATTGATGACACATGTCGTCGCTACTAAGATTTAGCTATAAAACAGTCGACTCTCTCCAATTTAGCCATAACCACTCAAAGGCAAAAAGAAAATATCAGAGCTCTAAAGCTTCAGACAACCAATTCTGAGCTTTATAGAATCCATTCCTTCATCGCGCAGGTATCAGATCTTTCCAACAAACATTTATTTCATGGTTTTTAATCAATTTCCTTAACAATCAATCCTAACGTTAATTTTTTCTTTTATTTCGTCTCTTTGTGATTAATTAATATCGATTTAAGTTTAATCTCTATCATTTAAGGTACATTTTCAATCCAACACTTTCTTTTCCTTTAAATTTCAGAAGTTGAAAAATGGATTTCAATTCTAAGTTTTTTGATTCTGAATTGTTATGAAGTGTTTTAGTAGTTTGTAGTTCGTTTAAATTGTGCAAAATAGTGATTCAATGTAATTATTTCAATTTCAGGGAAACTTGTGTAACTTTTAATAAGTTAGAGGACTTGAGTAATTTGATAAAATATATGTTAAGATGAAATTTCACTAAGTATGGGCCTTTTATGTACTTAAATGAAAATTTAGGCCTTTATTGTAATTAAGATAATAATTTTGGCCTTAGTATATTTAGGATAAAAATTTACGCATTCGTGTATCTAAGATAAACTTTTAGGGCCTTAGTATAATTAAAATATAATTTTAGGGTGTTCTTGTAATTAAAATTATTTCTAGAGGATTATTGTATTTTAAACAAAAGTTTAGGGACTTAGTGAATTTTATTATATATATATAAATAATTTAAATAATATACATTTAGGGCCTTCGTGACATTAAATAAACTTTTAGGGTCTTAGTGACATTAAAATAAATATTTAGGGCCTTGGTGACATTAAAATTATGGCCTAAGTGGCATTAAATGAAATTCTAGGGCCTTAGTGTAATTATAATATAATTATAGAGCCCTGGTGTATTTTAAATATAATTTTAGGGCCTTAATGACAATAAATTAAACTTTTAAGGCCTTAGTGTAATTATAATATAATTTTAGGCTCTTAGTGTATTTTAAATAAAAGTTTAGAGTGTTAGTGTATTTAAAATAACCTTTTAGGGTCTTAGTGACACTAAAATAAACTTGGGGCTTTAGTGTAATTAAAACAAACTTTTAGGGTCATAGTGATATCGAATTAAACTTTTAGAGCCTTAGTGTATTGTAAATAAAATTTGGATCTTAGTGTATTTAAAATAATTTTTTAGGGTCTTAGTGTATTTTAAATAAATTTTATGGACCTTAAGGTTTATAAATATACTATTAAATGCAGATGACCTCAGTTAAGCCTAGAGAACGCGACGGAGAAGAAAATGGTAAAGATTTATCACGCAACCCAATCAACCTATCTCGGGTTATAATGCACCACGTATGATCTATTTGAAATATTTTTTTGTTTTTAATTTAATTATGCATTATAACAGGAAAAAAGAAGCCTAGGGGGCGGGCAACCCTATAGTCAGCCTATAGGGCGATGAAGAGGGAGGGGGGTCAACACCCCGTTGATTTGTGCATCTTTGATTAAACGTTGAATCCAGCAACAAAATATGGAAAGCATGTGAGCCATGTTATCTAACTCACAGTGTGGTAGAAGGTCCCACCCTGCTATCAGAGTTGGACAGAAGTATCACCGGAGATGCAAAAACAAGTTCTTGATTGATTACAGGCAATTTTCCTTTCCTAACAATGTTATCTTATTTATCCCCACTGTATAGGAATAACAAGAGTTAAAATATTTTATGAACATGATTTATTTTGTATTGACGATTGCATGTGGAGGCCGAATTGGCCTAACATCTTTGGTAACATTGATGTTATGTGTTCCCAACGATAAGTATTGAATGAAGATGGGATATTACCGCACAGGTAAAATCCCCTATGATCAAACGCCCGAGAATTGGGCAAAGAGTTGTGAAATGTGAGATACAATAAAATTGCAGGTAATATTATTGGTGCTTATAATTTATGAATATATATATTATTTAATTTTTTTTGTTACAAAACAAAAACTAACTAAAGCAAGCAAGGATAACCAGGCAAAGCAAAAAATGCCTGATTAGTGACGGTTCGAAGACTTATTCTAGGACGCGAGAGGATATGTTTGTGGTAACATTTCAAGCCATTCATTTTTTTCTATTGAGTCATTCTAACACTTTGAACCTTGAAGTAAATAGGATGGGGAGAAAAACCCGGTAGGAACCAGTTGAGGCCTTAAGAGCAGGATTGGCCATTTTCACCAATGGCGGACTTCTTCAACCGAGTTGAATATGACAAGGAAAGAAATGAGTGAAGGACGAGTGGCTACGATAAATCTATGTAAGTATTTCAATAATAATAAGATTTCAATTATTTATTTCGCGTTTGAAATTTTATAATTAATGTGTATTTATTTCATGTAACAAGACGCATTGAGATTCATTATCCGTGAACGAGTCAAAAAAACAAATACTCAATTATTAGGATCGTCATCATATATACCTGCTTTGATGCAGAAAGATCAAGTTGATGATGTCCTCAACACGGACGGCAAAGGTATGGGTCAAAGGACGCGGAGTTGGGTGTCTGGTGTTGGGAACCCTTTGAAGGACAAACATTCGAGATTTTTTATGTCATCTGATCAACTGGTGAGAGATATGAATGGGATGATGTGGGCCAGCAACGATTACTTGATCCCAAGGAGCCATCATCCATTCATTCTAGAGATTAACAAATCGATGAGCTCCACAGCTACCACCTATCCAACTTATAGATTCAGTCAATTGAGTGAAGCCCTGATATAGTAAAATAAGTTTAGGAAGACGAGGACATGTCGACTTACAATTATGTTGCATCCTCCAGTATTTTTCGCGGTTCTCATCCTGGTGCTTCAGTCAGCCGTCGCTGCAAAAGAAATCTTGAGGATGAAGAAGATGAATAATTTATAAAATGATTGATTAATATTTTTACCAAAGTTTATGTTCAATGAATTTTGATTTTTTGGATGATTTTTAATTTTTTTATCAGTTTTTAAATTTGTTTAGTCGTTTGTAATTATTTGATTGACTTTTAAATTATTTTATTTAAATTATATTATTATTATTTGTACAAATTAATGTGTATCGGGATTTATGGTTATTTTATAAATATAGGAAAAATCTAACCTGATTACCATTTTAAAAATAAATAAATGTTTAAAAGTAATACAAAATAAAACAAAATTTTATAAAAAATAAAAAAGCATCACTCGCGACGACATATTCATCACATGCAAGTAAATGCCTTGTAGTCGCAAGTAAAATACTGGCGACCAAAGAAGTTGTCGCTTATGATATGTTTATCTGCGAGCGGATACTTTATTCACGTAGGCAGGGCCGGCCCGGGGGCAAGGCAACCAAGGCGGTCGCCTTGGGCCCCGGATTTTTAAAGGCCAAAAAAAAATTAGTAACTAAACTATAGTATATAGTTCTTAAAACTTACTAAAATGACGTATATATAACGGTTGGGCTAGCGGAAAAGAATGTTTCTCGGCTATGTGCAGGTCATGAGTTCAAGACCATGCTCTATGCATTTTGTTAAAAACCGGATAAATTATTTTAATATATCGAAAAAGGCCCCAAGTTAAAAACCGGATAAATTATTTTAATATATCAAAAAAGGCCCCAATTTTTTTCTCGCCTTAGGTACCCGAGACGCTCGGGCCGGCCCTGCACGTAGGACGTGTACTACGACGACTATTGGTTGTCGTCGCCCGTGATGCTGTTATACGCGAAGAAATGTGTTGTCGACAGTATTAATGGTCCAAATACGATGACTCTTCACATTTCGTCGTGGAAAAATATCTCTAGCGACGGTTTAATGGCGATGATATGTCGTCGCGGATAATTAAATACAATCATCTGCCATCATTGGCGACTAAAATTGTAAACATCGGTGACACATACTGTTACACTTACACGGGGATATTACACTAGATACGGCACTTGCGCGGAATGAGAGATCAAGTATATATATTAAACAATACCGAACCGAGTCAATGACTCTGAATCCAAAGTGGCTCTACTATATAACAAAAATAAAATAAAAAACAATATGTTAAGTGTACCAGACATCACAAAAAATAAAATCAAATGCTAATGAAATGGTCAAAACATTGTTGATAGTAACATCTTTTTTTACATTAAATGTGGTTTCAGTTATCTTTACTCGAGAAAAAAGAAATTGTAAATTGATAGTATATTCTACATCCCTAGTTGATGTTCAACTATCTCCGGAGTGTTATACAGTAATAGTTTGAAGTGCTTGGATTTTACGATGATCATACTTAGATAAATTTAACCGACAATCCCTAAATCAGAGAGCGACACCTCGCTCCAAAGTAAATATACGCTTGAGTGAAATATAATTCTCCTTCCCGAAGACATAGAAATTAAAGACTTAAAGCCTACTTTCCTTGGATGCATAATAATAAATTCTAACAATAGTATACGACTGATATAAATATTTGTTAAAAGCATACTGAAAAAGACTAAAGAGCAGTTGCAGATATGAAATAACCAGGAAGCAAGAAGGTCAAGATTGTTGTGTTGAAATATAATATAATAATCAACATTATGAGTATATAAATAAAAGGAAGTGAGAGTAGTCCTCATTCATTCATCTCATTAACTCAACAATTCTTTTACTATTTCATATACTACTAAATAACCATGGATTACATAACCATTGTGCTCACAGCCTTGTTAGGATTAACGTTGTTTCATGGTCTCAACACTTTATTTTCTAGAAAACCAAAAAATCTTCCACCGGGACCTCATCCTTTACCGATCATCGGCAACCTTCACATGATCGGCGAGCATTTTCAGAAGTCATTAGCTGGACTTTCGAAAACATATGGTCCAATTATGAGCTTAAAGCTAGGTCTACTTAACACAATCGTAATATCATCACCAGCCATGGCAAGAGAAATCCTACAAAAACAAGATAAACTCTTCTCCAGCAGATGGATGCCCAACGCAATGCACGCTCACGATCACAACAAGCACTCAGTTGTTTTCCTACCATTCGCACCACGATGGAGAAACATCCGAAAAGCCATGACTTCAAGCATATTCTCTGGCACCAAGGTTGAAGCTAGCCAACACATACGCACTACCAAGGTTCACGAGCTTATTGAATATTGTCGAAAACACAGTTTAAAGGGTGAGGCTGTCCCTATAGATTTAGCAGCTTTCATGACCACTTTAAATGTTATGAGCAACATCATTTTCTCTAAGAACGTAATGACTCCAGATACAGACTCCATGAAAGATATGAGAGAGGCCATGTGGAACATAGCAATTGAGTCAGGTGCCCCCAACTTGTCGGATTTCTTCGCATTTATTAAGTTTGATCTTCAAGGTATTCAACGTCGCTTGAAAATTCATTTTAGCAAGGTGTTAGATATTTTTATTAGCATCATCGATGAACGTTTGGAACAAAGAAAATTGGGATCAGGTGCTGGAAATAAGGGTGATGATGCTCTTGATTATCTTCTCACACTCCTTGAAACCAATCCAGATGAATTTGACCGAGATCTCATGGAGCGAATGTTCTTGGACCTATTTATTGCCGGGTCAGATACAACTTCAAGCTCTTTAGAATGGGCTATGGCAGAACTACTTAAAAGTCCTGAAACTATGAAAAAGGTTAAAGAAGAGCTTGCGCAAGTCATAGGCCAAGGCAAAGAAATCACTGAAAGAGATGTGGATCAACTTCCTTATTTGCAGTGTGTTGTGAAAGAAACTCTCAGGTTACATCCACCACTTCCAACATTAGTTCCACGAACAGTAGAGCAAGATATCGAGTTTTGTGGATACACAATTCAAAAAGGGTCACAAGTACATGTAAATGTATGGGCAATTATGCGCGACTCAAGTGTTTGGGAGAATCCGTTGGATTTTAAGCCTGAGAGATTTTGGGAATCGAAATTAGATGTCCGAGGTGCCGATTTTGAGTTGCTTCCTTTTGGTTCAGGAAGAAGAATTTGCCCAGGAATGCCCTTGGTAAGAAAGTTGCTTCCAACAATGTTAGGGTCATTGCTAAATTCATTCGATTGGAAGCTTCAAGATGGCATCACACCACAAAATTTAAACATGGACGAAAAGAGTGGTATTGCATTACATAAAGCTCAACCTTTGCTAGCTGTTCCAATTTCGCTCTGAAAATTGCTATTCATGTACGTAAATTAAAAACGTGATCATGTGTATGTTTATTTGTTTATTTGTTTATTTATTTATTATTGTAATTAAGCTCTTAGTCACTTTTATCAAGGAATGTCTATTTGTTCAAACTGAAACAATTTTCATCAATAAATCAGGATCTGGAATCTTTTTGAGCATACCGTCATATCGATATACATAAAAGTTAAATGAACATAAATCAAAAAAATTGATTTCGCTTTCACACCTCATAATTAATTTATTGAAAATGATTGAGTAGATAATAAAAGAAAATTAAATAAAAAATTATTATTATACTCTAGGAGGACTATTTATACATGAAAGTCAAAGATAATCAAAATAGTTTCCATTTTTCTTTAACAATTTCTCTCTCCTCTCTAACTAACTTTCACTACCACAACTCTACAGCCTCACATACTCTAAAATTGCCGCTTTACACCTTCTTCTGAACCTTCGTCTTTTCTTTTTTTCTTCTTTTCTTGAGATCAAGAATACAATGACAGCTACAAAAGACGTTCTGACATCACAAAAGAGATATTTACTGCAGTGAAATCAAACGCACATACAGTGAGAGAATTCGTGTTGGTAGATTGGTTCCTTACACATGATTGTCGAGCAGGACAGTTAGTTCGGTTTCATTCCCGAGCAGTTTCTAGAATGACACACGCGTCATTGCCATTGTGACGTGTCTGGCGATGAAAATCTTTCGGCGATAACAAAACTCGACGCCTTTATTACTGGCGACGAAAAGCTTAGTTGCCAGTTGTATATACTTGCGGCGTTATTCGTATCGAAGAAAAAAAATTAAATGAATAGTCGATGTTGATGTATTTATCTGCGGTGATTTTGATGTCGTCGCGGTTGTCATTTACTCGCGACAACTAATTTATTATTGGAGACGACATATGTAATCGTCAATATAGGAGGAGTATTTAGCTGACATGCGGAAGAACACTATTAATCTTGCTTTACTCCAAAAATTTAAAACCCTACATAATTTTCCAATTTGCAACCCGTGATCCGTTACATCATAAGTGAAACTTCACAACTCCATCATACACCTGTAGGTCCTACTTTTATTTCAAAAACTCCATTAAATTGGCCAAATTAGGTATTTTCAAAAATAGATTTTCTTTTTTATTTTGCTTAAATTCACAGTATCTTTTACTATGCTTTGATTATGTGAATGAAATTTGTATTATTGTGTGCTTTTAGAGGTTATAGTATATATTTTTGATATAACTGATCATTCAAAAATCAATTTTTATTCGGATATAATTATGAGATTATCTCAATATAGATGATGTGTCTAATTATTGAGAAGAGATAGACTAAATCAAAATAATTGCGTTACGAAAGAATATTTGTCGGGTATGAGGAAATTTATTAATTTTACAGAAAAAACACATGGCTAGTTGATGACTACATATTTACGGTAGAATAATCTAGTCACAAGATATCATTTTAGGTGTATTATGAGCCTAGCTGAGGGGGTTTTCCCTATTATTTGTTATTATATTTTAAATAAACTTGTAGGGCCTTAGTGACATTAAAAAAAAATTTAGGTCCTTAGTTACATTAAAAAAAAATTGAAGGCCTTAGAGTAATTATAATATAATTTTAGGGCCTTAGTGTATTTTAAATATAGGTCTTTGGTGTTTTTAAATATATTTTTTAAGCCTTAGTATTTTTAAATATAATTTTAGGACCTTAGTGTATTTTTAATAAACTGCCTTAGTGATATTATTAAACTTTTAGGGTCTTAGTGTAATTAAATTATAAAATTTAGGGCTAGAGAGACGTTAAATTAACTTTTAGAGCCTTAGTGACATAAAATAAAACTTTAGGGTCTTAGTGTAATTATAATATAGCTTTAGGGTCTTAGTATAATTTAAATAAGACTTTAGAGGCTTAGTGTGTTTAAACTAAACTTTTAGAGCCTTAGTGACATTAGAAAAATTAGACTTTAGTTTAATTAAAATAAACTTATAGGCCTTAGTGACATTAAATTTAACTTTTAATGTCTTAGTGTATTTTAAATAAAATTTAGGTATTAGTGTATTTTAAATAAATTTTATGGATCTTAGTGTATCTAAAAACAATCAAGGTTTTAGTGTATTTTAAATAAATTTTATGGGCCTCAATGTTTGCAAATGACCTTCGTTATGCCCAGAAAACACCGTAGAGACGGAAATGGGCAAGATTCATCAAGCAACCCAAATCAAACTATCTCGGGTTGTAATGTAACAGGTATGATCTATTTTAATTATTTTATATTTTTTTATTAATTATGCATTATAACAGGGAAACTGACTAAAATGACCAAGGAACGAGCAACCTTGTAGTCAGGATATATGGAGATGCAGAGGGAACGAGGTCAATTCCTGTAAATTTCTACGTCTTTGATAAGACGTGGATTCTAGGTACAAAGCATGTGAGCCAGGTTATGAGAATCACGGTGCAGGAGATGGTCTCTCCCTACTATCAGAGCTGGGTCGAAGTTCCCCCAAAGATGCAGCAACAAGTTCTTGATCGATTATCGGTAAAAAAAATTCATAACAATGTTATCTTATTCATACCCACTGTATATGAATAACAAGAGGCAAAATATATGTGAACATGATTTCTTTCGTATTGACGATTGGATGCACATACTGGATTGGCCTAACATTTCCGATAACCTTGACTTTACGTGTTCCTAACGATATAGTGATTTTAATCATCAAGTGAGGAAGGGTTATTACCACAGGCTAACAGATCGACGAGCTCCACAGCTACCACCTATCCCACATACAACCTCGATCAGTGGAGTGGAGCCTTAACTTCGGTTAATCAGATTAGGGTAGTCGAGATCCTATCGACTTACGACCTCGTCACATCCTCTAGTACTTC
The DNA here is from genome assembly GCA_029959085.1 of Nemophila menziesii. NCBI lineage: Eukaryota > Viridiplantae > Streptophyta > Magnoliopsida > Boraginales > Hydrophyllaceae > Nemophila > Nemophila menziesii. Next base: position 833,937 of record JARWIR010000064.1, on the reverse strand, counting down.
TCCCGATCCTCAACTCGGTGCTTTAGCCAGTCTTCGCCCTAAAAGGAATCTTGAAGATGAAGTTTTATCAAATGATTGGTTAATATTTTTACCAGACTCTATGTTTAATGACTTTTCATTTCAATTTTTTGGATGTTTCTAATCTTTTTATCAATTTTTAAATTTATTTAGCCGTCTTTTATTATTTGATCGACTTTCAAATTATTTTATTTAAATCATACTATTAGTTTTAAAATTAATTTGTATTAAGACTCGTTGTCATTTAATAAAAGTAAATTAAAATACAAAAAAATTATATAAAAAACATTACTCGAGACGATGTATTTGTCGCATGTAATAGATACCTGGTAGTCGCAAGTAAAATACTGGAGATCAAAAAAGTTGTCCCTAAGGGACATACTCATCAACATGTTGAGGGTTTTAGACCCATTTTTTGTGCCAATATCTATTACACAATCACTCATTGGTGTTGGCAGAAAAGGATTAAGCCTTTGTTGGTCGATCTTGTTTTACCAACTGAATCGGCTTTTGACAAATGAAGGGCTATATAGGATAATTTTATTCTAGAACATGAAATCTCGTACTTCTTCCGTAAATCTAGGAAATCTAATAAGAATTATGTTGCGGTCAAGCTTGACGTGACAAAATCTTATGAACATGTTAGATGGTAATTTAATAAGCATTATGCTGCGGTCTAGGAAATATCGTATTTTTTGGAGACGATGTTGAAGACACTTGGGTTCCACAACACTTGAATTGGGTAGATTATGATGTGCATCACAATGGGGAAATATCAAATTATGAACAATGGTGAATTTTACAAAAATATTACACCATGTGCATTCTTCAATTCCTAGAGGCTTTTTGAAAATAACTTTCTAGAATGGTTGCTAATTTCTAGTGGGGCTCGAGGAGAAAAAAATTCACTAGAAAGTTTAGAAAAAAGTGGTAACTAGCAAAAAGAATAGAGGGTTGTATTTTTGGTATTTTAGTAATATGAAACTCGTATTACTTACTTCCACGACATGGAGTTTGCTTAATAACCAATACTCTTTGGTCTTTACAATTCTCAAAGAAATTTACTTCCCAAACCATTCTTTCTAGTACATCAAAATTAAGAAAACAAGTTCTTGTGCATGGAAGATCATTATGTCTAACAAAGATGTACTAAAGAGAGGATACATTATGCAGGTTGGCATAAGGAATAATATTAATATCTAGAAAGATAAATATCTCTTGTCTCACATCCCTTATTTAAGACCAGATAATTAATATAGAAATATTCATAATGTTCATGATCTCTTTCTCTCAGATGAAACGGGGTGGTATACATAACTTATTCATGATTGTTTTCATCAATTGGAAGCAAATTTAATTTGTAAAATCCCTCTCCGTGTGTTGGATGAAGAAGATAAGATTATTTTCCCTCATTCAACAAAAGGCATTTGATGTCTTGTATTTGGGATAAAATAATAGTATCACGAAATATCATTTTGGGGATTTAAAGGTCTTATTTGAGGGATTATTCTTAAGTATATGTCGTTTTACGGATTCTTGTCTAGTTTCGGCTATCGTTTTACTTTTAGAGTTTTGTGCATTAAATGTGTGTTGAGTGGGCTAATCATAGGTACTTGGTTGATGCGAAAACCCGAGATGATGATAAGAAATTGCAAAGTCAAGGAAAATCCCAAGTCACAGCAAGACAGGGGCATAAATCCACTTTTGGAAAGCATAAACATTTACCGAACAGGGAGATTGTAGAATCCCGACTAGTGATAATACACTTCACCCTTATATCAATAAACGTGTAAATTCATAACAAGTTAAAATTACTATCGACTCTCAAGCTACCTTCTCATCTTATAATCTTTGTGTTATATTTGAAATTCAGCCATTAATTTATTTAATTGTTAGCTAGATGTTTTAGATGTAATTTTTTTTTTTTTTGATAATTGGTTATCGGTTTCTATCTCCAATCTGATCAAAAGTTTAAGATGACCCGGTTACAGATCTGAAATCGGTTGAACTCTCTTTAACTATTCTTATTACTTTTTAATATTATTGTCTTTTTAACTACATTATTATAAGAGCCAATTGTTGATTGATGCCCATTAAAAACCTTATTTAGAAAAAGGTGCCTAGGAAAAAATATTTATTGAAAACAGCCCCATCCCAAAATTACCCTTATAATTAACAATTAAAAAATAAGAAAAAAACTAATAATCACACGCGCGCGTCCGTGAATTTTTTTTAAAATCGTCATAACTAATTCAAAAAAAAAATCAAAAAAATCAGAAAAAATTATATTTGGATAAATCAAATTAATATTTACGTCTATGATTTTTTTCGGAATTTTCTGAATTTTTTGATTTTTTTGATTTTTTTTAATTTTTTTTTTCGCAGACACGAAATTACATGTTTTAAACATGGAATTTCATGTTATAAACATGGAATTTCATGTTTATTTCACGGTTTAAAACATGGAATTTCATGTTTAAAACATGGAATTCCATGTTTAAAACATGAAAATCCGTGTCTGCGAAAAAAAAATCAAAAAAATTCAAAAAAATCAAAAAATTCAAAAAAATCAAAAAATTCAAAAAAAATAAAAAAAATTCATAGACGTAAATATTAATTTGCTTTATTCAAAAATACAATTTTTTTAATTTTCTGATTTTTTTTGAATTAGTTATGACGATTTTAAAAAAAAATTCACGAACGCGCGCGTGCGATGGAATTAGTAGTAGTAGTAGGTGGTGGTGGTGGTGGTGGTGGTGGTTGTGGTGGAGGTGGTGATGGTTGTGGTGGATGTAGTAGTGGTTACATACATGGTGGTTGTGGTGGTGGTTGTGGTGGTTGTGGTGGTGGTGGTGGTGGTGGTGGTGGTGGTGGTGGTGGAGGAAAAAGAAGTACCCTATTATTTGTTTAATATTTAAAAATTAATATTGTATTAAAATAAAATAATATATTTAATAATAAGGGTAGTAAAGGTATAGAAAATACAAAGGGGATGTTTTCTATAAATAATTATTTCATTAGACATTTTTTTATAAATAAGATTATTGAAGGCAAAAAAAAACAATTAGAGAGTTTTATGAGGATGTTTTCAACAATAACCCCTTATTATAAATGAGTTATAAGAGTAGACATCAATATTATAAAAAGATGGAGAAATAAAAATAAAGTAGGGTTTACAATAGGACACTTGTGGAAATTCAAGTGTAGAGACCAGCGATATATTAATCAATACAGGAAAACAATAAATTTAAATGTATCACATTGGAGACATCACAAAAGTTAATATCAAATGCTAATGAAATGGTCGTTGAAAGTAACATCTTTTTGTACATTAAATGTGGTTTCAGTTGTCTTTACTCGGAAAAAAAATTGTAAATTGATAGTATATTCTACACCCCTAGCTAGGTGATGTTCAACTAATAAAAGCTCATCCCCGGAGTGGTATACAGTAATAGTTTGAGGTGCTTGGATTTTACGCTGATCTTACTTAGATAAATTTAACCGACAAACCCAATATCAGAGAGCGACTCCTCGAACAAAAGTAAATTCACGCTTGAGTGTAATATTATTCTCCTTCCCGAAGACATAGAAATTAAAGGCTTAAAGCCTACTTTCCTTGGATGCATAATAATAAATTCTAACAGTAGTATACGACTGAATAAATATTTGTTAAAAGCATACTGAAAAAGACTAAAGAGCAGTTGCAGATATGAAATAACCAGGAAGCAAGAAGGTCAAGATTGTTGTGTTGAAATAAAATAATATAATAATCAACATTATGAGTATATAAATAAAAGGAAGTGAGAGTAGTCCTCATTAACTCAACAATTCTTTTACTATTTCATATACTACTAAATAACCATGGATTACATAACCATTGTGCTCACAGCCTTGTTAGGATTAACGTTGTTTCATGGTCTCAACACTTTATTTTCTAGAAAACCAAAAAATCTTCCACCGGGACCTCATCCTTTACCGATCATCGGCAACCTTCACATGATCGGCGAGCATTTTCAGAAGTCATTAGCTGGACTTTCGAAAACATATGGTCCAATTATGAGCTTAAAGCTAGGTCTACTTAACACAATCGTAATATCATCACCAGCCATGGCAAGAGAAATCCTACAAAAACAAGATAAACTCTTCTCCAGCAGATGGATGCCCAACGCAATGCACGCTCACGATCACAACAAGCACTCAGTTGTTTTCCTACCATTCGCACCACGATGGAGAAACATCCGAAAAGCCATGACTTCAAGCATATTCTCTGGCACCAAGGTTGAAGCTAGCCAACACATACGCACTACCAAGGTTCACGAGCTTATTGAATATTGTCGAAAACACAGTTTAAAGGGTGAGGCTGTCCCTATAGATTTAGCAGCTTTCATGACCACTTTAAATGTTATGAGCAACATCATTTTCTCTAAGAACGTAATGACTCCAGATACAGACTCCATGAAAGATATGAGAGAGGCCATGTGGAACATAGCAATTGAGTCAGGTGCCCCCAACTTGTCGGATTTCTTCCCATTTATTAAGTTTGATCTTCAAGGTATTCAACGTCGCTTGAAAATTCATTTTAGCAAGGTGTTAGATATTTTTATTAGCATCATCGATGAACGTTTGGAACAAAGAAAATTGGGATCAGGTGCTGGAAATAAGGGTGATGATGCTCTTGATTATCTTCTCACACTCCTTGAAACCAATCCAGATGAATTTGACCGAGATCTCATGGAGCGAATGTTCTTGGACCTATTTATTGCCGGGTCAGATACAACTTCAAGCTCTTTAGAATGGGCTATGGCAGAACTACTTAAAAGTCCTGAAACTATGAAAAAGGTTAAAGAAGAGCTTGCGCAAGTCATAGGCCAAGGCAAAGAAATCACTGAAAGAGATGTGGATCAACTTCCTTATTTGCAGTGTGTTGTGAAAGAAACTCTCAGGTTACATCCACCACTTCCAACATTAGTTCCACGAACAGTAGAGCAAGATATCGAGTTTTGTGGATACACAATTCAAAAAGGGTCACAAGTACATGTAAATGTATGGGCAATTATGCGCGACTCAAGCGTTTGGGAGAATCCGTTGGATTTTAAGCCTGAGAGATTTTGGGAATCGAAATTAGATGTCCGAGGTGCCGATTTTGAGTTGCTTCCTTTTGGTTCAGGAAGAAGAATTTGCCCAGGAATGCCCTTGGTAAGAAAGTTGCTTCCAACAATGTTAGGGTCATTGCTAAATTCATTCGATTGGAAGCTTCAAGATGGCATCACACCACAAAATTTAAACATGGACGAAAAGAGTGGTATTGCATTACATAAAGCTCAACCTTTGCTAGCTGTTCCAATTTCGCTCTGAAAATTGCTATTCATGTACGTAAATTAAAAACGTGATCATGTGTATGTTTATTTGTTTATTTGTTTATTTATTTATTATTGTAATTAAGCTCTTAGTCACTTTTATCAAGGGATGTCTATTTGTTCAAACTGAAACAATCAATAATTCAGGATCTTGAGTCTTTTTTAGCATAACGCCATATCGATCTACATAACAATTAAGTGAACATAAATCAAAAAATTTGATTTTGTTTTCACATTAAACCTCATAATTAATTTAGGGTCAATGACCCAAAAAATCAAAATAATATTATACTTGCCCCAAAGAATCATCCATTAACTTACTATTATAAGATTACATGTTTACCCGTCAAGGACGATTCCCGTCAAGGACGATTCCCATCAAGGACGATTCCCGTCAAGGACGATTCCCATCAAGGACGATTCCCGTCAAGGACGATTCCCGTCAAGAACGATTCCCATCAAGGACAAAATTTAGTTAATGATGTTATTGGGAAGAAATTTTGTCATTGATGTTATTGGGCTGAAAATAATATTATTTTGATTTTTTGGGTCATTTTCCCATTATTTTATTGAAAATGTGCGGGTGGATAATAAAACATAATTAAATAAAAAATTATTATTATAATCTAGGACGAATACCAATACAGTCAAAGTTAATCAAAATACCTCTCTTTTCTCTAACAAATTCTTTTTCTCCTCTTTAACTCACTTTCTCCACTAAAACTCATCTCTACCACCTCATATATTCTACAATTGCCGCTTAACACCTCATTTTGACCCTCAGCTTCTTCTTTTTTTCTTCTTTTCTTGAGATCAAGAATACACTGGCTGCTAGGAAAGTCGTTTATTTGTGACATCACAAAAGAGACATTTACTGCATCAAAATCAAATGCAGCTTTAGACACACAAATAGTGAGAATTCACGTTGATAGTTTGGTTACGTACTTACACTTGATTGTCGAGCATGGAAGTTAAAAAGCGTTGATAGTTCGGTTTCTACTACACGTGTGATCATTCGCGACCAGAGCATCCGCAATGACACGCGCATCATCTCCATTGTGACGTGTCTAGTGACGAAAATATTTTGGCCATAACAAAAATTGTTGCCTCTTTGAAATCATTACTGGCGACGAAAAGTTTAGTCGCCAATGATATGATTATCTCAATTAGATGATCGGTCTAATTATTCAGAAGAGTTACATTAAATAAAATAATGTGTTACGAAAGAATATTTGTCGGGATGAGGAAATTCATTAATTTTCTAAAAAAACACGTGGCTAGTTGATGTCTCCATATTTGCGATTGAATAATCTAGTCATTATAGGTGTATTATGTGCTTAGATGAGGGGGTTTTCCCTATTTTTTTTTAGTTTCTCATTTCTTGCCTTATTTTTTAGGTTTATTATTTTAGAGCATTTTTGGCATAATTTGTGTGTTTAATGTGAATATCTTAGGTACAAAGATGATATTAGATGACAAAATATTGAAAATATTAACACTATTATTTATGTTTTGGGAACACAAGTCTACGCTAAGGCTCCCTAATATAGAAAAAATCACTGAGAGAATTTTCTTTGATGGATATTGAAAAAGGTGTTTGAGTTCTCAAATTTTATCATTACTTCGTCTCTATTACAACCAAAAATTCGTGTTGTGGATATGAGTATTTAACGCGTAAAACTGGTGATTCATTTGCTTCCGATGAAATGATTTTGTTGGACAACATGTCTAATTGCACCATATATAAATTTGATTTATGTGTTATGAATGAGGTCAAATGGGTTACTCGTGACCAGGGAGGAAAGAGAATGACTCGGGATTACAGTGTTTGTACTATCACTGATGAAATAACTTATTATGGGGAGTTAGTTAAAATTGTGAAGGTGGAATTTGATGGTGATTGTCCAGTTGTGTGGTCCAAGTGTAACTGGTATAACATCGACAAGAGAACAAAAAAGAGGAAATCGAAACACGAGGCAACAATGATCAACATAATTTCTTTCTGATGGAGTGAAAACTCCTACATTTTAGCCACTCAAGCAAAAAAGTCTTTTATATCAATAAAATTAATGCAAAGAATTCACAGAAGGGGTAGGAATTTGTTTGGGAAGTAAATGACCGACACACATGGAGCCTTGACTTACATGGTGCGGAATTGGTATCCACTAGTCCAAATCTTATCACCATTCCTATGGTTGATATGAACTTGGACCCAGAGTACTCGTTCTCATGTTTGACAACTGGTGAAGGGTTAGAGATTGATCCTTCCATGATGGAACAAGAGAACTTGATTGAAGATGATGATGAAGTACATGAGGACACGTTGGATGAGTACATAGATGATCCATCTGAAGAGACTACATACATCGATAGTGATGATGATAACATAAGCATTGATGGGTATGAGACTAACTACACATTACAAGAGTGTTTATCATTTTGTAATATTGTCAAACTAATTTACCTTTAAAATATATTTGATTCTGATTTTAATTTTAGACTGGAAATATTGTGTTAAATATTGTTATATATATTGATGTTGGTTAAGTATTTTTAGACACGAAAAAAATAGGTTAATTGTTTTCAAGAAAGAAAAGGGAAAATATAATTTATTACTCAATAGCGAAGACATGTCTTCGCGGGTGAACGAAGAACAGGTCGCTGATATCAACCGCGACGTTGAACACGTCCTGAGAGATGGGATCTCAACCGCGACGATAATTTTTGTCGCGTCTAACCGTCCAATTTAAGAATTCTTATCCGCGACGACAATTTCGACGCGAATAAGGAAAATTCAGTTTCAAGGCCAAACCTTTGCTAGTGTGCCTTTTCACGTGGTTGTTCACCTTGTTACCTGCGACTATATTTGCAAACAATTGATTACACATGTCGTCGCTACTAAGATTTAGCTATAAAACAGTCGACTCTCTCCAATTTAGCCATTACCACTCAAAGTCAAAAAGAAAAAATCAGAGCCCTAAAGCTCCAGACAACCAATTCTGATCTTTATAGAATCCATTCCTTCATCACGCAGGTATCAAATCTTTCTAGCAAACATTTATTTCATAGTTTTTTAATTAATTTCCTTACCAACCAATCCTAATATTAATTTTTTTTTCTTTGATTTCGTCTTTTTCTGATTGATTAATATTAATTTAAGTTTAATCTCTATCATTTAAGGTAAATTTCAATCCACCACTTTCTTTTACTTAAATTTCAGAAGTTAAAAAATTGATTTCAATTCTAAGTTTTTTGATTCTAAATTGTTATGAAGTGTTTTAGTAGTTTGTAGTTTGTTTAATTTGTGCAAAATAGTGATTCAGTGTAATTATTTCAGTTGTAGGGAAATTTGTGTAACTTTTAATAAGTTAGAGAACTTGTGTAATTTGATACAATATATGTTACATGAAATTTCACTAAGTATGGGCCTTTATGTATTTAAATAAAAATTAGGTCTTTGTTGTAATTAAGATAATAATTTTGGCCTTAGTGTATTTAGGATAAAAATTTAGGTATTCGTGTATCTAAGATAAACTTTTAGGGTCGTAGTGTAATTAAAATATAATTTTAGGGTGTTCGTGTAATTAAAATTATTTCTAGGGGATTATTGTATTTTAAACAAAAGTTTAGGGTCTTAGTGTATTTTATTATATATAAATAATATACATTTAGGGCCTTAGTGATATTAAAATAAACTTTTAGGGTCTTAGTGACATTAAAATAAACATTTAGGGCCTTGGTGACATTAAAATAAACTTTTATGGCCTAAGTGGCATTAAATAAAATTCTAGGGCCTTAGTGTATTTATAATATAATTATAGAGCCTTGGTATATTTTAAATATAATTTTAGGGCCTTATTGTACTTTAAATAAATTTTTAGGGCCTTAGTGTAATTAAAAAAAATTAGGGCCTTAGTGTAATTATAATACAATCGTAGGCTCTTAGTATATTTTAAGTTTAGAGTGTTAGTGTATTTAAAATAACCTTTTAGGGTCTTAGTGACATTAAAATAAAGTTGAGGCATAAGCGTAATTAAAACAAACTTTTAGGGTCTTATCAAATTAAACTTTTAGAGCCTTAGTGTATTTTAAATAAAATCTGGATCTTAGTGTATTTTAAATAATTTTTAGGGCCGTAGTGTATTTTAAATAAAATTTAGGGTCTTATTGTATTTTAAATAAATTTTATGGGCCTTAAGGTATATAAATATATTATTAAATGCAGATGGCCTCAGTTAAGCCTAGAGAACGCGACAGAGAAGGACATGGGAAAGATTTATCACGCAACCCAATCAACCTATCTCGGGTTATAATTCACCAGGTATGATCTAGTTTAAATATTTTTTGATTTTAATTTAATTATGCATTATAACAGGAAAAAAGACTAGAAAGCCCAGGGGGCGGGCAATCCTGTAGTCAGCCTATAGGGCGATGAAGAGGGAGGGAGGTCAACACCCCGTGGATTTGTGCATCTTTGATCAGACGTTGAATCCAACAACAAAATATGGAAAGCACGTGAGCTATGTTATCGAGCTCACAGTGCGGCAGAAGTCTCACCGGAGATGCAACAACAAGTTCTTGATTGATTACATGTAATTTTCCTTTCCTAACAATGTTATCTTATTTATCCCCACTGTATAGGAATAACAAGAGTTCAAATATTTTATGAACATGATTTATTTTGTATTGACGATTGCATGTGGAGGCCGGATTGGCCTAACATCTTTGGTAACATTGATGTTACGTGGTCACAAAGATAAGTATTGAATGCAGATGGGATATTACCGCACAGGTAAAATCCCCGATGATCAGACGCCCGACAATTGGGCAAAGAGTTGTGAAATGTGAGATACAATAAAATTACAGGTAATATTATTGGTGCTTATAATTTATGAATATATATATATATATTATTTAATATATTTTTTTTTGTTTAAAAACAAAAACTGACTAAAGCAAACAAGGCTAATCAGGCAAAGCAAAAAATGCCTGATTAGTGTCGGTTCGAAGACTTATTCTAGGACGCGGGAGGATATGTTTGTGGTAACATTTCAAGTCATTCATTTTTTTCTATTGAATCATTCTAACACTTTGAACCTTGAAGTAAATAGGATGGAGAGAGAAACCCGGTAGGAACCAGTTGAGGCCTTAAGAGCAGGATTGGCCATTTTCTCCATTGGCGGACTTCTTCAACCGAGTTGAGTATGACAAGGAAAGAAATGAGTGAAGGAAGGGTAGCTACGATAAATCAGATGTAAGTATTTCAATAATAATAAGATTTCAATTATTTATTTCACGTTTGAAATTTTATACTTAATGTGTATTTATTTCATGTAACAGGACGCATTGAGATTCATTATCCGTGAACGAGTCAAGAAAACAAATACTCAATTATTAGGATCATCATCATCTATACCTGCTTTGATGCAGAAAGATCAAATGGATGATGTTTGCAACACGGACAGCAAAGGTATGGGTCAAGGGACGCGGAGTTGGGTGTCTGGTGTTGGAACCCTTTGAAGGACAAACATTCGACATTTTCTATGTCATTTAATCAATTGGTGAGAGATATGAACGGGATGATGTGGGCCAACTACGATTACTTGATCTCAAGCGGCCAACATCAATTCATTCTAGAGGTTAACAAATCGATGAGCTCCATAGCTACCACCCATCCAACTTAAAGATTCAGTCAATTGAGTGAAGCCTTGATAGAGTAAAATAAGTTTAGGAAAGCCGAGGACCTGTCGACTTACAATCCCGTTACATCCTCCAGTATTTTTCCCGGTTCTCATTATGGTGCTTTAGACAACCGTCACTTCAAAAGAAATCTTGAGGATTAAGAAGATGAATATTTATAAAATGATTGATTAATGTTTTAACCAGAGTTTATGCTTAATGACCTTTGATTTTGATTTTTTGGATGATTTTTAATTTTTTTATCGGCTTTTAAATTTGTTTAGTCGTTTGTAATTATTTGATTGACTTTTAAATTATTGTATTTAAATTATATTATTATTATTTGTACAAATTAATGTGTATCGGGATTTATGGTTATTTTATAAATATAGGAAAAATCTATTTAAAAATAAATAAATATTTAAAAATAATACAAAATAAAACTAAATTTTATAAAAAATAAAAAAGCATCACTCGCGACGACATATTCATCACATGCAAGTAAATGCCTTGTAGTCGCAAGTAAAATACTGGTGACTAAAGAAGTTGTCGCCCATGATATGTTTATCCGCGACGGATACATTATTCATGTATGACAGGTACTACGACGACTCATGGTTGTCGTCGCCCGTGATGCTATTATCCGCGACGAAATGTGTTGTCGACAATAATGGTCCAAATACGACGACACTTCACAATTCGTCGTGGAAGAATATCTCTAGCGACGGTGTAATGGCGATGATATGTCATCGCGGATAATTAAATACAATCATCCGCAATCATTGGCGACTAAAATTGTAGACATCGGTGACACTTACTGTAACACTTACACATGAATATTAAACTAGATACGACATTTGCGCGGAATGCAGAGATCAAGTATATATATTAAACAATAATGAAAACAATATGTTAAAACCAGTTGGGATTAGTTCACTAGGCAGGGTCTTAGTCATCTAATCTAGTGGTGCAGGTTTGAACCGAGTCAATATCTTCGAGTTCAACATGGCTCTCTCATGTAACAAAAATAAAAATAAAAACAATATGTTAAGTGTACCACTTGGAGACAGCACAAAAAATAAAATCAAATGCTAATGAAATGGTCAAAACATGGTTGATAGTAACATCTTTTTGTACATTAAATGTGGTTTCAGTTGTCTTTATTCGGAAAAAAAAATTGTAAATTGATAGTATATTCTACACCCCTAGCTAGGTGATGTTCAACAAATAAAAGCTCATCTCCGGAGTGTTATACAGTAATAGTTTGAGGTGCTTGGATTTTACGCTGATCATACTTAGATAAATTTAAAGAAGAAAATACAAATTGAGGCATACTATTTACTAATTTTATAATTTAAAGCCTAATTATCAAAACTTATTTTTTAAGGTCTTTTTCTAATTTTCTGGTTAGACTTTTGACAATTTTACCCTTGTTCGTCATGGGTACGGACCCATCTCGTTTTAATATTTTTCTAATTAAATTCAACTAAGTTTTTATGTGTGTTTTCTCTGGAGACAGAGTTACATGGGCCTAGCCCCATAATGAACAAAACTAACTAGGGGGCTGGCCCCATAATGAACAAAACCAAAGTTGGGGCTGGCCCCATAAAGAATAGATACTAAATCAGGGCCATAACAAAGAAATTAAGCTTTCGGGGCTGGCCCATAATGGATTACATAAGCATCGCTCTCTCAGCCTTGTTAGGATTAACGTTGTTTCATGGTCTCAACACTTTATTTTCTAGAAAACCAAAAAATCTTCCACCGGGACCTCATCCTTTACCGATCATCGGCAACCTTCACATGATCGGCGAGCATTTTCAGAAGTCATTAGCTGGACTTTCGAAAACATATGGTCCAATTATGAGCTTAAAGCTAGGTCTACTTAACACAATCGTAATATCATCACCAGCCATGGCAAGAGAAATCCTACAAAAACAAGATAAACTCTTCTCGAGCAGATGGATGCCCAACGCAATGCACGCTCACGATCACAACAAGCACTCAGTTGTTTTCCTACCATTCGCACCACGATGGAGAAACATCCGAAAAGCCATGACTTCAAGCATATTCTCTGGCACCAAGGTTGAAGCTAGCCAACACATACGCACTACCAAGGTTCACGAGCTTATTGAATATTGTCGAAAACACAGTTTAAAGGGTGAGGCTGTCCCTATAGATTTAGCAGCTTTCATGACCACTTTAAATGTTATGAGCAACATCATTTTCTCTAAGAACGTAATGACTCCAGATACAGACTCCATGAAAGATATGAGAGAGGCCATGTGGAACATAGCAATTGAGTCAGGTGCCCCCAACTTGTCGGATTTCTTCCCATTTATTAAGTTTGATCTTCAAGGTATTCAACGTCGCTTGAAAATTCATTTTAGCAAGGTGTTAGATATTTTTATTAGCATCATCGATGAACGTTTGGAACAAAGAAAATTGGGATCAGGTGCTGGAAATAAGGGTGATGATGCTCTTGATTATCTTCTCACACTCCTTGAAACCAATCCAGATGAATTTGACCGAGATCTCATGGAGCGAATGTTCTTGGACCTATTTATTGCCGGGTCAGATACAACTTCAAGCTCTTTAGAATGGGCTATGGCAGAACTACTTAAAAGTCCTGAAACTATGAAAAAGGTTAAAGAAGAGCTTGCGCAAGTCATAGGCCAAGGCAAAGAAATCACTGAAAGAGATGTGGATCAACTTCCTTATTTGCAGTGTGTTGTGAAAGAAACTCTCAGGTTACATCCACCACTTCCAACATTAGTTCCACGAACAGTAGAGCAAGATATCGAGTTTTGTGGATACACAATTCAAAAAGGGTCACAAGTACATGTAAATGTATGGGCAATTATGCGCGACTCAAGCGTTTGGGAGAATCCGTTGGATTTTAAGCCTGAGAGATTTTGGGAATCGAAATTAGATGTCCGAGGTGCCGATTTTGAGTTGCTTCCTTTTGGTTCAGGAAGAAGAATTTGCCCAGGAATGCCCTTGGTAAGAAAGTTGCTTCCAACAATGTTAGGGTCATTGCTAAATTCATTCGATTGGAAGCTTCAAGATGGCATCACACCACAAAATTTAAACATGGACGAAAAGAGTGGTATTGCATTACATAAAGCTCAACCTTTGCTAGCTGTTCCAATTTCGCTTTGAAAATTGCTATCCATGAACGTAAATTAAAAACGTGATCATGTGTATGTTTATTTATTTATTTATATATTTATTATTGTAATCTCTTAGGGGGGTGTATTCAACTGAGAGTTTGTTGGATTTTTTTGGATTTTTAAAATCGATAGACTTTGCAAACTCTACGGATTGTTTTAATTCCATATAGAGTTTATAAGATTCTTTCTAATTCCATATAGAATTTAACGGATTCTTATGTAATGATTTTAACGGATTTTAATAGATTTTAATAGATATTAATTTTTTTCCAAAAAATAAAATATACATAGACTTAAACAATTCAACAAAAAAAAAGTGTTCCAGTACCATAGTGGTTTAACGGCAACGAAGAATGGCGGTTGATCTGATTTTTGTTTTTATTTATAATTTATAATTTTATCTTTTAAATATTGAATAAATAATAAATTTTAAGATAAAAGATTATACAGTTGCAAACTTTGAAAAATTTCAGATATAAAAAAATAAACAATATATTTTTTTTTATGTTAAAAGAATAATGAAACATGATAAAACCCATCTCTTCACCTGTATATTAGAAAAAAAAATAGAATTCAGTCAAATAAAGAAAAGAAAAAGTAAACATGAATAATGAAACATGATAAACATAAACCCATCTCTTCACTGTCTGCATTCGAACAAAAGAACCAAAAATTAATACAACCGTTTACCTCAACCCAAAAAAGATAAAAATAAATCAGACAAATGAAGAAAAGAAAAAGTAAACATGAATAATAAAACATGATAATACCTAAACCCAGATCTTCACCGTCTGCATTCCGAACAAAAAAACAGTCAATACAATCGTTTATCTAAACTCAAAAAAAAAAAAAAACTTTACACAAATCTAAACGAAAAAAATTTCAAATGATGTTTGATTCTTGATTAACGATTAGATATTGAAATAGCTTACGAATTTTTTGTTAATTGAGAGACCCAAACGTCAATTGAGATTTTTTTTATAAAATAGCTTATGAGTTTATGAAATCTCTGCTTTGATAGAAGGATTTGTAAAAGACTTTTTTATTTATACTTAAATCTTAAAACTCCTACAAAATCCAATGACTTAGAAAATCCAATGACTTTTGAATACCTATAAATTTTAATGGATTAAAAAAAGTCTTGATTGAATACATCTAGATTTTAAAAGAGTTTTTAAAATCCTAATTGAATACCTCAAGATTTTAATAGACTTTTAAAAATCCTGATTGAATACCCCTAGACTTTTAAAATCCAAAAAAATCCAACATACTCCTAATTGAATACACCCCCCTTAGTCACTTTTATCAAGGAAAATAAATCATAAATTTTTATTTCGCTTTCACTTTAAAGAAACCTCAGAATTAATTTATTGAAAATGTTAGGGTAAATAATAAAACAATATAAATAATAAAAAATTATTGTTATAATATAGGAGGCATATAAATTCATGAAAGTCAAAGTTGGTCAATATACTCTTCCTTTTTTCTATAACAATTTCTTTCTCTCTTTTTTAACTAACTTTCACCAACACAATTACTGAAACTCATCTCCACCACCTCACATACTCCAAACTCCAAAACCATCGCTTAACACCTTATTTTGACCCTCTGTCTTTTCTTTTACTTCTCCTTCTTTCTAATTTCTTGAGATCAAGAATACATTGCTGCTAGGAAAGACGTTTTTTGGTGCATCACAAATGATATTTACTCCAGCAAAATCAAATGGAGCTTCAAACACACAATCAATGAGAATTCGTGTTGGTAGTTCAAATATGTTACTTACATACTACAAGAAAGGTTATCTTTAGCGACAAAAATAGTTGCCACTAAAAGTCTCGACTTTGCTGCGAATAGACATTAGCGGCAAACGTCGCCGCTACTTGTTCGCTGCAATAAGTTCGGCAAGCATGAGAGTTAAAAGGCGTTGGTAATTCGGTTACTACTAAACGCGTGATCATTCGCGACCAAAACATCCGCGATAATACGTGTGACGTCGCCAATTTGACGTGCCTGACGTGTCTGGCGACGAAAATCTTCCAATGATTATAAAATTCGTTGCCTCTTTGCGATCTTTACTGGCGGTGAAAAGCTTAGGTTTAAGTGAAATTACTGGCGATATTATGTGTATCGAAGAAAAAAAGTAAAAATTCAATGAATAGTCGTTGTTGATGTATTTATCCGCGAAAATTTTGATGTCGTCGCGGTTGCCATTTACTCACAAACTATATTTTATCATATGTCGTCGCCAGTAAATGACGAGTATTCAGCTATCATTCGGATGAACAACATTAATGGTGCTTTACTCCCAAAATTAACACCTTACCCACATTAATTGCTCTGAAGAATTCTAAAATCCGCAACCTATGATCTGCCGCATTGGTAACTAAACTTTTCAACTCCATCATACACGTGTGAGTCCTAATCAATTTCAAAAACATTATTAAATTGTCTAAATTAGGTATCTTAAAAAACTTAAACTTTTTTCTGAATTTGTTTAAATTAAGTAAATGTTTTACCATGTTTTACTACGTTTTTTTTATTTTTATTTTGTTATAATATATGTTTATCTCAATTTAGATGATGGTTCATTTATTAAGAAGAGGTGGATTAAATCAAATAATTTCATTAAGATAGAATATTTTTCCAGTGTGAGGGAATTTATTAATTTTGCAAAAAAACACGCAATGGCACCAGATTCATTTTTTCCTGTGTCATCGTTGTTTCAATAATCAAAAATTTCATATAAACAATGTTAAAGTAGATCTTTTTAGATATTGGTTTTTATCAACGTAATAGCTTTAAACGAAATATGGTGCACAATAAGAAACTCCCATGAATAACCCAGTTGTAAATGATAAAATGTTGAATTTGTGATGATTTGAGATCCACTTATGATGTTAGGGGTCACTCCGGTGACACCGAGATGGGTGATGAGAATCATAATGGGCGGAGTCGTGGGTGTTTTGACACGTTGTTTGAGGAAATTGAAATAGAGTTATACCCTTGTTCTACTACGATGGGTTACTTGAATTTCATAGCCAAGTTAATGCATGTCAAAGTGAAAAACAAGTGGATAAATACCTCTTTTACCAAAATTCTTCGATTCTTGTGTCATATTTTGCCAGAGGATTATACTTTACCTGCTTCTTATGAGAAGTGCAATATAAAGATAAAAAGTTTGGGCATGGGATACATCACAATCGATGTGTGTTTGAATGATTGTGTTTCGTATTATAAAAAGAATAAAAAATTAAAGAAGTGTCATGTATGTGGTGAATCTAGGTGGGATCCGAAGAAGAGGAAGAAAGTTTCACATGAAAAATCGTGGTATTTTCCCATTGCGCCAAGGTAGCAAACAATGTACTGATAATATTACTTGGAATGACCAGTACATTCGTGAACAATTTGAGGAAAGTATTGCGAATACAATACTCAACATGAGTATTCCCTCTTTTAAATGTCAAGATTTTTGTATCTGGAGTCCATCTAGAGATGGTAATTACTCAATTAAGGTAGCTTATGCTACCATTAAAAGAAAAAATGAGAAAGATATGAAGCACATTAACTCTACTGTTCCTTCATCTTCATATACTTATGATAAAAGTATTTGGAAAAGTATTTGGGGTATGAAATGTGCTCCTAAAATTAAAAATTTCATGTACAAGTGTATCAGAGACAAATTACCTACTGATTTGAATCTGTATAACAGAAAATGATCCAAGAATAAAATTTGAAAGTTGTGTAATGAAGGTGATTAATCTATTGAACATCTACTTTTTGCTTGTTCTTGGGCCAAGGGTGTGTGGTATAGCTCCCATTTGTCCCTTAGAACAAAAAATTTCAGTACTGCTAAGATTGGGGCGTGGCTCTTAAATCTTATTGATTCCTTAAAAGACTTTGAGGATGATAATAAAATGGATGTTGAGCTTATTTGTAATATGTGTTGCAAAATATGGAAAGGGAGAAATAACTTCATCTTTAATGGGGTTATTCCTGATTCTCTCTTAATTTGCAATTTATTTTTCAAACAGTGGAAGGAGTATAAGGAAGCTAATACAAATCCTAATGATGCAAATAGTCCTAAGCTGAAGGAAAATGAAAATGATCATGTTAATAATAATAGGCAAGAAGCTGATAATTTCATTATTGGTACAAATCCCAATCTTGGTAAAAACTGATAAGAATTCTAGCAATTGGAAAGCTCCCCCTACTAACTTTGTTAAGATAAATATCGATGCTTCCTATTTAGCTAATAAATGTGCTATTGACTATGTAATCAGGGATTATTTTGGAAACGTTATTGGTGGAGATGCTAAGTTCACTGAAGCTTGCAATGTTGGTAAAGCTGAAGCCCTGGGAGCTATGCTGTAGATCTCCCCGCCTACGCGCGCCTAGGCGCCGCCTAGGCGTCAACTCCCCCCTCAGGCGCTTACGCCTAGTTAAAACTCTAGGCGTTTTTGCCTAGCGCCTTAGTCGCCATGGAATAGGCGCCTAGCCCGTCTAGGCACCGATTAATGGAAAAAAATGGCCGCCTAGGCGCCGATTAATGGCAAAACACACCCGTATAGGCCTTCTTGTTATTTTTCTTATTCTCGAGGATTTTTTTTATTGATATTATAACTCAATTTTTAGTATTTTTTTATATATACTATAGTGTTTTAAGATGAATTTTATGACTTAAATAGTTGAAATTTCTATAATTACTACATATATATTACTAAATATACAAAATTACACAGCGGGATTCAAAACTGTATAATTCCGCCTAGGCCCCGTGTAATCCCGTCTAGGCGCTAGGCCCGGGTCGAGCGCCTAGGCCTCAAAACCGAGATCTACAACATAGCCTGGGAGTGCTGTGGGGATGTGAGATGGCTACTGAGTTCCCTGATGGCTCTGTGGTGATAGAGAATGATTGCTCTTTTATTATTCTTCCTCTTTCATCCTCAACTCCTTTCTCCCTTTTAAACTGTTGTAATATTTTGAACTAAATTTATGGTATTGCTGAGTTTTGTCGATTAGTTTTTTCTCTTGTTTCTCACAGGAGTAACCGTGTGGCTAATTGGGTCGCCAAACATAAACTGAATGGCAATGTGTTTGGTGATTGGAGGGTTTGTCCTTCTCCCCAGTTAGCTAATCTGCTCTAACTTGACTCCATTGCTTCATGCATTGGTTGAGATCTTGTATTTTGTTTAGTATTATATAATATCGTTTGACAAAAAAACAATGTATGTTTCGACGCACACCGCCATTTAGCCACCATCTCTAGTGGGTGGGTGGGGAGTGGGGAGAGGGAGAGTAAAGAGTGATTTAGGGTTTTTAAAGAATTATGATGTATGTTTATTGTATGATTTAGTATATATAATGGAAAAAATAATTGAAAATATAATGAATATTGAAGAAATAATTTTGTAGTGTTAAATTTTATAATTGATGTTTAAATAAAAAATTAGATTGGATGGTGGTCTAAAAAAATTAAATTAAATATCAAGATTTTTTTTTTTTTGATTAACTTGTTATTAGAAAAAATTCAACAAATATAAGATAAAAATAAAAAAATTATAATTTATATTCAATTATATTATAATATATATTGATAGAGTAATGATATTTAGCAGCTAAAATCATATTTTTTTAATTACTATCTATGACGTGACGTGAATTGGTTGATAATAAATCCTTTATTTTTTTTCGTTATATAGGAGAGCCACTTTGAACTCAGAATCATTGACTCAGTCCGAACCTGCACAACTAGATTAGTAGACCAAGACCCTGAATGTGGCGTGAATTGGTTGACAATAAATTCTTAATCAATTTACATCATGTCTAGGAAGTATACCGGGTGGTATATATCATTACTCAAATAGATAATGATTTAGTGACAGAACTTTCCATAGTATATATCACTACTTTGTGATATATCATTACTTTTAATAGTATATATCATGAGATAATTCTCAATTAATTACACTTTCTCACTTTTCATTCTAAAAAAAAAGAAAGAAGGAAATTACTTTCTACTTACTCACAAATTTTCAACTTAATTCTCAATTAAGCACATGGTCATATTTACCTTCCATTATTACCCTTATATGGTTTTTTATTTTATTATATATTTATATTTAATATCTGAATTTATTTTTTCATTTTTTTAAATAATTTATTTTTTCGAATTTTTTTGTTTAATTTTTTTTTTCGAATTTTTTTTTTGAAATTTTTTTTTGAAATTTTTTTTTCGGAAAATTTTTTTTAAATTTTTTTTTTCCCGAATTTTTTTTTTCAAAGATTTTTTCATTAACACACAAGTCCATACTGTTTTGTGTTACATTAACACACAATCAGATGTTCAGACTATCTGTACACTATTATCTATTACTGTGTACAAATATTCTGTATATCTTATTCTGTGTTCCTGCAACACACAATTGTTATTTGTGTGTATTTAAGCAACGCAAAACTGTAAATGACACACAAGTCCATACTGTTTTGTGTTACTGTAACTCACACATCAAGCAATTGTGTGTTACATTAACACACAATCAGATGTTCAGACTATCTGTACACTATTATCCATTACTGTGTACAAATATTTTGTATATCTTATTATGTGTTCCTGCAACACACAATTGTTATTTGTGTGTGTTTAAGCAACGCAAAACTGTAAATGATAAACGCATTGTGTGTCTTACCAACACAAAACCTATACTGTTGTGTGTTACTGTAACACGTACTTCCAGCAATTGCGTGTTGCATAAACACATAATCAGCCTACATATACATTATTCTATACCTTTGTGTACAGATATTCTGTCTGTCAGATTTTGTGTTCATGTATCACACAATATGTTATTTATGTGTGTTTAAGCAACTCAATATTATACATATTGGGTGTTCATGCAACACACAACACATATGATTTTGTGTTACTTTAACACACAATTATCATATGTACTAATCCTACATCATGTTATCATGGAAAAAAAATCTTGAAAAAAAAATTCGAAAAAAAAAATTAAAAAAATTCGAAAAAAAATATATTTTTCGAAAAAAAAAATTCGGAAAAAAAAAATTTAGAAAAAAAAAATTCGAAAAAAAAAATTTAAAAAAAAATCTGAAAAAAATAAATAAACATTAAACTATAATTAATAAAATATATAATTAAAGTAATTAATAATAGGTGGAAGGATATTCTGGTAGTTGGGTAATATTTTGTGCTTAATTAGGAATTAAGTTGAAGTTATAATTAATAGAAATACTTACCTTCTCCGTGTAATTAATTGGGCGTTGCTCCCATATATCATTACTTTGTAATATCACTTAAGTACATTAGAAAGTCCCCATTTCCGTCCAAACCGTTGCTACCCAAAGAATATTACCATTGACAGTTATAGTTGACATTCAGCTCGGTCACGACCTACGGTCAAATAAAGGATTTGGGTCAATTCTGATTATAACTTAATCAATCGAATTTAATACAAATGCTATATCATTGATAAGTCAGTTGTGGAAGCTTCCGCGAGGAGGCCAATAACCAATTATTAGTACAATAAATAAACTGTACATTTTAAGAAAATAAGATATCAAGTAATATACTAATATAGGATTTGTATACACTGCACAGATCATCACCTTGAATCCGTTTATTATTGGGTGATAGATCATCTAACCACATTTGATGTTGTAACTTATTAGTTATAATTAGAATAAAATGTTTAGTTTATTATAATTCATTAATATGTTATCGAGCGTTTGTTTATTTAAATATATTTGAGATATGTTTTATTATTTAAAATTAATTTTTTTGGATTGCTATTGGATTACTAATATAATGTACAACTAGATGCTAATGCGGTAAACAGGGAAAAACAATCATGCCTTAGTGGAGTGGGGTCAAGGAATTATTCCGGACTTGAAATGTTCTTTATGAGGTATATATTTTTTACTAAAATAACTTTTTACTGATTATTAAGATTCTTTAGGACAATGACTAGACAGTGGAATGCAGCAGGGAAGGTTGAAGATACCCTCAACGTCTTTGGTGGTCACTGATAATGACACCTAGCAACATATCCCAATTTCATCTTCAGGAGGAGTTTTTGAGCATGTCGACTATGACGACAAGAAAAAGGAGTGGATGACTCCAAAATACGACAAGGACGACGTAAACATTTCTATATCAGAATTATCATTTAAAAAAGGTTTGATATATAAAAGTTTAAAATGTATTTATTTAATATTAAGGCTGAGCTTCGGCCCATGATGAAAGAGAAAGTCACCTAGTGCCAGTCGCGGTTCGGGTCATCTGCATCTTTATCGACCACTCCTGCTTTGACACTGAAGGAGCAGGTAGATATTGTGAAGAAAGCCGCTAAAAAGGGATGGGACCACCTTCTAGGAGTTGGACATCCGGAATTAGACCGCCTCCCAAGACTAGACCTACTGCTAGACGTGTTTCGACACGCGAGTAGGATGAATAATTAAACATGATGCTGGCCACACTGAATGAATTTATCGTTTCACAGGGTCGTCTATTGTACACTCCTCAAGCGGTCAATCCACCAGTTCAAATGTTGGCACCCACTTTCCTAATTTTACGATGTCTAACTTGAGCGGTGTACTAGCATTTGTTAATGAGCTAAGGGAATTCACAAAACTATCCACTTTCACTTCAAGCCAAGCTACCAATCCTCCAATAGGCCCCTCCCTTTCTGGGAATCAACAAGGCGCGTTTGTTTTGTGTTCTGCAGTTTGAACTTTCTTAAGTGGATAAAAAAATCCTTTTATCAACACTTGTATGAAAATGGGTTGCATGCATCACTGAGGGTATTACAGACCAAGAATATTATAAAAATAGGCTGGACTTGTTGAAAAAAGTTATTTTAGCTGTGGATCTTTTGAATTAATCACCCTTTTAGTATATATAGTGGAAAAATAATAATTGAATATATAATAAATATTGGAGAAATAATTATATAGTGTTAAATTTTATAATTAATATATAAATAAAAAATTAAATTAAATATCAAGATATTTTATTTTTTCTTGACTAAATTGTTAATAGAAAAAAACTAATAAAATTAGATTAAAAAATTATAATTCATATTCAATTTTATTATAGGTAATATACATTGATAATGATTCAGTGATAAGAACTTACCACTTTATATATTGATATATCACTATTGTCCACCGTATATATTATTTCAACCTGGCTACCAAACCGGTCGGTTCCCGAACCAAACCGGAAACGAGCTCCATCAAAGATACGAACCAGACCGGATGCGCTAATGGTCTGGTTCCTCATGTTTACAAAAACAATGGTAACGGACCGAACCAGAACCGAAACCGACCCGTTAACTCTTTTTTTAATCCATGTTTGTAGCCCAACCCTTTCCTACTTAGCCCAATCCTATTTAACCCTTCCCTACTTAGCCCACCATTTTATTAGCCCAACCCTTTTACTATCCCAACCCTTTAATTGTACATCCACGCATCCATTTCGTCATTACACCCCTTACCCACCCCAAGTCTTTACCGACTAAAATTCACTCCATCTAATTAATATCTCAACTACTCCTTCTCTCTCGATCTAATCTATGGCCTGCGAAATTCTGTGATGATGTTGTTGAGAGATTGTGTTGCTCTCGTGATCTTGTTCCTCATATGTGATTTATATCCAAAAGTGGGTTTCGGTTTTGGTAATAGGGACATGTCTTTAAAATTGTAAGTTTACATTACTTGTTTGATATTTCTATATATATATATATACAATTTCTAAATAATATTGGAAATCTTATGTTTATTTTTCTTCTGCATGGATAAACTGATGAATTTTGTTGTTGAAATTGCGAATTTGGATTGAAGAAAGATGGTTAAAGATGTGAAATTGCATGGGTAATGTTATTTTTAGTCCCTATTGTTTGTGGAAATTGATGTTAATCACCCTAATTGTTGGCCAAAATTGTTTCTGTTATTCGAAAATGTCCAATATTATAGTCTGAGTGTTTTGTATGGTATTGTGTGTGATGTTATTCTAGTCCTTAGTGTTTTGTGACCCTGTTTTACTGAAAATGATTTTGGCATTTAGTATTGGGTGTGAAAAATTAATTTTTGGTGCTTGATCTAGTTGAATTGTTACTTGTATTTGGTGAGTTAGATTTTGGATTCATTGTTTTATGTAATGTTATTGCAGAAAATGATGTTAAAGTCCATGATTGTTGGCCAAACATTTTTGTGTAATTCGAATTTGTCCCATTTTGGAGTGAGATTGTTATGTATGGTCTTGAGTTTGATGAATTTGTATGAAAAGGTACTCCTGGTTTTCGAAATAGTATTTCTTTGGGACCACGTTTCACTAAAAATGATGATCAAAGTGTCTATTGTTTGTGAAATGGAAACTTTTGGTGCTTGATCTACTTGAATTGTTACTTGTTTTTTGTGAGTTAGATTTGGAAATTTGCGAATATATGTCCCTATGTTCTATTGATTCGCGAATTGAAGTTGGTAAGATCAAGTAGTTGATATGTGTTTTGAATTGACGGGTATAAAGTTATGAAAAATGCAAATGAACCCCTATTTAATACAAAAATGATGAAAAAACCTATGTATAAAATAAATATCTTTACAATTTTACCCCAAAGTTTTCGTATATTGTATAATTGGACCCAAATCCTTTTAAAACATCTTCTTGTAGTGTTTTTAATGATGAAAATATTTCTGAATTTTTTTGAAATGGTCCTTCAACTAATTAGAGATGTTTTTTGGGGCCTAAAGTGTCCTTGTGCGGTTTTATGAATACTTTGTGCAAGTACTTTTACCCATAAGTGTTTTATATTTGCAAAGTTTTATTTCATTACCAAGGAAATACATTATTCTTTTCTAAACATATAGTTTGGGACATAAATTTCTTATTTGTTAAACAAGTAAGGGTTTTTTTTGTATCTTTTCTGAAATCTAAAATTGAGTTGTGTTATTCTGAATTTAAATACTCATTTGTCCTTGAGATTTTCTGACTTATGTGATAAATTCTCATCTTGTCAAATTTGTACAAATTTAAGAAAAAAACTATTTAAGAAAATCTATTTAATAAATCAATTTGTACAAATTTAAAAATATAACAACATTTATTAAGTAAACTAAAAAAAAATTAGAGTATAAAAAATTATGTAATAGGATCTTCAATTTAAATAAACTAAATCTTTAATTTATTGTAAATTTAGGCTATCTTTAAAACAATATTTATTAAATAAAATAAAGACAAAAAAAAGGTTGGGAACCATTAGGACCTGGACCGGACCCAGACCCGGACCCGGATCCAGCCCGGACCCGGTAGTGGCGGTTCCACTAACGGTTATGTTCTCTCTTTCAAGCAACCAAGAACCGGCTTGAACCGGAACTGATAAGGAAGAACTGATAAACCAGAACGGATCGAGAATCGGTCTGAATCGGTCTAGAACGAACCGTTAGCCAGGCTTAATATTATTATTTTGTGATATCACTGAAGTACATTTGTAAGACCGCATTTCTATCCAAACCTCGCTACACAAAGAATATAAGTATTGATAGTTATTGTTGACATTCAGCTCGGTCATGACCTACGGTCAGAAAAAGGGGTTGGGTCAATTCTGATAATAATAACTTAATCAATCGAATATAATACATATGATATGATATCATTGATAAGTAAGTTGTGGAATATTCAGTGGGGAGGCCATTAACCAATTATTATTAAAACCAAATAGTATATTTTTAAGACACTAAGTAGTATACTAATGTAGAATTCGTATGCAGTGCATATATTATTACCGTGAACTGAGAGATCATCTAGTTACGTGTCATGGTGTAACCTATTAGTTATCATTAAAATAAAACGTTTAGTTTATTATAACTTAACAATATGTTATCGAGTATTTTTTATTCAAATATATTCGAGATATGTTTTATTATTCAAAATTAAACTTTTCGAATTGCTATTGAATTATAGATGCTAACGCGGTAAACAGGGAAAAAGAATCACGCCCTAGTGGAGTGGGAACGAGGAATTACTCCGCACTTGAAACGTTCTTTATGAGGTATATATTGTTTTTACTAAAATAACTTTTTGTTGATTATTAAAATTCTTTAGGCCAATGACACCTAGCATCAGATCCCAATTTATTCTCCAGGAGGATTTTTTAGCATGTCGACTATGATGATAAGAAAAAGGAGTGGATGACCCCAAATTTACGAGAGGTCTCTTGTGTTAAAGGAAACATCCTGTCTATCCAGGATGGATTTAGGGAGGTTGTAGAATCCCGAAGAGTGATAAATTACCATTCGCTCTTATATCAATAAACATGTATTCAAAAGTAGTGAGGATTACTAGCAACTCCCAAACTACCTTCTCATCTTATCATCTTCGTAATATTTGAAATTCAGCCCTTAGTTAATTATCATATGTAGTTTAATATTATTTCCTTATAGTCCTTTACTTGAAAAAGAACAAATATCTTACCTTTTTTATATAGTTGCAACTCGGCCCCTCTACACTTCTTAAAACACATTAACCTCATAGTCCATGTGGAGAACGATAACTCCCCCCCCCCCCCCTCCCCCCCTCTTACTTATCTTTTTTTATTACTTGTCAATGATCTGTACACTTGTGGGTAGTAGCTCCCTCGGGTGTTGATTGATCTATCACTCCTTTGGGACGACAACATCAGGGAAATAGGTTATCACGCTATTACTTCACTTTATGCTGAGAAATCATCAAAAGCCTATTCCTCAGTTACCTCTAAGGACCCCAAGATCTGGAAAATGGTGTTGCATGCGAAACCCCCTACGACGACTAGTTCCTTCCTTTGAAATGATGCAATGACATTACCCCATGTGGCACAACCTTCTACAAAAAGAAATGTTCGATTTCTCAAAGGTGAAATTCCAAAATCACTCGATGGAACATATTGAACATATATATTGAGTGCACTAATAGTATTGATATTTGGAATGATGAGTTCACGCATGATAGGGTGGCTATCAAGAAGAAAGTGATTTTGAAACTAGAATTCTCCTAATGATAAAGGAAGCTACTAAAGAGGGAGTCGTGTAGGAGATATTTTAACACATTTATCTATATCACTATTTTGTGTATTTGGGTTTCTAGAATGAAAACCCTCTTTGAGAAAACCAAGTGGAACACCAAAGCTATTATCATTGAGGGGAGCAGTCTTATGAAAAATTCTTTGGATATGATTGAGTGAAGATAAGGATAATGGCATACCTGTAACGAGACAATTCGTATAGGTTATTAATAACTCTTCCTTTGGGCGACTCGATGTCCCATCTAAATATCTTTTGTAATTCTTCCTTTGTAGATGGCAGTGAGTTACTGGAATTGTGATCATTGGTGAAGACTCTTCTAGCAAACCTGTTATCTGCTAAGGCAACAAGTTATGGTATGGTTCGGTTATCGAAGCAGAAGTAGCGACAAGACTATTAGTCTGCAAAACTGCCGATTCTTTCAGGGATGGGTACGATTCATACTAATTGCTTTGGGGTTGTCCAAGGCCTATAATGTACATTTAAAACTAGTTGGAATGCCTAATCTCTTATATGAAATATTAGAGACTATCTCTCGTGTAGATCTTATATATCTTCATTCAACATGTCCCTAAATCTAGGAATGAGGAGAAAGGTTTCTTACCTAAATATTTAAAATGTGATTTTTTTCCGATAATTGTAGTAATTGGTTCCTATACCCAATCTGATAAAATATCTAGGCTGACTCGGTTAACGATCCAATATCGGTTAAACTCTTAGTAACTAATCTCTTTACGTTTTAATATTATTATCATCTAAAAAACCAGATTATTATAAATTACTTACAGTTGTACACGACTATATTCTTAAAAATGGAGAAATAAAAATAAAGTAAGGGTTACAATAATTCAAGTGCAGAGAGCAATGATATATTAAACAAAATTGGAAAACAATAAATTTAAGTGTGTGCCACATTGTAGACATGACAAAAGATAAAATCAAATGCTAATGAAATGGTCAAAACAACATTAATAGTAATATCTTTTGTACCTTAGACGTAATTTCTTGTTTTTAATCGATAAAAAGAAAGATTATAAATTGAGTAATGCTGGATATCACCCCAAATTGCATCGCCTTTATATCACCTTATAGTATTTTCTACATTCCTCGTTGATGTCCAACTAATAAAAGCTCATCTCCGGAGTGTTATACACTAATAGTTTGAAGTACTTGGATTTCACGATGATCATCCTTAGAGAGTTACCCAAGGTAAATTCAGCCTTGAGTGTAATATTATTCTCCTTCCCGAAGACATAAAAATTAAAGACTTAAAGCCTACTTTCCTTGGATGCATAATAATAAATTCTAATAGTATACGACTGATATAAAAATTTGTTAGAAGCATACTGAAAAAGACTAAGAGCAGTCGCAGATATGAAACAACCAGGAAGGAAGAAGGTCAAGATTGTTGTGTTAATAATATATAGTAAAATAATCAACATTATGAGTATATAAATAAAAGGAAGTGAGAGTAGTCCTCATTCATTCATCTCATTAACTGAACAATTCTTTTACTATTTCATATACTACTAAATAACCATGGATTACATAACCATTGTGCTCACAGCCTTGTTAGGATTAACGTTGTTTCATGGTCTCAACACTTTATTTTCTAGAAAACCAAAAAATCTTCCACCGGGACCTCATCCTTTACCGATCATCGGCAACCTTCACATGATCGGCGAGCATTTTCAGAAGTCATTAGCTGGACTTTCGAAAACATATGGTCCAATTATGAGCTTAAAGCTAGGTCTACTTAACACAATCGTAATATCATCACCAGCCATGGCAAGAGAAATCCTACAAAAACAAGATAAACTCTTCTCCAGCAGATGGATGCCCAACGCAATGCACGCTCACGATCACAACAAGCACTCAGTTGTTTTCCTACCATTCGCACCACGATGGAGAAACATCCGAAAAGCCATGACTTCAAGCATATTCTCTGGCACCAAGGTTGAAGCTAGCCAACACATACGCACTACCAAGGTTCACGAGCTTATTGAATATTGTCGAAAACACAGTTTAAAGGGTGAGGCTGTCCCTATAGATTTAGCAGCTTTCATGACCACTTTAAATGTTATGAGCAACATCATTTTCTCTAAGAACGTAATGACTCCAGATACAGACTCCATGAAAGATATGAGAGAGGCCATGTGGAACATAGCAATTGAGTCAGGTGCCCCCAACTTGTCGGATTTCTTCCCATTTATTAAGTTTGATCTTCAAGGTATTCAACGTCGCTTGAAAATTCATTTTAGCAAGGTGTTAGATATTTTTATTAGCATCATCGATGAACGTTTGGAACAAAGAAAATTGGGATCAGGTGCTGGAAATAAGGGTGATGATGCTCTTGATTATCTTCTCACACTCCTTGAAACCAATCCAGATGAATTTGACCGAGATCTCATGGAGCGAATGTTCTTGGACCTATTTATTGCCGGGTCAGATACAACTTCAAGCTCTTTAGAATGGGCTATGGCAGAACTACTTAAAAGTCCTGAAACTATGAAAAAGGTTAAAGAAGAGCTTGCACAAGTCATAGGCCAAGGCAAAGAAATCACTGAAAGAGATGTGGATCAACTTCCTTATTTGCAGTGTGTTGTGAAAGAAACTCTCAGGTTACATCCACCACTTCCAACATTAGTTCCACGAACAGTAGAGCAAGATATCGAGTTTTGTGGATACACAATTCAAAAAGGGTCACAAGTACATGTAAATGTATGGGCAATTATGCGCGACTCAAGCGTTTGGGAGAATCCGTTGGATTTTAAGCCTGAGAGATTTTGGGAATCGAAATTAGATGTCCGAGGTGCCGATTTTGAGTTGCTTCCTTTTGGTTCAGGAAGAAGAATTTGCCCAGGAATGCCCTTGGTAAGAAAGTTGCTTCCAACAATGTTAGGGTCATTGCTAAATTCATTCGATTGGAAGCTTCAAGATGGCATCACACCACAAAATTTAAACATGGACGAAAAGAGTGGTATTGCATTACATAAAGCTCAACCTTTGCTAGCTGTTCCAATTTCGCTCTGAAAATTGCTATTCATGTACGTAAATTAAAAACGTGATCATGTGTATGTTTATTTGTTTATTTATTTATTATTGTAATTAAGCTCTTAGTCACTTTTATCAAGGAATGTCTATTTGTTCAAACTGAAACAATCAATAATTCAGGATCTTGAGTCTTTTTTAGCATAACGCCATATCGATCTACATAACAATTAAGTGAACATAAATCAAAAAATTTGATTTTGTTTTCACATTAAAGAAACCTCATAATTAATTTATTGAAAATGTGCGGGTGGATAATAAAACATAATTAAATTAAAAATTATTATTATAATCTAGGAGGAATATCAATACAGTCAAAGTTAATCAAAATACCTCTCTTTTCTCTAACAAATTCTTTTTCTCCTCTTTAACTCACTTTCTCCACTAAAACTCATCTCTACCACCTCATATATTCTAAAATTGCCGCTTAACACCTCATTCTGACCCTCCGCTTCTTCTTTTCTTGAGATCAAGACATGTCTTCGTGGGTGAACGAAGAACAAGTCGCCATATATGGGATATCAACCGCGACATTGAACGTCCTGAGAGATGGGATCTCAAACGCGACGATAATTTTTGTCGCGTCTAACTGTCCAATTTAAGAATTCTTATAGTCGACGACAATTTCGACGCAGATAAGGAAAATTCAGTTTTTGAGGCCAAACCTTTGCTTGTGTGCCTTTGCTCGTGTGCCTTTCCACGTGGTTGTTCACCTTGTTACCCGCGACTATATTTGCAAACAATTGATGACACACGTCGTCGCTACTAAGATTTAGCTATAAAACAGTCGACTCTCTCCAATTTAGCCATAACCACTCAAAGGCAAAAAGAAAATATCAGAGCTCTAAAGCTTCAGACAACCAATTCTGAGCTTTATAGAATCCATTCCTTCATCGCGCAGGTATCAGATCTTTCCAACAAACATTTATTTTATGGTTTTTAATAAATTTCCTTAACAATCAAGAGTAATGATATATACCACCCGAATTCATACCACTCAAATGTCACCCAATGATGTGGCGTGAATTGGTTGGTTACAAATCTTTAATCAAATCAAGGATATAAATGCATTAACAATTTATAACCAATCAATTCACGCCACGTGATTGGGTGACATTTGGGTGGTATGAATTTGGGTGGTATATATCATTACTCAACAATCAATCCTAACGTTAATTTTTTCTTTTATTTCGTCTCTTTGTGTTGGTATTTTTATATTAGAAAGGAGAAAAATAGAAATGGATTTAAAAATAGTAAGGGAAATGATTTTGTAAAAAAATGGACGGAAGAATGGTTTTAAATGAGGAGAACTTTTATTAAAAGAAGTGAGTGTTATACAAAGCTTTTCTTTATGGCTCAAGTGATGCCTTACAAATGAGTTGGTGTCCTATTTATACTATTACAAGGTCGGTGTAACAATATCTAGAGTATTCTACAACTTATCTACTACTAATAATAAGACTTTTCTAGAGTTTCACTCTTTAATAAAAAATAGTAGTAAGATTTGTCTAGACTCTTCATTAGTAAGATGTTTCTAAATTAATTTAGAAAATAGCATTAATTTTAACACTCCCCTTTGAAGCTCATTTTCGTAATTCCGAGCATTTCTTGTAGTGTCTCGAATTTCGGTCATGAAAGTGCTTTCGTAAAAATATCTGCGAGTTGTTCTTCTGTCCTTATGTATTGAAGTTCAATTTGTCCTTCATTAGACGCTTCTCGAAAAAAGTGATATTTGATAGCAATGTGTTTAGTCCGACTATGATGGACGGGATTCTTTGCCATTGCTATTGTCGACTTGTTGTCGCAGGAGATTTTTGTTGGTGTTTTTTGATGTTCTCCCATGTCTTTAAGTATTCGTCTAAGCCATATTGCCTGACTTGTTGTTAGTGTTGCTGCCACATTTTCCGCTTCTGCTGAGGATTGTGCCACGCAGTCTTGTTTTTTTGATGACCATGAGAATATTCCTGATCCGAGTGAGAATGTATAGCCTGAGGTACTCTTCATATCATCTACCGATCCAACCCAATCGCTGTCTGTGTAGCCAGTCAATCTCGAGTCACTGCGAGGCTCGTACCAAATACCATAGTCCTTTGTACCTTGCAAGTATCTTAATATTCTTTTTCCTGCTCCATAGTGGACTTGACTTGGACTATGCATGAATCTAGATAGTAGACTCGTAGCTTACATGATATCTGGTCTCGTAGCTGTAAGGTATAGCAAACTTCCTATGATACTTCTGTATATTGATGGATCTATCTTAATCGAGCCATCTTCTTTGGTTAGTTTTTCCTTAGTGACCAGTGGAGTAGCAACAGTCTTGCACCCGTGCATCTTGAACTTCTTTAGTAAAGTCTCTGTATATTTCTTCTGTGATATGAATATTCCTTTCATATCTTGTCTCACCTCAATGCCGAGAAAGTAGTGCATTAATCCGAGTTCTGTCATCTCGAAGGTTTTCATCATGTCTTCTTTGAATTCCATGATCATTTTTTCATTGTTTCCTGTATAGATGAGATCATCTACATAAAAAGAGACAATGAGTCTGTTATCATTACCTTGGTTTTTAATGTAGAGAGTAGGCTCGTTATGACTTCTCTTAAATCCTCTATCATTGAAGTAATTGGCGATTCGACTGTACCATGCCCGAGGAGCTTGCTTGAGTTCGTATAATGCTTTTTGTAGTCTTAGAACTCGATCTTCTTGGCCTTTCTCTATGAAACCTTGAGGTTGCTCGACATATATCTCTTCTTCTAGGTAGCCATTGAGAAACGCTGATTTTACATCTAGTTGATATATCTTCCATTTTTTTGAGCAGTTAATGCAATAAGTGCTCTTATTGTGTCTAAGCGTGCAACTGGAGCAAATGTCTCGTTGTAGTCAATACCTGGTAGTTGTGAGTACCCTTTAGCAACTAGTCTTGCCTTATGTTTTTGGACTGAGCCATCTGGGTTGAGTTTTGTCTTGTAGACCCACTTGACTCCGATGACTTCTTTGTTGGTTGGTCGATCTACCAACTCCCATGTTTTATTTTTCTCGATCATTTTGATCTCTTCTTCCATTGCATTTACCCATTCTTTTTGTTTTGATATAGCTTCAAAACTTTCGGTTTCCAAAGTGACCTTGTCTTGCCTGGTGTTTCTGGAGATGACTCATCATCACTGGATGAAGATGAAGATGATCTTGGAGTTCTTGGTGATATAGGTTCTTGAGTATTTTGTGGACCTTTTCCTTCGGTATTATCCATGTTGCGCACCCTTGGTACCATTATAGTTTGTCGTTCCACCTTTCATTCATCCCAATTCCATTTTGAATTTTCGTCGAACTCGACATCACGGCTGACTATAAGTTTCTTTGTTTTGATATTATAGATTCTATAGCCTTTTGATTCTGAGCTATAGCCGAGGAATATTCCTTTTTCTGTCTTCTCTTCTAGTTTATGTCGTTTTTCTTTCGGGATATGCACGTAGCAGATGCTTCCGAAGACTCTAAGATGTTGTGCTGACGGCTTCCTTCCACTCCATGCTTCAATTGGAGTTTTATTTTGTACAACCTTTGTGGGAGTCTGTTGAGAAGGTAGACTACAGTGTATACTGCTTCTGCCCAAAATTTCTTTGGCATTCCTTTCTCTGCTAGCATAGTCCTTGCCATCTCCATGACTGTTCTGTTCTTCCTTTCTGACACACCATTCTGTTCTGGAGCGTAGCCGACAGTTAGTTGGTGTTTGACTCCTTCATCGTCACAAAATTTGTTGAACTCCTTTGAGGTATACTCCTTTCCTCGATCACTTCGAATGACTTTGATTCGTCGACCATATTGATTTTCGACAAGATTCTTAAATTTCTTGAAAATACTGAATACTTGTAACTTTTCTCGCATGAAGTATACCCAAGTCATTCTAGTATAGTCATCAATGAAAAGGATGAAGTACCTGTTATTTTCAAATGTTGGAGTCCTCATTGGTCTGCATACGTCTGTATGGATCAGCTCTAGCACGTGTTTGGCTCTCCATGCTTTGCCTGAAGGGAATGATTTTCTGTGTTGTTTTCCTTCTAGGCATCTCTCGCACACGTCATCATTTACTTGGATGGCTGGTAGATTTTTCATCATATTCTTCTGATGAAGAATCCTTTAATCCATGAAAATTGAAGTGCCCGAACCTTCGGTGCCATAGCCATGATTAGTCTTCTTGAGCTTTCATGGCCGTTTCAACATACTTTCATTGGATAGGAAAATTTCTCTGTTGCTGCATTTTTACTACAGCTATTTCTTGATTTTTATTTTTATTATCATATATCGTGCACGAGTTATCTTTAAATAAGAGTTTATATCCTCTTTCCATCATTTGACCCACACTTAATAGATTCGTATCTAGTTTGGGGACCAACAGTACATCATGGATTAGTCACATACCTTTTTGCGTATTGACCGTGATTGTACCTTTGCCTTCGACCTTCACCAGATCTCTATTTCCAAGATTGACTTGAGATTTGACCGATTTGTCTATGTCTCGAAAGATTTTTTCGTCACCGGTCATGTGGTTGCTGCAGCCGCTATCAATATACCAGGTGACATTTTTCTCTTCTGTAACAGCATGACATGCATAGAATAGGTTGTCTTCATCTTTATTTTCTTCGGAGAAGTTAGCCTGGTGCTTTTGTTTGGACCGACAATCTTTCTCCAAATGACCAAATTTTCGCAACTCTTGCATTGTGGTTTTCCACGAAACCAACAATCTTTTTCAAGATGATTAGTTTTCTTACAGATACGACATGGTGAATATTTTCTTGATCTTTGATTAGATTCACCATTTTCTCTATTTTTAGAATTTTCTCCAAATTTTCTCCCCTCATTTTTAGAATTTTGAGACCTTACGTTGAGTTTAGACTGAAATGCGTTTTCCATGGATTCATTTTCACGCATACTTAGTCTTTTTTCGTAAACTTCTAGAGAACCTACCAACTCTGTTACTGACAGAGTGGCTATATCCTTAGTTTCTTCAGTAGTAGTTACTATCGGATCATATTTAGCTGGAAGAGTTATTAATATTTTTTCTACGACCCTTTTATCGGTTATATCATCTCCATAGGCTCTTAACTGATTAACTATTTCTCGTAATATAGTGTAGTAATTTTTTATGGTCTCGGATTCTTTCCTTTTCATATTTTCTAATTCCCTTCTTAGAGTTTGAAGTTTAATATTGCGTACCTTTACGTTTCCTTGAAACTCCTCTTTTAACGTATCCCAATCTTGCTTCGCCGTAGTAGCACTGCTAATTCTTGGGAACAATGACTCCGCCATAGCCATTTGTATGCTGTAAAGCGCCAAATTATCTTTCTCCATCTTCTTAGTTAATTTTTCTTTCTCCGCTGCAGATATAGTTGACGTATTTTTGGGAACAGTATATCCCTTGTCAACAATATCCCATAAACTCTGGGACATGAAGTATGTCCTCATCTTGATTGCCCAATAGTCGTAATTTTCTCCCGAAAAAACCGGGATCGGAATTTGGGTATTGCTTAGGAGAGTAGCCATGAGAATATTGTATAGTAGAGATATTTTTGCGGAAGCTAGTTATCGCCTAGTTAATAACCGGACGTGACTGTGATACCACTTGTTGGTACTTTTATATTAGAAAGGAGAAAAATAGAAATGGATTTAAAAATAGGAAGGGAAATGATTTTGTAAAAAAATGGACGGAAGAATGGTTTTAAATGAGGAAAACTTTTATTAAAAGAAGTGAGTTTTATACAAAGATTTTCTTTATGGCTCAAGTGATGACTTACAAATGAGTTGGTGTCCTATTTATATTATTACAAGGTCGGTGTAATAATATCTAGAGTATTCTACAACTTATCTACTACTAATAATAAGACTCTTCTAGAGTCTTCACTCTTTAATAAAAAATAGTAGTAAGATTTGTCTAGACTCTTCATTAGTAAGATGTTTCTAAATTAATTTAGAAAATAGCATTAATTTTAGAGATAATTGCTAGTTAAGTCCAAAACCCAACAAATCCTATCTTTAAAGGTCCGGTCTAAAAGTTTGGATTAATAAGGTCCAAAATAATTTTTTAGACTATATAATATACCTAATATAACCTTATAAATTATAATAAAAAATTTAAATAAACAAAAAGTATTCAACCAAAACGTTAAACAATGGAACATATATTCCTACTCATTTCTTTACCATCACATTAAAACAAAAAACAAAAACAAAAAAAAAGTCTGCCACTGATCTCCACCATCTTCAACCTTCGATCTCCACCATCTTCAACACAGAGCCCATCATCTTCAACAAAGAGCCCTTCGATCTCCGCCACTGATCTCCACCATCTTCAACACAGAGTCCACCATCTTCAATCAGCCCACCATCTTCAAAGTCGCCTTCCCATTTCTTCACAGTCGCCTTCCCTCCAAAGCTCCTGGAACAGGGAAACCGCAGCCATTCTCCTCCATTTTCAATACAGGGCTTGGCCCACCAATGAAACATAAAAACCTGGCTCTCATATGTATTCAAATAAAAACATCTCTTCACAGGAATATTCGAGCAAACAAACAAAAAAGAAATCTCTCGCCTTCCCATTTCTTCACACTCGCCTTCCCACCAAAGCTCCTGCACAAGAAAAACGCCGTTAGGGACAATTCTCCTCCATCATCATCATTAATCAAAGAATCCAAATTAAGGTAAAAATTAATTTTTACCATTGAAACTTTTGATGGGATGTTAGTACCGCAATTCGCTCCCGGAATGATTGGAACATTTTAGTATTGATGGGCTGTTAGTACCGCAATTTGCTCCCGGTTAGTACCGCAATTCGCTCCCGGAATCCGACATTGTTATAGTTCTTGGTTAATGGGCTTGATGGGCTGTTACGTTTTACTCTATGAGTATTGACGGGCTGTTACTTGCCGGAGTCGACAGTGATGTGATGTTAATCAACGGAGTCCGACAGTGATAGGTTGTTACTCGTCAGAATCGCGATAGGCTGTTCTCGGTTTTGGTTAATGGGATTGGTAAATGGGCTCGCCGCATCCAATTAGGCTCAACCATTGCTGACTCCATCTTCTTCGTTCTGCAACTCGATGGACTGTTTAATGTTTTGCAAACTCTCCTAGTTGAATTAAAAAAAATCCTTTAATTAAAGCTTGTAAGAAAATGGGCTGCAGTTGTATCATTAAGGGTATTAAAGACCAAAAATATTATAGAAATAGGCTGGACCTGATTAAGAAAATTATTTTGGCAGTGGACCTTTTGAATTAATCACCTTTAATTTTAACACTTTGTGATTGATTAATATTGATTTAAGTTTAATCTCTATCATTTAAGGTACATTTTCAATCCAACACTTTCTTTTCCTTTAAATTTCAGAAGTTGAAAAATTGATTTCAATTCTAAGTTTTTTGATTCTGAATTGTTATGAAGTGTTTTAGTAGTTTGTAGTTCGTTTAAATTGTGCAAAATAGTGATTCAATGTAATTATTTCAATTTCAGGGAAATTTGTGTAACTTTTAATAAGTTAGAGGACTTGAGTAATTTGATAAAATATATGTTAGATGAAATTTCACTAAGTATGGGCCTTTTATGTATTTAAATGAAAATTTAGGCCTTTATTGTAATTAAGATAATAATTTTGGCCTTAGTATATTTAGGATAAAAATTTAGGCATTCGTGTATCTAAGATAAACTTTTAGGGCCTTAGTGTAATTAAAATATAATTTTAGGGTGTTCTTGTAATTAAAATTATTTCTAGGGGATTATTGTATTTTAAACAAAAGTTTAGGGTCTTAGTGTATTTTATTATATATATAAATAAATCAAATAATATACATTTAGGGCCTTCGTGATATTAAAATAAACTTTTAGGGTCTTAGTGACATTAAAATAAATATGTAGGGCCTTGGTGACATTAAAATTATGGCCTAAGTGGCATTAAATAAAATTCTAGGGCCTTAGTGTAATTATAATATAATTATAGAGCCCTGGTATATTTTAAATATAATTTTAGGGCCTTAGTGAACTTTAAATAAATTTTTAGGGCCTTAATGACAATAAATTAAATTTTTAAGGCCTTAGTGTAATTAAAAAAATTAGGGCCTTAGTGTAATTAAAAAAATTAGAGGCTTAGTGTAATTATAATATAATTTTAGGCTCTTAGTGTATTTTAAATAAAAGTTTAGAGTGTTAGTGTATTTAAAATAACCTTTTAGGGTCTTAGTGACATTAAAATAAAGTTGGGGCTTTAGTGTAATTAAAACAAACTTTTAGGGTCCTAGTGATATTAAATTAAACTTTTAGAGCCTTAGTGTATTGTAAATAAAATTTGGATCTTAGTGTATTTAAAATAATTTCTTAGGGTCTTAGTGTATTTTAAATAAAATTTAGGGTCTTAGTGTATTTTAAATAAATTTTATGGACCTTAAGGTTTATAAATATACTATTAAATGCAGATGACCTCAGTTAAGCCTAGAGAACGCAACGGAGAAGAAAATGGTAAAGATTTATCACGCAACCCAATCAGCCTATCTCGGGTTATAATGCACCACGTATGATCTATTTGAAATACTTTTTTGTTTTTAATTTAATTATGCATTATAACAGGAAAAAAGAAGCCTAGGGGGCGGGCTACCCTGTAGTTAGCCTATAGGGCGATGAAGAGGGAGGGGGATCAACACCCCGTTGATTTGTGCATTTTTTATTAAACGTTGAATCCAGCAACAAAATATGGAAAGCATGTGAGCCATGTTATCTAACTCACGGTGTGGTAGAAGGTCCCACCCTGCTATCAGAGTTGGACAGAAGTCTCACCGGAGATACAAAAAAAAGTTCTTGATTGATTACAGGCAATTTTCCTTTCCTAACAATGTTATCTTATTTATCCCCACTGTATAGGAATAACAAGAGTTAAAATATTTTATGAACATGATTTATTTTGTATTGACGATTGCATGTGGAGGCTGGATTGGCCTAACATCTTTGGTAACATTGATGTTATGTGTTCCCAACGATAAGTATTGAATGAAGATGGGATATTACCGCACAGGTAAAATCCCCTATGATCAAACGCCCGAGAATTGGGCAAAGAGTTGTGAAATGTGAGATACAATAAAATTGCAGGTAATATTATTGGTGCTTATAATTTATGAATATATATATATTATTTAATTTTTTTGTTACAAAACAAAAACTAACTAAAGCAAGCAAGGATAACCAGGCAAAGCAAAAAATGCCTGATTAGTGACGGTTCGAAGACTTATTCTAGGACGCGGGAGGATATGTTTGTGGTAACATTTCAACCCATTCATTTTTTTTCTATTGAATCATTCTAACACTTTGAACCTTGAAGTAAATAGGATGGGGAGAAAAACCCGGTAGGAACCAGTTGAGGCCTTAAGAGCAGGATTGGCCATTTTCTCCAATGGCGGACTTCTTCAACCGAGTTGAGTATGACAAGGAAAGAAATGAGTGAAGGACGAGTGGCTACGATAAATCGATGTAAGTATTTCAATAATAATAAGATTTCAATTATTTATTTCACGGTTGAAATTTTATAATTAATGTGTATTTATTTCATGTAACAAGACGCATTGAGATTCATTATCCGTGAACGAGTCAAAAAAATAAATACTCAATTATTAGGATCGTCATCATCTATACCTGCTTTGATGCAAAAAGATCAAGTGGATGATGTCCTCAACACGGACGGCAAAGGTATGGGTCAAGGGACGCGGAGTTGGGTGTGTGGTGTTGGGAACCCTTTGAAGGACAAACATTCGAGATTTTTTATGTCATCTGATCAACTGGTGAGAGATATGAATGGGATGATGTGGGCCAGCAACGATTACTTGATCCCAAGGAGCCAACATCCATTCATTCTAGAGATTAACAAATCGATGAGCTCCACAGCTACCACCTATCCAACTTATAGATCCAGTCAATTGAGTGAAGCCTTGATAGAGTAAAATAAGTTTAGGAAGCCGAGGACATGTCGACTTACAATTACGTTGCATCCTCCAGTATTTTTCGCGGTTCTCATCCTGGTGCTTCAGTCAGCCGTCGCTGCAAAAGAAATCTTGAGGATGAAGAAGATGAATATTTATAAAATGATTGATTAATGTTTTAACCAAAGTTTATGTTCAATGACTTTTGATTTTGATTTTTTTAATGATTTTTAATTTTTTTATCAGTTTTTAAATTTGTTTAGTCGTTTGTAATTATTTGATTGACTTTTAAATTATTTTATTTAAATTATATTATTATTATTGGTACAAATTAATGTGTATCGGGATTTATGGTTATTTTATAAATATAGGAAAAATCTAACCTGATTACAATTTTAAAAAAAATATTAAAAAATAATACAAAATAAAACAAAATTTTATAAAAAATAAAAAACATCACTCGCGACGACATATTCATCACATACAAATAAATGCTTTGTAGTTGCAAGTAAAATACTGGCGACCAAAGAAGTTGTCGCCCATGATATGTTTATTCGCGACGGATAGTTTATTCACATATGATGGCTACTACGACGATCGTCGCTCGTGATGCTATTATCCGCGACGAAATGTGTTGTCGACAGAAATAATGGCCCAAATACGATAACTCTTCACAATTCGTCGTGGAAGAATATCTCTAGCGACGGTTTGATGGCGATGATATGTCGTCGCGGATAATAATAATAAAGCCTACTTTCCTTGGATGCATAATAATAAATTTTAATAATATACGACTGATATAAAATATTTGTTAGAAGCATACTGAAAAAGACTAAGAGCAGTCGCATATGAAACAACCAAGAAGGAAGAAGGTCAAGATTGTTGTGTTAATAATATATAATAAAATAATCAACATTATGAGTATATAAATAAAAGGAAGTGAGAGTAGTCCTCATTCATTCATCTCATTAACTCAACAATTCTTTTACTATTTCATATACTACTAAATAACCATGGATTACATAACCATTGTGCTCACAGCCTTGTTAGGATTAACGTTGTTTCATGGTCTCAACACTTTATTTTCTAGAAAACCAAAAAATCTTCCACCGGGACCTCATCCTTTACCGATCATCGGCAACCTTCACATGATCGGGGAGCATTTTCAGAAGTCATTAGCTGGACTTTCGAAAACATATGGTCCAATTATGAGCTTAAAGCTAGGTCTACTTAACACAATCGTAATATCATCACCAGCCATGGCAAGAGAAATCCTACAAAAACAAGATAAACTCTTCTCCAGCAGATGGATGCCCAACGCAATGCACGCTCACGATCACAACAAGCACTCAGTTCTTCTGCAGGTGCTGGAAATAAGGGTGATGATGCTCTTGATTATCTTCTCACACTCCTTGAAACCAATCCAGATGAATTTGACCGAGATCTCATGGAGCGAATGTTCTTGGACCTATTTATTGCCGGGTCAGATACAACTTCAAGCTCTTTAGAATGGGCTATGGCAGAACTACTTAAAAGTCCTGAAACTATGAAAAAGGTTAAAGAAGAGCTTGCACAAGTCATAGGCCAAGGCAAAGAAATCACTGAAAGAGATGTGGATCAACTTCCTTATTTGCAGTGTGTTGTGAAAGAAACTCTCAGGTTACATCCACCACTTCCAACATTAGTTCCACGAACAGTAGAGCAAGATATCGAGTTTTGTGGATACACAATTCAAAAAGGGTCACAAGTACATGTAAATGTATGGGCAATTATGCGCGACTCAAGCGTTTGGGAGAATCCGTTGGATTTTAAGCCTGAGAGATTTTGGGAATCGAAATTAGATGTCCGAGGTGCCGATTTTGAGTTGCTTCCTTTTGGTTCAGGAAGAAGAATTTGCCCAGGAATGCCCTTGGTAAGAAAGTTGCTTCCAACAATGTTAGGGTCATTGCTAAATTCATTCGATTGGAAGCTTCAAGATGGCATCACACCACAAAATTTAAACATGGACGAAAAGAGTGGTATTGCATTACATAAAGCTCAACCTTTGCTAGCTGTTCCAGTTTAGCTCTGAAAATTGCTATCCATATACGATATATTAAAAATGTGATCATATGTATGTTTACTTATTTATTTATTTATTTATTATTGTAAGCGCTTAGTCACTTTTATCAAGGATTAACTATTTGTTCAAACTGAAACAATTTTTATCTTTTGTTGTTCGAAAAAAACAATTTTCATTAATAATTCAGGATCTTGAATCTTTTTGAGCATAACATCATATCGATGTACATAACAATTAAGTAAACATAAATCAACAAAATTAATTTCACTTTCACCGTAAGAAACCTCATAATTAATTTATTAAAAATGTTTGGATGAATAATAAAAAAAAATTAAATTAAAAAGTATTATTATAATCTAGGAGAACTATTATGACATGAAAGTCAAAGTTAATCAAAGTAATTTGTCTCTAGCAATTTCTTTCTATCCTCTTTAACTAACTTTCACTACCACAACTCATCTCTACCATCTCACATACTCTAAAATTGCCGCTTAACACCATATTCTTATTCTGACCCTCCACCTTTTCCCTTTTTGTTCTTTTCTTGAGATCAAGAATACAATGGCGGCTACAAAAGACATTTTTGTGACATCACAAAAGAGATATATACTACAGTGGAATCAAACGCATCTTTAGATGCACAAACAGTGAGAATTTACGTTGGTAGTTTGGTTACTTACACTTGATCGTCGAGCAAGACATTTAAAAAGCAATGGTAGTTCGGTTTCTACTACACGTGTGATCGTTCCCGACCAGAATTTTCGCAATGACACGCGCGTCATCGCCACTGTGAAGTGTCTGGCGACCAGAATTTCGTGCCTCATGCGGTGTACCGCACTTTTTATGGTGTACCACATACCTGTTTTTGACACTGTTGTAAAAACACTTTGAAAAACGTAATAAAACTTTGGCGAGAATAGATCAAAATGATCTATGGTTGAAACACAAATCAAACCCAGAAAAAGATAAAC
Organism: Nemophila menziesii; assembly: GCA_029959085.1. Taxonomy (NCBI): domain Eukaryota; kingdom Viridiplantae; phylum Streptophyta; class Magnoliopsida; order Boraginales; family Hydrophyllaceae; genus Nemophila; species Nemophila menziesii. The sequence continues at coordinate 790,611 of JARWIR010000064.1, read as the reverse complement.
GCAGAAAGTAAAGAACACAAGGATATATCGTGGTTCAGCAATAATGCCTACATCCACGTTGAAGCCACCCTCAGATGATGCTTCGCACACTATATGAACACGGTTACACTTCAGATCAGTTACAAGAATACAAGAATAGCAACACAAGAGTTTCAGCGTGAAACCCTAAGAATCAATCGAGAAATCTACTCAATCTTCAAGCAATAGGCTTGATCTACACTATTCTAATTAACAATCTTTATAGATTAGATTGTTAATGTTTACAAGAAACCCTAAGTAGTATCTGAAGAACACGAGAGAGAAGAGAGCGAAGAGTCAAAAGACAAGAGAGTAAGTCTGACCAACACTGAAGACCCGAGCCTTTTATATGGCTCTCTAAGGGTTTTAATCTGAGCCGTTCAAAGTGATATTTGATCAACGCGTGAGATTAAGCCTCGTAAGTAAAGCGGTGCAAATAATAACCCGAGAGTTGGCCCAACCCGAAGCTGAAGTGGAATACCAAGTAAGATGCCAACTCAGCTAATTTGACCACGTTTTGACTTTACCAAATTATCAACAATCTCCACCTTAAAGTCAAACCTCTTGCTCCTCTATCATCATAAGCTGTAGCCAAGTGTTCAAGTGTACTCAGCATCATCTGGTTGCTCCAAAATAATTACCTGAAATATAATTACTAAAAACCACAGGTTTAGTAAATAATTTAAACCACAGTAATCAAATTTAACTACTGAATGTTAAGCAAAGCTAAGCAATGCTTAAATTTTGTAACAGTTAACACTTTAGTCCCCATATCAGAAGGATTATCCTCAGTTGGAATTTTGCACAGTTTAATATCCTCAGAACCAAGTCAATTTCTAATAAAATGAAACTTAACATCCACATGTTTGGTTCTCTCATGATAAACAGGATTTTTACTCAAGAATATAGCACTTTGACTGTCACTATATATTGTTACAAAAGACTTAGTAAAATTCAATTCTTTAGTTAACCCATGTAACCAAATACTTTCTTTAAAACAATCACATATAGCAACATATTCAGATTCTGTAGTAGATAATGCAACTAAGGGCTGCAATTGAGATTTCCAAGTAATACAGTTTCTACCAAGTGAGAAACAGTAGGAAGTTGTTGATTTCCTACTATCTCTATCACCAGCAAAATCTGCATCCACATAACCTACTAATTCAAATGGCACATTCCAATTTCCATAACATAATCCAACTTCTAAAGTACTGTTAACATAAGATACAACCCATTTCAAAGCATGCCAATGTTCAAGTCCAGGATTAGACATATATCTACTTAGCAAAGATATTGAATAGGCTAAGTCAGGCCTGGTACTAATCATTGCAAACATAAGTGAACCTATAACATTTGAATAAGGGACATAACTCATTTTCACCTTTTTAGTAACAGTTTTGGGACATTGATTTTTACTAAGGATAAAATGACCAGCTAAAGGCATCTCAACATGCTTACCATCTAAATTACCATATTTTTCAACCAATTTCTGCAGATATGGTTTTTGATGAAGTTTCAGAGAACATACCTTTCTATTTCTTTCAATACAAATACCTAGTATCTTTTTAGCGTGGCCTAGATCCTTCATATCAAACTCAGAACCAAGGTCAGCTTTGAGTTTATTTATTCTCTGCACTGAGTTACTTATTAACAACATATCATCAACATATAGTAGAAGGAACAACATCACATTTGGTTCAAATTTCAGATACAAACAATTGTCATATTCACTCCTTTTAAAACCAAGACTTAAAACAAATGTATCAAATCTTTTATACCATTGTCTAGGGGACTGTTTTAAGCCATATAAGGATTTTTTCAATAAGCATACATAATCAGAATGTTTTGTGTCAACAAATCCTTCAGGTTGATGCATATATATGTTTTCCTCAAGTTCACCATGTAAGAATGCAGTTTTTACATCTAACTGTTCTAATTCCAAGTCATAACATGCAACATATGCAAGCATCATTCTAATGGTTTTAAATTTAACTACAGGAGCAAATATTTCATGAAAGTCAATTCCTTCTCTTTGTGTATATCCCTTAGCTACTAATCTAGCCTTAAACCTAGGTGGATCAGTTTCAGTGATTCCTTCTTTAAGTTTATAAAGCCCCCTACACTCAATGATTTTACAGTCTACTGGTGGTTTAACTAATATCCATGTTTTATTAACATACAAAGAATTCATTTCATCTTTCATAGCTTTAATCCAACTACCTTTAAACTCAGATTTCACAGCTTCATTATAAGATTCAGGTTCAGCCTTACTTACCTCAGAGGCTGCAATTAGAGCTGTATAGACAAGCTCAGCATAAGAGTACCTTGTTGAAGGTTTAGGGTCCCTTTTCTCTCTATCTCTGGTCAGTTGATAATTGGTTAAGCTCTCCTGAAGAGACTCCTGAGGAGTCTCAGTCTCAGTGGTATGCTCAGATTCAGCTGGCTGCTCTGGGTTCTGGACTCCATCAGGGTCATCTTCTGGTGCTGGATCAGGTTGACTTTGGTCAACTTCATCACTTCCAGCAGTTGATAGGGGCTCCACCTCAATTGTGACATTCTCAGGTGTAGTATCTGCCTTATTAGTATCTGTACCTGAAATCACAGATTCATTCTTGCAAGGGAAATTAGTTTCATCAAAAATTACATCTCTACTGATGATAATTTTTAACCCTCTAGAACTTTTATCCCACAATCTATAGCCTTTGGTACCATGCATGGTTTGATAACCTAAGAAAACACATTTAAGTGATCTAGGGTCAAGTTTTCCTTCCCTATTATGAGCATATGCAGCACAACCAAATATACGCAAATCAGATAAATCAGGTTTCTTATTGTTCCAAAGTTCCATGGGACATTTCATATTAATTGATCTATTTGGACTCCTATTTATCAAATAAGTTGCAGTATATAAGGCTTCACCCCAAAAAGATTTAGGCATACCAGATGTAAATAATAGGCATCTAATTTTTTCTAAAAGAGTTCTATTCATTCTTTCAGCTACACCATTTTGTTGTGGTGTTTTTCTAACAGTTCTATGTCTTAATATGCCTCGCAATTTACAAAAGTTATCAAATTCTTCATTGCAAAATTCAAGTCCATTATCAGTTCTAAGTGTTTTAACATGCTTTCCAGTTTGTTTTTCATACAAGATAAGCCAATCTTTTATAGTTTCAAAAGTATCACTTTTATTTTTCAACAAAAAAGTCCAAACACGCCTAGAATAATCATCTACGAGGGACAGGAAATATTTTCTGCCCCCATGTGTTTCATACTTATCAGGACCCCACAAATCAGCATGTATATATTCAAGAATAGACTTAGACATATGAATACCCACATTGAATTTCATTCTATGTTGTTTAGCTAACACACAAGGCTCGCAAAAAGAAAGATTAGAGATAGTATCCTTACCAAACATTCCATCCTTACTTAGCACATTTAAGCCTAATTGGCTCATATGGCCAAGCCTTAAGTGCCACTTAATAGTAGCTGCATTATCAGTGTTAGTACTAACAGCATTCATATCATTTTTGATACAAGTACCATCAAGAATATATAAACCAGATATTTTCTTACCACATAATACAAGTTTATCATGTTTAAACACATTAATCACACCATTTGAAACTTTATACACACAACCCAGATCATCTAAAACACCTAAAGAAATAAGGTTTCTTTTTAGGTCAGGAATCCACCTAACATCAGTAAGGGTCACATTTTTTCCATTGTTAAGTCTCAAATTGATTTTACCAATACCAGCTACCTGACATGTATTATTATTGCCCATATAAACAGTTTCAACATTTGATTCAACTAAGTCCACAAACCAGTCCTTATTGGGGCTCATGTGAAAAGTACATCCAGAATCTAAAATCCAATTAGACTTACAGGCAATGTCTGAAACATTCAATACCTCACAAGTATCATAAGATCTTATGGGGCATACATGCAATATTGGTTTCATTGTTACTATTGTTATTTTTGTTCTTAAGCGCATAGCAATTCTTTTTAATATGGCCAGGTTTTCCACAGTGATAACATTTACGAGTTTCTTTATTCTTGTTTCCTTTAAACTTTTTCTTATTCTTATTGTTTTTAGCATGCTCATGGTTTTCAATTTTATGATTCACAAACAGATTATTTCCTACTCGCTTATTGTTTTTTAATTCAAGTTCCCTAGTTTTCAGAGAGGCAACAATTTGATCAAAGGTAGGAATCACAGTAGAGTATTGAAAAGCATCTTTCACAACTTGATAAGAATCAGGAATAGCATTTAAAAGGATCATACATTTAGAAGTCTCATCTAAGGCCATATCAGAACCCTTTAAAACAAGATTAAGTTTAAGAAACTCATCGACATTTTCATCAATAGTTTTTGAAGAATCCATTTTATACGAAAATAAATTTCCTTTCAAGAAAGCCAAGTTGGGAGCAGATTGAGAAGAGTAAAGAGTTTCTAACTTACCCCATAATTCAAGTGCAGTATCTGCTCCATCTACCTTTCGTATCACGTTATCAGAAAGATTTAAGAACAGCAAATTATAAGCTTCTTCTCGTATTTCATTTGTTCTTTTCAGAGATTCTTCGGACCATTTTTCAAGATCAGGCTCAAGAGCATTTATGACCTTGTTATGTGAAAGTAACACTCGCATTTTCTTCTTCCATACACTGAAATCACCCTTTCCATCGAACACCGATACTTCTAGCCTGGTTGTTGCCATTTCTTAATATATCTGTATACAAGAAACACAAGGCACAACACATGCAACAGCTATTAGGGTTAGTATAAATCGAAAAAAACCCTAGAAAAATTTATTCAAGGATTTTTAAGTTTCGAAAAACCCTAAAGAATATTAGATCTGTGAGTTACAATACAAGATAAAGAAATTGTATTGTTGGAAAAGATTTTCAGAAAAATTTAAGACGCCAAAACACAGATCTGTATAGGTTAGAAACAAATCTTTTCACAAAACGTTTTTAGAGTTCAATCGAACAAGGCTCTGATACCACTGTTGTAAAAACACTTTGAAAAACGTAATAAAACTTTGGCGAGAATAGATCAAAATGATCTATGGTTGAAACACAAATCAAACCCAGAAAAAGATAAACGCAGAAAGTAAAGAACACAAGGATATATCGTGGTTCAGCAATAATGCCTACATCCACGTTGAAGCCACCCTCAGATGATGCTTCGCACACTATATGAACACGGTTACACTTCAGATCAGTTACAAGAATACAAGAATAGCAACACAAGAGTTTCAGCGTGAAACCCTAAGAATCAATCGAGAAATCTACTCAATCTTCAAGCAATAGGCTTGATCTACACTATTCTAATTAACAATCTTTATAGATTAGATTGTTAATGTTTACAAGAAACCCTAAGTAGTATCTGAAGAACACGAGAGAGAAGAGAGCGAAGAGTCAAAAGACAAGAGAGTAAGTCTGACCAACACTGAAGACCCGAGCCTTTTATATGGCTCTCTAAGGGTTTTAATCTGAGCCGTTCAAAGTGATATTTGATCAACGCGTGAGATTAAGCCTCGTAAGTAAAGCGGTGCAAATAATAACCCGAGAGTTGGCCCAACCCGAAGCTGAAGTGGAATACCAAGTAAGATGCCAACTCAGCTAATTTGACCACGTTTTGACTTTACCAAATTATCAACAGACACACTAAAAATAATTTTCTTTTTTGTATGAATAGAAGTTAGAAATAAATCATGATTAATTCAACTAGCTAATTTATAAAACATGTTTCAAATATGAAACTTATACGATTTAAGAGATATAATACTAATTTTAGTTTAAACGAGATTCGGAAAATATTAAAACAAGACTAAAAAAACGTTAGGCCAACAATCTCCCTCTTTTCGATGTTTGACAAATCGAAATACACAAGTTTGCCAGTAAAGAGTTTTTAAATAATATTTTCTTTCAAAAATGATTTCGGGTAATTTATACGAGTTAAAGATCGGTAAATGGAGTAACTCCCCTTCACTCTATGCATTAAACATTTTTTATCTAAGTAAAAACATTTTGATTCAAATCTTTTAACACCCCCTTACGAAGTGCATAAAAACACGGTTACACATTTGTGTCAAAGATATTTCTTAAAAGATTATATAAAAAAGTGTAAAGTAATATCTTTGATCATTCTCCCCCTTGTCAAATAAAAAAAGAAACAACGGACTAGTTTGAAAGGAGTAGTAAAAAATTTGGACAAAAACACAAGTTTCCAAATTCGAGGGACTTAGGTGCAAATGTTCAAAGTTGACGAATTCCTAATTGTAATTTTCCAAATCTTAGGGACTAATAAGGTAATTTCAAAAATAAAGGAATTAAAACACCAATTTTATTAAGTATAAGAGGGCATAAGGTCAAATTTAAATATTTAAGGGACCTAAGGACAGTTTTCCAAAGACGAGGGGCTACATAGCAAAATTTTCAATTTAGGGGATCCTAGTGTAATTTTTTAAAGAAGAGGGACTAATATGCGATTTACTAAGAATGAAGGGCTAAGGTGCAGTTTTCTACAAAAGTATGGACAAGATGCAATTTTTAAAATAAAGGACTAAAAATGCAATTATTCCAACTATGAGAGACGAATGTGCAAATCAACTTATAAATAGAAGATAAACATTAGATGGTATACTGAGTGGTATATATATTACTCATTTAGTGACAAGAACTTTCCATAGTTTATATCACTACTACTTTGTGATATATCATTACTTTCCATAGTATATATCATTACTTTGTATTGTCATACATTAGGAAGTCTCCACTTCCATGCAAACCGGTGCTACACAAAGAATATCACCATTGATAGTTATAGTTGACATTCAGCTCGGTCATGACCTACGGTCAAATAAAGGGTTTGGGTCAATTCTGATTATAACTTAATCAAACGAATTTAATACAAATGATATGATATCATTGATAAGTCAGTTGTGGAAGCTTCGGTGAGGATGCCATTAACCAATTATTATAAAAAAAAATAGAATAAATATATCCACCCCTGAAGTATATCTGATTTGACAGTTTGCCTTCCACTAAATTTTTTGCTACTGGGATGTCCCTTAAATTTCATTTTCGTGACTGGATGCCCCTTAAACTTTATTTTCGTGACTGGATGCCCCTTAAACTTCATTTTCGTACCTGGATAGCCCTTAAGATTCATTTCCGTAACTCTGGTGAGATTAAATGGCGTCTATTTCGTTATGGAGTAAGTGGCCCCTTAACATATGGCCATTTAAATATAAAAATTAATTATGTTAAATATCACGAAAGGGGCATCAAGTATGGGGGTCTGTTTACATTTTTGTGATATTTAAATGGGGCCTATTTCGTTAAAGGGCATTCAGTCACGAAAGGGGCATCCAGTCACAAAAAATCTAGTGGAGGGCAAACTGTTAAAACATGTATACTTCAAGGGGTAATGGAGGCATTTACTCAAAAAAATAAAACCGTACATTTTAAGAAAATAAAATACCAAGTAATATACCAATGTAGGATTTGTATACAATGTATAGATCATCATTGTGAATCTGTTTATTATTAAGTGACAGATCATCTAACAATATGTCATGGTGTAACCTATTAGTTATCATTAGATTAAAATGTTTAATTTATTATAATTCAACAATATGTTATCAAGCGGTTTTCATCAAATATATTTGAGATATTTTTTATTATTCAAAATTAAACTTTTCGAATTGCTACTGGATTACGAATATAATGTACAAATGGATGCTAACGCGGTTAGCAGGGAAAAACGATCACACCTTAGTGGAGCGGGGTCGAGGAATTATTCCGGACTTGAAATGTTCTTCATGAGGTATATATTTTCTGCTAAAATAAATTTGTATTGCTTATTAAGATTTTTTAGGACAATGACTAGACATTGGAATGCAGCATGGAAGGTTGAAGATACCCTCATCGTCTTTGGTGGTCACCGATGATGACACCTAGCAGCAGATCCCAATTTCATCTTCAGGAGGATTTTTTGAGCATGTCGACTATAACGACAAGAAAAGGGAGTGGATGACCCAAAAATACGAGAAGGACGACGTGAGCATTTCTATATCAAAATTATTATTTAAAAAAGGTTTGATATGTTAAAGTTTAAAATGTATTTATTTAATGTTAAGGTTGAGCTTCGGTTCATGATGAAAGAGAAAGTCACCTAGTCCAAGTCGTGGTCCGAGTCATCTGCATCTTTATCGTCCACTCCTACTTTGACGCTGAAGGAGCAGGTAGATACTATGAAGGAAGCCACCAAGAAAGGGATGAGACCGACGTCTAGGAGTTGGACATCCGGAATGGGACCACCTCCCAAGACTAGACGCACTACCAGACATTTTTCGACACGTGAGTAGGATGAATAATTAAACGGGATACTTGCCACACTGACTGAATTTATCGTTTCACAAGGTCATCTGTTGTACACTCCTGCAGCGGTTAATCCACCAGTTCAAATATTGGCACCGACTCCCCTAATTTTACGATGACCAACTTGAGCGGTGTACTAGCATTTGTTAATGAGCTAAGGGCAAGACAAAACTTCCCACTTTCACTTTAAGCAAGCTACCAATCCTCCAACAGGCCCCTTTCCCTCTGGAAATCAACAAGGCGCGTCTGGTTGCCGACAGATTGAAAACGAATGAGTTGAAGATGAACAAGAAGAAGATGACACACGTTTGTATGATCTTTAGTTTGTTATAGTTTTAATATATTTATAATGTGTCAAACTTATTTTTTATTTCAACTGAGGTTATTTTTTAATCTGACTTTTGTTAAGATCTATTAATATTATTTGTTTCGGTTATAATTAATTTATGCTCTATTTTATCGATTTTAAGAGTTTAGAAGCAAAATAGAAATATAAACTAAATTTTGTAAAAAATAATTTTTAAATTTAATAAAATTTAATTTTAAAAGAAAAATCATTAGCGACAATTTTTTTATCTAGAGAGTCATAATTCCACTTTTATAAATCGGAAACATTTACCAAACAGATTTGGAAATCAACTTAAGAGAGTCACCACACGCAATTGGCTAGGATTCTGAGGGATCCCTTTGATTTTATGATACTACTTGAAATCAGGAGCGCGTGAGAGGTGATGGTTCATGAATGCGCTTAATTTTTCAGCATTTATCTTGATCAAGTTGTTGTAATATCACTTGGGAGAGGTCTCTAGCGTTGAATAAAACCCCCTTTCTATCCAAGACGGATTTAGGGAGATTGTAGAATCCCGAAGAGTGATAAATTACCAATTCGCCTTTATATAACGTATAATTTCGAAACTAGTGAGGATTACTAGCAACTCCCAAACTACCTTCTCATCTTATCATCTTCGTAATATTTGAAATTCAGCCCTTAGTTTATTTAATTATCAAATGTAGTTTAATATTATTTCATTTTGCTCCTTTACATGAAAAAAAAACTAATATCTTTTCTTTTTTATGTACTTGCAACTCAACCCCTATACACTTCTTAAAATACATTAACCTCATAGTCCCTGTGGAGAACGATAACCCCCCTCTTACTTATCATTTTTTATTACTTGTTAGTGATCTTTACACTTGCGGGTAGTAGCTCCCTCGAGTGTTGACTTATCTATCACTCCTTTGGGGCGACAACATTTATACTAGGGAAATAGGTTATCATGCTATTACTTCACTTTATGATGAGAAATCAGCAAAAGCTTATTCATCAGTTACCTTTAAGGACCCCCAAGATCTGGAGAATGGTGTTGCATGCGAAACCCCCTACGAAGACTAGTGCCTTCATTTGAAATGCTGCAATGATGTTACCACATGTGGCACAACATTCTACAAATAGAAATGCTCGATTTCTCAAAGGTGAAATTCCAAAATCACTCGATGAAACATCTAACATATCTTATTAGTGCCTTGATAGTAATGATATATGGAATGATGAGTTCACGCATGATTAGGTGGCTATCAAGAAGAAGGTGATTTTGAAACTAGAATCTTTCTGGTGATCAAGGAAGCTACTAAGGAGGGATTCGTGCAGGAGATCATTTAAGGCATTTAACTATATCACTATTTTGTGCATTTCGGTTGCTAGAATTAAAACCCTCTTTGAGAAAACCAAGCGGAACACAAAAGTTATTATCATTGAGGGGGGCAGTCTTATGAAAAATTATTTGGATGAGATTGATTTAAGATAAGGATAATGGCGTACCTGTAACGAGACAATTTGTAGAGGTTATTAATAACGTTCCTTTGGGAGACTCGTTGTCCCCATCTAAATATATTTTGTTATACTTCCTTTGTAGATGGCATTGAGATTACTTGAATTGTGATCATTGGTGAAGACTCTTCCAGCAAACATGTTATCTCTGAAGGCAACAAGTTGTGGTATGGTTCGGTTATCGAAGCTAAGTAGCGACAAGTCTATTGGTCTGCAAAACTGCCGATTCTTTCAAGGATGGGTATGACTCATACGGATTGCCTTGAGGTTGTCCAAGGCCTAAAATGTACATCAAAAAGTAGTTGGAAGACTTAATCTCTTATAAAAAATATTAGACACTACCTCTCGTGTAGATTTTATATATCTTCATTCAGCATGTCCCTAGATCTAGGAATGAGGAGGAAGGTTTCTTAGCTAGATGTTTAATATGTGATATTTTTTCAGATAATTGGTTTCTATACCCAATTAAAAATTCTAGGCTGACCCGTTAACGATCCAAAATCGGTTAAACTGTTTGTGACTAATCTCTTTTTGTTTTAATATTATTGTCCTCTAAAAAACTAGATTATTATAAATTAATTGTAGTAGTACACGTCAATATTCTAAATAGATGGAGAAATAAAAATAAAGTAAGGTTTACAATACGGCACTTGTGAATATTCAAGTGCAGAGAGAAAGATATATTAAACAATACTGGAAAACAATAGATTTAAGTGTGTGCCACATTGTAGACATGACAAAAGATAAAAGGGGCAATTATAAACTAAGGCCCAAGCAACATTGACTTAATAAAATAAGGCCTACCCCAAAAATACTAGTTGAAACCCAACTAAAGAGATGAAAAAAGACCAAAAACCCACCCCTACCTCTCTTATATACACTAAACCCATTTGACCCAAAACAAAAGTCCCATATAGGGTTTGTGCAAACCCTCTCTCTGCACCCAGCCGCCCCTCCCTCTTTCTTCTTCACCCCACCCCACCGATGCCCACCTTCCCCCCACCCCTGCTACTGTAAAACCGCCACCACCACCCACCTTCTCCCCTTCTCCCTGCTACTGTAAAACAGCCACCACCACGCAGCTGTAATGCGAAGCCACCACGACCAGAACGCTGCACCACCACCACCACGCAGCTGTAATGCGAAGCCACCACGAGATCCACCACCATGCTGCCGCTGTGAAGCCCCATAAACCCGCTGCTGTGGAGCGCCGTGAAGCACCGTAAAACCGCCGCTGTGGAGCACCAGAAAACGCAGCTGTGACGGGGCTGTGAATGCGATTTCCGATCTGTTCCTCCAGCGCAGCGCATCTCCTCCAGCGTTTCCGATCTGCTCCTCCAGCGTTTCAGATCTGCTCCATACCACTCCACTCTGCTGCAGTCCAAGCCTTCACCGCCGTGCACCGCTTCTACCCTGTGACCAGAACCCACCATTGCCGCTGCTGTGAAGATCCAGCCCACCAGAAGGAAGCCGAGATCCACACCGCCTCTGCAGCACAGCACCACCTCCACACCGCCTCTGCATCACGAGATCTCCTCCGCCAGGTCTCGACCTGTAGGTTAGTTTTTTTATTTTTTTTATTTTGTTGTTCTACCCTAGGGTTTCAATATAACGGTTCTTTGATATTTCTTATTTGCAGGTGTTCAGTCCCTGTGTTACAGACTATTTGGGTACAGCCTTTGGTGGTATCAATTGGTTTGTAAGATGGAATGAATTAGGATAGGCTACTAGGGTACAGTCTTCTCACGTGTTTGGACAATTTGTTCATTTCCTTGTCGATGGGATGCCTTAGCTTTTGCAATGTAAAATCCATTGGGGTATGGCCTATTGGGGTACAGACCATGTGGTTTGGGCTTGGGTGTGGTTGGGTTTTGTGTGTTAATTTGAATAAATTGGTGCTTAGGTACAGACCTAGGGGTACAATATTGTACTTAATGGGCTTAGGTACAGCCACTAAGGTGCAGACTTGGACATAAATGGACATGGATATATGAATTTTGACAGAACCGGGGCTTAGACGAACTCTGGTACAGCCCTTAAAGTATTTGGACCTTATAAAAAAAATTCACACAACTTAAAAAAAAACAAAAATCCAATATAGGTCTGTACCTATAGGTATGGACCCATTCGCTAAAAACTAAAGAATAGAAAAATTAAAAAACGAATTTCTGAAAAAAAAAAAAAGGAAAAGGGTAAAGTTGGAAAAAATCCAACTAAAATTTGAAATTAGGCTTTAAATAGAAGTAATTTACTGTAGGGCCTTAAAAAATAATATGGGAGTTAGTTAGGCCTCAATTTGTGGATTCCTCAAGATAAAATCAAATGCTAATGAAATGGTCAAACAACGTTCATAGTAACAAGAACATCTTTTGTACATCACAAGTGGTTATTTGTCTTTACTCGATAAAAAGAAAGATTATAAATTATAGTATATTCTACCTCCCTCATTGATGTTCAACTAATAAAGCTCATCCCCTGAGTTTTATAAACTAGTAGTTTAAAGTGCTTGGATTTTTTTCTTTTTTGTTACATAGGAGAGAGCTATTTTGGACTCGGAGTTATTGACTCAGTTTGAACCTGCACTACTATATTGGATGATCAAGGTCCTCGTCAATGAGCTAATCCCAACTGGTTAAAGTGATTGGATTTTACAATGATCATACTTTAGATAAATTTAATCGACAATCCGAAATCAGAGAGTTACCCAAGGTAAATTCAGCCTTGAGTGTAATATTATTCTCCTTCCCGAAGACATAGAAATTAAAGACTTAAAGCCTACTTTCCTTGGATGCATAATAATAAATTTTAATAATATACGACTGATATAAAATATTTGTTAGAAGCATACTGAAAAAGACTAAAGAGCAGTTGCAGATATGAAATAACCAGGAAGCAAGAAGGTCAAGATTGTCGTGTTGAAATATAATATAATAATCAACATTATGAGTATATAAATAAAAGGAAGTGAGAGTAGTCCTCATTCATTCATCTCATTAACTCAACAATTCTTTTACTATTTCATATACTACTAAATAACCATGGATTACATAACCATTGTGCTCACAGCGTTGTTAGGATTAACGTTGTTTCATGGTCTCAACACTTTATTTTCTAGAAAACCAAAAAATCTTCCACCGGGACCTCATCCTTTACCGATCATCGGCAACCTTCACATGATCGGAGAGCATTTTCAGAAGTCAATAGCTGAACTTTCAAAAACATATGGTCCAATTATGAGCTTAAAGCTAGGTCTACTTAACACAATAGTAATATCTTCACCAGCCATGGCAAAAGAAATCCTACAAAAACAAGATAAACTCTTCTCGAGCAGATGGATGCCCAACGCAATGCACGCTCACGATCACAACAAGCACTCAGTTGTTTTCCTACCATTCGCACCACGATGGAGAAACATCCGAAAAGCCATGACTTCAAGCATATTCTCTGGCACCAAGGTTGAAGCTAGCCAACACATACGCACTACCAAGGTTCACGAGCTTATTGAATATTGTCGAAAACACAGTTTAAAGGGTGAGGCTGTCCCTATAGATTTAGCAGCTTTCATGACCACTTTAAATGTTATGAGCAACATCATTTTCTCTAAGAACGTAATGACTCCAGATACAGACTCCATGAAAGATATGAGAGAGGCCATGTGGAACATAGCAATTGAGTCAGGTGCCCCCAACTTGTCGGATTTCTTCCCATTTATTAAGTTTGATCTTCAAGGTATTCAACGTCGCTTGAAAATTCATTTTAGCAAGGTGTTAGATATTTTTATTAGCATCATCGATGAACGTTTGGAACAAAGAAAATTGGGATCAGGTGCTGGAAATAAGGGTGATGATGCTCTTGATTATCTTCTCACACTCCTTGAAACCAATCCAGATGAATTTGACCGAGATCTCATGGAGCGAATGTTCTTGGACCTATTTATTGCCCGGTCAGATACAACTTCAAGCTCTTTAGAATGGGCTATGGCAGAACTACTTAAAAGTCCTGAAACTATGAAAAAGGTTAAAGAAGAGCTTGCGCAAGTCATAGGCCAAGGCAAAGAAATCACTGAAAGAGATGTGGATCAACTTCCTTATTTGCAGTGTGTTGTGAAAGAAACTCTCAGGTTACATCCACCACTTCCAACATTAGTTCCACGAACAGTAGAGCAAGATATCGAGTTTTGTGGATACACAATTCAAAAAGGGTCACAAGTACATGTAAATGTATGGGCAATTATGCGCGACTCAAGCGTTTGGGAGAATCCGTTGGATTTTAAGCCTGAGAGATTTTGGGAATCGAAATTAGATGTCCGAGGTGCCGATTTTGAGTTGCTTCCTTTTGGTTCAGGAAGAAGAATTTGCCCAGGAATGCCCTTGGTAAGAAAGTTGCTTCCAACAATGTTAGGGTCATTGCTAAATTCATTCGATTGGAAGCTTCAAGATGGCATCACACCACAAAATTTAAACATGGACGAAAAGAGTGGTATTGCATTACATAAAGCTCAACCTTTGCTAGCTGTTCCAGTTTCGCTCTGAAAATTGGTATCTATGTACGTAAATTAAAAACGTGATCATGTGTATGTTTATTTGTTTATTTGTTTATTTATTTATTATTATAATTAAGCTCTTAGTCACTTTTATCAAGGAATGTCTATTTGTTCAAACTGAAACAATCAATAATTCAGGATCTTGAGTCTTTTTTAGCATAACGCCATATCGATCTACATAACAATTAAGTGAACATAAATCAAAAAATTTGATTTTGTTTTCACATTAAAGAAACCTCATAATTAATTTATTGAAAATGTGCGGGTGGATAATAAAACATAATTAAATTAAAAATTATTATTATAATCTAGGAGGAATATCAATACAGTCAAAGTTAATCAAAATACCTCTCTTTTCTCTAACAAATTCTTTTTCTCCTCTTTAACTCACTTTCTCCACTAAAACTCATCTCTACCACCTCATATATTCTAAAATTGCCGCTTAACACCTCATTCTGACCCTCCGCTTCTTCTTTTCTTGAGATCAAGACATGTCTTCGTGGGTGAACGAAGAACAAGTCGCCATATATGGGATATCAACCGCGACGTTGAACGTCCTGAGAGATGGGATCTCAAACGCGACGATAATTTTTGTCGCGTCTAACTGTCCAATTTAAGAATTCTTATAGTCGACGACAATTTCGACGCAGATAAGGAAAATTCAGTTTTCGAGGCCAAACCTTTGCTCGTGTGCCTTTGCTCGTGTGCCTTTCCACGTGGTTGTTCACCTTGTTACCCGCGACTATATTTGCAAACAATTGATGACACACGTCGTCGCTACTAAGATTTAGCTATAAAACGGTCGACTCTCTCCAATTTAGCCATAACCACTCAAAGGCAAAAAGAAAATATCAGAGCTCTAAAGCTTCAGACAACCAATTCTGAGCTTTATAGAATCCATTCCTTCATCGCGCAGGTATCAGATCTTTCCAACAAACATTTATTTCATGGTTTTTAATAAATTTCCTTAACAATTAATCCTAACGTTAATTTTTTCTTTTATTTCGTCTCTTTGTGTTGGTATTTTTATATTAGAAAGGAGAAAAATAGAAATGGATTTAAAAATAGTAAGGGAAATGATTTTGTAAAGAAATGGACGGAAGAATGGTTTTAAATGAGGAGAACTTTTATTAAAAGAAGTGAGTGTTATACAAAGCTTTTCTTTATGCCTCAATTGATGCCTTACAAATGAGTTGGTGTCCTATTTATACTATTACAAGGTCGGTGTAACAATATCTAGAGTATTCTACAACTTATCTACTACTAATAATAAGATTTTTCTAGAGTTTCACTCTTTAATAAAAAATAGTAGTAAGATTTGTCTAGACTCTTCATTAGTAAGATGTTTCTAAATTAATTTAGAAAATAGCATTAATTTTAACACTCCCCTTTGAAGCTCATTTTCGTAATTCCGAGCATTTCTTGTAGTGTCTCGAATTTCGGTCATGAAAGTGCTTTCGTAAAAATATCTGCGAGTTGTTCTTCTGTCCTTATGTATTGAAGTTCAATTTGTCCTTCATTAGACGCTTCTCGAAAAAAGTGATATTTGATAGCAATGTGTTTAGTCCGACTATGATGGACGGGATTCTTTGCCATTGCTATTGTCGACTTGTTGTCGCAGGAGATTTTTGTTGGTGTTTTTTGATGTTCTCCCATGTCTTTAAGTATTTGTCTAAGCCATATTGCCTGACTTGTTGTTAGTGTTGCTGCCACATTTTCCGCTTCTGCTGAGGATTGTGCCACGCAGTCTTGTTTTTTTGATGACCATGAGAATATTCCTGATCCGAGTGAGAATGTATAGCCTGAGGTACTCTTCATATCATCTACCGATCCAACCCAATCGCTGTCTGTGTAGCCAGTCAATCTCGAGTACTGCGAGGCTCGTACCAAATACCATAGTCCTTTGTACCTTGCAAGTATCTTAATATTCTTTTTCCTGCTCCATAGTGGACTTGACTTGGACTATGCATGAATCTAGATAGTAGACTCGTAGCTTACATGATATCTGGTCTCGTAGCTGTAAGGTATAGCAAACTTCCTATGATACTTCTGTATATTGATGGATCTATCTTAATCGAGCCATCTTCTTTGGTTAGTTTTTCGTTAGTGACCAGTGGAGTAGCAACAGTCTTGCACCCGTGCATCTTGAACTTCTTTAGTAAAGTCTCTGTATATTTCTTCTGTGATATGAATATTCCTTTCATATCTTGTCTCACCTCAATGCCGAGAAAGTAGTGCATTAATCCGAGTTCTGTCATCTCGAAGGTTTTCATCATGTCTTCTTTGAATTCCATGATCATTTTTTCATTGTTTCCTGTATAGATGAGATCATCTACATAAAAAGAGACAATGAGTCTGTTATCATTACCTTGGTTTTTAATGTAGAGAGTAGGCTCGTTATGACTTCTCTTAAATCCTCTATCAATGAAGTAATTGGCGATTCGACTGTACCATGCCCGAGGAGCTTGCTTGAGTTCGTATAATGCTTTTTGTAGTCTTAGAACTCGATCTTCTTGGCCTTTCTCTATGAAACCTTGAGGTTGCTCGACATATATCTCTTCTTCTAGGTAGCCATTGAGAAACGCTGATTTTACATCTAGTTGATATATCTTCCATTTTTTTGAGCAGTTAATGCAATAAGTGCTCTTATTGTGTCTAAGCGTGCAACTGGAGCAAATGTCTCGTTGTAGTCAATACCTGGTAGTTGTGAGTACCCTTTAGCAACTAGTCTTGCCTTATGTTTTTGGACTGAGCCATCTGGGTTGAGTTTTGTCTTGTAGACCCACTTGACTCCGATGACTTCTTTGTTGGTTGGTCGATCTACCAACTCCCATGTTTTATTTTTCTCGATCATTTTGATCTCTTCTTCCATTGCATTTACCCATTCTTTTTGTTTTGATATAGCTTCAAAACTTTCGGTTTCCAAAGTGACCTTGTCTTGCCTGGTGTTTCTGGAGATGACTCATCATCACTGGATGAAGATGAAGATGATCTTGGAGTTCTTGGTGATATAGGTTCTTGAGTATTTTGTGGACCTTTTCCTTCGGTATTATCCATGTTGCGCACCCTTGGTACCATTATAGTTTGTCGTTCCACCTTTCATTCATCCCAATTCCATTTTGAATTTTCGTCGAACTCGACATCACGGCTGACTATAAGTTTCTTTGTTTTGATATTATAGATTCTATAGCCTTTTGATTCTGAGCTATAGCCGAGGAATATTCCTTTTTCTGTCTTCTCTTCTAGTTTATGTCATTTTTCTTTCGGGATATGCACGTAGCAGATGCTTCCGAAGACTCTAAGATGTTGTGCTGACGGCTTCCTTCCACTCCATGCTTCAATTGGAGTTTTATTTTGTACAACCTTTGTGGGAGTCTGTTGAGAAGGTAGACTACAGTGTATACTCTTATGCCCAAAATTTCTTTGGCATTCCTTTCTCTGCTAGCATAGTCCTTGCCATCTCCATGACTGTTCTGTTCTTCCTTTCTGACACACCATTCTGTTCTGGAGCGTAGCCGACAGTTAGTTGGTGTTTGACTCCTTCATCGTCACAAAATTTGTTGAACTCCTTTGAGGTATACTCCTTTCCTCGATCACTTCGAATGACTTTGATTCGTCGACCATATTGATTTTCGACAAGATTCTTAAATTTCTTGAAAATACTGAATACTTGTAACTTTTCTCGCATGAAGTATACCCAAGTCATTCTAGTATAGTCATCAATGAAAAGGATGAAGTACCTGTTATTTTCAAATGTTGGAGTCCTCATTGGTCTGCATACGTTTGTATGGATTAGCTCTAGCACGTG
Organism: Nemophila menziesii; assembly: GCA_029959085.1. Lineage (NCBI taxonomy): Eukaryota > Viridiplantae > Streptophyta > Magnoliopsida > Boraginales > Hydrophyllaceae > Nemophila > Nemophila menziesii. Next base: position 772,017 of record JARWIR010000064.1, on the reverse strand, counting down.
TTTGGCTCTCCATGCTTTGCCTGAAGGGAATGATTTTCTGTGTTGTTTTCCTTCTAGGCATCTCTCGCACACGTCATCATTTACTTGGATGGCTGGTAGATTTTTCATCATATTCTTCTGATGAAGAATCCTTTAATCCATGAAAATTGAAGTGCCCGAACCTTCGGTGCCATAGCCATGATTAGTCTTCTTGAGCTTTCATGGCCGTTTCAACATACTTCCATTGGATAGGAAAATTTCTCTGTTGCTGCATTTTTACTACAGCTATTTCTTGATTTTTATTTTTATTATCATATATCGTGCACGAGTTATCTTTAAATAAGAGTTTATATCCTCTTTCCATCATTTGACCCACACTTAATAGATTCGTATCTAGTTTGGGGACCAACAGTACATCATGGATTAGTCGCATACCTTTTTGCGTATTGACCGTGATTGTACCTTTGCCTTCGACCTTCACCAGATCTCTATTTCCAAGATTGACTTGAGATTTGACCGATTTGTCTATGTCTCGAAAGATTTTTTCGTCACCGGTCATGTGGTTGCTGCAGCCGCTATCAATATACCAGGTGACATTTTTCTCTTCTGTAACAGCATGACATGCATAGAATAGGTTGTCTTCATCTTTATTTTCTTCGGAGAAGTTAGCCTGGTGCTTTTGTTTGGACCGACAATCTTTCTCCAAATGACCAAATTTTTGCAACTCTTGCATTGTGGTTTTCCACGAAACCAACAATCTTTTTCAAGATGATTAGTTTTCTTACAGATACGACATGGTGAATATTTTCTTGATCTTTGATTAGATTCACCATTTTCTCTATTTTTAGAATTTTCTCCAAATTTTCTCCCCTCATTTTTAGAATTTTGAGACCTTACGTTGAGTTTAGACTGAAATGCGTTTTCCATGGATTCATTTTCACGCATACTTAGTCTTTTTTCGTAAACTTCTAGAGAACCTACCAACTCTGTTACTGACAGAGTGGCTATATCCTTAGTTTCTTCAGTAGTAGTTACTATCGGATCATATTTAGCTGGAAGAGTTATTAATATTTTTTCTACGACCCTTTTATCGGTTATATCATCTCCATAGGCTCTTAACTGATTAACTATTTCTCGTAATTTAGTGTAGTAATTTTTTATGGTCTCGGATTCTTTCATTTTCATATTTTCTAATTCCCTTCTTAGAGTTTGAAGTTTAATATTGCGTACCTTTACGTTTCCTTGAAACTCCTCTTTTAACGTATCCCAATCTTGCTTCGCCGTAGTAGCACTGCTAATTCTTGGGAACAATGACTCCGCCATAGCCATTTGTATGCTGTAAAGCGCCAAATTATCTTTCTCCATCTTCTTAGTTAATTTTTCTTTCTCCGCTGCAGATATAGTTGACGTATTTTTAGGAACAGTATATCCCTTGTCAACAATATCCCATAAACTCTGGGACATGAAGTATGTCCTCATCTTGATTGCCCAATAGTCGTAATTTTCTCCCGAAAAAACCGGGATCGGAATTTGGGTATTGCTTAAGAGAGTAGCCATGAGAATATTGTATAGTAGAGATATTTTTGCGGAAGCTAGTTATCGCCTAGTTAATAACCGGACGTGACTGTGATACCACTTGTTGGTATTTTTATATTAGAAAGGAGAAAAATAGAAATGGATTTAAAAATAGGAAGGGAAATAATTTTGTAAAAAAATGGACGGAAGAATGGTTTTAAATGAGGAAAACTTTTATTAAAAGAAGTGAGTTTTATACAAAGCTTTTCTTTATGGCTCAAGTGATGACTTACAAATGAGTTGGTGTCCTATTTATATTATTACAAGGTCGGTGTAATAATATCTAGAGTATTCTACAACTTATCTACTACTAATAATAAGACTCTTCTAGAGTCTTCACTCTTTAATAAAAAATAGTAGTAAGATTTGTCTAGACTCTTCATTAGTAAGATGTTTCTAAATTAATTTAGAAAATAGCATTAATTTTAGAGATAATTGCTAGTTAAGTCCAAAACCCAACAAATCCTATCTTTAAAGGTCCGGTCTAAAAGTTTGGATTAATAAGGTCCAAAATAATTTTTTAGACTATATAATATACCTAATATAACCTTATAAATTATAATAAAAAATTTAAATAAACAAAAAGTATTCAACCAAAACGTTAAACAATGGAACATATATTCCTACTCATTTCTTTACCATCACATTAAAACAAAAAACAAAAACAAAAAAAAAGTCTGCCACTGATCTCCACCATCTTCAACCTTCGATCTCCACCATCTTCAACACAGAGCCCATCATCTTCAACAAAGAGCCCTTCGATCTCCGCCACTGATCTCCACCATCTTCAACACAGAGTCCACCATCTTCAATCAGCCCACCATCTTCACAGTCGCCTTCCCATTTCTTCACAGTCGCCTTCCCTCCAAAGCTCCTGGAACAGGGAAACCGCAGCCATTCTCCTCCATTTTCAATACAGGGCTTGGCCCACCAATGAAACATAAAAACCTGGCTCTCATATGTATTCAAATAAAAACATCTCTTCACAGGAATATTCGAGCAAACAAACAAAAAAGAAATCTCTCGCCTTCCCATTTCTTCACACTCGCCTTCCCACCAAAGCTCCTGCACAAGAAAAACGCCGTTAGGGACAATTCTCCTCCATCATCATCATTAATCAAAGAATCCAAATTAAGGTAAAAATTAATTTTTACCATTGAAACTTTTGATGGGCTGTTAGTACCGCAATTCGCTCCCGGAATGATTGGAACATTTTAGTAGTGATGGGCTGTTAGTACCGCAATTTGCTCCCGGTTAGTACCGCAATTCGCTCCCGGAATCCGACATTGTTATAGTTCTTGGTTAATGGGCTTGATGGGCTGTTACGTTTTACTCTATAAGTATTGACGGGCTGTTACTTGCCGGAGTCGACAGTGATGTGATGTTACTCAACGGAGTCCGACAGTGATAGGTTGTTACTCGTCAGAATCGCGATAGGCTGTTCTCGGTTTTGGTTAATGGGATTGGTAAATGGGCTCGCCGCATCCAATTAGGCTCAACCATTGCTGACTCCATCTTCTTCATTCTGCAACTCGGTGGACTGTTTAATGTTTTGCAAACTCTCCTAGTTGAATTAAAAAAAATCCTTTAATTAAAGCTTGTAAGAAAATGGGCTGCAGTTGTATCATTAAGGGTATTAAAGACCCAAAATATTATAGAAATAGGCTGGACCTGATTAAGAAAATTATTTTGGCAGTGGACCTTTTGAATTAATCACCCTTAATTTTAACACTTTGTGATTGATTAATATTGATTTAAGTTTAATCTCTATCATTTAAGGTACATTTTCAATCCAACACTTTCTTTTCCTTTAAATTTCAGAAGTTGAAAAATTGATTTCAATTCTAAGTTTTTTGATTCTGAATTGTTATGAAGTGTTTTAGTAGTTTGTAGTTCGTTTAAATTGTGCAAAATAGTGATTCAATGTAATTATTTCAATTTCAGGGAAATTTGTGTAACTTTTAATAAGTTAGAGGACTTGAGTAATTTGATAAAATATATGTTAGATGAAATTTCACTAAGTATGGGCCTTTTATGTATTTAAATGAAAATTTAGGCCTTTATTGTAATTAAGATAATAATTTTGGTCTTAGTATATTTAGGATAAAAATTTAGGCATTCGTGTATCTAAGATAAACTTTTAGGGCCTTAGTGTAATTAAAATATAATTTTAGGGTGTTCTTGTAATTAAAATTATTTCTAGGGGATTATTGTATTTTAAACAAAAGTTTAGGGTCTTAGTGTATTTTATTATATATATAAATAAATTAAATAATATACATTTAGGGCCTTCGTGATATTAAAATAAACTTTTAGGGTCTTAGTGACATTAAAATAAATATGTAGGGCCTTGGTGACATTAAAATTATGGCCTAAGTGGCATTAAATAAAATTCTAGGGCCTTAGTGTAATTATAATATAATTATAGAGCCCTGGTATATTTTAAATATAATTTTAGGGCCTTAGTGAACTTTAAATAAATTTTTAGGGCCTTAATGACAATAAATTAAAATTTTAAGGCCTTAGTGTAATTAAAAAAATTAGGGCCTTAGTGTAATTAAAAAAATTAGAGCCTTAGTGTAATTATAATATATTTAGGCTCTTAGTGTATTTTAAATAAAAGTTTAGAGTGTTAGTGTATTTAAAATAACCTTTTAGGGTCTTAGTGACATTAAAATAAAGTTGGGGCTTTAGTGTAATTAAAACAAACTTTTAGGGTCCTAGTGATATTAAATTAAACTTTTAGAGCCTTAGTGTATTGTAAATAAAATTTGGATCTTAGTGTATTTAAAATAATTTCTTAGGGTCTTAGTGTATTTTAAATAAAATTTAGGGTCTTAGTGTATTTTAAATAAATTTTATGGACCTTAAGGTTTATAAATATACTATTAAATGCAGATGACCTCAGTTAAGCCTAGAGAACGCAACGGAGAAGAAAATGGTAAAGATTTATCACGCAACCCAATCAGCCTATCTCGGGTTATAATGCACCACGTATGATCTATTTGAAATACTTTTTTGTTTTTAATTTAATTATGCATTATAACAGGAAAAAAGAAGCCTAGGGGGCGGGCTACCCTGTAGTTAGCCTATAGGGCGATGAAGAGGGAGGGGGATCAACACCCCGTTGATTTGTGCATTTTTTTATTAAACGTTGAATCCAGCAACAAAATATGGAAAGCATGTGAGCCATGTTATCTAACTCACGGTGTGGTAGAAGGTCCCACCCTGCTATCAGAGTTGGACAGAAGTCTCACCGGAGATACAAAAAAAAGTTCTTGATTGATTACAGGCAATTTTCCTTTCCTAACAATGTTATCTTATTTATCCCCACTGTATAGGAATAACAAGAGTTAAAATATTTTATGAACATGATTTATTTTGTATTGACGATTGCATGTGGAGGCTGGATTGGCCTAACATCTTTGGTAACATTGATGTTATGTGTTCCCAACGATAAGTATTGAATGAAGATGGGATATTACCGCACAGGTAAAATCCCCTATGATCAAACGCCCGAGAATTGGGCAAAGAGTTGTGAAATGTGAGATACAGTAAAATTGCAGGTAATATTATTGGTGCTTATAATTTATGAATATATATATATTATTTAATTTTTTTGTTACAAAACAAAAACTAACTAAAGCAAGCAAGGATAACCAGGCAAAGCAAAAAATGCCTGATTAGTGACGGTTCGAAGACTTATTCTAGGACGCGGGAGGATATGTTTGTGGTAACATTTCAACCCATTCATTTTTTTTCTATTGAATCATTCTAACACTTTGAACCTTGAAGTAAATAGGATGGGGAGAAAAACCCGGTAGGAACCAGTTGAGGCCTTAAGAGCAGGATTGGCCATTTTCTCCAATGGCGGACTTCTTCAACCGAGTTGAGTATGACAAGGAAAGAAATGAGTGAAGGACGAGTGGCTACGATAAATCGATGTAAGTATTTCAATAATAATAAGATTTCAATTATTTATTTCACGGTTGAAATTTTATAATTAATGTGTATTTATTTCATGTAACAAGACGCATTGAGATTCATTATCCGTGAACGAGTCAAAAAAACAAATACTCAATTATTAGGATCGTCATCATCTATACCTGCTTTGATGCAAAAAGATCAAGTGGATGATGTCCTCAACACGGACGGCAAAGGTATGGGTCAAGGGACGCGGAGTTGGGTGTGTGGTGTTGGGAACCCTTTGAAGGACAAACATTCGAGATTTTTTATGTCATTTGATCAACTGGTGAGAGATATGAATGGGATGATGTGGGCCAGCAACGATTACTTGATCCCAAGGAGCCAACATCCATTCATTCTAGAGATTAACAAATCGATGAGCTCCACAGCTACCACCTATCCAACTTATAGATCCAGTCAATTGAGTGAAGCCTTGATAGAGTAAAATAAGTTTAGGAAGCCGAGGACATGTCGACTTACAATTACGTTGCATCCTCCAGTATTTTTCGCGGTTCTCATCCTGGTGCTTCAGTCAGCCGTCGCTGCAAAAGAAATCTTGAGGATGAAGAAGATGAATATTTATAAAATGATTGATTAATGTTTTAACCAAAGTTTATGTTCAATGACTTTTGATTTTGATTTTTTGGATGATTTTTAATTTTTTATCAGTTTTTAAATTTGTTTAGTCGTTTGTAATTATTTGATTGACTTTTAAATTATTTTATTTAAATTATATTATTATTATTTGTACAAATTAATGTGTATCGGGATTTATGGTTATTTTATAAATATAGGAAAAATCTAACCTGATTACCATTTTAAAAAAAATAATACAAAATAAAACAACATTTTATAAAAAAAAAAAAACATCACTCGCGACGACATATTCATCACATACAAATAAATGCTTTGTAGTTGCAAGTAAAATACTGGCGACCAAAGAAGTTGTCGCCCATGATATGTTTATTCGCGACGGATAGTTTATTCACATATGATGGCTACTACGACGATCGTCGCTCGTGATGCTATTATCCGCGACGAAATGTGTTGTCGACAGAAATAATGGCCCAAATACGATAACTCTTCACAATTCGTCGTGGAAGAATATCTCTAGCGACGGTTTGATGGCGATGATATGTCGTCGCGGATAATAATAATAAAGCCTACTTTCCTTGGATGCATAATAATAAATTTTAATAATATTCGACTGATATAAAATATTTGTTAGAAGCATACTGAAAATGTTGGAATTATTAAATGAATGATTATTTAATTTATTAATTCTTTCATGTTCATGGGAGAAGTGGGAAAAACTATTTGTGTTCAAATAGTCTCACCTTAATTTTTGTGGAAAAAAATATTGGAATTACTAAAATTCAAGAGCTTTACTTTATTAATTCTTTATTTCTCTTGGGAAAAGTGAGAAAACTTTTTATGTGTTAAAAAGTCTCACCTAGAAAATGAAGAAGAAAATAAAAGCAAAAACCGACAAAAATTAATGGTAGCGGTTTCGGAAGTTACAAGACTTGGTGAAAGAAAACGGTTAGCTTTAATGACCATTGAAGAGGCATTAAAGTGACGGTTTTTTGTCTTGCCACAAGACTTGATAAAGAAAAAACGGACGACTTTAATATGAGCATTAATGTGACGGTTTTCTTGTCTTGCTTTTTCTTCTATAAATAGTGACTTTGTCACTTTCATTTGAAGAGGAGAAGAAAAAAGATTATTCTTGAGAGAATGGAAAAATCTAGAGAGAATAGAAAGGAAAAAAGTTATTCTTGAGAGAATAGAGAATAGAATATAAAGAACTAAGAATTTAGAATAATAGGAAACTCTTCTCTCCATGATTAGTCAGATTTTTTTTTGACATAGAGATTAGAGGGATACAATTGTTAGAGATACCGGTTCTACCGGAATATCTTTTTAAACGCCGCTACACTTTTTCCTAGTGTATTTGTATCCGTTTCCTTTTTCTCTAAATTTTCGTGTAAGTTCTAATTATCTATTTTTCCATGTAATAGTTGTAGTATTACATACTTTAGATACATTTATATTCTTGTTATTCCTTTTTCTTGTAATAGTGGTTGTATTACTTTCTTTTGGAATATATTTATATGAAATCCATTTTTTCAGTGATATTGTTAGATTTTTTCCAACAATTTTAAAAAGATATTTTTTTAATATCACTGGTAGTAAAATGGTTTTTCTATATCGGCGGTTGCTTCATCCTTGAACGCAAAAGCCATTTCCCTACGTGACTAAGCTGGAGCCTTTCACTGGTTCCAACTACAAACGTTGGGCACAAAAGCCACTGATATGCCTTGAACAACGTGAACTAGACCTTGCCGTTCTCGAGTTACTTCCTGCCATTGAGGCTAATAGGGAATATACCAAAGAACTACATGCTAGGTTTCTGGCTCTCGAAGTTGGGTTCAATAAAGCTAATTTAGTGGTTATGGGATGGATCTTGGATAATGTGACGAACCCCACCTTTTATATGTGTGTCGTTGAGAAGTCAATAAAGACTATCTGTGAAACGGTCTAAAAAAAAGGCATGTGTGTGATGATTCTGATAAGAAGAAATACGTCACCGGAATATGACCCAACAAGATCCAATTAGTCCCATAAAAGTAAAAAAGTGAATCGACTTAAGACCTTATTTTTCATGCTTATATAAGTTTAAGGATTACTTACGTCCCTTATATTACCACTTTTTAACTCTTGTTGCTCTAAACTTCAATCACAAACATGAATATATATATCAATTGGATATTAAATATATGTGTGAATGAAGATATATGTGAAGAGATCTATATGGTGCAACATGAAGGGTTGGTGTTTTTGGATTAAGGGATAAAGTATGAAAACCAAGGAAATTGATTTGTGTTTTTTTAAACGGGCATCTTGCTAATGAAATGGTACCTCAATAAAAGATAGATTAGGCCGTGTCACACTTTTGTCAATAGGTGTTTGACATGATCGTCTTTTGGTACTCTATTTCACGGGACTTACTGCTTCCAATCCTCTTTTTGTGAATAAAAGATGTGGGGGAAGCTAATACTAAGGATGAAATTCATTAGAGTCAATAATGGAATTTACCTTAGTCAATCGCACTTTGTTGGAAAGGTTTGACTCCTTTGATATAATGTTTGGTAAAACTCCTTATAATACTAGTTTTCATGCATAAGAGAATTGTGGGGGTGTGTCCCTTAATTAATATACAATGATTATAAGGAGTGTGACATTCGTAATGAGTATTCTCAACCTGGTATTGTTTATATTTTAACGAAATCAAGTGATGACCACTGGGTTAATTTTTGTCCTTTGATCAAGTACGAGAGAGGTACTATTGATCTAGATATGCATTTCAAAATGACTCATGTAATTCCTGAAGATTTTTTTTGCTATGCAAATTGAGTCCCTTATAGATGATAAATAAATGGTTGATTTATTTACTAAAAGACTTAAGTGGGAGAATAATCCTAGAAATGTTGAGTGATAGGTTTGAAACCCATTAATGGGGAACCTATCACGAATGATTATATATGATGCACTAACTTCCTATCTATATAGTGTAAATTGTGCATACATGAGAAAATTAAAACTTAATGAATTCATAGCCATGCGTGGTGGTCCTATTGAGACGGACTTGATGAATTCACCGTTGAGGTTGTTGTATATTTCTCAAACTTAATGAATTCATAGCCATGCGTGGTGGTCCTATTGAGATGGACTTGATGAATTCACCGTTGAGGTTGTTGTACATATATCAAACTTAATGAATTCATAGCCATGTGTGGTAGTCCTATCGAGACGGACTTGATGAATTCACCGTTGAGGGTGTTTGTATATTGCTTAAACTTCATGAATTCATAGCCATGTGTGGCGGTCCTATTGAGATGAAATTGATGAATTCACCGTTGAGGTTGTTGTATATTGATCATAATATGACTTTAAGGAGACGTCTTTGATGTTCCCAAGGGATGAGTTTTTAAACTCACCACAAATTCATAGCCCATAAGGGTGGTCCTAAAGAGAAAGGGCTTGATGAATTCGCGAGACACATAATGAGGTTGGGCTTTATTGCTCTTAATGATCTTGAAATCCGAGAAGGGTCGGCTAATGAGGCTAGACGCTCTTGGAGATCACCTATGTGTAAGAAAAAAGGTGATGTTTGAGGAATTTGTAACTATCAGCCGGGTAGAGTATGTGCTGTGAGGGTCTCGATCGAAAACCGTCAAGTTCAAGAGTACGTTCACTTGACAGGAATTCGGTGGTTGCCTCACTTCACTACGTGTCAATTCAAATCGAAAGATATTGCCACTTAAGTACAATTCACCCAAATGTTGGTATTTACGGAAACCTGTTCACCTCTCTCCCAAAGAACCTGAGTGGGGGATTGTTGGAATTATTAAATGAATGATTATTTAATTTATTAATTCTTTCATGTTCATGGGAGAAGTGGGAAAAACTATTTGTGTTCAAATAGTCTCACCTTAATTTTTGTGGAAAAAAATATTGGAATTACTAAAATTCAAGAGCTTTACTTTATTAATTCTTTATTTCTCTTGGGAAAAGTGAGAAAACTTTTTATGTGTTAAAAAGTCTCACCTAGAAAATGAAGAAGAAAATAAAAGCAAAAACCGACAAAAATTAATGGTAGCGGTTTCGGAAGTTACAAGACTTGGTGAAAGAAAACGGTTAGCTTTAATGACCATTGAAGAGGCATTAAAGTGACGGTTTTTTGTCTTGCCACAAGACTTGATAAAGAAAAAACGGACGACTTTAATATGAGCATTAATGTGACGGTTTTCTTGTCTTGCTTTTTCTTCTATAAATAGTGACTTTGTCACTTTCATTTGAAGAGGAGAAGAAAAAAGATTATTCTTGAGAGAATGGAAAAATCTAGAGAGAATAGAAAGGAAAAAAGTTATTCTTGAGAGAATAGAGAATAGAATATAAAGAACTAAGAATTTAGAATAATAGGAAACTCTTCTCTCCATGATTAGTCAGATTTTTTTTTGACATAGAGATTAGAGGGATACAATTGTTAGAGATACCGGTTCTACCGGAATATCTTTTTAAACGCCGCTACACTTTTTCCTAGTGTATTTGTATCCGTTTCCTTTTTCTCTAAATTTTCGTGTAAGTTCTAATTATCTATTTTTCCATGTAATAGTTGTAGTATTACATACTTTAGATACATTTATATTCTTGTTATTCCTTTTTCTTGTAATAGTGGTTGTATTACTTTCTTTTGGAATATATTTATATGAAATCCATTTTTTCAGTGATATTGTTAGATTTTTTCCAACAGAAAAAGACTAAGAGCAGTCGCATATGAAACAACCAAGAAGGAAGAAGGTCAAGATTGTTGTGTTAATAATATATAATAAAATAATCAACATTATGAGTATATAAATAAAAGGAAGTGAGAGTAGTCCTCATTCATTCATCTCATTAACTCAACAATTCTTTTACTATTTCATATACTACTAAATAACCATGGATTACATAACCATTGTGCTCACAGCCTTGTTAGGATTAACGTTGTTTCATGGTCTCAACACTTTATTTTCTAGAAAACCAAAAAATCTTCCACCGGGACCTCATCCTTTACCGATCATCGGCAACCTTCACATGATCGGCGAGCATTTTCAGAAGTCATTAGCTGGACTTTCGAAAACATATGGTCCAATTATGAGCTTAAAGCTAGGTCTACTTAACACAATCGTAATATCATCACCAGCCATGGCAAGAGAAATCCTACAAAAACAAGATAAACTCTTCTCGAGCAGATGGATGCCCAACGCAATGCACGCTCACGATCACAACAAGCACTCAGTTGTTTTCCTACCATTCGCACCACGATGGAGAAACATCCGAAAAGCCATGACTTCAAGCATATTCTCTGGCACCAAGGTTGAAGCTAGCCAACACATACGCACTACCAAGGTTCACGAGCTTATTGAATATTGTCGAAAACACAGTTTAAAGGGTGAGGCTGTCCCTATAGATTTAGCAGCTTTCATGACCACTTTAAATGTTATGAGCAACATCATTTTCTCTAAGAACGTAATGACTCCAGATACAGACTCCATGAAAGATATGAGAGAGGCCATGTGGAACATAGCAATTGAGTCAGGTGCCCCCAACTTGTCGGATTTCTTCCCATTTATTAAGTTTGATCTTCAAGGTATTCAACGTCGCTTGAAAATTCATTTTAGCAAGGTGTTAGATATTTTTATTAGCATCATCGATGAACGTTTGGAACAAAGAAAATTGGGATCAGGTGCTGGAAATAAGGGTGATGATGCTCTTGATTATCTTCTCACACTCCTTGAAACCAATCCAGATGAATTTGACCGAGATCTCATGGAGCGAATGTTCTTGGACCTATTTATTGCCGGGTCAGATACAACTTCAAGCTCTTTAGAATGGGCTATGGCAGAACTACTTAAAAGTCCTGAAACTATGAAAAAGGTTAAAGAAGAGCTTGCGCAAGTCATAGGCCAAGGCAAAGAAATCACTGAAAGAGATGTGGATCAACTTCCTTATTTGCAGTGTGTTGTGAAAGAAACTCTCAGGTTACATCCACCACTTCCAACATTAGTTCCACGAACAGTAGAGCAAGATATCGAGTTTTGTGGATACACAATTCAAAAAGGGTCACAAGTACATGTAAATGTATGGGCAATTATGCGCGACTCAAGCGTTTGGGAGAATCCGTTGGATTTTAAGCCTGAGAGATTTTGGGAATCGAAATTAGATGTCCGAGGTGCCGATTTTGAGTTGCTTCCTTTTGGTTCAGGAAGAAGAATTTGCCCAGGAATGCCCTTGGTAAGAAAGTTGCTTCCAACAATGTTAGGGTCATTGCTAAATTCATTCGATTGGAAGCTTCAAGATGGCATCACACCACAAAATTTAAACATGGACGAAAAGAGTGGTATTGCATTACATAAAGCTCAACCTTTGCTAGCTGTTCCAGTTTCGCTCTGAAAATTGCTATCCATATATACGTAAAATTAAGGAATTAAGAACGTGATCATGTGTATGTTTATTTATTTATTTATTTATTTATTTATTATTGTAAGCTCTTAGTCATTTTTATCAAGAAATTTCTATTTGTTCACGTTTCTTCATCAATAATTGAACTAAATTTTCGAACTTTTAGCCATTTCCATACACAGCATTCCTAGCCATTCCTTTTGGCCTCCTAGCCAAAAATAGAAAAGCTGAACCCTCAAAATAGCACCCTCATTCCTTGCCTTTCCTTTACTTCTCTTTCCTAAAACACACCCATCCCATCACTACCGATCATCTCCGTTCTTCTCCATCAACTAACAGTGCTCCGATCAACCTCCACGTCAACCCATCATTACCGATCTCCATCACTCTATCTCCGATCCAACACAGAAGAACACACTACCACGCCATCACAGCCCGTTTGAGCCCACCAACACCACATCAACGCCCGCCGTGGATCGTGAGCTCACTACCACACTGCTAAGCCGCCACTCCACCTCCGACCTCCGGACATCAGAAGCGGCTATATCTGCCATCATTCGCGTTGACCCCGAGTACCAATCAACACCGCTACGTTCGAAGCCCTCCGAACCATTTCCACCACCATCAAAGCGCCTTCCGAGCCCAACTTTAACAGCAGAAACACCACGACACCACACCAGCGTTCCAAGCCCATCACCATACAGCAGCGCCCTTCCGCCGCCACTCCGAAGACATCAACCGTCCAACTCTAAGCGACCTCCATTTCCATGGGCCCACCCATCAGTAGCGCTCCGATCCACCACGCAACCCAACACAGTCCTTCGTTCGAACTCTACACCACAGTGATTCTCTCGACTAAATCAAAGCCCAAACCCATCTTCGTTCGAGCGATCCAACATTTCTGTTCGGTGATTCTTTTATATTAGCCATTCAATTCTTTCTCAATTTCCTCAAACCAAAAACACAGCAGCTATTCAACGGATACCCCCAACATGTATCGGGCGATTAATTTGGTTTAGTGTTCTTTTAATGACTACTGAGTATTGGGTTTGATACAAGTATTGGGCTGTTATGTTAATAATGGGTTGGTACAAGTATTGGGCTGTATTCTGTAAAAGATATGGGCTAAATGTTTTCTTTACACTACAAGAGAATTAGTCTCACATTTCATCCAAGATGGACAGAGAATATCAACCTCTAACTTGGGGATTAAGCGATTCTAGTAAGGACGTCTCCTTTACTCTACCTTTTATGTCATTTTATTTGTGTTAAGTTTTATTTCTTTATTTGCATTTTTTATAATTTTTGTATCAATGAGTCTTTTTAAATAGTAGGGACACTATAGCTTTTAAGTTGGGGGTGGGGTATTCGTTGTCCCTCATTCCCGTTTCATGTTTTTAAAATATTTGCATTTCATGTTTTCCAATAGTTTTAAAAAGAAAAAATTGAAACATCAAAAATTGTGAAATGATGAATAATTTAGTGTAGAACATGTTTGTGATACTCGATTTTATAAATTTATGCCTATATTTTGGTAGTGCTTACGTTTTGTCATGATTAATTGTATTGAAAAGTGTTTTGTGTGTTAAGTTTTTAGCTAGCAATGCATAATAGGTAGCTTGAATTTTGGTGATATGTGAGTGGTGTGTAGACCTTGAGGTCTTACTTAGTCTAAAACCAATTCACCTACAACCTTAAAACGAAATAGTTTACCGAGACCACATAGTTCGGGAAATGATTAAGGCGGTTTTTTGAAAAGCCACGTGTTCCCATTAGCTTATCCAAATGAAATAATTGTATCACTAAAGCCCCTTTGAACCTAAACTTTATTCTTTGTTAGCCACGTTACAAGCCTAATCATTTAGTATGATAGGACAATACCATATGATCTGCTCTTGAATCACAACGCTTAATGAATTAACTATATCCGAGCTTGAGTTCGGGGAAGGTTGGGTTAGTATGATAGGACATTCTTGGGATATTATGAGTTGGGTTTGTATTGTTACAATTGTCGGGTTCTAGAAAAGAAAAATGTTTAAAAAAACAAGAAGTAAGCTAACAACCATAAAAAAAAACCCGGTTATGCTTAGCTTCCAAATGAAGGGCAAAGTATGAACCCAGCAATTGTAATTGTAATGCTTCATTGTTAAAAGGTTTGATCTTTATTGTTTTTAGGGATTTGGGGATGCTTGATTATGTATTATTTAGATTGAGTGTGAGAATCTATGAGTGAAAACCCAAGCTTTTACATAATGTCTCAGAGCTTGATCTTTCTTCTTCTGCTAGTATTTCGGATACATTACCTAATTGGTTTTGGGATCTCTTATTATTAATTGCAATACTTAAATCTATCTCACAGTGAGATCGGTTGCAGATGGCTTGAGGCATTATCACATATGTTACAAGGTTCTTCTCGAATAGATTTGAGCTATAATAACTTTTCAGATCCAATATTATCTATTCCTCTTGATTTGAGATTATTGCTTCTCTACAAAAATAGGTTTGTCCGGGTCAATTTCTTTTTTGTGTGTAGACATGATTGGATTATTTGCTCTTGACCTCTCTGACAACCTATTTTCTGGGAATCTTCCTAACTGTTGTAAGAACATGGAACGTTTGATTATTCTCAATCTCGGGAATAATAATTTTTCTAATAAAATCCCAAAATTCTTCAGCTACCTGAGACGACTTTGGACGTTAGATTTGCATGGAAATTCTTTGGTTGGTAGAATTTCATCATGTTTAAGGGATTGATTGGACTTAATAGTTATTGATGTTGGAGGAAATAAGATAACGGGAAATATTTCAACTTGGGTAGGGGCACTATAAACAAGTTTAGTGATTCTTAGCCTTTGGTCAAACAAGTTTTATGGAAGCATACCTCAAGATACTTCTCATCTTTCTCGTAATTAAGTCATGGATCTGTTTTACAACAATATCATAGTATCTATACCACACTTCTTATACAATTTTACTTCTTTGGTCTACAGAAATAGTTCGCCTGGAAGAATTTCATATAGTTTTTCCTTCGATAATGATACTAAGAGTGCTAATGGCTATTATGAAGAGTTGTATATGGACAGTGTGTCCCTTCAGTGGAAGGGACAAGAGTTAGATTTCAGAGAGATTTTTGGTTATCTAAGGACCATCGATCTTTCTAGTAATAAACTAGATGGACAAATTCCTCTTGAAATTGCAAGTCTAACGGGATTAATTTCGTTGAACTTATCTAGAAAATCGTTTGGCACGTCCTATTATTCAGTATATCGATAAGATGGAAAAGTTAGAATCTTTAGATATTTCAAGAAATTTTCTTTCTGGTGAGATTCCAGCTTGCATTGTTCATTTAAGCTTTCTTGATTTGATGTTCTTAATTTGTCATATAATAACTTGTCGAAAAGAATTACATCTAGCACTTAACTCCAGACTTTTGGCACCTCAACAATGTTTCGAAAACCATGGGCTATGTGGCCTTTCGCTATAAAAGTGCCATGGGATGGTTTTAACCTTTCACACGATGTTCAAATGAAGATGGAGATCATGAAATAATAATCAAAGAGCTCCATATTTCCATAGTAATTGGTTTTCTTTTCAGTTTATGTGGAATTTTTTACTCATTCTGCTTAAAGGTTTATGGAGAAATGCTTACGTTTTATGCAAACTGCGTATGATTGACTTTACGTGAGATCATGTGTAACAAGAGGTCATCTTGCATCAACCACTAATCATCCTCATTAGTCTTGCCTAATACACACATGATCTCCTGTAAAGCCAATCATACGCATTTTGCATGAACACAAAGTAAACATTCCTCCATGAACCTTTAAGCATAATGACTAAAACTCCACATAAATCAAAAACAAAGCCGATTCCTATGGAAATATGGAGCTCCTTGGTTATGATTTCATGATCTTCATCTTCATTCTGAACATCATGTGAAGGGCTAGAACCATCCCCAGGGCACTTTTCTAGTGGAAAGCCACATAGACCATGGTTTCTGAAATATGTTGATTGTTTAGGCGCCAAAAGTCTGGAGTTGAGTGCTAGATGTAATTCTTTCTGACTTATTATATGACAAATCAAGAACAGCAAGAAAGCTTAAATGAACAATGTCAGCTGAAATCTCACCAGAAAGGAAATATATTTAAAAATCTAGAGATTCTAACTTTTTCAGCTTATCGATATTCTCAATAATAGAACTTAACAAATGATTTTTGGATAGGTTCAACTAAATTAATCCCTTCAAACTTGCAATTTCTTGCGGAATTTTTCCATCTAGTTTATTATTAGAAAGATCAATGGTCCTTTGATAACCAAGAATCTCTCTGAATTCTGACTCTTGTCCCTTCCATTGAAGGGAGACAGTATTCATATACAACTCTTCATGATAGCCATTAGCATACTCATCACTACCAGAGTGAAAAGTATATGAAATGCTTCCAAAAGAAGTATTTGGGTAAACCAAAGAAGTCATTGTATAAGCAGTGTGGTATTAATCCTGTGATATCGTTGTTAGATAGATCCAAGACTTGGATACGAGAAAGATGACAAATATCTTGAGGTATGTTTCCATAAAACTTGTTTGATTGAAGGCTAAGAATCACTAGTCTTGTTAATCGTGTCCCTACTCAAGTTGGAATGTTACCCGTTAGCTTATTCTCTCCGGCATCAATAACTATAAAGTCCAATCAATCACTTAAAGATGATGAAAATCTACCAACCAAAGAATTTCCATGCAAATTTAGCGTCAAAAGCTGTGTCAAGAAGCTGAAGGACTTCAGAATTTTACCTGAAAAATTATTATTCCGGAGATTGAGAATGTCCAAACCTTCCATGTTCTTCCAACAACTAGGAAGAATACCAGAAAATAGGTTGTCAGAGAGGTCAAGAATAGATAATTCATTCATGTTTACACACAAAAAAGAAATTAATCCTACAAACCTATTTCTGTAGAGAAGCAATGATCTTTAATCAAGAGAAATAGATCATATTGGACATGAAAAGTTATTAGTGCTCAAATCTATTTGAAAAGAACCTTGAAACATATGTGATAATGCCTCAGGAAATCTGTCACTGATCTCGTTGTGAGATAGATCGATTCAAGTTTTGTAATCGACAGGAGAGACTTGAAAACCATTTAGGCAGTCTATCTAAAATATTAGCAAAAGAAATATCAAACTTCGATAAATTATTTTGAGTTCTCAGCCATTTTGGAAAGTGAATCCCCATACTAAAATATGTAAGCCTTAATACTGTCGATATGGAAAGCAGGGTTCCACTATATTAGTATGCATGTGAAAAAAAATCTTCAAACTGAGTCGATTGAATGACAGTTTTAATTTTTTTTTAAATTAGAGAGTTCAGAGAAGTGGATTTTAGTCCGTGTACCTTGTAAGGAATTAAAAGATAGATCCAAGATTTCAAGCTTGCAAAGTTGACCAATACTTTCAGGGATCTTTCATCTCAATTTATTGTTGCCCATATGTAGTTCTCATCTTTTGTGATAGAATAATCGTATCAGGAGATATCTTTTTGAAAGAATTAGTGGACCTAAGAGAGGGATAATTCCCTAGTATTTGATTTTCTTACTTTTTTGTCTCATTTTGGGTTCATTACAATTTTTAGAAAATTTTGTGCTTTAATCATTTGTTACGTGTGTAGCTTCTTAGATACATGGTTGACATGTAATCCCATGATAATATGGAGAAGTCAAGAAGTCAAATACGAACCCAAGTCAAGGCGTATATAAAGCAAAAAGTCACTTTGGAAGCACTTGAGTGACTACTGGAAAATTTGACATAACTTTTTCAGTCACCACGAAGAATTGGTTAGAGATTTTGACCTGAATCTTTTTTATTTGGAAAGATCTTGAAGTCAATGTCCCATGAGAGGTGACGGAAATCAATTCGCAATTGAGTCGAAAAAGTTATGGCAATTCTCCCACAGTGACTCAAACCTAGTTAACAATAAGTAAAAACGGGTTGGGTCTTTCGGACTCCCAAGGGGGGCCATATAGATCTAAAACGTTTTTGGACTCATATAAATACCTTTTATCAGCTAGAAAACACGGAAAACCCATTATTTTAAGAGTTAATACACGCTGAGAGCTAAGGAAGAGAAGAATGAAGGGCTTTCAACAATTCCACAATTCTTCGTCATCCGGAACCCGTTTCAGCTATTTCTTTAGAATAATTCTATATTGTTCTTAGTTTTGAGAATGATTTTCATAGTCTTAATTGTTAATATCCAGTATTTTAATGGTATATATGATATTTTATGATATATACTTATTGTTTGATATTCACAAAGACTAAAAGAGAATTAAAATATATCAAGAATGCAAAAATGAAGCAAAAAAAAAAAAAACAGGCTATGTCAAAATTTAACAGTGACCAATAGTGTAATTTTACCCTAATCTTTATATGAAACTAATCGTACATTTACACTAAACAGTCTCTTGCAAACTCTTACAAATCAAGAAAAAAGAGTCAAACTATATCTTCAAATAATTCTTTAAAAAGGCATAATATGTAAATATTTCTACATTAAATATAACAGGTTGCATTGTTTCTCAATATGATGCTTCTAGGTTAAGCATCAATACAGTATATGCACCATATGTTTTATTAGATACATATATATTAATGAAATATCATGATTAATTTTTAAGCAGATATATTACAATTTTACTTTTCCCTTTTATATTGATCTTTACAGTTACAGCAGTATAAAATGGTTTAAAAACATGGAAACTGTTTGGAAGACATAGAGAAGGTCGACAGCGTCTGTGGTAAAAAAAAAAGCAAAAAGAGAACGAACAAAGTATATGGTGCCTTTTATAGAGGAATAAATGACGGATGTGGTGAGGGAGAACTAAAACTACGTGAAAGGTTTCTTGGGTAGTAATCCTATTCAAAATTGATATGTTGTATATTTGTAACCGTGAATGAAAGAGGTAGTATATAGAATATTAATAAAAGTCTTCTTCTTTATATTTGTCAGATCTTTTTTCTTCTAATTATTCAAATGTAAATAATTAATTATAACATTGCACTATAATCAATGCAAATATTGTAATCTAATTGCAATTATTACTATTAATTATACCTATAAATTAAAAGGAGTTAAAATTTTATTTAGAATATACTTCTAATATAGTGTTATTTTAAATTTTCTATAATATTTAAATAATTAGACATAGTCGTAGAAAAATCACAATATAATTTTGGATCTAAGGAATATTTGAATCTTAGAATCTTTCCAAATATTATCATACTTTATCTTGGTCAATATGTTAAAAAAATGATACAAAATACTACTTAAAATCAGGCTAAATGGAGACTATTCTACCGATTAAATTATTGATTTTTTATTAAAATAATGTAGAAATAATATGTTATTTCTACTGATCGATGACATACCCATAATTGATTTATACCATATATAAATTGTATCTAAAACTTTTGCATGAAACATCATATAGGACAAAAAGTAAATATGTGGTAGTTTAGTGTCAAATTATTATAGATATGGTATGTTTATATGAGGCCACCATTTATAGAAATTTGTGTATTAATCAAAGGGTGAATTATATATAGGGTCTTAGGAACATTATTTTTTCTTTATAGAGTAGTGTCTTGAAAGTTGTTATTCTCAGGGACCTCATTTTTTACAATAGTTTTTCCTACCCTTACTAACACTAAAAGACAAAAAAGTATGATGTCACTGTTTCTCTCTCCTCTACCACTACCCACCTACCACCTATCTCCGACCTCCGGCCACCAACCACCGACCACTGACCTCCGACCACCGACCACCGACCTCCGACCACCGACCTCCGACCACCAGTTACCGGTCGCCGGAACAAAAACATAGAGTATCGGAAAAAACATAGAGTACTCTATATATTTGCTGAGTACTCTCTAAATTTTTCGAGTTCACTAATAAACTCTCGGAGTACTCTAAGAAAAACTCAGAGTACTCTAAGAGAAAACTCGGAGTACTCTGAGAAAATCTCGGAGTACTCTAAGAAAAACTCGGAGTAATCAAAAAATTAGAGAGTATTTTAATAATTTGATGAGTATTATTATAAAACAAGGCATAAATAGTACAAAAACTTTTATTCACCTTTTATTACACATTTTTAAACAATTACAAAGGGATATACAATTAAAAAATAAAAAAATTATTACTATTCTGTTTGACCATTGACCAGATCTAGATCTGAAATGGAAAAAAAAAAGGAGTCCTTCTTCTCGTCGACAAGCACAGCCACTGCAAATCACAAAGTCTTCTAATAACACCATTACCTAACCACCATGGAGCTCGGAGCAGACATGGAGGTCCACAGCTCCTTCGCGGTGGTTCACTGGTTCTCCGGCGCGATCTGAAAGGGAGCTTCATCCCGGCGAGCTCGCGGTGGTTCTCCGGCCTGGATCTAGCGAGCTTCGAACCACGAAGCTTCTGGCCTTCTTCTCCGGCGAAGCACGGCCACTGCAAATCACAAAACCACGGAGCTTCTGGCCTTCTTCTCTGGCCTGGATCTAGCGAGCTTCGACACTGCAGCACATCTCCGACGAGCTTCGTTGCGGAGCTTCATCATCTCGGCTTCTTCTCCGGCGAAGCACGACCACTGCGCAAAAATCACCGACGAGCTTCTCCAGCAAACGAGCTACGGCGAGCTTCATCATCTCGGCTGAAAAAGGAGCTCAAGGATCTGTAACGAGTGAGTTTAAGGGCTGGGGGGAGGAGAGAGAGATAGGGGAGGAGGGATATGGTGGTGGTGGTGGTTGTTCTCATGGAGGAGGATAGTGGTGGTGGCGGTTTGGGAGATGGGGGAGGAGAGAGAAATAAGTGAGGAGGAGAGGTAAGAGAATAATGAGAGATTAAAATGAACGTGAAATGTAATATTTGGTATATATAGGGGGAAAGAAAACAAAAGGGGGGGTAGTCTAGTAATTGGGGTTTTTGGGTTCATGTGTTAAAAAGTTGCTTAGGTCTTTAGTAAGAAGAGGCTCTAGGTGGGGGTGCTAACTCGAAGAGGGGGGTGTGGTCAAGACCCTAAGTGTCATTATCTCTTAATCAAATTTTTTTATAAAATATTCCAAGCACTATATATGAATAATGATTATTAATTTGCACAAGTATAAATTTAATGTTGTGAAATCTCATTACCTATAAATTATTTGTTTAATTTGTTAAAAAAAACCCAACTTTGTATGTGGTAAGCAAAATTTGATATTGCCTAATGTTATGCATAATATGCATGGAGTTTATACGGGACATTTATCATAAATATTTAGATTTTTAGACCTTGAGGAAGATGTCAGAGGTATATTTTATTTTAGTATATTTGTTCGTATTCATCACTAATATTTTTTTTTCCAACCCATATGATTTTCGATGTCATGAGTTATAGCGTTTCTAATTGCACAATGTATCAAATGACCTCATGGTTCATGAAAATTAAGAGAAACATAAATCATGAAATTGAACTATAACCCTCATTGGAGATGATTATGATGATGAAATATCATTTGTTTTTACATTTACTTAGCTTTGAGATACATTATTTTTTTCTCATAATTTTTACATTTTTCGGTGATTCATAAGTGACTTTAAGGTCATGTGTAAATTTAATGTGTCCCAAGAAAAATATATATTTCTTTGTTCATAAAATTTAATAATAATGAAACATATATTTATAGTGAACTAATATAATATTTATCACATGTAAAGAAAGATACTCAAAAGTTTAAATATAACCTTGTTACAAGAATCTATCTTAATATGTGTATAGTGTAGCTAGCTTGTTACAAAAATCTATTCACTATTCTATAACACTATATAATAATATCTGTGGTGATATATAATTTATAAGAATTATACATCAATGAAACAAATTTATGTATATTCAAACATGTAAAATATAATCATTTCATCAGGTATCTCTTCATCCCAGGAAAATGTGTATACATTAAATATTCTTCCCATTTAATATTTTTTGAATCGATAGACAAAATATCATTGGTGTTGTTTTCTCGTATGATCATCAATAATTTTTCAGTATTCATGTCATCAAAACTGTTTAAAATATGTCATTAACAATATGAGAATCACTTCGAAAAAACAAATTTTAAATATCTTATTCTAAAACTCATATACTGTAAAAGAGACTTACATTCCCTTGAAAAGGACAAAAGATTCATAAACTTCTCCGAGACGAATAACACGATAAAGATTTCTTTTAAATTTGGTATGTATGTCTTCCAACTGATGACAACATACCACATTCGCAAACTTTAAGATCTGTAGTGAAATTAAAATAAATGAGTAAATTATTAAAATTATTCTAACAAAAATTCCATGTAAGATGGTAAAAGTTCAAAATAAGATGGGTACGTATGTATTGCATTAAGTTTGATCTGACTTTATTCCATGAAAAAAATATACAATTTGAACAACGTTTAATTTTATGATTACTACAATACTTGCAATTTTTCAACAAATTATCAAACTTGATATATTTGATTTTATACACATATACATGCGAAGTACAAGTAGGTTACTCTAACGGAAAGAAAAGTTGAAGTAAACTTAAAAGTCAATTATAGTATGGTGTCTATGTAACCTAATTTTCATATGTAATTATAAATGAAATTTCCTTTAATTAGTTGTGCTACTTCTAATTGTATTTATTTTCTCAACATACAATATTCACTTAGTTAGGGAACTTGATTTTAGTAATTGCGTGTATCAAAATGTACATTTTAAGTACAAATGTATATGATAATATGACAACTAACCTTCACGAGTGGCAAAAGACGAACTATGTAGTATTTGCGAAAGGTAGCCATGGTTTTTAATATTTTAGGTTTCTTGACTCTCACAAGCTTTCCATTACTACGAGTACATGGATATCTAGTGAAATAGTTAAATGCACATTTGTAAATGTCTGCATAAGTAAGAGGATTTCTCCGAGAAGAACCAATATGATAAATGAAAGGTTGTGGCAAATCTTGTACATGTATAATCATCACTGCAATAATAAAGTCCACAACCATGTCCCCTGGTATCTGCATCGAACATTTTAGGTCATTTGGGTATCTTCTCTATCAAAATTGAACAATCATAAAATAATTCAATAATTTACCCTATAGAGGTTTACATTACTAAATGGAAATGAAAAAAAAACAAGGGCAAACTATTAAAATAGGTCATAATTTATATCATTTTTTTCAAACTAAACCAACCATTTGAAATGTACCAAATATATCATGGGTTTAGGGTAATTGTTGGTGTTAGCATACTTGGTCAATTATGTTAGAAAAAGATTGCCACCACACGTATCAACGGTATAGCTCATATGATGTGTAATTTGAGGAGTAATTTTGATATTTATAATTTTTTCTTATTTTTTTCTCTACTCAATAATTACCAAACCCATCCTTTTAAAGTTACAATATTTAAACTTGTTACATATATCTACAATGGAGTTTCTCTTATAACAAGTTTGTAAACTCATTATAAGAGAAACTAAGCTGTGTTCTAAAAGTATTACGCACTATTTGGATGATCGACCACCTTCGAAAGATTAATCGGTTATGCGGCCCAGTAATCGGATTCTAATCGTTTGGTTCCTATGCGGTTTAATATTGTTTTCTTTTATTATATTTTTATGTTAATGTTATTTTAAGAAATTAAATCAATGTTTATCTTATTTATTTATTTTTTCCATATTTATTTGTTGAATAATTTTTATTATATATCTTTGATTTCATTTTATATATAATTATTTGTGCTTTGATGGCTAATTTATGTTTGGAATCTATTTCTTACCTAAGATTGAAAATTCAGCATAATTTCGAGAAAAAATAGTGTATATGGCCTATCTTATGGTGAGTTCTTTTTTATTTGAGTGTGTATATATACATGACCTTACTAATTTTCATTAGAATTTCTTTCCTTTTCGTTTGAATAGTATATTGTTTTTATTGTTTTTATTGTTTTTCTAGCACAAGGATCAAGTGTGCAATGAAACCTAAATCAAGAACACATGAAAATGTTTATTTATACAAAAAATTGATATTCTAGTGTGTCGAAAACACTAATTAAACATGATCATCTTTTTATGTAATTTAGAGAAGAGATGGTAAATTTTAGAATTATAAAATCTACATATATGTGAGGCCAGAGGTGTCACTTCTCGAAGAGAGTAAACAAGACCTAATATACTAATTTCTAATATGTATATGTTATACATTGATGTTGCAATTTTTGTAAAAATAATGGTATAATTGCTATTTTACATGACACCGGGACCAATGTGCTAATTACTCCTTATTTTGTGGTCTAAATTATAATTATTGATTGTACTTGTTCCAAAAAAATCAACCTGTTTCTGCTCTAAATTTCCCACATGAATGAAATGCCACTAACACGAAGAAGCGTTTCCCGTTCTTTCCTTCTGTTTAAATAGTTTTAGCTTTGATTGAGATGCATAAAACATGAAAATTCCTATGTGTTGCTTTTGTGACTCAAACACAAATATATACAGAAATTATATCTTAGAGGGCCTCTTGACTTTCAAAATTTGGCAAATTGGCCCTTTAAAATATATATTTTAAAAATGTGATGTTAATGATCATTTTGGAGTAAACACCATACTTATGGGGTTCTTATATATTTAAAATTAGTTGGATAAGTGGTAAAAATTACTTGTGGGGTAAAATGTGATGTTTTATAAACGGTGCGATTAGTGCGGAACTGGTTAAAACCGGAACTATATTCTCGAACCGGTCAAAAACCGAAAAGAACCGTCTTGGTCCGATCAAACTAGATCTCTTTAACGGGTCAGTTTCACATATCTCTAATGTTCAACCTGAACCGAACCGGAGCCGAAAACCGATCAGATCATGTCCGGTAAGGCTTAAAACCGCTTAGAACCGTCCCGGTCCCGGATGGCTGAACAGTTTAGTAGGCTGAAATCGATCATTAGATGACCAGTTTGCCTCCCAATTTAAGTAATTATATGTCATGGAATTTGATTTTTTATGAGTATTCTAACAATATAACGTCAGAGAATACCTTATACATGTATTGAACCATTCAATTATGTGACCTTATTTTTAAAAATATATATAAAAATGATTGTTTATCTTGATAGTTTACCAAGGAAACAATAAACTAAAAAAATAGTTTTCATTGTACTCTTAAGATTTTTACACACTTCATAGGTTAAAACAAAACTTTAATATCACAAATCTTGGTCATATGTTGTTTCTTCTAATATTTGAACTCGTAAATTTTCAAGTAAAATTAATGAGAAATTTGATGTACTATATTTTGTACCTTATATCATCTTCAATATGTATTTTTTTATATTGATTATACATTAAAAAATAAAGGATATGACCGTATAATAACACCTTGTAATTCAATAAATAAACCGATTAAAAATTATCTTTGTGAATACTCACCGCATCAATAACCAAGTCTCCATTTCCAAACATAGCCTTTAATTTTCCTTTGCCATAAGCAATGAAAAATCCATCAATTGTCCTATCACGACAAGTTTTCCAAAGATGAAATATAAAAAGAATATTTATTGTTTATCTAAAAAACTGCTAAAAAGGCTAGTTACCGGATGCCTTCAATCCAACCCGGGAAAGGTGTTTTGATGGTACTTGTTATAATTGTAGGACGTAAGACAATAACATCCACATTATCTTTCAAATTTCCTAAAAGCATCTCCCCCATTGCTTTAGTAAATGTGTATGTATTTGGCCAACCATGTAAAGACGCCCTATATGATCAATTGCATTAGATCTAAAAATAACATAGATTGCTACTTCTTATTTATACATACATATAATATATGAATAAATGACATATAGAGAAAAGTATTTGGACACATAACATAAGTAAAGACAAAGCGTCTAGGTTCAAGGGAGATTAGGATTTATTTAATTTGGGAGAGGAATATGGGTAAAGAGGCAACACCCCCATGAATTATTTTTTAATTTGATGCACTATATGTCTATATATATTTACAAAAAATTACAATATAGGCCTCTATGTTAATTTTTTTTAGCGATTCACTATAATATACAACATAAACTATATAATTTATTTGAAAGACAAAATATATATACAAATAAAATAAAATAAGATAATAAGATAAATTTTGAAAACAACAGGATCAAATGAAGATTCTAAAATTTTTGTAAAGGGATATAAATTAAATTATATTTACTTTTATAAAGATAACTTTTTAGCACCCTTGATGATAACGACACTATCTAAATATAATGAATGTCTTATTCATGACCTACAAAATAAGAGTTTAAACACACACGATCTTTGTATAAGTTAAATAAGATGAGAACAAAAACAATCATACAATTTACCTCATTTATATATATATATATATATATATATATATATATATATATATATATATATATATATATATATATATATATATTCTTTTAGGACAAACATGCATACATTAAATGTACATATTTACAAAGAGTATAATATCACCCGAATCAACGCAGTAAAAAATGTCTCGAATAAAACTTGTTCAAAGAGATGAAAGAATATTATAATATATATATATATATATATATATATATATATATATATATATATATATATATATATATATATATATATATATATATATATATATAATTATGTGGGAAATAAAGGTTTAATTAGGATGAGGATACCAACTTTGCAAGGTATTATAATTATGTTGGATGTCAACATTTAAATACAAGCATTTTTAATTTATGTTCAACTTTAGATACTTTTTTTGTCCAATTTTATTTGTCTATCTTTTTGGTGTATAAAGATTAAAAAATTATTTAATAATCTTCCTTTTCATACAAGTGTCCTTAATTCATATACATGAGATTATTTATTACAATAATGTTTTTACTATTTAATTTGAGATAATATTGGAAAAAGTATCTTGGTATTGAAAAAGAGACAACCAATATTGGACACAATTTTTTAGAAAATTAGACAAATAAAACTGGATAAAAAAATATAAAATAGTCAAAAATTAATTTGTATATTTGATCTTATATCATAAATGTCATATAAACTAATAATTCCACTCACATGAAGAGTTTTACAATTCTAAATTTGGTGTGTTCAGTATTAATTTTATATATATATATATATATAACTAAGTATTTATGATATTAACTAGTTTTTGTAAAAGTTTTAGATTCCAAAACAATACATAAACTAAGATTAAATATTTTTAGAAATCATTAAACTATCAAATGTCATGCTTTTATCATTAAAAAAAATTATAATTGTTATTATTTTATTAAAATAGGATCGAAATACCTATTTCCTACATTGCTTTGTTACCCTTTTTTTTGTCAAACAATTTGTTACCATCACAATTAACTTTTTGGAGGTATACAAATTTTAAGTCTAATTAATTGTATAATTATATTTTGCTAATTTATAAAAAAATTATATCTCAAAAAATTGAAAATATCACACAAAGTCCTCCCTTACCAAAAACCAAAGCACTCTTTTTTTTTCCGATGTATGGGTGTCCGGGCCAGCTTACGCGCACCACGACTAATCCCATAGGAAATATACACGCCTCCTCATGCATACTCCCACTTAATCAGAACTAGGTTACCCATGTTCAGGGAGGAGACTCGAACCATGCACCCCTTGCTTACCCCCTTTAAGGGCTCAAGAAATAACACGGCTGAGGGGATTCGAACCCTGTACCTCCTAGTTGAGAGACAGGGTCCTGGCCACTGAGCTAGTCCCAGTGGTTAACCAAAGCACCCTTCTAAGGCTAAGGCGGTGTCAAAGAAGCTTCCTGTTTTAGCAAAATATTAGAATTGGAAGTTGAATATCTATTTTCTATACTCCAACAACTCCCGTGTAATAAGGAATTCCAATTTAGAACCCCAATTTTTCAACTCTTACATTTGGAGAGCCATATAAATTTAGATATTTGTTACTTAGCAGCATGCCAGCATCTTCTTGATAGTAAGATTTTTTTTCTTTTTCTTTAATTCATATATTTACTAGATTGGTTGTAGTAATATTTTTGTTAATCCCCTTCAGAATTTAACAAAACTTATTTAATAATTGGTAAAAATAATTATAAATTATAATTTAAATGTTAAAAACAATTTTTAATATTTTTTAAGAAATATAAATTATGAATAATGATTTTCATAAAAAATTAGAAATCAATTAAATAAAATAAGAATATAGATTTTTAAATTTAAAAAACTGAAATTGAGAAATTGTTAGAACAAAGCTGTGATAGGGTATAGATATTTTACTACCGATTCTAATTAATAATTCGGGAGTTGTCCTCTTTTCATGATCACTAAATCCGATGAAAAGCTCGTCAGAATTCATCACTGAATTAGCAAAGAACATGGGTCTAATCTTCACATATTATGAGGAATAAAAATCTTTATCATAAATGGGATAAGAATTGAACAAAACTTTACTTTTTACTAATATTATGAAGAGATATGACGAGATATCACCCGGTCACTTCACCAAATCCTGTGAAAAAATCATCGAAACTCTTCCCTAGGTCAAGGTAAAAGTTCCATCGAGGCATTTTTCATTAATGTTAAAATGTTTAACATATCATGCCAATAGCTTTAGCAAACATTTCATTGGGAACTGGTGAAGAGGTATGGTGAGCTTATATGTGTCGGTTGGAGGAGGTGGTCCAGGCATTTTTATATTGACATGCAGGAAGGATTTTTTTAAAGGTTTAACGCTACCTTTATGATCCCTTATGCCCATTGCACTCAAGAATATAAGGGAGATAAATTTAAGATGTGCTTCAATCAGCTAAATTCTGAGCCCAATCACCATTATATTCCGTATGGATTTTCTTTCTAGGGATTTAAACCCCCACTTGTCACAAAAATAGTTATTATAACTATACACTTAATTTTTTCCAATTAAGTTATGTGTGGAGACTAAAGGAAGAACTTCTTAACATAACAAAACAATTAACAATTATTATCATAGATTGAACATCATAAACTAATTAAGTTAACTTATAAATGAGATATTGTGTTATTTTTATTTTACTGTCATAACTAACTACAAATAGATGGAGGACATGTTAAAATAATACAATAGTCTTATGGTTACTTTCGAACATATATGTAGGTAGATGGTCAAACGAGACCGCTTGTATAATGTAGTGAGTGATCTTTAGAACATTTATTTTAAAATAAATTAGTTTAGTGTTTTGATTAAAGAAAATGATAAAACTTAAAATTTATCAGTATATATAAAAAAATATTGATATATAACACCAACTTCAATATTATCTTAATTTAAATTTATCTAACAATTTATATCTAATTATATCATGTCACATGATACACTACTACATTGCACTTCTTTAGTGATGAGTTTTTTAACGACGACATAATTGTCGTCGCTAGTAGTCTAAATTAGCGACGTAAATTTATCTGCGACACATTTGTAGTCGCTACATTGTTTTTTAGTTAGCGTTCACAAAATGTAGTCGTGAATACTTTTGAAGTAGTCGCTATTATTTGTAATTACATTTTGGTTTTTTTTTATTTCAAAGATGTAATCGCAGAAAACAAGATTTTTTAACGACGACGATAGTAGTCACTGTTAACCACTATTAACGACAACAATATAATTATTCACGCCGACAAAAATGTCGTCGCTAATGAGAACTTATCATTAGCGACAAGTTTATGTCTTAAAACTTGTCGCTATTGACGAAGTATTATTAGCGACGACTTTTGTAGTCGCTAACTATTTCAAAAAATTTGGTTGGTTAGTTTGGGCGGCTATTTTTCCTGCCTATGATCATTGGCGACGACTTGCTTGTCATTAAGCGAAGACTTTATGTCGTCGCTAATAACAAAATATTATAAAACCCAAGCTCATTTCTGCGTCATTTAAAACACTCAAACACTTCCAATTCAAGAGCAAATCACTCC
Source organism: Nemophila menziesii (assembly GCA_029959085.1). Taxonomy (NCBI): domain Eukaryota; kingdom Viridiplantae; phylum Streptophyta; class Magnoliopsida; order Boraginales; family Hydrophyllaceae; genus Nemophila; species Nemophila menziesii. The sequence continues at coordinate 741,484 of JARWIR010000064.1, read as the reverse complement.
TTGTCATCAATTCGAGTTGATTCCTTGCAGCAACAACAACATTTAAAACATGAAAAAGGTAATGATTCCTTGCATTAAAACACTTTTTAATCTTCAAATTTTTTTAATCAAAATTTTAACCTATATTTTATATGTTTCTTGTTTTTTATTCCTTGATTTTGGCATGGTTTTTTCAATGATTTCCACGTAAACGTGTATTCTAGTTTTTTGTTATTGGGTTTTTTTAACAATTTGCATATACAAAATTGTTGTTTGTAATTCATATTTTATCATTTCTGGATTTACTAAAGTATGTATTACTATGTTTATGATGTGTATTTTGTGTAAAATGTGATGTTATGGTGTCTTTTAAACTTAATTTGACAAAAAATTGTTTTAGGTCAAAAAAATAGGGTTTCTAGGAATTATGTGAGTTTGATTAATATATAATTACTGATTACTTAGTTTTTTAGTTAGTAAAATATAATTTTTAGATTAATTATTATTTTTTGGAAATTTTCATAATTTTTGGAATATTTTTTTAATTGGAAAGACCTTTTTTGCAAATTTTTCTAAATAAGGGAATTAAATTATAATTTTAAAAGTTATAGAAATGAATAATGAATTAATATAATAAACATTAGGTACTTAATAGAAAATTTTGTTACAAAAAATGTCTTAGTTGAATTTTTGTGTAAAAAAGGGACTTAAAAGCAATTTTGTAAAAAAAAAAATTAAAAGAAATTTATGTAAAAAAAACAGTTGAAAGTAATTTTTGGAAAAAAAGGAGTTAAAGTAGGTTTTATGAAACTTTAGGACTTCAATGAAAATTTTGTAAAATAAAAGATTTAAAAGCAATCTTGTGAAATAAAAGGATTTAATAGAAGATTTTGTAAAAAAAAAGGAGTTGAAAGCAATTTTTGTAAACAAAGGAATTAAAAGAAAGTTATGTAAAAAAACACTTAAAAGTAATTTTGTAAAAAAAGGAGTTAAAGTAAATTTTTTAAAATTAAAGGACTTAAAATAAAATTTTGTAACATAAAAGACTTAAAAGTAAATTTGTGAAATTAAAGGACATAAAAGAAAATTTTTGTAAATGAATGACTTAAAAAGTAATTTTGTGAAATTAAAGGACTTAAAAGAAAATTTTGTAAAATAAATGATTTAAAAGTAATTTTGAGAAAAAAAAAAAAGGACTTAAAAAAATTGTAAAAAAAAATTAGAGATTTGGATTTTTTTATAAATGAACTAACTTGTTATTTTTTTAAGAAGCATCTATGAACGAGTTTCGCGCAGGTTAGGGCCTCCCTCTATCGATCCTACATCAACTATATCATCGATTAGCTTCACAGCCAGCACACATACCCGTTTTACTCGATCAAACACTTAGAAACAACTATGGAGGCTCTGTATAATTAGAGGGTCGAGCTGGTCTTGACCCATTCCCCCCCCCCCCCCCCCCCCCGAAGATGAAAGAGAATAAGAAAAAGAAGAAGAAGATGTTAGTCGGTTGTATGATCAATAGTATTGTATTGACTTGTTTTTGTGTATGTTGCCTTTATTTTATTATGTATCGACTTTTTGGTTGGTTTTGACTATTATCTATTTTAGTGTTGATTTTTGTTAAATATTTGATATTTTTAATTATTTATTTAAATATTGGTATAAATATTAAATTCAAAATTCAAAATCCAAAATCCAAATTTCAAATTAAAAAAAAACATTTAGCGACGATCTTATATTCGGAAAAAGAAAAGAAAATGTAGTTGTTAGTTACTTTGTTATTAGCGACAACTTTGTTGTTATCAACTGAACATTAATATAGCGACTACAAAAAGTGGTCGCCTTTATAAGTTATAAGCGACAACAAAAAGTTGTCGCTAATAATTGTATTCGGATTCACGGATACGCCAAAAAATTTAGTCGCGAAAAATATCTATAATAACGATTTACTAGCGACAAAATATAAACGGCGACATGTAGTCGCTAAAAACAAAAACGGTCTTTAATAAAGACTAGCGACTACAGATATAGTCGACCCCCTCACCGTAGTGATATAAGTATTTTTGGTATACATCATTACTCGGTCAAAGGCTACCTAAAATTTTATGTAGCATTTATCATTTTCTAAGTCAAATATTTTTACTTTCCAAATTATGCCAGATACTATTTACCTTTGTCTACCCAAATCTTTTAGGTTAGATGTTACTTCTTTTTCAGTTGCATGTCTAGCTTGGAGCTCTCTTAGTCTTTCATCCACTAACTTCTTCTCTGCATTTATATCAAGATAAGATATTGAGGCTCCATGGAGAGTTTCCCCCATCATAAAAGACTTCTCCAATATGATTCCTTCCTTCTCATGACCACAAACATAGGCTGTATATACAAAATCAGTATTAACCCTCTCATATGATTATACTCACTTAGGGTTTACCAAGAAATAATTTCAGTCTCAGATAATTAAGAGTCTACACCAACTAAAAAAAATTAGGGAAAATAAAAGTAATACTAACCCGTTGATAAATGAATAAGTAGTTGTCTTTTTGAGCAGTTCTTTGCGAAGTTTAGAACATTTATTGCTCCAAATGCATTGGCATCCAAGGCAACATCATACCTATATATGTATATGTTAAACCCAAACAACAAAAAATTAATTATTTGTAGTTAATTTGATTTTATGCATATTGTTGTATTTTAAGTTTACCAAAGAATTTTGCCGTATTAGTTCTTACTAACCTGTCATAAAAATTTGTTGTTGCAGCTGAGTTGACAATTATGTCAATTTCTCTCCACATCTCGTTTCTTAATTCAGAATCCCTAACCCCTAAGTTGTCGCAAGTAATGTCACCAGGAACTGGGACCAATTTTTCTGCTACAAAGGACTTGAACTTTGCACCCAATTTCTCCCTTAAAACTTTAAATAGCTCCTTTTCTATGACCTACATATGTACAGAGACATGATTAATTCCTTAACCCATTATAATTATACAAAATAATTACGACATAAATCTCAAGGTAAAGTAAAGACATATATATAGTACCTCTTCATTTAAGCATTGTCTAGATGACAAGTTATCAGCCTCCCTCAATAGAAGGAAGAGCTTATTAATATTTGGTTGAATGTGAAGTATTCGCTCCACCAAAACTGCATAAAAATTGTTACGCAAATCACATATTAATTAAAGGATGAATATAAAAGTTAATAAAACGAATACTTTTTGCTAGAAAGCCTGTGGAGCCTGTGATCAATATAGTCTTTCCTTCAAGAAACTCAATGGTAGAAGCTGATGATTCCATTTGTGAAAAAAGTATAAAGTATTCACCAAAGTTTGTGTGATCATGTACTTGTGTTCTTACGTTGTTGGAATAGAATAATGGTGACCTTATATAGACGAAAGTATGTACAATGTCAAGACAAAGAGTTCTAGGGCAAGATTTAATCATAATTGCACCATAACTTCCCTATACTAAAGTAGCCAATAATTAATATTAGAAGTAACAAAATATAATACGTGTAGAGAATTGGTGATCCAATTCCCCATCCAAAACATTTCATGAATGTATTCTTTTTTAAATTTATGGGGATAGTAACAATAGTGGAAGTCTGGAATTTGAGTTTTTTTTTTCATACATGAGAAGCTTTTAAAAGCCGTTAAGAATATATGAATTACAAGCAGAACAAAAGTTCTTATTCGGACTCTAATACAATTCTAGCAGTTGCATGCACGCTTCTATCTCTTGTAATAAGATTCCACAGGTTCTTCGGGGGGTCTTCAAAGATCCTTTGCTAACTTATCTGCACAAAAATTTGCTTCACGGAAAATATGGGTTAATTCAAACTTAGGTAAATCGCACAGCATGGTCCAACATTCCCTCGCGATTGAAACATATTGACTACTTGAATTCCCACCGCCCTTCACTAGCACATGAAACTTCCTCGAGTCTAAACCATAAGATGTATTGGAGCTCCCACCGACCTTCACTAGCGCGTGGAGCTCCTTCGAATCCGTTTCAATGTGTAACTCTTTGTAACAATAATTTATAGCCCATTTTAGGCCAAAATGGAGGGCAAACATCTCCGATACAAGGGGAGAAACGACCAGACATGAACCCAAAAAAATCAGCGATACATGAACCATTTTTATACCTCACGATTCCTCCAATACCCGCGGTACCTTTTATTTCAGTAAAGCTTCCGTTTATATTTAATTTTAGACCGTCTTTGGGTTTAACCCACTTATATATTTTTACTCTATTTATATATATAACTTTTTCTAAAAAGTATGGATCAATTCCTGAATATACACAGATAACAATAAGGGTGCAACTTCCATTGGAAATCCATGGTTGCAAATATCCAATATTTTTTCTACCATACCACATATCATATAGGGTATTTGTAAAACTTCTTCCTCGTAGTATATGAACTTTGGGTAGTTGATTATATGATCTATATTCATTTGAAATTTAGTATGCTCGCATTGAATATCTTCGTACAAAAATAGATTATAACAAAATTATTGTTATGTGTTCATATTTTATGTATATCATAATTTGTATAAATGTATAGAATATAATATGATGCCTTTGACGTATTTTATTCAATTAATGTTATCCTTACTCATAATGGCTAGATCTTGATGACAATATAAAAGAGAAGAAAAAAGGAAAATAGAAGTGCTGCCTTTACAAGAAATAACTAATTATGACAATTTTCATGTAATATATTATTACAAAAGGTTTTTTTTTCTTCTTTCATTGATTACAATGGTTAACTAGCGCACTTTCAAACGTCTCTGAAAGAAAATGTCTAGTTACTGCCTTAACGTGAAGTATTTTGTAACATAATTAAATATTGCTTCTTCTCTACATATAAGATTGTAATATCAAACTAGGTGAGCTAGCTCACCTGACCAGGGCTTTGTCTCTCAACTAAGAGGTACAAGGTTCGAACCTCGAAGGTGGAAGAACCTTAAAGAAGGTTGTTGGGCAGAGCTCTATTGTCTCATCCATGAGGTCCAAGGTTCGAATCCCGAAGGTGGAAGAAAATTAAAGAAGGTTGTTGGCCAGAGCTCTATAGTCTCATCCATGAGGTCCAATGTTCGAATCCCGAGAATAGGAGAAAGTTAAAGAAGGTTGTTGGTTGAGCTAGATTATTAATTGAGAAGATTTGTAATAGCTAGTCTAAAAAAAAGTGTAAAAAGAACTTTTTTTTTTTCCATTACAGAGGAGATCCTAACGGATCAAGAAATAAAACAAGAGAAAGAAGCAATAAAAAACTAGACTAAATGCTGGAATCTAAACCAGGGCTGAAAACTAGTCTTGGTGTTTTCCACTCCATTCGGTCTCGTGTAATGATACTCCACAGTCCATCAGGCGGATCCGTGTGTCTATGAAATTGTTCTACTTGTAATGTTCCCATTTTTGCGAGCCAGTCTGCACACCCATTGCTTTCCCTGAAAATACTAGTCACTCTAAAAGATGGATTTCTTGCAAGTATTTGTTTGATTTGCCTGACCCATACTGCCACCGATCCTCGTTGATATTCTCCCAATTCTATTAACTCCACTGCTTCTGTAGAATCAACTTCAGCTACCACTTCCTGTAATCCCAACTCCTCTGCTAATTTAAGCCCACTATTTAACGCTATGAGCTCTAATTCAATTACCAAAGCACACTCGATTCTCATTGAAAGCCCACATACCCAATTTCCTTCACTATCCCGTATTACACCTCCACCTCCACCATATTTCTTCCATTTATTCAAACTGCCATCGGTGTTTAGTTTAAACCCTTGCTTCGGCTTGGACCATCCCACTAATCTCACTTGTGTCCCTTTATCACCAACCTGACCCGGAATTTGGCCCCAGACTCTGGAATAATTTATTGCAGCGAATAAAGCTTTTCTCACAACTATACTTGCTGGCGGATAAACCCCGCTGTTAAAAACAATGTCATTTCTAATTTTCCAGATTGTATCAACCAATACCCCAAAAAACACATTCCACATCACCCCTGCATAAACTCCTTTACTGGTGATATTTTTGTTCCACCAGTTATAGGCCGCCAAATCTCGTTCCTGTTCCAGTAAAATCAAACTCCTCCCCAGATCTTGTTCCCGTGTGTTATTAACTCCCTCATCAAAGCTTCGAACTCTATCTGTACCTATCAAATAATACTCATTCCCATGCTGGTGCTGTTGCGCCTGATCTGCAGTCCTGTATTCTCTATTGCCCTGGATCTGCCTCCTAAGACCTCGCCCTACACCATCCGAGCCTACCTGTACCTGACCAGCTGCTCCTGCTCGCCCCCCTTCCTTAACTCCCAAACCAGCCCCATCGACCATGTATGGCCCCTGTGCCGTGTACAGCAGATTCTCCTCTCCAGTTCTTGACTTTCTGAAATTTGCACTAGAAGTCCCTGGTGCATCATACCAATACCACAGGCTATTACCGCCATCATAACTAACCCCATTTCCTCTCGTGTGTTTTCTAATTTCCGATTTAACTATCTTCCAGACTTCCTTCGCTTTGACACATTCCTTGAAAACATGATATGCGCTCTCCTCTCCCAAGTTGCAACATGGGCAAAGGCTTGACTCAGTCACTCCCCTCTTCACCAGGTTACTACGAGTTGCCAATCGTTCGTGTATCGCCCTCCAGATTAAAACTCTTATTCTTTGAGGGCATTTTAATTTCCATACTTTTCCCCACTTAACAGGAGGTAGTACTTCTTCATTAACATCCTCCCAATAAGCTGATTTGGTGGTGTAGACCCCATGTACCTCTCTTAACCACGATAGTTGATCCATATTCTCCGTGTCCCTTTGTACCATAACCTGTGTGATTTCTAAAACTTTGGAAACTGGCAAAAGGTGCTGAAAATTATCCCATTGCCAAGATCCATCTTCCGAGACATATTCACGGATCTTGCGAGCTCTCTCACCTCTCTCCACCTCACCCAAAGCAAAATCTATTAATGGACGGTCTCCTAACCAAACATCTAGCCAGAAACTCACCTCCGTTCCATTACCCAAGAGCCATCGGGATCCCCGTCTAACTACGGCAATACCTTCCACGATGGCTCTGCTGATTCTTGAATCCGAATTCCTAGAAACATAATGTAAAGGATTCGAATCGAAATATTTTTGTCTCATGACAATAGTCCAGATCATACTATTATCATTAATTACCTTCCATCCCAATTTACCTAGCAAAGCTCTGTTTGTGTCTTCCGCAAAACGAAAACCAAGTCCCCCTAAAGCCTTGGGCTTGCAAATATTCTCCCACGATATCCATATAATGTGCTTCTGTTCTTCCGTAATTCCCCAAATGAACTCCCGTCTTATCTTATCCACCTCTTGACAAACATAGGCCGGAAGTTTCTCCACTTGCATGATGTACATGGGGGACGCACTAAGAACGGAATGCGCTAAAGTAATGCGACCAGCAAGTGAAAGAACATTTCCTTTCCATTTAGCAAGTTTACCGCGAAGCTTCGTGATGATTTCTCCGTAAAAACCTCTCGGTCGCCTACCCGAGAGTATGGGAACTCCCAGATATTTCCCTAGCCCATCGCATCTTCTGTACCCACTCCTTACTTCAATTTCCTTTGCAATATCCTCATCTACATTCCGTGAAAAATAAATCATAGACTTCTCCTTGCTAATTGTCTGTCCCGCGTCTTTGCAAAATATACTCAGCGTATCCTGTAAAATATCAAAGTTAAGTACAGAAGCTTCCGAAAACAATATGAGATCATCAGCGAAAAAAATATGTGAAATAGGAAACCCCCCTGGTGATAATTTTATCGCTTGCCACTCTCCAGTTTCGACTCTCTTCTGAATAAGAATCGACAAACGTTCCATGCAAATAACGAAAAGATAAGGTGATATAGGATCGCCTTGCCTAATCCCTCTCTCCGGTTTGAAAGGCGGTAAAGGAGTGCCCCTCCATAGAACACTCAGCTCATTTTCGCTCATCCCATTGAGAATAAGTGCCACCCATTCCCTTGGAACTCCTAATGAGGTTAAGGAGTCCTGAATAAAATCCCACTTGACCATATCATAAGCCTTCGCTAAATCCACCTTGATTGCCATGAAACTCTTCTTACCCTTAGCATGCCGAAAAAGATGATCTACTTCACTCACCAAGATCACATTGTCAATAGTCGACCTTTTCGGCAAAAAGCTGCTTTGGAATGGACCTATATACTCCGCAAGAATGGGTCTCAAACGATTTACAAGAACTTTCATGCAGATTTTATAGCAAACATTGATCAAACTAATCGGCCTGAATTGACTTATATATTCTGGGTTATCAATCTTCGGAATAAGCTGTATCAATGTTCCCAAAACTTCCCTCGGAAAACGGCCCCTCTGGTACGCACCCCGAATCATCTCAGTTACTGTATTACCCACAATGTCCCAGCACTTTTGATAAAATCCTGCCGTAAGTCCATCCGGGCCTGGCGCCTTATTGGGGTTCATCTGAAAAACCGCTACCTTCACCTCTTCTTCCGAAACTCTCTCCTTTAGAATCTGAATATCACTATCTCTGAACGCGGTAAGACTCGGCAATGCAAACCTTTGCTGATCAGCTTCATCTAATGAATATAGATCCTCAAAAAAGCTCCTTACCCAAACATTTTCCCCCTCAACATCCTCAATCCATTGGTGGTCTTTATTCCTTATATGCAGATTTTTATCCCGTCTGGTCTTAACTTGTGCCACTCTATGATAGTAAGCCGTGTTTCGCTCCCCTGAATTAACCCACTTCGTGTGAGCCCTTTGAAACCAAAGTGCCTCCTCTTGGGCTAACACACTTTCAAACTCTCTACGAAGCCTCTTTTCCAACTCCACCAAAGATGGATTAAACTTTACTTGCAATGCTTTTTGAATACCTGTCAATCTCGCAATTAATCTATTTTTCCGGCGAAAAATATTCCCGAAATACTCAATCCTCCAATGCTGAAGCGCTTCTTTCACCTTCACAATATTTGGGCCGAGTGCCCCATCTGTACTATTCCAGGTCTTAGCTATAATCTCTTTAAAGCCTTCATGATGACTCCAAGCTGTCTCAAACCTAAACCGCTTCATTTTAGCTATAGGAGCTATCTTCTTGTCAAGGTGTACAGTGATAGGTGCGTGATCCGAATGAATTCGCGGTAAATGGTTGGCTCTTGTAACACCAAAAGTATCAATCCATATCTGATTCCCGTAAGCCCTATCCAAACGCTTCAGTAGTCTTAATCCCGTATTCCAAGAATCACTCCACGTAAACCTCGGACCTTCAAAACCCAAGTCTACCAACCCACATTTATCTCTCCATCTTTCAAACTTTACCATATCTCTAGTCATACCATCACTTTCCCCATCTATATCATCACGAATCCCTACTTGATTAAAATCACCAATCACCAACCACGGTTCTCGAATAGTATCCGCCGCTTCCTCCAGAGCATCCCAAAGATACCCCCTTATCCATGCCCTTGGGCTCGCATACACTGCAGAGAGAATCCAAGGAATGCATGAGAATTTTGAAACACGAATATTAATTACCTGCTTGCAAGCCGATAGCACTTGGATGTCAATATCCTCGTTGTTCCAAAGGATCCAAATCCCCCCCGAGAAACCCACCGCCTCCACCCTAATGGATTTAGACATCTGGAGAGATTGAATAATTTTTGTAGCTTCCGAACCCGCCGCCTTTGTTTCAACCACAATTGAGATTAGTGGCTTATGGCGAAGACGCAGATCAGAGAAAGCCCTACGGAACCCTGCACTATTAGAACCTCTACAATTCCAAAATAAAACATTAATCGGATAATCAGTCGAAGACCAATTACCATTAGCTAAATTAGATGTAAAAGACATAAAAAAAACACTAGGAGAAAGAATACAAAACCCGATTAGACGATGGCGATAATTTCGCCTTCTTCACTAACATCATCCACCCCATCCATGGGATCATTGGAGGACACTTGTATGGGGTTGTTCTGCATAACACCCGAGTCTGATTTTTCAGGAAAGAAATTATTATAGTCCGGAGCGTTAGGCTTATCTGCAAAGAAGTCTCTAAGTGCACGTTCGCCTTCCATCCAATCACTAGGTTCTTCCCTACGTGGCACCCTACCCGGATTTTGCAAAATGGCCCCTGAGGTCCCATTATCAACCTGCAGATTCGCAGGAGGCTGTTCCTCCCCCAATACACCAGTACCAAGCGCCAGATCAGTAGCTGAAGCTGGTGCCGAAATCACCACACCAGCATTATCCGAAGAAGCGGAAATAACCTGCTGAACCGGCAAGTCTGGTGGGACCCGCTTATCACTGAGGAAAACTGCAGAAGCTGTTACATCTTTGCTACCCTGAATCTCGAAATCCATTCCCATTGCCCCTGATGCTGCAGCCCCACTCTCGACCCCACATGACTCTAAAACAGCTCCACTATTGCCCAACAGATCTCCATTCTTCTCCCCCATGTTTCGATTGCTTCTCTCTTTTGTTTTATCCCTTCGTTTAGGGGCTGGCCCCACCTGTTCTCCATCTCGAATCCGAAGTCCATCTATATTAAAAAAGCCCCCATGTAACTTATCCGTAACCAACTCAAGCACGCTATGATTCTGATCCTTATTAACCATTTGATTTACCCCTGCCTCCTTTGTTTCGCGAATATCACCAACTGATGTAATTTTATCCTTACTCGCAGGCTTGACTCCACTGGTTTCACCCTTCTCGGTCCCACCTAATACTTCGTATCTAGACCCTGTGGTGTTCTCTTTCAATGGTCCATTCTGTTTTTTGTTTGGAGTAGCGTTTCCTCTTGTCAAACCTGAGTTATGTCCCTTCGTACTTCCCCGTGTATTTTGATTCCCGATGTTTTGCCGAGCTCTTCCCCTTCCCCTATCCACAGTCATCCATTCCCCATATAAGGCTGTTGTTTTACCCATTCCCGGTGCAATTCTATTATCCAACCCTGCAGTAGTTCGTTCTTCCACATTTTCCCCCACGGTATTGACATTAAGAACTGGACAACTTTCTCTGACATGTCCAAACTTACCACAATTAAAACATATCAAATGCAATCCCTCATATTCTACCTTCTGTAAATGATCACCAATCCGAATAATCGAAACCAGGGGCTTATCCAAATCCACCTCCACCGCGATTCTCGCAAAATTTCCCCTCGCTCTCGATCGTGTAACCGGGTCCACCTTTACCATTTTCCCCACGATGTTGCCTAACGAAGACAATATTTCATCTGTATAATTCATCAAAGGCAGCCACGGAAACCTAACCCAGACCGTTGTTCTAATAATCGGCGCATCATGGGGCATGAAATAGGGGTCCCATGCTCGAACAATCAAATACCTATCTAATATCATCCATGGTCCCCCTCCCAAAACTTTATTATAATCCTCTCTGTTCAAAAAGTTAGCCATGAAATATCCAAACCCAATCTCAACTAAATCCATTTGCGCTTTCGGTGCCCAAATTTGCATTAGTTTATTTAGCAGATATTTAAACCCTACGTTATACCCGAGTAATCGAATAATGAGTGAGCTCTGCCATACCTTACAGCCTTTTCTTTTCTGTTCAGCGGTTCTGATAAGCTGTGGGTACGTGGTGTCCTCCGAGGGGATATCATCAACCATTCCATATTGGTCCATCTCTTCTACTGTTTCTGATGCAGCACTGTTATAAATTTGATTCGATAAACCCCCAACATCTATCTTATCTCTGAAGTCCCTCTCCAGGGGAGAGGAGATATTCATAGCTGCGGCCAAGTAAGATCGAGGTGGTTGTCTACCCCCCGAAATATTTGTCTCCTCAGTTGCTGCATCCTCCACCATCACAGTATCACCCATTTCATTTCCTGCAGCAGCATTACCATGTACAATTAGTTCATTATTAATCAAAATTCCCTTACCTGTTGGTTCTGATAATTGCAAGCTAAGAGAGCCGCCCTCCTGTTCCATCCCGTTCTCCATCCTGGTCCCCGGTACCGCCTCACTTCCAATCTGCTGATCCCCTTCCAAAAAGAATGTCGGATTTTGCATCACCTTCTCCAATGGGTACGAAGCCTCACAGCCCGAGTTTGAATCCATTATCGCCAAGACCGGTGCTTTAGTCCCCCTGCTACCTGTCTTGCTTGCAACTAATTTCTCATTTAATTTAATTTCTAATTTCTCCGATGGAGCCACTAAGACCGGCGATAGCTCCTCTCTCTCCGGGTAAGACAGGGCACGTTTCGAACCACGATTGATTCCCTCACCATCTCCTCTCTTATCTCCCTCTCCACTGCTTTTCCCGGTGGACTGTAATGACGGATTGGAGAACAGTTTGATCCTCTTAGATGATAGCTTGCGAACACTGCTAGATTTGCTATTAGGTGAATATTTCCTTTCAGCAGGTGTTGCCGGCAGAGAAGAGGCGCGATCAGTGGGCCCTCCCCCCTGCGTCAAGCGGCGGTCAGTTATTTCCGGCGGTTTGGACGGCGGAGGCCTCCCCCTCCCCACCATGGAGATTACCGTTGGACCTAAGTTAGGAAAGTCAAACTCTAAAAAAAGAAATAAAACTTAAGAAAGGCAATTTTCAAAGACCAAAACGACAGCGTGTGAGCCCAAGTCTAGAGAGACTTTTTAACATAGAACCTGCACGTTGATAAAACCTGACAAATATTAGTGTAAAAAGAACTTGATGTTTGAGCTTTATATATATAGTTTGATTCCTGTCTCTCAACTAGGAGGTACAGGGTTCGAATCCCCTCAGCCTTGTTATTTTTTGAGTCTTTAAAGGGGGTAAGTTAGAGGTTCAAGGTTCGAGTCCCGTCCCTGAACATGGGTAACCTAGTTCCCATTAAATGGGAGTAAGCATGAGGAGACATGTATATTTCCTATGGAAATGCCCGGACACCCATACATAAAAAAAATTAAGTAATACTATTGGTTAATAAAATATTTATATATAATTTTAATTTTATTAATTTATACTAAAAATATATTTATCTAAATATTTAAGCAATGATAAAGGTGATATAAAAAAAATTAACTTTCAAAGGTAAAAAAAACTTGGTTTTCTTAATGTATATTTATTATTAAAAAAAGTCAATGCTCAATAAATCTTTGCAATCTTGTTTATTATCTTTTAAAAGGCATATTCTTTTTAGGGTGATTTATTAATAGAGTCCTAGAAGGTTGGACCATTGCCCATCAGGTCCAACCCAATACGAATGACGCATTTGCCCTCCATAACCCATTGACTGTCTATTCACTTTCCATAACCAAAAGAGCGGATTACATGCAAAAACGTATCAATCATCAAATCAAAAAAAAAAGGAAAACAAGCGCCAGAAAAAAATCAAATTCCAACAACCCACCGTCTGTCTCACCTTAACCCAACTAAACCCTAACCATCTGTTTGACACACCACCGGCGAAACAGAAATGGCAAGAACGAAGCTGCCACAAAAACCCACCGCTGATGCCGAACTACAGAGAAAGAAGAAAACGAAAGTGGTTAGACAACCCGACACCGAAGGTGAAAGCAGCGCTAAAAATAAAGGAAAATCCATGGAAAACAGTGATGATGATTTTGTAGATGGTGTGCCGTTGAGTACAAGGAAGAAAAGAGTCGCCATTGATGATGGGAAGGGGAAGAAAACGTGTGCTCAAGTTAAGAAGAAAGAAGTAACGGTAGTGGATGCAGACAACGACTCAAACATTGAAGCCGACGATGAAATAATGGAAGGTAATTGATTTACTTATTTACGAATTCGAAAACGTGAAATGGGTGTTGGTTTTGTCAATTAGTATTGGTGTGTATGAAATGGGAGTGGGTTATGTCAATTGTTGTTGGTGTGTGTGAATATTTCAATGTTAAATCTTTCAATGGGATTGGGTTATGTGAATTGCTGTAGGTGTGGTACTGTTTTATGTGTGATTAACAATTGTGTTTATGTTAATGTGTAATAGGTCAACAAGGTGAAGGGAAAATTCAATACCAGTGATCGAACATGTTAAAGTTGAACATGTGAAAAGCCGTGTCGTTGACACGGGGATCTATTCATTGCTCTACGCAGCTAGCATAATGAAAGGGGTTAGTGTGAAGAAGCGGTACGAACACATCGTGGTTCATGATTATCGTAAGAAGATCATCTCATGGGTCCTGAACGACAAACAAACAGAGGAGTGGGTGTTCGAGACGCGCAGGGCGATGACCGATACTTGATGAATTATAAGTTTGACATCAAAAACATGTTTTCTTTTGGTTTATGCTTGATTGCTTAATGTATTTTGCAAAAATTAGTGAACATGATTGTAGTTTAAGTATTATTTCTCTGGTTTTGAACTTTGTGTTTTGATAACAAACTGAATGTGTAATGAATTCTATTTATTCAAGCATTATCTCTATTATCAATCTGTGTTTTGATAAGTATTATTGTTCTGAAAAGTATTATACCTTTTTTTCGGGTTGTATCTATGAATATGGTGGGTTGGGTGTTTAAATAGTTGGGTTGGTAGGATAAGGATTTATGCAAGTTTTTTTAGTCATAGGATTTAAGAAGGTGGATAACAATCTGAGTAAAGGAGATTGAATGTAGTATGTTTGAAAATTCGGTGGTGTTAATATGTAATTTTGAATGGGTTATGTTTGGAAAATGATGGGTTGTATGCATATAGGTGAAGTCTTGGATAGGTTGTTATAAAACCGATGGGTTATGCATATAAATCTGATGGGTTGTAAGGCTATATCAGTGGGATGAGTAAAAATGGTTTACCAATTAAGAAGGTGGGTTATTAGGGGATTTATGATGGGGTGTTCAGTTAAAAAAATGGGTTGTTAATTTGATAACTTCAGCATTTTGGAGGTGGTTTGTAAGGCTAAATCAGTGGGTGGTGTGAAAAAAGGTCAACGAGTCATGTGGTGGGTTAGTTGAGTTTTTCTGATGGGGTGTTCATTAAAACTAATGGGTTGTTCATTTTATATATTAAGACTGATCTATGTTCAAATGTGGTGGGTTATATGTTCAAATGTGGTGGGTTATATGTTCAATTTGGGTGGTGTGCCAGTTTAATCTGTCGGTCTATGTGTACAAAACCATAACAACATACACAACCTGTAAAATTCGAACACATTAAAAGGAAAACGCAGTTATTATTTGATGAAAAAAAATAAGTATAACAATCTTACTATACTTATTAGCTAAAAATAAGGAATATTATATTATAAGCTACAAAATAGGAATCGGTTACTATTTTAAATGATATTGTTTACCACTAAACGTGGTAAATAATAGGGGTAGAGATGTAATACTAAAAAGAAATTGGACTTCTATGGGGGTGAAAAAATTCCTGGACCCTATAGAGGTGGAATGTTGTGTTTTTGGACTTAATTTGATATTATCTCTTCTTTTTAACCTCTTTAAAAGATTTTAGGTTCAAATCCAATTGGTGGTAACAAATTAATCTACATTGATATATCAAGAAATTGTACAAAAATATCATAAATAAGAAATCATTAATTATGTTAAGTACAAAGCAATGAAATAATATGCATAAAAAAAAGTTTCAAATAAAAGACAGTTTGAGTTATGGAAAAAAAATAAAACTCAAAAGAAATAAGTTATGACTCATAAAATTGAGTTACATGAAAAATTCCATAACTGATAAAGAGAAAACAATAAATTGATGTATACATCATAAGCGTTTTATCCTTTACTTGATGAACAATATCATGAGTTTTGGGAAGTATCTCATAACTCAAACTATTCTTCAAATAAAAAGTAGAACACATAAAAATATAGTATATATCCTATATATTTTATGATACATATTTATCATTTGAAACTTCACAAACAATTAAACAATATATATATATAATAAAAAAATGTAGCAAAAAAGAAGAACAAATTGAGTTATGGGAAAAATACCCAAAACTCAGAATCTGGATTTTAGGAATATTTTCAAAACTCAAATTGTTCATCAAATCAAAGGTAAAATACATAAAAATATGGTGTATATATATCATATTTTATGATACATACAAAAAAAAATTAAATATATAAACAATAAAAAAATGTAGCAAAAAAGAAGAATAGTTTGAGTATGGGAAAATTCCTAAAACTAAGAATCTGAGTTGTGGGATTTTCCTGAAACTCAGTAAAGTTGAGTTTTGTGAAGAAAATTCCTAAAACTCAAAAAGTTGAGTTACCGAAAGATTTTCATAACTGATAAGGAAAGATTAATAAGTTGAGTTATACATAATAAGCGTTTTATCTTTTACTTGATGAACAATCTTAGTTTTAGGAAATATCTTATAACTCAAAGTGTTCTTCAAATCAAAGGTAAAACACATAAAAATATGGTGTGTGTATATATATAATGTTACTTCATAAACAATAAAGAAGAACTAAAATATATAAACAACACAAAAATGTATTATGCATCTAGATGTTCACAAAGTCATATCATCAGATTGTAAAATCTACGCATTTAAAAAATCAAGCTTAAAGGTCGTAATTACGCAACTGCGTATGGATTTTATCAAGAGAATGAGTACTTAAACAAATTAAAGGGAAAAAACAATAGTATCCAGCTTAGTGATTTTGAGGTAACTTATAAAATATGTCCTTGGGAAATTACTGATGGTTCGATGAGCAATAAATATGGAAGGGTTAAAGAAGATGGACATATATATGTGTTCTCGAATATGGTAAAAATTGATTTAGCTAACATGCTCTCTTAGAAATGGAAGGAACTTGATAATTATCACAGTAATGATTCAACCATTAAAGAAAATTGGTTGCGTTTTTATTTCCAGGTTTGTATAATCAATATGGCATATATGAAAAATGTAGGCATCTAGAGCATATATTTTTTTTTCCAACAGCGGATGTGGTAAAAAATAGAAAAAAAAAACTACCAAATGTTTGGTACATCTTATGAAGAAGTAAATGGCGACTGCGGTGAAGTGGGATAAAAAAATAGAATGGATAGTTTATTAAACATTATTCCTATTAAAATAGTAATGACTTTTTATGGATGAAGAGACTACCTATGGACGAAACCAGTTCTTTTATCGCCGGTCGAAAGAGGTTCGGGGCAGTGTCCTTGAATTGTTTTTTGTCAATTGTATTATAAGTTCATGTTTTTACTATAGGGTTAAAAATAATTATATCATTGAATTGTATTATAAGTTATTATTTTTTGTAAAAAATAAATACATTATAGGTCCCTATATTTTGCACTAATTGGTCTGTAGTAATGTAAATCCAATATTAGGAACATCTAAAAATGACCAATTTTTTTTAAAAAAAAATACGAGTTAAGATATGAATTACGGAAAAATATGATATATTATTTAATTTGGGAGAGCAATATATACATATTAACTAAAAAAGTTGAATTTTGAGATTGATAGTTGGCCTAGTGGTTAGGTTACTCTGCAGAGACCAAGAGGTCCTGGGATCGAATTCATTGGAGTCATTTACTCCGAGTTCAAAGTGGCTCTCTCATGTATTCAAAAAAAAGAGTAATGATATATGTCACCCTTTTTCATGTCACCCTTCTATTTATATGTTTTAATTTCCTTGAATAGTAGATAGAGAAAAATTAAATAGGATAGAGAAATTAATTCATTGATACATGTAGGCATACTACTAGGAGGTGATACAAGGTAACAAATATCATTACTCCAAAAAATAAGTTGAATTTTAGAAAAATTGTAAGTTGGGGAGTGGGTGTGCTTGGGTCGGGAGACCCAAAAGACATGCAGTAGTTTCATTTTTTTCTTTTTTTTGGACTGTTAAGAAAATTACGTGAAATGTAAACGAAAAGAGAAAATACAAAATACAAAAGATAGCCAAGTAAAAAAAATTAATTCCTATTATGTTGAAATCGACCAAAGCCGAATTAAGGTTAAGCTCCATTTGGTTGTTCATGGATCTGTGTCTATCTTCTTTTGCAATATTCTAGGAATATACCTAAAAGTGAATGGTCCAAACTCCTCCGCTAAATGATTAATCATTTGGATGTGACGATGGATTTTCCAACTTACTGCTGACACCTGCCTAATACCATGAACTACCTCAAGGTTATCAAAGCAAATTAATTTGCTCTCGTTGGGGAAGTCCTTAAATCTTTTAATAGACTTGAGAACTACCATAGCTTCTCCCTCAAGGATAGAATCACAATAGGTAGTTTCTTTGATTCGTACCCTATTACATGTTCTTTTATGGAATTGTATAATCCATCATATTTTTTTATTGAAAGAAGCATCGCATAAGATTGTAACATCCGTGTCTATATTTGTTTCCTCCAAATTATTAGGAGCATTATGATTACTTCTTGAAAGTGTTGGATTCCCTTGTTTCCAATTGAAACCATGTAGTTCCTTCATAAATTTATTTGTACAACATATAACCTAATCAACATCATTGATGCAATCTTTGTGAATGGCTTTCATCTAAGCTTTCCATATATTTCATAGATTAATAAAGATATAATCAAGAATAGAATTACTATCCCACCCTCCTTTTATATATGTTTCTGATACTTCTATAATCCAGTCTCCTAATTTAACATTACTATCGATATTTTCTTTAATTAGCAAAGTGGATCCAACCTAGATTTCTTTACTAATATCACAATCTAGAAAAAGATGTTCCATTGTATCTTTATTACCCTGACACCAAAATACACTTGTCTTAATCTACACAATTTCTTGTAAAAAGGTTATTTTTTGTAGGGATAGCATTTTTACATGCTTTCCATATAAAGATTCTTACTTTTTCCGGAATATTAGATTTCCATACACTTTTCCAAAGTCTAGGTTAATATCTTCATTACTACTAGCAGATTGGGGATGATGTAAAACTTGATCCTCAGTTAAAACTTTATACCCAGTATTAGTGGAAGATTGTCCATTAGTAGAGAAAGGACAAATAAATTTTTCAGTTTGATTTGGGTTACCAATGTATATTCTTTTGATGCTATTAATAATAGGTTTTGGAAAATGTTATCCAAGATTTCCCAATAACCCGTACCTTGTTTTTATAGTTGATTAACTTTACATAAGTTACTATTAGTAATATTTTCTGATTTCCATTCAGTTCCAATCCACCTATCCTCCCATATGTTTATATCCCCTTTTCCTATTGATATCTACCATGTTTTTTGATAAAATCTCTACCTTTTATAATACTGTCCAAACTCCAGGTTTTGTTTTGTCGTAATTTACATTAAGGAAGTCATTTTTAGGGAAATATATAACTTTTAGTACCCTTGATATATGGACATGACATGATCATCCATGCCTGAGCAACAAGAAGGGTAGTGTTTATTGTTTTGAAGTCTTTGAATCCAATACCTTCAGAAGTTTCCACAGTCATTTTTTCCCACGCTAGCCAACCGGATTTTGTTGCGTTCACATGAGTTTCACGAAAAATTAGATATAGTAGCCATAATTTTTTTACAGAAGGTGGTGGGGTAAGAAAAGATAGACATAGTATAGTATGGAATAACTTGCAAAATAACTTTAATAAGAAATTATTTCCCCCTTCGGAAAGAAGTCTAGCCTTCCATCCATCCTTTTTGTAAAGAGTTTCTTTGCGATCCAATCTATTTTAGATCGTTTATGGGCAAAGCGGGATTCCTAAATAGCTGCTCAAATTATTAGTTTATTTAATATTAATTTTTGAAGTTATCTATTCTTTCTCTTTTTCTGGGGTCTCTTTACTAAATATGATTGTTAACTTCTTGTAATTAATACTTTGTCCTGAACCTTCATAATAAATCTCAAGACAATTTTTGAATTTTTGGAACTTACATTTATCAATGTTTAGGAAGGAGAGAGAATCATCAGCGAATAGTAAGTGACAAATGTTAGGGCATCGCCTAGTAATTTGAATACCTTGGATGAGATTATTACTGATGTAATTATCGACCAGACTAATCAGAGCTTTAGTCATAATAGTGAAAAGAAAAGGAGATAAGGGTCACCTTGTCATAAGCCTCTACCCTGTATAAATTTCTCTATTCTTTCACCATTCATGTTAATTTGAAAAGTTACTCAAGAGGGACGTTACTCATGAAGGAAGAGACCTCTTGTCCCATACTAGTGATTCGAGAGAAGAAATCAACGGCCTTTTCAACACTTCAAGTGGTTAAAAACTTCAAGGAGGAGGAGTAAATACGTTGTTGTGCCTTGAAAAGAGTAAACGGTCTAGCTAAGGAGGACCACAACGCTCTTGAATAGGTCAAGGACGAAGAACCGGGTTTCCAAAGACGGTGCCACCAAAGGAGGAAGGTACGAAGCTGGGATGTCCCATGGGAGACCAAATAGGCGAAGGGTTAAAGCATGATCAATAGCAAAGGAGTTGCTCAGTTATGCGAAGAAGGGGAAGGCCCGATGGTTTTGGGTAAGGGACGGTTTACTCGTCACTATAGATAAATATGTCTTCGTACCAAGGTGTTAAAAGCTAAGACAGGAAATCGTAAAGAAGTATCACGAAGGTGGGTATTCAGGGATACATCCCACGGAGAAAATAGTAAATGGGGAATACTATTGGCCTAGGATGCGAGAAGACGTACAATGGCATGTTAGGACTTGTCTTGTATGCCAACACAGGAAAGTCAGCCTAGCGATGGACAAGTTTGCTAGCAAAGGACAAAATAAAAGAGATGGGACTTGCACAAGAGTTTGACCAATGCTAGGAAGACATGGTCCAACGCTAAGTGGAGGGGCAAAGAGTTCGAGGAGGACTCAAATCGTGAAGGAAAAACCAAAATGGAGTTCTTGGTCAGGTGGAAGAGCGCACAAAGTCGAGGGACTTGCTGGAAGACTAAGGATTTATTATGACAATTCGAGGAGCGAATGCATTGGGGACGATGCCAGGTTTAAGTGGGGAAGAATGAGATGGGACGCGCGTTCTGAGGTTAAAGACATCGTTACGAGAATATTATAAATGAATTATCTATTAGAATTTTATCTAACAAGATCACTTAAATGAAATTCATAAAAAGAAATTTATGGTCACAATCTTCTTCATACGTTTAATATTATTTTTAAACAACATTAGTACGTTTTTCATCTTTAGGGGCAACACAAATCGTCACAAATTATTAGATAACCACGACTGTCTTTAGCGACGACATGTCGTTGCTAATATCTAATCCCTAGAGTTTAGTCGTTAAAGATCGTAGATGGTAGTGACAAGTTCAATGTCGTCGCTAATGATTCCCTGATCTTAAGGGACGACATTTTTTTATCATTAAGCGATGACATCATTCGTCGATAGAGACTCTTTTATTAGGGGCGAGATTTATTGTCGCTACCAATATTATCATTAGGACGAACAAATTCGGCGCTGCAAATATTATCATTAGCGATGAACAAAGTTGTCGCTAATAACAAATTTCTTCAGCGACCACACTTGTCGTCGCTGGAGACGTTTATTATTAGCGACGACACTGTAGTATCAATAACGATGAGATTTTCTCTAAATGATTTTAATTATAAAATACGAGATTAGATTATTTTGGTGTTTTATATTAATATATTAGAAACTAATTAATTTGTAGAAAATATAAAATTAAAAAACTATATAAATAGAAATTATAAACGAATAAAAATGCTAGTATAATTTAGAATATTAAAAAGTTAAAAGATAATAAACGTAAAGTCGACTACTACATAACTAACTTCAAACTGTAAAAAATCTAAATAATAAAGTCGATATTACAAACCAAATAAAGTCAACAAAAGTCATGAAAGTTTAACGATAATGCAATAAATTTTCAAAATCGTCATCTTCTTCATCTTCGGGAGAAGTCGGATTTAGATTCGGATTTAAAGGATTCACATTTAGAGGAGGAACTGATGGAGTGGAGCCCGCAAGGGAAAATTCAATATGCGCAAATAGATAGAAGGTCGGGTGTCCTTGACTGGCATGTTGCGCGTTGAACCAATTCATAGAATAGTTCATCTTATCTGGATGACTCAGGAATTGTTGCATGCTAGCGGTAGATGGCGACGACTCATTGCGCAGAAAAACAAACGGGTCAAAGACCTACTGAACCATGCACAGTTTCACGTTGTTGATCATGGCGTCAAACTCAGCAGCATCAGCCGGTGTCTGGCTTGTCTAAGGAACTCCTCTTGTCTTTGCCTTTTTTGTCGGACCAATATCAAGCAACCACCCTTGTGTCTTCTTCCCCGTTTCTTTTTCAACAACACTTGCCACCGATTTTATCTGATTATCCGAGAAATGGTGGGGGTGGAAGACAAGGATGTCCCTGAGAAACTCTGTGAGGACGCCGCCTAAGTGGATAATGAGTGCAACTTCTCTTGCGATACTTCTTGTTAAACAATAAAGGTAGGTCAGTGAATGTAATTGTATAAGAAAATAAAACGAGATTATAGAAGAATTCTTAGACCTTAATCACGATATCGATCGTCCCTCCACTCTCTCGCTTCTTTGTCAAAATCGACTAGATAGAAGAACTTGTGAATCGGTGATTACGGTATTTCCCCCTCTCCTTCCTCAATCTAATTGGGTCAATTTTTGGTGTCGTCTCCTATTTCAGGCATTAACCCATGATTTTAAATTTATCTAATTAAGTTTAAAAAATTAATTAGGAAAAGTTAAAAAAATTCACCTCAAGTAATATCTCCATGGTATAGAGTAATTCCTTGATCCTCCCATGTTCGGGCACCCCTGCTTCGCCCTGTTTGCCTTGCTAGTTGCTGCTCGAGCCTGCATTTTTTAACTTACAAAATGAATAATCAAATTCATTGAAATTAAAATGATTTTAAATGAATAAACTAAGGTAGTACTTGTGCATCAGAATTGCCCTAGCAGCTTAGCCTCCAATCCTCATCAAACATATTATCCGATTTTGTACTCGTCTCGGAGTATTTCTTTTTTAACGTGGTTTTGTTCACACGATATCTCCGGACACAAATCTCCGTTAAGCGCCTTAAAATCCCTCCCCAATCCTCCCTCTTCCAACACCCCTCTAAGTCAAAGGAAAAACAATTAACAACTTATTATTTACAATAAACATTTGTTTCTTAACGTAATAAAATTAAACAAAAAATGAATTGGTAAGAATCCTTTAGTCTGTCAAAAGCCCATTGTCGCAGCCTTTCAAGAACATCTATCCACGATTTAAAGTATGGTAGGACCACCTCTCGGGTGGTCATCCCGGTCACTTGCACCACGTGTTTTCTGTACTCAAAAGTAGGGTTCCACGCCCCATCTAGGGCACAAAAATCTACTGGTAAAGGTCCTCTGGTCTTCTCCATAACCCTCACTGCTGACGGCAATATGGTCTTGCCTCGCAGGTTTCTCTTCATTTTACATGTATTTAAATAATGAAATTCAAACAATGTTTATTTGTTAGCGAATTGTAAATTTGACAATACATGTAGAAGCACCGCAACGAGTGACGTGCATATTGTTTGGCAGTGGTGGATCATTTCCATCACAGTCTTTCTTGGGTTCTTGCGGCATTACATCACATTAGCCATCTAGTTGATGGAAATTGAAATTCGAATTATGTCCTTAAATTTAAAAAAAAAAGAAATTACACTAAAGTCTCTCTATATATTTTTATAAATCACACTAAAGTCCCTATATTTTTATATATTACACTAAAGCCCTATATTTTCATATATTACACTTAAGTCCTTGTAGTTTTAAAATTACACTAAAGTCCCTATATTTACATTAAAGTCCCTATATTTAAAAAAAATGTTGAAGTCCTATATTTTTAAAAATTACATTAAAACCCCTATATATTTAAAAATAACATTAAAACACCTATAATATTAAAAATTACATTAAAGTCCCTATATTTTTAAAAATTACATTAAAATCCCTATATTTTAAAAAATTACACTAAAGTCACTATATTTTTAAAATTTACATTGAGGTCCCTACATCATTAAAAATTGTAAAGTCCCTATATATTTATAAATTTCATTAAAGGCACTGTATATTTAAAAATTGCACTAAGCCCTTTTTTTTTTTATCAAATTGCACTAAGGACTTTAATAAATTGCACAAAAGTCCCTAAGTTTTAATAAGTTGCACTAAGTCCCTATATTCTAATAAATTGCACTAAATCCCTAAAGTTTAATATATTGCACAAAACACCTTAAATTTTTAAAAAGTTGCAATAAAATCCCTATATTTTCAAAATATCACCATAAATTATGACACATTTACGCAATCTCAACAACTAAATTTATCATTAGCACTAACAAATGTGGAATAGTAAATTAATTCACAAAACACACAAAAAAAATTATAAGTTTGGTAAAAAATTACTAACTTGTGTTTTTGGATAGTGGATTGGATGTGTAATTATTCGGATTGACTGTCCGCCTCATTTGGAAGATAATTTTTGCTTAAATGGAATGGAATCATTATAAAACAAAACTAAAAAATCAAAATGAAAGTAATTGAATAGAAATTTGAATGAATCGAATTACTTACTTGTGTGTTTCTAGCGTGTTGATTTGCTCTTGAGTGTATCATGTACGCCTCCTAGGTCGACTTGGACAAAAATTTGGGAGAGAAAGGTTTTAAAACATTTTGTTATGACTGAAATGGAGATATGCGGTTTTTATAATCGCTTGTCTTCAGGGACGACAAGATGTCGTTGTTATTGACATCGAAATATCGTCTCGAAAGACAGCTTTTATTTTTTTAATTAATAATTGTCATTAGCGATGACTTATCTCGCTAATGAGTCTTGAAATATGACCCGCTGAAATATTACTGCCAAAAGCCACCTCAAAAATTGAAATTTATTACTACCGACGGCATATGTCGTTGCTTGTGATAAAAAAATTATTTTTAATTTAATTATCGTTTGCGACGACAATGTCGTCGCTACTGACTATATTTATCAGGGATAAGTTCTTTGTTATCTTTAGAGACGACAATGTCGCCCCTAATGCAAATTTTAAACAAACATTTCATTTTTGAAATATCTTAATTCTGTCATTTTTTCGACCTTTTAAATACACAATCCACTAAATAAATACTACTACTATACCATTCCTAAAACACTTTATTAACAAATCGTAAAATATTATATTGTTTAACATATCAAGGCAAAAATTCGTATACAAGTTTGATGTCTCCCTAATTGTTCTTATTTTAGACCCTTAGGAGACATCATTTTTGGTGTTTATTTAATTAATTTGATAGACTTTTGGACTAAATATGCAATAATCCGGAATTACCTTTTTATTTCTAGCATTTTTAATTTTATTAAACTTTTGCGCGTAATATTGGTATTTTTAGTGTAAAGTTTACAGGTTTTAGATGTTAGCTAGGAGAGGAATCCGAGGAGAAGGTCAAAGATCGTGAATTAGAGTCAAGACTTGAAGACAAATCCCGAAGATATTATTTTTAGAGCTGAAAATCCACTTTCCAGACCATAGATTGCTGATTTTGAGGTGCTTAAGCGATGATTTAGCCGTTGACCTTTGAAGAGAAATCATTCCTTATCGAGTTACGGAACTTTAGCAACTGAAATGAGGTCAATCGGAGTCCTAACACATCGGGAAAAGCCGTTTTAGTGAAGGTGTATCAGCAGTTACGGGATTTTGGGCTTAGAAAGTGGGCTTGGACATTTAATTAATATTCTATTTTTTGGTCCAAGCCCTAGAACAAATTTATGCTTATAAAAGGAGGTCTGGACGTCTATTTTTCAGACAATTCACATTCCACAAGATTAAACACCAGAGAGAAGCAACAGAAGGAAGAAAGAAGAAGCTACAAGAGCTGGAGTGGGTCTATAGCTCCGTTCGTAGTCATTCCAATTCCGGAAATTAGGTTCTTTTCGTATTTTAATTTTGTAAACAATATGAATTCCAATTCTTTTAATTCAGTTTTTAATTTTAATATGAGCTAAGCTTTTCTTAGTGCTTGAGAACAAACAATGGGTGAATCTTAATTTTATGAAATAACGAATGTTGAATTTGGGTTTTTATTGAATTAAATTAAATTGGGTTTATTACTCTTTTCGATAATTTGTGAATATTTACTGATTTTAGAGTCGCGAACAAAAATTAGGTATTAGTATCTAAGCTATTCCACATAAGTGGCGTGTGGATCATCCTGACGGAGGGTTTAGGTATAGAATTAATTATTCAATCTAGGATAAAAGCTATTGATTCTGACGAACTTAGTTAATTCTAGGGCCAATGAGGTAAAACACTTAATCATCCAACGGTGGATCATATTTACCCTGACGGGACTAGTGACACTTTAGGATTGCCTTATAGTCCACCCTGACGGGGGTATAAGGATTTTAGAATCCCGACCATTGTAATTGACCGATTTAGCCCTTAAACAACATAAGTTAGGAAGTAAGATTAGGAGGATCCTTGCGTTCTCAAGTACTACATCTCATATTGCGTTTTCACTTATTTTACTTGCGTCTTAGCTTCTACTTGCATTTTAATATTTGTCTTTCATTCATTAGCTTTAATCAACAAAACCAAACAAATATTTTATAATCTTTTATTTTCATAAGTGCATCAATCACTACTTGCTAAACATTGTGATCAACCATCCGTCCTTGGAACGAATCTGTTTTATCAGTTATACTACTTGGGACAACCGTACACTTACGGTTGTGGTTCGATTATTATTTGCATTTATTTTAGAACACACAAAGGACCACCAAAGTTTTAAATAACAAAAGAGTGGCCTTGATACGTTCCTCCGGGTATTGTACATCACATCTTGTTTGCACCTGTTTTATAAAACATATATATGTTAACGCCTTACAAGTTAACAAATGTTAAAATTCTCATAAACATGTAAAAAAACTTACTGGCATGTCTAGTAACCATAATCATTGACATTTATGTCCTGATCGCTATTGATGTATATTGTTAACGAGGTGGTTTTTCGAAGTCATCACCATAATCATCCCATGTATCATCGAGTAATCCATCATAATTGTCGTTCAACGGATCATGCAACAACGAGTTTGGATCAAATTTTATGCCTTCATTGCTAGTCAAATGTAATTGAGATCCATCTAAGATATCCGTATCAACTATAGGAATGGAGATCAGATTTGTAGTAGGGTGATATGAATTTTGCACCCCATAGATCAACACTCCACCCATGACGGTCATTTACTTCCCATAAAACTTTTAGCCCTTTTGGGTCTTCTTTTCATTTATTTCATCTATATAGAAGACCATCCTTGCTTGAGTGGCTAATATGTAAGGCTCTTCGTTCCACTAGAAAAAAAGTTGTGTTGATCATGGTTGCTCCGTGTTTTGACTTCCTTTTTTTCTTAATCTCGTCGGGGTTATACCACTTGCATTCGAATACGACAATCGAATAACCACCACCGAATTTAACTTTGATGATTTTGACTAACTCAATGGCAAATGTTACTCCGTCTATGACTGTTCAAACACTGTAATCTTGAGTAACTCTTTGTTCACCTGTTGCATGTGTTACCCATTTTACCATGTTCATAAAGCAAGTATAAAATCTATACATGGTGCGTTGTGAACTGTTTCCCAACTCAATAAGTCCTAGTGTAACACATGTTTCTCCGTCCTATCGCATTCCAAAAACTCGAAATGAACCCTTACTAGTTTTGTTAGTGTCAGATAGTGTTCAAAATAGAACATTTGTATATGCCTTTTCAGTGAACCACCTAGCAAATTGTAATTGGTGAACTCTTTTTGCATCCACAGCAGAAACCTGTAATGGAGATTAGTGTATACTATTAATGGAAAACATGTATATAATATATAACAATAAGGACAACGAACTTTAAAATTGCTTACACCATATATGGTTGGATCTCGTCACAGTTGTTGAGAATGTACCAATATAATCTCTCATTTTCTTTGTAGGTGAGAGTGCAAAACTCTTCTTACCCACAAGTTAACACTTTCTCCTAAACACAATTAATTATTTTGGTTTTGGTATCGAATCACCATATCTTCCAGGTTGGTTGAACTTGGTTTTTTCTTCTCATCGATAGCGTGAGATAAATTTTAATGTCAACTCTACAATGTATCCCTTTGCGATCAATCCTTCAGGCCTAGCCGGATTCTGTATATATTCTTAAGCTTCTTCAAATACCTTTTATAAGGGTACATCCAACTCATTTGAACCGATCCACCTAACTAGTATACCTCGTATAAGTGAATGACAAGGTGGACAATGATGTCAAAAGAACTGGTGGAAATATCATTTCAATCTTACACGTAAGCAACACCACTTCTGTTTTCCCTTTCTCGAGCTCAGTCATACTTAGGTTTCTTTTACAAACCATTATAAACACGTTGCACAATCCTATTATCGGACCACTCACTTGTTTATCGTTAATCAATCCCGGAAGCTACAAAAAAGAACTGCATAATTATGTGACAATCGTGTGATTTCATTTCTATAATCTTTCCCGCGTCACTCAACACATTATTCCTCAAACTGGACACAAACACATTATTCTTGGATTTTACGTTATCTTTGTTTACTTTTCCATATAGTCCAACGGCGGATCCAAGCAAGCTATCACATAACGTCAATATTATGTTTGAGAAGGTTTTATGACCAATATGGTAATCTGAAGAAAAAAACTTTTTTTATTCCAATTGAACTCTTTCTGGCATGTTTGCTTATTTGCCTTACCGCCAAAATCCTTGTGTTTACCCAGGAATACAAAAGTCAACCTATCAAGGTGCGTATGAATATTTGTGGGCCTATATTTCTAGGAGGTGGCATGTTCTCGTTTTTCCGTACAAAATCATGTTGCTTCTAAAACGATGCCATATAGGTAATATCTACAATGATCAAAATAAACTATACCCTTACGCACACGCATCGATAGTGAAGAATCCATGCATTCTGGGCACGCTTTGTAACCTCGGCCCCAACATTACAAAGTATACGACCTAGTTGGGTAATCGTTGATTATAAATAACAAACAAGCCTTTATTATAAATTCATTTTGTGTGTGTGCATCATACATAAGGATCCCTGTAGAACAAAATATATCCAACTCATCCATAAGCGGGCGTATATAGACATCTATATCTTTACCAGGAGAACGCGTATCCAGAATCAGTATACTAAGCAAGAAGGTGGATTCTTTCATGCATAACCATGGTGGCAAGTTGTAGGAGGTTAATATAATTGGCTACGTGCAATATGAATTGTTTTGCATGGGGAAAGGACAAATTCTATTGATGGATAAACCCAAGCGCACATTTCGATGATCACTAGCAAACTCAATATTTTGCTCGACAAATGTTTTCCAACTAATACCATCGACTGGATGACACGTCATCGTCTGTAGACTTACCGGTATGGTGCCAAATTATGTCTTTTGTGGTGTAATTCAAAGCATATAATTGTTGCAATATTGGTGCAATAGGGAAGTAATGCATTTTATTATGATGTACTTTCTTACCCTTCTTCGGATCCCCCCTAGATTCACCACAAACTAGGCATGCCTCGAGATGTTCATTCTTTTATAATACAATACCCATTTATTCAGACAAACATCGTTTGTAATGTAGCCCATACCCAAACTTTTCAACTTTCTGTTATACTTCTCATATGATGCAGGAAATTTATGTCCTTCTGGTAAAATACGACCCACCAGTTGAAGGAGTTTAGTGAAAGAGCTATTCATCCACTCGTTCTTCACTTTGACATGCATCAATTTAGCAATGAAATTTAAAGAGTCTGTTGTTGTGGAACCAGAGTACAACTCAGTCTCCATTTCCTCAAACAAAGCATCAAAACAACCTTGTTTTTTAATTTGAACAATTTTATCCATAAACTCGGTGGCACTGGATGAACCACTTATCAAAAGTGGGCCTCAGATAATCAAACACTTTAAGGATTTCTCCATGTACTATATTAGGGGTAGCATTATTTACAGTATCTTGTATTATTTACAACATCTGATTCAGGAGGAATATCTGTAACATTTTATTCTATGACCCCCTTGGTGTGACCTACTTTTATCAATCAGCAGGAAGATCCAGCGATAGACGTCTTATAATCGACTTTATAGGTAATCTCTATAACATATTCGTGTGTCCCTGAAATGGATCCTCATTGTTTATTTGTTTGTGAATATGATTTATTAAGCTGATCACCTAGGCCTACCATTCTTGCATGCTTACCTGGATTCTATCGGAAGCAACTGTCGCATCATTGGGGCAACAATTATGCGCCAATATGAAACCTGGTACGTGAATACGTTAGCCCATTCCCTCTTGATATACAAGTCGACTAGTAGTATACGCAGTTCAAGGATCGAACAACCTACCTATATAACCTCAGTGAATAACTTAAACCAAAAGCACAAAATTATGATTTTAAATCAACTTGACATGAACTTTTACAGCAAAAGATGAATTAGATAGAAGTAGGCTCCAAGGCCCCTACTACTTAACGGTTATTTATATTTTCGACAGTGGTCAAATTAATATAACTATTGGTTAAGTAAACAAAAAAGACTACTTAAGTTTTGCATGAAATTAGAGCATCTCGATTCTCGGCTCTGCTTTGCTTACAAATACATGACCTCTACTTAGAATGTACAAATATGTGCACAAACAATTTTCCAAAGATATGTAAGTTGGCGTAGAGAGGATAGTTTCTTTTGTTGTTTGAGATTTTAAAGTTGTCATTTAACAAAAGGAAATCAAATTACAACAACATGTCAACCTATGCACTACAATAAATAGTATCATTAGAGACGATATATATTGCGACAACACTAAAAAAAAATGAACTCTGATGATATATTAAGCGGCAAAATTTATTCCAACACACCAAAATGTCCTCTATTATATTTTTAGCGGCAATATTTGTTGTTAAAGATAAGGTCAGTAGAGGCAAAAATAAATAATTTGCTACAAAAGGTGTTTTTAGAGACGGACTTATAGGGACGAACAAATAGCGACTATTAGCGGCAAAATTAAGATTTTTAGTGTTAAAATTTTTGTCGATAAAGATACCTTTTCTTGTAGTGATGGGCCACAAATATACAACAATTTTATCAAATTACATCTTATATAAAGTAAAATTACTCTTGTTTAGAAATTTGACTAATCTTCTTGATAAATGAGAGTACCACTTCCAGGCTGTTGTTATCTGCAGGAATAGATAAGAATATAGAGAAATTAATTAAGCCAAATGTAGTAATAATATAGTATGGTATTAAGAATTCAGCTTCTATATAATATTTTTCAAGTATAATTTAATTGTTTTCTGCTCCTCTATTGTAACCACATCTCATCGTTTAGTGCTCCAATATAAATATTTTTCAAGTATTCATTTTATTAATATAGTGTTATATAGTGTCAAATGTATACATGACATGTTTTACAAATATACCTAAGTGTGGTATAACGTGTCCCTCCGGATGATGAATCACAACTGGATCCACAAATGCGCTTAATAATTCGTTATGGGAGTTCTTTGTCGTAAAATCCATGTCACCTGTTAAGCATATGCATACGATAATTTTGTGATTTTGCATAACATAGAAGAAAATTAACGATGTATATGGTTTAAATAATTACCTACCTATAAAATGTAGGGAAGGACAATTAATTGGAGGTGAGTATGCATTGGCAGCGAGTTGGGGAATCACCTGATTGGATTCTCCAAATTTCCCCCCGGCTATAATTATCACAAACTTTATTCTTGGAACTTTCATTAGAGCTACCCCTTCCCTTTGCATTCCAGGTAATACTGCCGCTGTAAGTGCTCCCTTTACAAACAATTAATTTATTTATTTGGTCGCTATATATTTACTTTTTTTAATATATTAGAAGTCCAATTTGGACTCAGGATTAAACCTGTAGCGCTTAGAAATAGAACTAACCAAGTTGAGCTAACCCCAACTAGTTTGATCGCTATATATTTAATTAATATATATATATATATATATACAAAATCTCACCTGGGAGAAACCTAAAACACCATCGAAAGGTCCACACTTAATCATATTAGCTTCAAGATATTCAATGGACTCTTCAAAATTGTAGATTTCTGTAAGATTCTTCAGTAATGAAACTATAATATTGTTAATCAATTGATAAAATATTTCAAATACTCAATAAACATAAAATAATCATGTGGTTTCTGAATATTTTTGAATAATTATGAAATCGTTCACACCTCATTTGTTTGCCACCATTTATAGTAGGGTGGAGCATCGGTGTCTTCATGTTTAGAATGTTGTACTGGATATGGTGCATCTATAAAAACTAGATCAAGTTTGTCGAGAACAATATCTGGCCATATTGAAATCTGTTTCTTGACAATGGCACCACTTGATGCGCTGCCATGGAGACAAATAATTCTTGGCTTTGTTGCAGAATACTCTAGTGACAATTGACTTCTTACGTTACTAAGAAATATAACGAAAAAACAAAAAACAGTTCTTAGTTTTTTATGGGGTTGAGATTCCATCGTTATTCTGCAAGTCCCCCACTTAACTGGATTTTTGTTTAACTTTTAGCTACAGAGTTGCAGTAAGAAGAAAAATTGACACATGTCATGTTCAGAAAACACATAAGGTAGACGATTCTTATCTTATCTCCCTCGTATCTTATCTTTTCAGGTACGTTTTCATTTGTGACAATACCAGTATAAATCAAGTCAATAAATACTCATTTAAAAAAGTAATGGTTAAAACAAGAGGAAATTACATTATACAGCCAAAAATTCCAAAACTTTATAAAGTAATACCAAGTTACAAAAACATCCATTATAAAACCTATTTCTAAGTGTCTAGTTAGCTTTTTTACCTCTTTACCCTTACTCGTAGTGGGTCTGAACCCACACCCTTTGTTTTTCATTCATTCCAATTTATCTATGGGGTACGGCCCAACAGTGTGTTCTTTTCACAAGGACTATTTAGTTTATTAAAATTTTAACTCATTATTTACACTTACATCTTCTTACAACCATACAGGTACATACCTGCTAAGGATTTCTTTTTAAGTTTTTGTCCATTATTCCTCACGGGTCTGAACCATCCATGACCAACAAACTAACTACTAGTCCACCTCTATTATCAGCTCTGGCCCCAACATGTACTACAACCAAATTGGGCTTGGCCCCATAACCAACTACTTAACATCTAGTCAAACTAAGTCCAAATTAGTCCAGCCCCATCAACACCAATCATTTTAGAACTAAATCCATTAACACAAATCTAAGGTGATGTGCCTCTCGTTAAGAACCAAAAAAAGAAAACCCATTAACACAAACGTAATGGGTTGTACCTGCCTTTAAGGACCCAATAAAAAAACCAGACAAACTGTTGAAGACGACGTTGAGGTTGGGGAAGATGAAGAGGTTTTGCTAATCGTGTTGAAGAGGTTTTGTTCGATGGTGGGGATGGACCCATCACGGGATGAGAGGCCTTATCGGATTGGACCCATCAAGAGAATGGGCTTCAAAGGTATGGACCCATGGTGGTGTTGCCGATGGAGGGGAAGCGTTATTTCTCGGTGGTGATGGTGGTGAGCAGTGGTGAAGAGGTGAAGAGGTGAATCAATGCTTTTCAGTGTTGACGGTGGTGAAGAGACGTTTTTTTGTTGTCAATAGTGGTGAGAAATGGTGGGATCGTGGGTGTTCTTCGGCTTACTGGTGGTGGTGGTGGGTTATCCACTGTGTCCGTTGGTTTCATGTGTTAATGGTGGTGAAGATAAGGGTCTCGGTGGGTTGTGGCTGCTGGTGGATGTTTGACGGTGGAGCAGTTGTTCAATTGTTGGGGTGGAGCTGTGGATGCCGACAGCAATGGAGGTGGTGGTGGGTTGGTGGTGGTTTGATCAGAGAGGGTAGAGGAGAGACTGGTGGGGATGGAAGGGGATTGGGTGGGTTTGATGATGATGGTGGTGGAGATGGGAGGCGGTGGTGGGGTGGTGTCGGTTTGGTCAAAGATTGTAGAGGTGGTGGTGGATTGGTGGTAGGGTTGATGGTTATGGTGGTTCGGTGATATTATTGTAGGGGTTGATGATGATGGTGGTGGAGATGGGAGGCGGTGGTGGGGTGGTGTCGGTTTGGTCAAAGATTGTAGAGGTGGTGGTGGATTGGTGGTAGGTTTGATGGTTATGGTGGTTCGGTGATATTATTGTAGGGGGGGCGGTGGTGCTTGCTGGGTTGCTGACGGGAAAGGCGAGCTACAGGAGGGGGAGGTGGGTTGGGTTGCTGATATAGAAAAAGGGGATGGGGGGATTATATAATAGTGTTGCAGGGGTTTTTTTGGGGGGTTTTTTGGGCTTTTTATCCATTTAGTTGGGTTTAGTTGGGATCTAAATGTGTTGGATGTATTTTGTAAAGTTGGGTTGGGGTTAGGCATTAAAAACTAAATGACCCTTAAAACAATCATTAATCTTGACAATAATACGTTTATTTGATTATTTTAGTTATTTAATTATTTATTCATCTATATACAAGACAACCATTTAAACCTTATTAGGTGCCTGTTCCGAAGTACTCTTTTGAAAAAGCACTTAAATGCTTCTAACATTTTAAAAGTTTTTCTGACCCTGAATAGCATTTTTCTAAACTTCTTGAAAAAAACACTTAAATTAATTTTAGATTTTAAAATTATTTTTAATAATTTTTTAAAATTTTAAATTTTATTCTAGAAACGCTTTTTACCTCTAAAATAAGCACTTCCAAACAAGCTCTAGAACTATCAGCCTCCGCTACAATCACCATTGCAATCACCACCATTATATTCGGGCAACTTTTTATTAAATTTTATTTTAAAAAGTTTTTGACCACCTCAAACATCTAGTACAACCACTATTACCCCCATCATCTACGACCAACTTTTTTTCGGAAAAGAAAATTCAACAACCACCACTGACTACCACTGCAGCTACCATTGTCTGTGGCCATTCTTTTTAGCCGACATCACCTCTGGGCAATCCTACCGACGTCAACAACCTGTCCAGTTTTTTCTCTGTTCGGATATCAGGCCAACTGCCTTGAGAACATGAAAATTCATGTTTTGAATATGAAACTCATTGTTTGAAACAATGAATTTTGCTATTTTTAACAATGAATTTTGTTCCGAACAATGAATAATTCCATATCTGCAAAAACTGTTTGTCGGAAAAAAATTCCCAGAGTTAATGGTTATGGTAGCAGTGGCCGGATAAGGTGGTGGCAAAAATATTTTAAAAGAATTGGTTAGAGAGGGTGGTGGTGGTGGTGGTGGTGGTGTAGAGGAGTTCGGTGGTGATGTTGGTTTTTTTATAAAAATAAAGTTGGAGGTGTCGGTGGTGGTTGCGGCAGTGTTCGGTGGTGGTGGTGGTCAAAATTATTGGTGATGGCGGCAATGGTCGAAAGTGGTGGTAGTTCGTTATTTGTTTATATTAAAAGATAAATAAATATTATATTAAATATAATATTTATAAGAGTAGTTTATATCAAAATGGGATACTCTAATAAATGCTAAAATAAAAGGTTATCTTAGGTTTAGATATAGCAATACTAGAAAAACAAGTATAGAATATAGCTGATAATTCATATCCGTATTACAGAATTTTAAAAGAAAAATATTTCTCAGAACTTCAATTTTTAGAAGCCAAAGTAGGTAACTCTCCTAGTTAGAGGTCGAAAAAATACACTAGTGGGAACAGACATATTTATTAATAACATTCAATCCACAAGAAAATTAAGAATAGAACATTAATTAATAATAATAATAATAATAATAATAAGGTCATCAAACTCCTAGTCACATGACATAATAATTTGAAAGAACTAATTAATAAAGAAAGTAAAACATGGAACATAGAATTTGTTAAGGAACTATATCCTATTAACCATGCCAATCAAATAAAAAACTGATTATACCAACCTTAAAGTACAAGGATCAAATGTGATTTTGTAAAAATGTATAAAATTGAAAAAAATAATAAAATTATAAAAGCGACAAATGTGAATGCCTATCAACTTTATTAATAACTCAAAACAAGTTTGGAATTAACATGGAGTATGACTACCCTCAAAAAATTAAAATTTATGTGCAGACCTATAAAAAGTGTACTTTCCACAGAAGAAATTCGTACAAAGGAAATTATAGTAAAGATAATTTATATAAAATTTGTAACAAAAAACTGAGACAAGACAGTTAAATATTGAAAATAATACAAATTGAGGCTCAATTTTAAGCAATTTTTTTAAAAAATCCTAGTTAGAAAAAAAATTTAAGTCCTAGTTTTAACTTTGCTGGTTTGGAAATTTCCCTTTTTACCCCTCTTCGTTATGGGTACAGGCCCATAACGACTAACTAGCACGGCTACACTATAACGTGATGGGTACAGACCCAATACGTTTTACAATGGGTTTTTTAATCTTTTTTATTAAGTCCAAAGATATGGCGCCAGACCCATATCCTTCGGATTCTTTTTGGGGTTGTACCCAACACGTTTTGTTGCAATGTGTTGTAGACAGTCTTTCTTTTATTAAGTTATTAAATATCTTTTATAGGTATATGGACTGTACCCAACAAGAACTAATGAAACACACAACATATGGGCTGTACCCATTACCACCAACATATACAACTTGGGGCTGGCTGGCCCAATAACAAAGAAAATAAAAAAAATCCAATCACAATTTTAATGCAGGGTCTGGCCTAAGAATGAAGTAAATTAAAAAAATCAAAATTCTTAACATATGGGGCTGGCCCATTACGCATAACAGTACATAAAAAAATACCCAATCACGAACTGGATGGAGCTGGGCGGCGATGGCAGACTGGATCGAGGTGGTGGCGGTCTCGAGCGCAGACTGGATCGAGGTGCTCCGTCGTGTTGGCCCCATTAGCAAATCTGATTCTTCGACAGAGACTGGAGGGAGGCGCGGCTCTGCAGCAGTGTTCTCCGTCTCTGCAGTGTCGATGGTCAACCTGGTGATGGTGGGGGCGGCGAGGCGTCGCGTGGTGGGAAGGTACAGGCCGGATCTGACGTGGATGAAGGGGAGGGTCGTGGTGGTGAGTGGTTTGGTGGGGGTGGGGGCTTTGGTGGTGATGAAGGTGGGGGGAATCTGCAGCAGGTGGTGGCGAGGCGGAGGTTTTACTGTGCAAGGAGAGTGGCTGTGGTGGTGTGGTCCCGGTGCAGCGGCGGTGGTTTTCCTGTGCGAGGAGAGTGGCATGTGGTGGTGGTTCTCTTCGTCGACGGTGGTGAGTAGGTAAGTGGGGGCAGGGGCTTTGGTGGTGATGAAGGTGGGGGGAGCTCGGTGGTGGTACAGTGGTGCAGCAGGTGGGGGATCGGGATGAAGGTGGTGGGGGTCGAGTTGGGTGAGTGTGGAGTATTGAGAGAGAGAGAGGGAGAGAGAGAGAGAGAGAGAGAGAGAGAGAGAGAGAGAGAGAGAGAGAGAGAGAGAGAGAGAGAGAGAGAGAGAGAGAGAGAGAGATACATAATATGGGAGGGGTGGGGGTTTTCGGACCATTAATGGAGCTTTTGGATGGGTTTTTTTGTTTTCACTGTGTGGAAGGGGTTAGGGGCATTTTGGTACAATACCGTTCCTAGTTGGACTAGTTAGGGGGTTAGTTGGGGGTGGGATTTAAAATGGAAAGTGGGGTGAAGGTTGGGCCTTAAAAACTGAAATCCCCTTAAATATATGTTGTTTAATTGCGCATAGGCCAAGGAAACATTGTTTATAAGACCTCTAAATCTAAATTTTATAAATGAAACCACTAATAAATTAGATCATTTACTACTCCCCCAAAATCAAGAAATTATTAAAAATTTCAACAAAAATGACTAAATATTAGAACTTATTTGTACTATTGTTTGTAAAAATTGGAAAAATAGAAATAATTTAATTTATAATAATAAAATTTATGACTCAATAAACACAATAATACAAGCACTACAAGTATGGAAATAATATTTATAATATTTAACCCAAGAGATACCAACTTTTTAGACAAATTAAAAATTCCAAACTTTATTATAAATAGAATTGAGACAGCTAGCAATAATAAAAATGAAAATTTAGTAATAAGTGAAGAGGTGAACAATGTTATATACAAGAAATTTAAAGACAAAATGAAAAAAATCTCCACCTAATAAATATAAGATAAACTACAATACGACTCTTTTTGAGAAAGGAGTTATAGTAGCTTATATTGTAAGAAAATCAAATGGTGAATTTATGAAAAGAAAAAGTTGGAAGATTTGCTCAGGTCCAGTTCTCAAGGTAGAGGCGATTGGCATTTTGAAAACAACAGAGATGGCAAAGGACTACCCCTCAAGAAGCGTGATCATTAGAACGACGCACAATCAATTATGCATTCTCTATCTACTAAAAAATTTATTGAATGTAATACAATTAACAATGATGTATGTAATATCTACGGTTTTGCTGAACTTTCAAACCCTAGTTTTGCTCATAAACCTAGGAGCAAAAACGTAGCAGGTGACTGAGTTGCTAAATAGGAGTTTCTTAGCATGTTGTTTGGTAATTGGAATACTTGTATTCCGACACATTTATACCTTATCCTTTTTAGTGATGAGAACCTGGCGGGGTAGGATGATTGTAACCTTTTGAACCTATCTATTGGATACATTTGAAAAAAAGATATAGAAAGATAGATATGTTGTTTTCTACAGTTATTTAGTTTAGTGAGAAAGTTTTTAATAAAGTAAATTGTTAGAGTTTGTTTTAATTTAGATATATTCATTAATATGTTTTGGATAAAAATCCAATAAAAGAAAATAAACTACTAACTTCCGATTTAAATCATATAGTATTAATATGAAATTTTATCGAAATACCCTCCTCAATATTGTAGTTATTAAGATAACTACACATATAAAAAAAATTTAATTAAATTATTGATTATTTTTTAAACAATTATATTCTTTTATTGTTTTAGTGGGTGTTCGAGGTAATTTTTTAAAGATTATTTTACTTTTCTAAGGGGTCTGGGGATAAAAAAAAAAAATTTTTTTAAACTTTTCTAATGTTGGACCTGAGGGTAATTTCTTTTTTTCAGATATTTTTACTTTTCTAGCGCATCAGAGGTCAATTGGCTTGACGGATAATTTCTTTTTGTTTTTCTTAATTTTCTAGTTTGGGATTGGAGGAAACTCCTTTTTTTGATGTATGAGTGTCCAGGCCAGCTTACGCGTACCACGACTATTCCCATAGGAAATATACACGCCTCCTCATGCATACTCCCACTTACCCCCTTTAAGGGCTCAAGAAATAACAAGACAGAGTGGATTCGAACCCTGTACCTCCTAGATGAGAGCCAACTGCTTTTATATTTATATCTGGGAACTTCAGGAGTAATTTTTTATAGAATATTTTAGGGGATTTTACTGTATAAAGCCAAATTCCACTCCACTTTCTTTTTCAAATTCCAAACCCAATCAGCCCCTAACTAGTCCAAATAGATGAGGTCAAATACCAAAAAAAACCCAAACCCTTAGCCCACATTGAAACACACAAAACCCAACCCAACCCCATTAAGCAGATCCCAGAACCCATCCACTCTTCACCTCTCTCGCGTCTCTGAAGAAACTCATCTCCTCTCTCACGTCTCTGAAAAACCGATTGTTGGCATATAGCCTCCCCTTTTAGGTTGTTTTTAATGTGACAAATACTCTTGTGTTTAGTATGCTAATTTCTATGATTATTTACACTCTCTCTTGCACTCTATTTCATCAAAAAGCTCTCTCTTTGTCATGTTGTTCAAACTTGATTGTTTTATCTTAAGAATCTTATTCTCATACAAATGCTATTAACCGTATCTTTATGTTTATTGAGAATTAGCCTTAGTGTTCAACTTCAAAGATTCTTAGAATAATGTTTACAACAACTTTCGTGAAGAAGAATTATTGATCCAAGTCATTATCCTTCAAAGATTACTTGGCGCGGTACACCGCTGCGGTATACCGGACCAAGCTTGCGGACCAGGGCGCGGTATAGAGACTAGCCCGTCAGTATGCCAGAAAATCAACCACTGAAGCGCGGTACACCGCTGCGGTACACCGCAAGTAAGGGTTTTCTGCACTAAAGACAAGTCATAAGAAATATATCCGTTGGGAGATTAATAGATCCGTTGGACTCAAGCCTTATGACCGTTGGAAGCCATTTTCTACTATAAATTGAAGCTCTTTGAAGGCTACAAACACACCAACTAATTACAAACATTAAGGGGCTTAATTGCTATCATTCAAGAAGGTGTCAAGAGCTATACATAGTCAAATTCAATCTTAGTGAGCTTATAAATCCTTTCAAGGAGTTAATCAATTAAGCCACAAGGTTCTATCCACTCAAGAAGGAGTATACAAGCTTATAGTCATATCCACTCTTTTAGGAGTTTTAGATACAAGCTTTAATTAGCAAACCTTTAAACACTTTGTTGCTATCCTCTTAAGTCTAGGTCTTGTAATAGATAGATTAAGAGAGAATTCAAGTATAGGGAGTATACTTGGTGTCCTTGTGTTGTGATTACGCAAGTGGTGTGTCCTTCGTGTTATCGAAGAGTTTGTAAAGGTTATTGTGTTCTCGACCCGGTTAAGAGAGACACGGGAGCTTAGTGAAAAGCTTGAAATCCTAAGGAGGCTTCCTTAGGTAGTGGATGTAGGGAAACCGAACCACTATAAATCGTGTGTATCTTTCTATCCCTACTCTATTTACTTTCCGCACTCTATATGTTTGATTATATGCTTGCATGAATTCTATGTTATTATTTATCTAGGATATCTAACATATAGTTTTCTAGAGTAGTTTAAGATATTGAATTAGTTTTTTACTAGTTATACTTTTATATCAAACCTTACTCTTTCCATTGCATGATCCCATAAGAGTTTGATTTAATTAGTTGACCTAGAAGTTTTCTCTTAAACTTATTATTGTCCAAAAGATTTTTAATTAGGCATTAATCTTATTAGTAATCCTATTCACCCCCCCTCTAGGACTATCAATTGGTATCAGAGCCTAACTCTACGTGAATAGCTTAATCGTTAGTAGAGTAAACGATATGGAATTTAATCTTTTGGAAAGTTCGTCTTCTACTCGACCTCCACTTTTTGTAGGAACTTACTATTTCGCTTGGAGAACAAAAATGGAGGAATTTATAAAAGCCGAAGATCCCGATCAATGGAGAATCGTAAAAGAGGGTCCATTTGTCCCTTATAAAGAAGAGTTAAATGAAGAAGGAGTTCTCAAGCTAAATCAAGAAGAAAAAGATTTTGATGAACTCACCATTGAGGAAAAGGCTAAGCTCACTCAAAATGCAAAACCAATGTACACTCTCATTCGTGGAATTTCCGAAGAAATATTCTCACAAATGTTAGATTGTAAAACCGCAAAAGAGCTTTGGAATCGTTTGGAGTTTTTATATGGAATTGTCGAAAATGACGAAGAAGAAGAAGTCTCAATCCATGATGAATCTCACAACAATTTTAAACCTAATCATGAGGTAGCACTTTATCCAAACTCTTTATCTCTTCCTTATAATTATTGTGATATTAGACAAATTTCATCCCTTCTCAAAATTCTTGATTCTCAAATCCATTTAAATAATCTTATGTTAAAAAAGGGTAATATTGAGCCAAAGAAGTGTTTTAAATGTTGTATCGCTTTGGATGATATTCTTGGCAATACTAAAAACCCGTGTTTTGAAAACATTTTTATTTTAAATAAATGGAAACATCCTTTGAAGAAAAGCATAGAAGGTTTTAAAAAATTGGATGAAGCGTTTTCCCTTGCTCTTGATACTTTAAAAAATCATCCTTTCTCAAATGTCACTCCTTTTGATCCAAATGACTTTTTCAAAGAAAAATTATATGTTAGTGATAATTTGGATGTTGGGAAGAATGTGGAAACTTCTTGTTCAAAACCTTTACATGGTTACTCTATTCAAAAAAGAAGTTATTGCAACTATTGTGGTAAACCCGGTCATCATGCTTCTACGTGCCATTACCATGAACAACTTATTAGTGGATCTTTGATACCTTCATGGGAAAAACCAATATGGATCGTGACAAATGCTAATAACATTTCCGGATCCATTCCACCTCGGGTACCATAGTAATTTGCATTGAAGGTGTTGAGCGTCAAGAAAATGGAATTTCATGCAAAAGGACGTTCAAACCTCATAAAAGGAAAATACGGTGATATTCTTTCCTCTCTTGTGTTTTTATTTATGTTTTCATTTTTGTGTTTTATGTGTTTTATCAACTTGTGATGCTATCTTAAAGTTCTTGACCTTTTTCATGCTTTAGTTTTGCTTTATTCTTGCATAGGGTCTTTTTGCACTTTTAGAAAACTTAGGGTCTTTTGTGAAATTAACTGTTATATGAGTTTTTAGCTTCTCCTTGGCTTTTCTTTTCAAAACAAAGGTGCTCAAAATTATTTTATATCATTCCGAGTCATTTGGGGAAGTTTCGATTGTGTTTCGGGTGTTTTTAAAAGAATCAAAAATTTCATTTTTGTTGACCAAACCGAGCACTCGTGCGGTGCACCGGACGATTCCCGCGGTACACCGCACGTAAGGGTTTTGACAGATTAAGAACCCGTTTTTCAGTCTTTTCTCCTCACTTCTTCACTACAACTTCTCCTCTCCTCCTCCTTGACGATTTCCGGCCACCCACACTCCGGTTCCACCACCAAAAACACCCTCTTTCACCACTTAATTCACTCCTCCTTCTTCCTCCTCCATCACCCACTTCGTTTTTCCACCATGGTTAGAACCAAATCCATTGCTAACAAGAAAAAAGCTTCCACCGGAGCCTCCTCAAGCCGCCACCGTGAACCATCTCCGGCGAAGTCACCATCACCACCACCACCACCACTCCGGCCATTCGATGCTCTTCCGGGAAGAACGATTTGCCCCTCGGCTTTTCCCTCCGGTGAAAACTCTCTCTATAATCTCTTTTCAATTCAAAAATTTCATAAAATATTTGCTTTTTCGGGTAGTCATTTGGCAATCGGGTTAATCGAAGATTTCTATACGAATTTTGAATTTAATCATGCTTCTACTTCAATTAAGTCAACCGTATCGGGTACCATTTTACGTTTAAAATCGAATACTTTGTGCTCTAAATTTGATATACCTTCGGATGGTTTTAGCGGATTTTGGTCTAGTGGTTGGGATAATTCGAACATTGATATTGTTGCTCAAAATGAAGTTAATGAGTTTGTTAATAGTAGAATGGTTATTGCCGATGGAAATTGGAATATTCGTAACTTTGATCCGGAATTTATCGTGGCCCACAAGTTTCTTATCTCGGCCGTTATTCCGAAAGATAAACATGACGCTAAACTTATCCCGTATGAAGCTTATCTTTTATTTTTGATCTTTTCCAAACAACCGATAAACATTATTGCGATAATGTTCAAATGGATGAATCACGCTCGTGCCTCTCGGGATAAAGTCCCTTACGGTATTTTTCTATCCAAAGTCTTTGAAGCTAATGATATTTCTTTTGGAGGGACTAATGTGAAACCTATGAATAAGTCTTGGAATTTCGATTATCTCACGATTCTAAGAATGAAATTTGTTATTTATAACAACACATATGTTTCGATCTCCACTATTAATCGTATCTCGGATGTTACTATTCGTAATCGTATTCTTGAAGCAAGAAAGCGCACCGATGGTCCGGAGCTTGAGACTCTTATTTTAGTAGATAACCCGGATCAACAAAACCCCATTCCTAATGTGCCCACTCCAAGCCAACCCACCTTTGTTAACCCTCCTAATCCATCCGGTTTCGAAAGTGCTATGTCCCGTTTCATGGATTATATAGGGAGTAAATTTGTGGCTTTGGAAGATAAAATAGAAAGGAAATTTGGAGTTTTGGAAGAAAAGATAGGGAATCTTGCGAATGAGCTTTCGTGTATGAAAAGTGATGTTTCGTGTATTCGCGATGATATTGGAAATGGAAGAAGATCTAGGAGCCGCTCTCCTCGTGATAATCGTTAATTCATCTTTGTTTGGTGTTTGGTGCTTGGTGCTTGGTGCTTAGTGTTTAAAATCTTGTTTTTATCGTTCTTGGTGGTTTATGGGTCTTTTATGTGCTTATGTGGTTATTTTAGAACTTGTTTATGCTTTTTAGTTCTTGTGGGTCCGTGTTTTGGACATCTAGGATATTGCTACTTTGGGTTATTTGGTTTTTATGTTAGGATGCTAAATGTTTTATTTGGATTATTGGTTAACTAGTTGTGTTTTTATCATGAATGTTAGTTGCTTATCATCTTTGATTTGATTCTTATGTTGCTAACAAGTTCTTTGATGTTATAGGTACTTCTTGATATTTCTCCTTAGTCCCTATAGTTTGTTCTTTTAGCTTTGTTCCTAAGAAGTTTGAAATTTGCATTTCGGTCCAAAATAGATTTTTCAAAATTGCGTTTAGTCCCCAAAAGTTTGAAAAATACATCTTGACCCCTTGCTTTTCAAAAATTACATTTTTTTCCCTAAACTTTCTTTAAAAATGATTTCAAATATTCTCATTAGGAAAAAATTGTCAATCAAACGTTTTACAAAATTAAAATCTATGCATTTTGTAAGGGGGAGACTTTGTTTAAAATATTAAAACTCAAATGCTTAAACTAATCTTTTATTTCATATAGTGCAACTAATCGTTTGTGTCATTAGAAAGCATATGAAATGAACATGTTTCGATCAAGGAGTTGGTAAATATCTCTATCCTTAACTCTTGCTTTACAATTATCTATCTTTGTGCATCTCCTTCTAAATCATTGTTTTAAATCTATTCACTCGAGTTTTTGCTCTTCTACTCTTAGTTGTTTTCACCCCGTCTTTTTGATGAAGACAAAGGGGGAGAAATATTATGTGCACTAAAACCTTCAAAACTTGCACGTTTTAAACACTCACAAATGCATCTCAAAACTTATGCTTATTGTGAGGGGGAGCTTTATTTCATTGTGCTTAAACTTTCATATCTTTCCTTAGGTGTTTTAGTGAAGGATTTGTCATCATCA
Source organism: Nemophila menziesii (assembly GCA_029959085.1). Lineage (NCBI taxonomy): Eukaryota > Viridiplantae > Streptophyta > Magnoliopsida > Boraginales > Hydrophyllaceae > Nemophila > Nemophila menziesii. Next base: position 696,492 of record JARWIR010000064.1, on the reverse strand, counting down.
AAAAGGGGGAGATTGTTGGCATATAGCCTCCCTTTTTAGGTTGTTTTTAATGTGACAAATCCTCTTGTGTTTAGTATGCTAATTTCTATGATTATTTACACTCTCTCTTGCACTCTATTTCATCAAAAAGCTCTCTCTTTGTCATGTTGTTCAAACTTGATTGTTTTATCTTAAGAATCTTATTCTCATACAAATGCTATTAACCGTATCTTTATGTTTATTGAGAATTAGCCTTAGTGTTCAACTTCAAAGATTCTTAGAATAATGTTTACAACAACTTTCGTGAAGAAGAATTATTGATCCAAGTCATTATCCTTCAAAGATTACTTGGCGCGGTACACCGCTGCGGTATACCGGACCAAGCTTGCGGACCAGGGCGCGGTATAGAGACTAGCCCGTCAGTATGCCAGAAAATCAACCACTGAAGCGCGGTACACCGCTGCGGTACACCGCAAGTAAGGGTTTTCTGCACTAAAGACAAGTCATAAGAAATATATCCGTTGGGAGATTAATAGATCCGTTGGACTCAAGCCTTATGACCGTTGGAAGCCATTTTCTACTATAAATTGAAGCTCTTTGAAGGCTACAAACACACCAACTAATTACAAACATTAAGGGGCTTAATTGCTATCATTCAAGAAGGTGTCAAGAGCTATACATAGTCAAATTCAATCTTAGTGAGCTTATAAATCCTTTCAAGGAGTTAATCAATTAAGCCACAAGGTTCTATCCACTCAAGAAGGAGTATACAAGCTTATAGTCATATCCACTCTTTTAGGAGTTTTAGATACAAGCTTTAATTAGCAAACCTTTAAACACTTTGTTGCTATCCTCTTAAGTCTAGGTCTTGTAATAGATAGATTAAGAGAGAATTCAAGTATAGGGAGTATACTTGGTGTCCTTGTGTTGTGATTACGCAAGTGGTGTGTCCTTCGTGTTATCGAAGAGTTTGTAAAGGTTATTGTGTTCTCGACCCGGTTAAGAGAGACACGGGAGCTTAGTGAAAAGCTTGAAATCCTAAGGAGGCTTCCTTAGGTAGTGGATGTAGGGAAACCGAACCACTATAAATCGTGTGTATCTTTCTATCCCTACTCTATTTACTTTCCGCACTCTATATGTTTGATTATATGCTTGCATGAATTCTATGTTATTATTTATCTAGGATATCTAACATATAGTTTTCTAGAGTAGTTTAAGATATTGAATTAGTTTTTTACTAGTTATACTTTTATATCAAACCTTACTCTTTCCATTGCATGATCCCATAAGAGTTTGATTTAATTAGTTGACCTAGAAGTTTTCTCTTAAACTTATTATTGTCCAAAAGATTTTTAATTAGGCATTAATCTTATTAGTAATCCTATTCACCCCCCCTCTAGGACTATCACCGATACCCACCCCCCTTTCGTCACACCACCACCACCACAATCCCCTCTCTGCTGCTCTACCACCTTCCAGCAGCTTCGTCACCATCGCCCCATCATCTTCATCATCCTTTCACCCCTCCCCCCGATCTGGCGTTCATCTGACCAGAAACCAGCAACCATCTCTGCCGCCTCGCTGCCTTCCAACTTAGCTGTCGTGATGTAGCTCTGGAAGACGGCCACCACCACTAAAAAAATACGGGCAATCTTCATCACCACTCACCCCCACCATCTCCGATCTGACTAAATCCACCACCACCACTGAGAAAACGAAGACAAGATCCACCTTCATCACCCCACGGGGAGGCTTTATCTCGTTTCCAGTTCGTGATCTATTTTTTATAATTCCGGTGCTGATGGGGCCATCCTTATTAAACTGTTACTGTATATAATGGGCAAGCCCCAGATAGTTGTTCGTGGATACAAGTAGCAGATTTGTTTTTTTATTAGGGTCGACCTGTATGGGGTTGTACCCAGTATGTTATGTGGATGTGATGGGGCCAGCCCCAGATAGTTTTGGTTAGTAATGGGGCCAACCCCAGTATGCTATTTGGATCTGAAAAACTGTAAAATGTGTAATATAGTGTAAAATATGTATAAAGTGGTCTCGTAGTGTTGATGTCTCCCCATTTGTCATGATTTAATCTTAGTTGAAGACATCATTTTAGGTGTATTTAGTAGGTTATAGGTAGATTTTCTCATGATTTAGTATACTTTCCTATTTCGTGTCTTGATTTAATTATTTATTATTTTTAGAGCATATTGGGTTTAATTGTTTGTTAATTGTGAAGCTTTAAAGATATATGGTAATTAATTAGAGGCCAAGTTAATTCTAAGAGATAAGGAAGGAGGATAAACATGGAAATCGGAGATAAAGGCAAGAAATATGAAAAAAGAAAAGATAAAGTTGTCAAATAAATCTAAATTCCAGCAGCTACGACCACAAAATGATTTATATCTCAAGATTGGATAGGAATTTAGAAGAATGGTCTAAAGAAAAGTTAAAGAGCTTTCGGAGGCGATCAGTTTCGACTATTGTAACGCGTCAAACGGATAAGTATTGAATCCGTTACGACCAAAACAAAACAACATCAGAATCTAACCTTTTCTATATTTTAGGGTTACGAATTTGAGTTGGGCTTGGAATCCAATACCTATATTATACTCCAATAAACGTTTTAGGGTTCCCTATACCCTACAAATACACCCTCTTATCATAATAAAATCATCCTTGGCAACCTTTAAGCCAAGAGGAAGCGTACAACACAAGAGAAGAAGTCTGGAAGGAGCTGAACACCATATCATGTCTTCTTCAACCTTTAAATTTGTAATTTATTCTTTTCATTTTTATAGTATGAACTAAATTATTTTAGCTTGATATTTAGCATATATGCATGAACCCTAGTTTTTCTATCTGGTTTGGAATACATCGTATTTAATTTGAATTCATGTTTTATTCTCTGTTTATGTGTTTTGATTTATTGTCTGTTTTCCTTGCGGTGTACAACGTATAAGATTACCTTAATAGTAGTTAGATGGTCACCCGGAAGGGGTGTCTAATTATTGAAACACCACATAACGTCTAGAACAAGTCTTAGACCTGACAAATCAGCCTAACTAGATAATCATTAGGGTATATTTTAACCACTATCACCATGTTTTGAATTGAATTGCTTAGGGCCTTGGTGGCGCTTGATAACCCTATGTTTAGGCTGCCTCGTGGTTGTGTCGTAGCCCTCTTAGTCGCTCTCAAGGTTTAAGGTATGGGAATTTAGAGTCCTGATTATTGCATATCACATGATTCACCCTTACACGATAGAATACACAAAACTAGTGGGGATTACTTGCTAATTTCTCAATCTAAACTATCATACTATTTGTTCTTCTCTTTTATTTATTTTTCTGTCTTGTAATGTATTAGTTAATTTTCCAGTTCTTAAAATCAAACAAAAATCTCTTTTACTTTATTTTTCTGCGTATTAATCTGATCCAGCTTCCATATTTGCACTTGATAATTTGCATAAGTTCTTCCTAACTTTCGTAGTCTCTGCGGAACGAATCTTATTTATCAGTAAAACTTGCATACGTCCTGTATACTTGCAGAACCGTGCTAGCCTAGGGTGTTTATTTGCGTTTATTTTATCTATTATTTTATCACGCCCTAGGCGGCACCAAGTGTGTAAATTGTGTGTACTGGTTTGTTATTGAATGTAGTTGATCCAAAAAGGTTTCTTATGATTATGTTGTGTGTTTTGTTTGTACTGGGTTTGGGCCCAGTTAGCTAATGTTCGAGATGGGTACATACCTATACAGGTAATGTTCGAAATAGATCCGTACCCACATGGACAAAGTGTAAAGAATCAAAAAATCAAAACCAAAAATAGAAAACCTAACGTATTAATGAAAAAAGGAATGATTTCACATACGTGATGGGTCCGTATCCATTACGAACAAGGGTAAAAAGGTCAAAACCCCAACCAGAAATTTATAAAGAGACCTTAAAAAATAAGTTTTTCTAGGATTTAAAAAAAAAGATCCCAATTTTTAGGACTTGAATTGTAATTTTCTCAATATTCTAAGCGAAGGTCTTCGGAAGCAAAATTATAATTCTTTTCACTTTTCTAGCGGTGTGTCCGTGGAAAAAAAATTCAATTTCGTTAAAAGGTATTTTTTTTTTTGCTATTATAGTGTGTTAGGCCAAATGATAAAAACACCTATAAATTAAATTGAAACCTAATAATGCGAAAAACATTAACCTTAAATGGAAGAATATTTCTTTTGCAAAATTAAAAGTTTATTTTTCCACAATAAAGGGGACTATATTATCAATATATATAAAGATAAAGGACCAAAAGATTATTCACCTAAATAAAGTAACATTTCTCTATTCAAGAGAAGCGTGTGCGCCTAAAAAATTCAAATTCAAATTCTCTTCAACAATGTCTACCCCAAACACCTTCCTCACCACACCCACCAAAACCCCAACACCGTCTGACAAATCCACCATGTCTAACGCCACCACCACCACCGCCTCTAATTCAAAAAGACACCACCATGCCTCCGACTCATCAAACCGCTCAGCCGACTTCAGAACCCGATTCGAGGCTTACAACCGTCTACAAGCGGCGGCCGTAGCTTTCGGCGAGAAGCTTCCGATTCCAGAAATCGTTGCCATCGGTGGCCAATCAGACGGAAAAAGCTCCCTCCTTGAAGCTTTATTAGGTTTCCGCTTCAATGTACGTGAAGTTGAAATGGGTACTCGAAGACCTCTCATTCTTCAAATGGTTCATGAACCAACAGCTCTCGAACCTAAATGTCGCTTCCAGGTCAATTTCTAGACCTAATTTTTTCTAGATCTATGCATTACATCTGAGTATTTGTTAATTTTTTTGAATTTTTTTGAATTTTTGTCTGTGTATGTTAATTACAGGAAGAAGATTCTGAAGAATATGGAAACCCAGTAATTTCATCATCTATAATAGCAGACACAATTAAAACACGTACAGAAGCACTTTTAAAGAAGACACGTACAGCTGTATCTCCAAAACCTATTATAATGAGAGCAGAATATGCTCACTGTCCAAATCTCACCATTATTGACACACCTGGTTTTGTTCTCAAGGTAAAATCTCTCTCAAACCTTTTCACAAGCTCATGAAACTCTTGAATCGATTTATCTATGGTTTGTATGAACAGGCAAAGAAAGGTGAACCTGAAACCACACCTGATGAAATCTTAACCATGGTTAAATCACTTGCTAGTCCACCTCATCGTATACTTTTATTCCTACAACAAAGTAGTGTCGAATGGTGCTCATCTTTATGGTTAGACGCTATTCGCGAAATCGATCCATCTTTTCGAAGAACTTTAATCGTAGTTTCTAAATTCGATAATCGATTAAAGGTAAGTAAAATCGTAAAACCGTTAAAAAAATGATTTAATCTTCGATTTTCTCTATAGGAATTCACGGAAAAATGGGAAGTAGATCGATACTTAAGCGCAAATGGTTACTTAGGAGAAAATACGCGACCATTTTTCGTCGCATTACCAAAAGAAAGAACAACAATTTCAAACGAAGAATTTCGAAGACAAATATCACAAGTAGATTCCGAAATACTAAATTATCTTCGTAATAGTATTAAAGGAGGATTCGATGAAGAAAAATACAAAAACAGTATAGGTTTTACAAACTTACGAGACTATTTAGAATCAGAATTACAAAAACGTTACAAAGAAGCAGCACCAGCTACATTATCATTACTAGAACAAAGAGTTAATGAAGTAACATATGAATTAACGAAACTAGATTCGAAGATTCAAGCTACATCTGATGTGGCACATTTAAGAAGATCAGCTATGATACATACAGCTTCAATATGTAGACACGTGGAAGCACTTATTAATGGTGCAGTAGATCCTGACCCTGAAGAATGGGGAAGTACAAGTGAACAAGAGAGATTAGAGAGTGGGATTAAAAGTTGGCCAGGGGTATTAATGGAAATTAAACCTCCTAATTGTGTTTTACGTTTATATGGTGGTGCTGCTTTTGAACGTGTTATTCATGAGTTTCGTTGTGCTGCTTATTCTATTGAATGTCCTCCTATTTCTAGAGAAAAGGTATGTTTTAATCTGTTTTTTCGTTGGTTTTTTAGATCAGGAATAATTTTAAATTTTGCGAAAAATGGTCCCTGAGGCTTGAACTATAGGCTTGGTACTCGAGTGGTCCTTGAAAAGAAGGTTAAATCCATTTTTAGTTGTGACTTATATACACTTCAACATGAAATTTTAATGCGTGAAAATAATATGTTACTTAGCTGAATTTAGGGACATGTAGTGCAATTTTTTGCATAGTATAGGGACCTGTGTTGCAATTTTTGCATAATATAGAGACCTGTGTTGCAATTTTTTGCATAATATAGGGACCTGTGTTGCAATTTTTTGCATAATATAGGGACCTGTACTGCAATTTTTGCATAATATAGAGATGTATAAGGCAGTTTTTGCATGATATAGGGACCTATAGTGCAATACTTCCAAAATTTTAATGTGTGAAAATAAAATGTCACTTAGCTGAATTTAGGGACCTGCAGTGCAATTTTTGCATAATATAGGGACATATAATGCAGTTTTTGCATAATATAGGGACCTATAGTGCAATATTTGTGTAATATAGGGATGTAAAGTGCAATATTTGTATAATATAGAAACCTGTAGTGCAATTTTTGCATAATATGTAGACATATTATGAAATTTTTTCATAATATAGAGACCTATAGTGCAATTTTGCAAAATATAGGGACCTGTATTGCAATCTTTGCATAATACAGAGACCTATAGACTATAGTGCATTTTTTGCCTAATATAGGGACCTGTAGTGCAATATTTGCATAATATAGAAACATATTATGATGTTTTTGCATAATATAGAGACCTATAATGCAATATTTTCATAATTTAGAGACCTATATCATAAGTTACTCAAAAATAAATTGCTTATGCCCCCTAAAATTGTGGTAAATTTCGCTTTTTAATTGAAAATAACCCTGGTTTGTTGAATATAAATTAATTTACAAAATATAGGGACCTAATAGTGCAATTAACTCATAAAAATCAGGCGACCGAAACAGTAAAAGAAGGATAATTCAAGAACATATTAATCCATATTTTTTTTTTTTTTTTTGGTAAACCATATTAATCCATGTTAGAAGCTACAAAACTTGATTTTTTTTTTTTTTCTCAATTTTTTTGTTTACAGGTCGCGAATATATTACTGGCACATGCAGGGCGAGGTGGCAATAGAGGATTAGCTGAGGCAGCTGCTGAAATAGCACGCGCTGCAGCACGTGCATGGCTTGCACCTCTATTAGACACAGCGTGTGATCGTCTCGCTTTTGTATTATCAAATTTATTCGATCTCGCTGTACAAAGATCTCAACTCCGTAACTCAGATTGTACGTTAAATTATTTAATTAACTAATTAATTAGTATATTGACTGTTTTACCTCTTGTAACAGATGAAGATATGGAAGGATACGTTGGTTTTCACGCTTCATTAAGACATTCATATACACGTTTCATTAAAGATCTTTCAAAAAAATGTAAACAATTGATTAGACATCAATTAGATTCAGCTACAAGTCCGTATTATCCAGTTTGTTATGAAAATGATTCGTTTGGAAGTTTTAACTTACGTTCTAACCATGGTTCGTTTTTACTTGAGTTATCCGATACTAAAGAGAAGGAGAAAGAAAAGGAAAACGCTCCACCACCGGAGAATAGTGGCGCTGGTGGTGCAGAAACAACACCTCCCGGAAAACTCACCGGAGATAGAGAAGCACTTCGTGAATGTCAATTAACTGTACCTGAAACACCTTCACCTGATCAACCTGAAGGTACTTATTTTGTAAAAAAAGAACTCGGAAGTTGCGTTGAATTAGTCGCTAGAAAACGTCAAGCCAGAATCACCGGAAATAGCCGCGGCGGTGGCGGTGGTGGTAGTCTCCAGTTTGGTGGTGGTGGTGGTTCAGCTTACTCGGAGATTTGTATATCAGCTGCCCAACATTTTGCGAGGATTCGTGAAGTACTTGTGGATCGAAATGTGACATCTACGCTTAATTCTGGATTTTTGACTCCTTGGTAAGATTTTAATTTTGATTTTTTTTTTGACAAAAAAATAAAATATTATATATATTTTTTATAGTCAGGAAAGGTTATTAGTGGCGATAGCATTGGATTTATTTGCGGTAAATGATGAGAAGTTTATGGATATGTTTGTGGCACCTGGAGCAATAGATGTGTTACAAAATGAGAAGCAATCACTAGTGAAAAGGCAAAAAATATTGCATTCTTGTTTGACTGAGTTTAAAACTGTGGCTAGGAAACTCTAGTTTTTTCAATTTACTATTGAAATTTTTATGTTTATGAGTTTCGAATGTACTGATGACAAAGTCTTTTGTTGTAATGTTTTAACTGAGGTTTATTGGGTTGAGTTAGTGTTATTTGGGTTGGTGTATATTTGTTTGTGGGCTACTTGGTTAGGTTTTTATAGTTGTTTGGCCCATTTGATGTGTGGATACCTCAATCTACAGCTATTCATTTTACTTTTTTATTAGTTAAATATCATTAATATGGGTTTGATGTAACTTAATTATAAAAGTGATAAAAAATATAAAGTAGATAAGAAAAATAACATGATTTGATAATTTTAAAACCATATTATGGATGATCTTATTTTGTAGGGGTGCACATGGGTTGGGTACCTGACCCATCGACCCCTAGTCAAGAACCAACCCGCACATGCGGGTTTAAGGTTCATGTTTCTTTATCTATTTTTTAACATTCTGTTTATTTGCAGGGAAAACACAACTTGTTGTAGATAGTGAGCATCTTTTTAGGTCCAGCCCTTTGAAGATATCCTCCTGGGTCTAGCCCCCTAGGTCCAACCCCTCTTATGAAGAGGTTTCATGTTTGTTTTGTGAAGAGATTGTGTTTTTTAGTTACTATGCGATTGTGAGTTGAGTGGACTATTGTACAATCCCTTGGGCCTGAAGATATGTTTTTTTGTATTTTTGTACCTATGCGTGTATGGAGTTGGGTGGGCTTCTAATTGGGCCTGAAAAGATTTTCATGTTTTTTTTTGTGGGTACAGCCCCTAGAGTTGGGTTCGGGGACAACCCCTAGGGTACTTGGACTTTCACATGGACAAAGTAATTATATAATCGGTCTGTACCCATGTGTACGGACCAATCGGGTTAATGAAAAGGACAAAGAAAAAGAAAAAATCGAATTACTTAAAAGAAAAAATAATGAAAAAGATATAAAAGAAAAATAATCCAACCAAAAAAGAAATTAAGCCTTATTTAGAATGTTCATCTAACTAGGTTTTAAAAATCATTTGGGTGAGTTTTCAGGCCTTGATTTGTAGTTTCCTCATTTAAAAACGTAGTGTGAATATAACTAAAAAAATTATTTCATGAAGAAAGTAATTGAAAAACATAAATCTCCAATGAAGAAATATTTAGTCCCATGTAACACGTGAATTAATTATTTAGTGATTTTTTATCCTATTAAAAACAGATTTATTTTTAATTTCGTTGCTCCTTATTTGTAAAAAATTACTATAATTTATGGTTGTTTATATATAATTTATAAACTAAAATTATTTTATAAATTAATATTTGCGACCGTTAGTGATTTGTAATTCATAAGTTCATTAAAAAGATTCATAAATTACTTTTTACGGTTGTTTTTGTTTAAAATATCTAATTATATTTTAATATCAATTGTTTAATTTATATTTATTTCTTGTTTTATGTCTTTTTTGGTTGAACACCAAAAACAGATATCAAGGCGTTGCCCCTAAACCTCTTTCAACCATTAGCTTATCCTGGTTTGTAATCTTGAATTCGCTACTATATATATATGTGTGTGTGTGTGTGTGTGTGTGTAATCTTATAACAGTCTCTATTGAATAATTTTTTTCGATCAACCATGCACATCATCCATCAATTTGGAAAAGATAATGATCATGAGTGGTTTATAATCTCGGACAAAACTCTGGTTTGACACTTATTATTATTGTGATAGGTTATTCAAAAAAGGTGAATGTAACAAATATTGCCATGACACGTCATCTTCTCAAGAGATGTCTCAAATCTTTCATATCGATACATTAATTCGGTTAGGCTCCACATTATTCATTAGTTTAGGTAAAATAATGAATGAGGTTGATTTATAACATCTGATGAAACCCTAATAGGCAGTACGTCGACCTTCACCCATAACCGTGCGTCATATATTGTGCCTGGTTATTCAAAAAAGATGAACATAACAAAAGTCATTGTGTCACGTCACCTTATCAGACAAATTCTCATTCTCGATAGTTGCCTCAGATAGGTTCAATCTACTTTGTCTGAATTAATAAAGGCAATGATTATGAGTGATATATGACTGATGATACTCTTAAAGCGATACAGACTTTAACGCACATGTCGGTCTTCATCTGACGTATTAGGTTATTCATTAAAGATGAATGTAATAAGCACCGTCATGTCAAGTCACCTTGACACACATTAACTATTATGTTAGGTTATTCAGGATAGATGACCGTTACATACGTCGTCATGTCACGTCACCTTCTAAAAATGTCTTAGTTCCCAATCTCAAGATCAGAACTCAACTAGGTGCAACCACACCGTCCATCAATTTAGGAAACATAACGATCATGAGTGATGTATAACCTCTAACAAAATCCTAATATGCAATGTGAATCTTCAAACACATGTTTATCTGATGTGTTAGATTATTAAAAAAAAAATGATATACAATTCGTCACCATGTTATGTCACCTAGACATACAATATCTATTATATTAGACATTCAAAGAATATGGATATAACAAATGCGCAATCTCAAGCCACCTTCCCAATTTGTCGGGTATCGAAAAAAATTTGACGGGAAAATTTAGCCAAAATTTTTTGGCAGAAAAATTTGGTTAGAAATTTTTTAGCAGGAAAATTTTGTGAGATAAACACAATTCAAGAATATAATTGTCTATTATATCTTTTATATTAGATATAGTTTTTAGAAATATTATCAGGTTGCATGATGTTATTTATAGTAATTGTCTCTTTTAATATCCGTGTATTTTTAACAAAATTAGTGACACAATGGAAATTTTTTGGACTACGTATGATTATAAAGAAAATATTTTAAAGTAAGGACCTAAAATTAAACTTATCTTATAGTCTATAGATTAAGGACTATTTTGGAGTTAGCTTCTCATTTTTATCAAACAGTATATAATAGGGGTGCACATGGGTCGGGTACCCGACCCATCGACCCCTAGTCAATAACCAACCTGCACATGCGGGTTTAAGGTTCTCAAAACTGAGAACCAATCCATCAAACTTAAATGGTTGTGGGTTGGATTTTCATGGTTTTTCTAATATGGTTTCGGATTTGGTTTTTGCGGGTTGGTTTGGTTTTTGCGGGTTGGTTTGGTTTCGGGTTTACTTTGCTTATTTATAATTTAGTCCCTGGAAATTTAAATAACACATTTCAGGTTCATTAAATAGTACAACTTTGATTAAGCTAATACAAACCCAAATTCACCTATTACAACCTTGAATTACCAAATACAGAAAAGAAACAACCTTGAATTACAACTTAAAAGTTTTTAAACCACCAAAATCGAATAGATTAAGCTATTACAAACCCAAATTATCTGAATTACATAAAAATACATCCAAAACTAGAATGTTAATTAACATTTCCAAAAATAAACTACAGCAAATTCCAAGTTGTAGAGCTTAGTTTATAGATACAAACATTAAGCTTCGTATTCCTTTCCAACTTCAAACTTTCCATTTTCCATCATGTTTCATAAGAGTTTGAGGCTTTGCCTCCTTTATTTAGTTCCAAATTCAATGTTATATAATGTAATGCAGAAACGTAACAAGAAATTCATAGCCTCAGATTATTATATCATCATCGGCTATGAATTAGTGCCTCAGATTATTTTTTTAATCATCACAGGCACTGTAAACTGATTTATAACTCGGAATAAGGTTATTGGACTACTTTATCACAATTCTTAATAACAATAACACCTTATTGTTATTGTTGTTATGAATGGTGACAAAGTAGTCCATATAACCTTGTTTTGTGCCTCAGATTAGAAATTTAAATCATCACAAACACTTTATAAACTTAAGGGACAAGGGACTTGGTCAGTTTTACAAAACAACCTACAATGTTCAACTAACAAATGCATGACAAAAGAATGCCATCTCTGAATTCCTCAGCTCAATTGTACAAAAAATAAACCTGTACAAATCAAAATCATGCTAAATTGCATCATAGGAACCTCATGAGTTGCTTTCTTAAGTATATATGCACAAGTTTAGTGAAATGCAAGTTATTATAGTATGAAACTGATGTATAACTCATATAAGGTTATTGGCTAATTCATTGAACCAGTTAGAGTGGATTGTGGACTTTCACTCAAACTCAATTCATCTATTCCATAATAACCTACATAAGATAAAAAAATTCAAGTTAGATAGCATTAAAAAGTTCAAGTTAGACTCGCAAATTGCAAAAAAATATTAGTTAAGTATTGAATTTACCCAATTCAGCTTCCAAGTCTTCCACATGTTGTTTAGATGTTCCAAGATTAATTGGAAAAGAAGATCTGAGCCAATTTTGAGTAAAAATTAAAGCTTCAATAGTTTTAGGGGACAATGAACTTCCGAGTTGATCAAGTACTCTCCCACTAGTGCTAAATGCACTTTTCAGAAGCCACAGTTGAAACTGGAACAACCAACACATGTTTGGCTAGTTGGGACAACACTTTAAACCTCATAAAATTACTTTTCCACCAATGTAAAATGTCAAAATTAGAAGTCATCTCTTCTATATCTTCTTTTAGATACTTATCTAATTCAGATGCTTTAGAGGGATGTCTCAGCCATGAAAGTTTGAAATCTACCACCAAGAACACAAGGAGTTAATTGTACTTGTAGTTGAACTTCCCACTTCACCACTAGATGAACTAGTAGAAGAAGCAGTTTTTTCATACACTTTAAACATCCTTGATGAAGCATCTCTAACCTTGGTAAGCAATATTTCACTTTCAGCTGTGTATACATAAAACTGAAATAGCCTTGTAAGTATTGCATTTTTTTCCTTAGACCTAAAGCAACCGCCACATAGAGAATAATGTTGATAATATTAACTCTCCAGTATATATTGAACTTTTTTTTCATCTCAGTTTCCATTTTACTAAGTACAGGATTATCATTTTCACACAATTCTACTATTTTTTTCCCAAATTCTCACTATTTCATCGAAGAAGAGATTTGTTGTAACAAATAAAGTACCACTAAATTTCTTAGTGGAAATGTAGAAAACTTTCAGAAACTCAACAAAACACCTCGCATTTTCCCAATCAATTAAGTTTGGAGGATTTATTAAAGCATCTTTAAAGTGTGCAGTATAAGAAGAATCATCCACTTTCATTCACGCAAATACAGTTTCGAATTTTTCAGCACAGACAAGCATTTTATAAGTAGAATTCCATTTTGTAGGGACATCAAGGCATAAGTTGGATTTACATTCAACCCCACTCAAACTCACAAAACCTTTAAGCTCTAAATCTTGAAGGAGAGTCTCTGACATATTTAACTGCCTCTCGTATATTTTTTATACAAGCTTCTAACTCAACCATACCCTCTTTTACAATAAGATTAAAAATATGAGCGCAACACCGAACATGAAGAAATTCATGTTTAAGAAGAGATTCTGGTTTTTCCCCTGCAGCTTTCACCAAATACTTAATTATCACAGTGTTAGAAGAAGCATTATCAACTGTCAAAGTAAGATATGAATTGATATTCCAATCCATAAGAATTGCTTCTACTTTTCTACCAATTGTTTCACCTTTATGATACTCAACTTTACAAACCCATATGATTCTTTTATTTAATTTCCAATTTGAATCCACATATAATTCAAGTTTTGATTAGAGGTCCATGTATCAGTGGTCATACTAATTGTCATATTTTTCAACTCTTTTTTCAACTTAAGCTTTTCTTCTTCATATATAGTCATATATTTTCGCATAATGGTCATTCTAGATGGTATAGTTTTATACTTGGTTGCATTACATTACAATTTTTTAAAACCAATGCCTTCCACAAATCTAAAACTTAACTCATCTATAATGACCATTTCAGCTAGGGCCTTAGTACAAGCTTCAATATAAAACACATAAGTTCCAACTACATTATTTCCTTCATCAGATTTCTTAAAATTTAACAAAGATTGGCCATCTTCTGTTGGAGGATAAAAGGGATATTTTGGGCATCTTTTAAGCTTAATGTGATTATTCATAATAGTTGTACCATGCCTTCTAGAATTAGTTGCATATGAATGTTTACAATATTTACAAACTGATCTTATACTACCATCTTCATAAGTAATAACTTCAAAGTGTTTCCAACAATCAGAGGTTTCTTTCTTAGACTTTTTAGGGACATGGGATAAACTACTAGAGGTGCGAGTGTTAAGAGTATCAGAAGAGTCACCAGCAGGTGTTTGATCAACACCTTGAGTGGGTTGTATAGTAAGATCAATGATGGATTTAGAATCATCCTCCATACTCATTAATCAGCAAAACAAATAAAAATAAAAAAAATAATTAGTAATAATCATAAACTATAAAAATAAAGTAATCTATTTTCAAAAATCATTTACAATAACCTAGATCTTCAAATTGATTACAAGAATTGAAGAAGAGAAGAATGATAGAAGAGATTGAAGATTCATACCTGGAAAAGGAGGTTTTGAAGAACACGAAATCCTATCTCGGCCTTTTATACAAATCCGGAAAACCCCACATAACAATAACTCATTAACCATAACATAAAAATTATTAACCATGGCTTAATCGATTAACCATGGTAAGCTCGTAAATCGGAGGCGATAGACATCATGAGAGAAGTCACGAACAATAAATGCGGACCTCAAAGGTTGTTGTAAATCCTCTAATTAATTAATGTGGAGTACAAAAGGAGTCATGGAGAGACGGCGATGGATGGGTGAAGGGATGGGTTTCAGAGAGTAGCGAAGAGAGAAGGTCAAAAGGCTAGGGTTTAGCCCCCTTTTTGTGTAAGAGAGAGAGAGAGAGAGAGAGAGAGAGAGAGAGAGAGAGAGAGAGAGAGAGAGAGAGAGAGAGAGAGAGAGAGATTGAGCGTGTGAGAGAAGTCAGAAATGAGGTGAGTTATGTTTACCCACCTCTTATATACCACATATATAAAAAAATTAATGGGCTATTTTTGCGGGTTGGATCGGGTACCCGCGGTTTGGGCTTTTCCCAAACCGAGAACCAACCCATATCCACCAAAAATATAATTTTGGGCCCATCCCAACCCATGGTTTGTACGGTTGGTTTTTTTGGGTTGGGTTGGGTCGGTTTTGTGCGGTTTTGCGGTTTTGTGGTTTTCGTGTGCAACCCTATTATTTTGAATGATACCTAGCATTACTCGGTTAAAATCTAAAGGTAATTGAGTTTTCATTCTTACTAAAAGCCACAAATTAGTAAAATAATTTAAACTAATATTTCTAAGTTTAATATCCCAAATTTTCCCTATATATACAATATAAACTAAAATCATACACCACTACACAATTCTTGAAAACATTCTTCCTTCTCCTCGCAATCAAGTAAAAGTCAGATCAGAAAATTTCAATCTAGCGGTGGTTCGTGGCAGGGCATTAGTGGCGTATAGGTTATTTCATGGGTTTACTCTATGTGTGGTGGCTACGATGCGTTATCTCATTTGGTGAGGTGGTTGTTGGTTTAAAGGGGTAGTATTGGTGGCTGAACTTGGGAAACGTAGTGGTGAACAAGGGAATGATTATAGCGGTGCAAGAAGGCAACTTTGGTTGCTAGAACTGTCGGGTGTGGTCGTGGTTGTGGCTGGATCGGGTGGTGGTTCGGTGAAATGAGGTAGCCGTGGTGGCTAGATCTGTCTGATGTGGTCGTGGTGGTGCAAAGGGTGACGAAGCTCAGATGAGGAAAAATCTCTTCTATCATGGTTGCGTTTGAATGTTGTGATGGTATCCAGAGTAGCGCACAGAGGCGGCATGTCGGTGATCACTGGCGGTCAAAATCTGAGTATATTTTTTTTTGTCATATGTAAGTTGTCTTACTTAAAAGTATTTTAGTTGCTTGTGTGGACTTTAGTTACTTTCCCTCTTATTAACAATAAAAAAATTTAAACCAGATTTGTTAGGCTGAAATCTTTTTTAATAAGTAATTCTAATTTATTTAATTAGTATATATATATATATTATATAACATCTCTAATCAAATTTCATCTTTGTTTTTGAGTTTTTAATTCTATATATGTTTATATTTCAGTTTTCTAATTTTAATAAATATAGTTAGTATATATAATTTTTTATTTTGCATAAAATTTTATGTTATTTGGAGGTCCATTACTTTTTTTTACCTGATATTTACTTTCACCTTTAACAAAATTTCTTTTGTATTCGTATCAATTTTAAAGTCTTTTGAAAACTGGTCCTTTTTTTTCCAAAACATAATAAGATGAGATAATTTCTAATTAATTATAATTTTACAAGTTCTATTCTTAAAAAAAAGGAAGGAGCAAATTACTTCCTACTTACTTACTAATTAAAAACTTAATTCTCGATTAATTATTTTTGACATATTTAGCTTCCATTTTTACCCCTTATAAATACTTTTTTTTCTTTTTTTCTTAATTCATTATCTCTTATTATTAATATTTTCTTTTTTACATTTTGTTCTCTTCCCCTGTAAGTCAGACACCATAACTAACACCTACATCTAATATTCTAATATACACACATATCACCACTCTTCTCTTTCGCAACAACTCACCTACATTTTTTCTTCAATTTGCTCTTTTAATTTCGGAAGTTCACTTGATATTGCTGTAATCCTTCATCTATAGATGCTATAAATTCACACGGTTAGTATATGTGACCTAATCAATTTTATTTTAATTTTTTTTGCGTTTTTTATAGTTTGATCAATGTTTTGATTTTCTGTTGTTGATTTGATGTTCAATTCTGTTTTTCTCATGTGTTAAATCATCAATAACACTGGAATCTTCATTAATTCGTGCTTATTGATACATCCAAGTACATCTTCTTTCTCTGTGTTCTTCACATAAAATCCTCTGTTTTATTCTGTTTTCGTTTCCGAATTTTCCTTGTGATTTCGATTTTCGATTACACATAGTTATTCTACATACCTTCTTGCTGATTCGATTGTTAATTTACAATTATTAATGTATAATTTTTATTTTTTTTCTTTTGAATTTTTCTGCTCATATAGTTCATGAATTATGGAGTCGAATTGAATGGATTCAATAGGTGTATTGTGTTTCTATATGTTATTGTACTCATATGTGATCATTATCTACTTAATAATCATGAATTGGCCTTGTTGTTTCGATCTAGTTAACTCCTTATATGTGATTGTTCTGTAAATACATAAAACATGCATTTATTGAATGATTTGTTAAGTCGTGAATATTTTAGGGACCTTTAGTGCATTTATATTTGATTTGATATCACAGATTTTTTCATATATGCTTGATTTTCTATTTGTACATTATTCTTATTAAGGTTATAAATTTATAAAAAAGGTGCAACTCTTGAGTAGCTTTATGTTTTAATCTTTCATGTTATATCACAGAGACCTTTGATGCAATTATAGTAGAGTTAGTTTTCTATACATTACATGTTTGCAAGGTTTTCCGTTCCAGATTGCTTTTTTTGTGTTGCATGAACATAAAATTTGATATATGTGTCTTGTTGCAACACACAAATTCTTACTGTGTTGCACTAATTTTTTTCCTGAGTTCTTACCTTTCTATCACGATTTCCCTGTGTTGTAACACGTTACGAATTAGTGTGGTAGTCAATTTATATGATTAGAGGGGTTTGCAAAGATTTAATACACTTGATATGGTTAGTGCGGTTTTGTGTGTTATAGTTACACACAAAAAACAATTTGCGTGTGACAGTAGCACCAAAACTGGATAGATCAAATCATGATCTACAATGATACCAAACCTGTGCAATTTTGTGTGTAGATGTAACACAATAAAAACAATACCCGAGTATCCCATGGAGAATAGAAAAGGGTATGTAGGTTACACAATAAAATTACAGTATATTTAATATATTTATTGATAAACTAATAAAGCTTTAACAATGTTTACAAGAAACCCTTTTGGAAATTGCAGTATCGTGATGTAGTTGTCACATTTGGTGATTTCGACGACATGACTCACAAAAATGAATTAAGGATAGAGGTAAGGGCAACTGTAAATGCAATCATAGGAGCATGTTGTAGAACATTCAGTTTGATATTGTATCAGCAGTACTATAGTGTGTTATGTGTTACAGTAACACACAAAAATTACGTTTTTTGTGTTACATGAACACACAAAAGTATATTTTAGTGTGTTGCAGAAACACGGTAAAATGTATTTTGTGTTACATGAACGCACAAAAGTGTATTTTTTGTGTTACATGAACACACAATCAAACTGGATCTAAATAATTGTTGAAGTATTTTTGTGTCAGGTAGTGAAGTCATTTTTTGAAATAATGGAATTAGATCATATGATTTTGTGCCATTTTGGAATAAGCTAACGAATAAGCCGTTGGAAGTCACGCAAGACATATTCAACAAGCTTGAGGTAGAACCGAGATACATCAAAAGAATAGCACATTCAGAATTCTGGGTCATTATGAGAAGAAGGATTATCATGGATGAACAAATTTTAATAAAAAAAGGATTATCGAATAGTCGAGAGTACCACTATTGAACTTGCCATATAAGTTTGATGAATATGTTAGTTGTTGAGTTAGATATCGTTTTAGTTTAGATGTCATTTGTTGAATGTTTTATTTGTCAAATTAGTTATCATTGTAGTTTAAATGTCATGTCAGATACAATGGACACGTTTGTTTGAAGTAGGGTATTATAACTAATGAATAATTATATGAGAAAGTTTTATGTTCTTATGTGTTGCATCAACACACAAATAAATAATTTATGTATTCTAGAACACACAAAATCAAGATTCACTATCTCTAACACTAAACCATTATCCTAAACCCAAAAACCCTACACTAAACCTAAACCCTAAATACTAACATACACCCTAAATATAACTACTAATAAATCCCGTTCAATTAGATCGTGTGTATATGGAATAGTGTGATGCTGCAAGTCACAAAAAGAGTCATTTGGGTGTTGTAGAACACACAAAAAAGAAATTTTATGTGTTGATGTAACACACAATCATTATATTTGAGGTGTGTAAGTAAGACACAAATGAGTTAGTTTATGAGAAAAACACGCCATGGGTGGGTATGTGAGATTGTGTGTATTTATAAGTCATAACCCATATTATTATGTGTTGCCGTAACATAAAAAAAAAAGAAAAAAAAGACAAAATATACAGTTTGACAATCAGTATAACATAGATAGATTTGTGTGATACAATAACACACAAAAATGAATTTTGTGTAAAACTGCAACACAAAGTATTACAAAACATAACAAAATCATGCTTGTTTTAGAAAATTAAAGATCTATTACATGAATAAAACAAAGTCAGACAAGTGGTATCAAAAGAGACATAATAAAAAAGTAAAATGAAAGGTAAATATAAGTATTAACGAGACTCATATAACTGCACGACACGACTTTCTGTTGTGGTGACCATATTGCTTACAACGACCACACCTTATGCGTCTAGGCATAGTCCCGCGCTGAGAAGGAATCTGCTTAGAACGTGGCCTACCGGGTTGAACCGTGCAGGCAGGAGGAAGAGCGAACATTGATCCCATTTGGTCAAGTATAGGAGCATCGAATGTGGACATCGCAGGAACATTACAAGAATAACATTTCAAAGAGAGATGTAGTCGGAATCGAGTTACAGCCATTTCAAAGAAACAAAGCTAACCACGGAACCTAGACAAGTGAAGAGCTCAAAACGCTGGATGGAATGGATATGCCCAAGTTTGAGGATAACCATGAGCAGGGAAGAAATCTACAACACAGGGAAATCATGATAGAAAGGTAAGAATTCAGGAAAAAACATTAGTGCAACACAGTAAGATTTGTGTGTTGCTGCAAGACACAAATATCAAATTTCGTGTTCATGCAACACACAAAAATGCAGTCTGGAACAAAAAAAACCTGCAAACATGCAATTTATTGAAAACCAACTATACTATAATTGCATCAGAGGTCCCTGTGATATAATATGGAAGATTAACACATAAAGCTACTCAATAGTTGCACCTTTTTTTACAAATTTATAATGTACAAATAGAAAAGCAAGCATATATGAAAACATGAAAAAATATGTATAATCAAATAAAATATAATTGCACTAAAGGTCCCTAAAATATTCACAACTTAACAAATCATGCAATAATCGCAAATTATATGTATTTATAGAACAATCACATATAAGGAGTTAACTAAATCAAAACAACAAGACCAATTCATGATTATTAAGTAGATAATGATCACATATGAGTACAATAACATATAGAAACACAATACACCTATTGAATCAATGCAATTTGATTCCATAATTTATGAACTATATGAGCAGAAAAAATCAAAATAAAAATTAATAAATATACAGTAATAATTGTGAAATAACACTCGAATCATTAAGCAAGTGAGCCGAATAACTATTTGTAATAAAAAAACGAAACCACAATGCAATTTCAAAATAAAACATAGGAAAAAATCATAGAATAAAAGTGAAGAACATAAAGAATGATTTGTTCCTGAATGTATCACTTCAGTACAAATTAGTGAAGTTTCCGGTGTTATTCATGATTGTAACACATGAGAAAACAAAATTGAACAACAAATTAATAACAAAATATAAAAATCGATCAAATTAAAGAAAAAAAAGAAGAGAAAACTTGATTAGGTTACATATACTAACCGTGGATGTGATTAGTATGTAAAATCGAAGACGATAAAGAGTAAATTGAAGAAGAAATTTGTTGCGGTTGATTTGTTATGACGAAGAAGTTTGCTGCGATTATGTGTGTATAAGTAAGTGTAAGTTAGCGTGTATAATGTGTTAGAGCAGAGAACCAAACGAAAAAAAGAAAAAAATAATAAAAACTAAATTAGGGTGAAAGGGTATTATGGTAACCGGGTGAGATCTTGTACTTAAGTGGGAATTAAGTCGAAGTTGTAATTAATCGGGAATACTTACCCTCTCTGTATAATTAACAGGGCGTTGCCCCTAATAAGATAGATAATAAAGTCCAAAATGTTATAAAATTAGCCTACTCTGTTACGTTATTACAATATAAACCTTAGACTTCTAACTAAGGGTCTCTTTTAAACCTTCTTTAGAAGCTAACCAATCCATATAACTACCTCCCTCCTATTAGATTTAGGAATTAAAACACCATAAAAATCCACCCCTCCCCCATTTCTCTCTCGACACTGCAGCCCCAATTCAAGATTGGAGCACCACCAAGAAAACCCCCACCCACATCCCCCTCTCTCTCTCTCCCTCTCTTCACTCTGTATCCCACCCCACACTAGAAGAACCACCATCTTCACCCCTCCTCCCTCTTCAGCTTCCTGTCACCGGAGCACCACCAACAAATCTCGCCGCCATCTCAGCAGATCCACGCCACCTGCCTCCATTCAGTGGCCATTCAGAGGCTAACCTGTTGGATAACGCCGCCATTCAGTGGCCATTCGCAAGCCAACTTGCTCCGGTGAATCTTCCCCTCTTTCTGCTCCGCTCACAAGAAAACCAACGCCATTAACGAGCCACATGAAAATCGTTCTTAAGAAACTCATTCTCAAATCTGTTTATTCAGATCTCGATCTGTTTATTCAGATCTCGATCTGGTTATTCAGATCTGTTATGCATTTTCAGGGGGTAAATACCCATTGTTTGGAATTTTAGTGGGTTTATACCCACTGTATCGTGCTGTTTGACCGGGTAATCGTGCTGTTTTAGGGGGTAATCGTGCTGTTTTAGTGGGTAATAGACCACTTTGGACTCACCACCACTTTGGACTGACTTGAACAAGGAATAAAGAACATTGAACTTTGAACAATAGGGACTCAATATGTAATTAAAGAAAATATTGGGTATTTATGTACCTCCTTTCTGCATTTTCAGGGGGTATATACCCACTGTTTTGTATTTTTCAGGGGGTATTCGCTCAAGCAAACTATTTTCAGGGGGTAACCACCATTAACGGGCCACAAAAAGGTCATGCGTAAGAAAATTAAAACCATAAATTTTGTACATGGACTTATAATGTAATTAAAAAAAATTAAAATAGTGGGTGTGTACCCCCTAAAAATGTAACCAGAAACCAGAAAAATCTCTAGTTAGGCCCTTAAAAAACATAACATCTAACTAGGCCCTTGAAATTTTCATTTTTGAATTTGAGGCCTATAAAGGTATATTCCTCAAACAACAGACTGACGGATAATTTATATGCATCCATTGTCAAACTATTTGTGAACATTGTAACGTAGTGTTGTAACGTAGTGTAAATAGTCCTCTTTAACTCATCTATGTAATTCCTTATATTTGGGCTTTAGTCTAAAAATCAAAATAAAAAAAATTTATTCTCTAAATTATTTGTTTTTTATTTTAAAAAATGAAGCAAGGCCTAATTAATAATAAAAAAAGGTAAAATGTTGTTAGTTTAATTACAATTAAAAAAAAATATTCACTTACAATAAAATATTGCCTAATTACTCTATGCTTACCAGTTTTTTAGTTGCAAAGTAAAAAAATTAATCATTTATTATTTCGAATAAAAATAAAGAGAATTACTTTTTATTGTTCAACGGAAGTTTGTTTCTGTAGGGTTTGAAATAGTGGTCTGGATTTGGATATTCATGGTATTTTAGGGATTTTGATCTCTATTATGCGATTCATCGACTAGAGTCACACATCATGTTTTTCATGTTTTTCAGGAGGCTATTGAACCATGAAGCCATGCTTGATGCTAAGTGAAGATTGATAACAAACTACAGTGTCTATGTTTTATGATAAACCTTATAATAATCTATGTGGAGGATTTATGCTCTATTGAAAAACTTGTTTCAGTGGTAATAGATTGTACTCGTACTCTATATTTAATGTAATATGATATGAGAGGTTTATTTCTGGTTATTATATCAAATTATTATCTAGGTTAATATGGTTTAGATGTGTATGTTTTCTTTTTTGATTACTTATCGTGAAATCCCTTTTTAGTAAAAATTTCATCAATTGTTGTTATTGTTTGTGTATGCAATTTCTACACGTTAATCTTTGATTATTTTGTACTTCATATTATGGGGTATTTAATGAAATTATATCTTCTTTGTGGGAAATAAATTGATATATCCAATTATCGTTATTTCATATTTGTAGAAACAACAAAAGACACTGTAACATCCTGATTATCCGTAGATTGTAGTATTGAAGCATAAGGTTTAGCGTGTGAAGGGTATTATCCAGGTGTGATTCTTATTTTTTCTTCTGCTTTTTGCATTTTAAACCCCTAAGGTTTGGTAAAATTATGTCCTACCCTTCTTGATGCAAGTTTCAAGATCGATGGGTGATGTTTATTTGAAGAAAACAGAGTTCAATAGAAAGCCTTTGTTGCCAAAGTTTAGGCTACATCGGCCTTTCAAGAAGCCGGTTCTTCAAGTTGAGCCATCAATTTTTTATATATGTATTTACTCGTGGTGAAAAAATGGATTAGGTTTGAGGTAAATTTTGAACTTTATCTTGGTTATAAAACTTTTAGGGTATGTTGGATTGAGGGTGAGAAGAAAAAAAAAGGAAATGAAGTGATTTTTGTTATTTTCTATCGTTTGTATTGAGATTTTTCGTAAAGAAAAATAATTTAGGCGATTTTAAGAATCATCTATAAACCATATTTTATAATCACTCCAAATCGGGATCAAATAGAAGAAAATAATTTTTATATCTTACAAAAAATGATAAAAATAAGGGAAGAATGACAAGAAAAACTATTCCTTGAGAATTCATTGTGATCCTTCTGGTATGAAAGACATGTTTTCGTATGACTGGCTTGTGAGGGTAGAAGATAAGGGAGCTCACATTGTTAGGAGTCATATAATAGCAATGTTTTCTCTGTAATGAAACAACTAAGCAATTGTCTAATTTATTTTTCACCACGATAAGCCGACAACAGGATTACAACAATGGAGCAACATCAAAATAGCGCATCATAAACTCAACCCACCCAATGTATATCCCATCAAGAACATCCACCACCCCAAACTCAATCTAAAAGGATAACTAGTTTAAAGGTGTCACGATTAGAGGGCGGTTTTTGTAAAAGTCCTAAAAACTAAGGGGTAAATGCTTATAATGCAACTATAAGAATAGGCTAAAGGCTAGAATGGGGCTAAGAAAGATATATCAATTAAATTTCGGTTAGAAAGGGTAAAGGCCACAAGTGGTTATTAAGTGAATGTCTCAATCATTTTATTAACTATGTGGTTTTCGTTACTTTTTCACTTTCAGATCATAAATTAAGTGGGTTTCAACTAGTCGTATCTCACGCTCTACACACTACTCATTCTTGATTCGTTTAAACTTACTTCTGTCCATTGCTTACTAATCTTTTTTATCTATTATTTTGTGTTTCATGCAAGTACTATAAGAGCATTATGAATTTTTTAAAAGCATACTTACGTTTTATCATTAACTTGTTAAAAGTATGCTTTCGGGAGACAATCTTCAAGTTCACAACTATTGCTTAAAATAATTCTTTTTAAAGAGTTTAACACATAAAAAAGAATGAGAACAACGAGTATCCCACCCCTAACTCATATATTATTCGTGTCTCCATGACTCAAAACAGACTCAAAAAGTATGAAACTTAGAATTATACACCTAGACAGATGATATACACAAACTAAAGACAAGAAAGTAAGAAAGACATATCTCTCGAGGCTCAAGGCCCCGCATTCTCTCAATTAACGATGTGTGTGGATTTTGTGGCTTTTTGGTCGATTCAGAGCCAAAAGAGAATTTGAATTTGGGAAAAACACTTTCATCTCTAGCGTCAACCTCACCGTTTTGATGATAACCTTTTCATATGTCATCCAAATGAGGTGCGCTTTAATGAATTGAAACTATACTTCTTTATCTTCCCATTGGTATAAAGTTATCCCCCAAATTCCTAGCTAATCATGCACAACTCATGGGTGTAGCGTGCATAATATCAATGATTTGGCCATAACTTAACATATGAATCCTAGTCTTCGGATTCTGATGTATTATTTTATTTTAGGATTATTACATTGAAATGAATTGAATATTTTTTTGATTAAAATAAGTTATTAACACCATTCATAATCACCTCCTTCAGGTTTTCCTTATCACGACACAAGTAGCCAACCACTTGGCTTCACTAGTTGCTAATTTATTTTGCGATAACAAAAGTAACGCAAAAATTCATTGGTCTTCTTGAGATGTTCTTCATAAATATTGAGTTTCTCGCCTTTAATGCATGGAATATTTTCCTTCGTCACGTTTCTTTACGTTTTAAAGTTTTGAGATGAAAATACATTCACAACTCCACCTACTTAGAAGCGAGTGTTGGAACAATGCCTCTTGGGATGGAGGAGCAGCCTAACGGGAAAATATAATTTCAAAAATAATATTACATGGGTGGTGGGAGATGGTAGTTCAATTCGTATATGGGGGAATACTTGGATACCTAGTGGTAAGAAACTAGTGAATTCTTCTAACAGTGAACTACTGTACGTACATGAACTGATCATCGCAAATGAAAAGGTGTGGAAAATGGATTTAGGTTGCCAAATTCTCCCACCTACTCAAGCTGTGATCATATTTCTTATCCGCACACCACTTTTGAGAAGACATGATAACCCTAACTAGACAAGATCTGAAGCGTGTCAAGTAATAGTTAAGGAAGTTTACAAGACTCTCAGTTTAAAGAAGGAAGTAGATAAGAGAAGCCAAGTTAATAATAAAGGCGGTCATTCTAATCTCCTTTCTAATGGTCTATAAAAACTATTATGGGGCCTTAATTTTATTCCTAAAGTTAGATTCTTTATATGGAAGACATCTAATAATGCATTACCAACTAATGTAAATAGAGTTAAAAGGAAAATATCAATCACAACTACCTATGAATTGTGTGCAATGAGGTGGATGAGTCGGTCGAGCCTTTATTCTTCCATTGCCACCACTCTAGAGCAGTATGTATGGATATCCCTATTAATCATCTTTCTCTTAACGTAGATACTTCTTGTTTTGATGAATGGATAATGCGTTTCTTTGTGTAGGTGAAAGTATTTCATGGAGTTATGAAAGGCCTCGAGCCGGTGTGCTCTGTGGCTTTTCTCGTGTTGGCAAATTTAGCTTTAAATTGGTAGAACATTATCCGATAGACTCCATCACCGTTGAAAATGATCACAAAAATGTTATACAAGTCATCATGGACCCGAGTTTGAAAGGCGGTAGAATATTGTGTAACAGTTTATTAGAGATAAAGTATTATAGAGATTTGTGTAATATATTTTTCTTTTTTGTAAGTAGGAAGAACAACCATGCAACTAATTGAATGGCAAATAAAAAATTATACGTTGTTTTGTTATTCTATTGGGTGACTTGTCTCCCTCTTTAATGAACTTAACTTCTTATATATGAGACCAAATATTCAGAGCCGGTGAACTTTGTTATATGCACTTTGTTTTGGTTTTTAATATATGTATTTTCGATTTCAAAAAATTAAAAATATTGAGATGTCTTTTTATACAATATCTTCTTCTTTGTTGGGAATTTCAAAAAAGAAAAATCCCGACTATTCTGGGTTGTTATGTTTCTAGTTGTGCTTGTTTTCAGTTCTTAAATAACGGCCTAGAGTTATTTCGGATATTATTGCACAGAGTTCATGATTTATGATATCATCAAAATTATTGACCTCCCTAAAAAGTTGAAGTGGTTATTTGAATAATGTAATTATTTTAATTTTATTATATCTTTGTTTTTTTAATTCTTTTCTGATTCAGTCTAATTCAATATAGTTGTCGATATTCAATTTATGAGAACCCCTCTCTTTGCTCCATCGGCCAACACAATTGAAAAAATAGTTCTACTACGTTAAATTCTTGTGAGAAAAATTAAACAGTTTGTTTGCCAAAAAGGAAATCCAAGAAAGGAGAAATACTATATTTTTCTTTTTTTTAATATTAAGAAAAATGGATTAAATAATTTTTCGTTATATCTTTCGATCATATTGATTATATCATAAGTTTAGGAAAGACATGAACATCATATTAGTTCAATATATGACATTCTCAGATTTTTATTTATTTTTACTTTTACCACCAGTTTTGTTTGAATACTTAGGTTTAAATACAACGTGAGTCATCCTACTACGTCGCTAGGATGCATCCTACTAGGCAACGATATGCGATAAGATACGAAGATTATTTTATCAGATTACCTTGAGATTATTCAAGGTATCAAGCAGGTGTCAGCTGCGAACTGGAAAATTCGTTTGATTTTTGGGAAGATCAAACAAAAAGCAAGCGAGTTTGATCCTATCTCCATTCATCATATTAAAAGGAGTCTCAATAACGAGGCGGATAAACTCGCAAAACAAGCTAGACACGAGACGTGTGAGGCTCTCGATTCAACATCAAGAGTCCTTTTTGAATTCCCGGAAAACTTTTGCAGATCGGGAATAAGCTAGAACTATTCTTGCCACTTTTCTTTATTTGCTCTTAGGTTGTGTTTGCTTTGGTGCTTTGGCACCTTTTTATGTCAAAAAAGAAGAAGATCATTTTTAGGATGTAACCACTATAGGGTCTTGTAACGTTCGATAGTCAATCTGAACTTTGTTTTGAAATGCTTAAGATAACGATTAATTAGTCATCAATAGTTTTACACTTCAACTTAATTTTTTTATATCTTATTTTCACCAAAATTTAGTGTCCGCTTGAAAGTGCTTTGTTGAGAAGCACTTAAAAGTGCTTCTATAATTTTAAAAGTGTTTTAGACCTTGATAAACATTTTTAGGAAAAACACCAAATTAGTGCTTCTTGAAAAAAGTACTAAAGTGATTCTAGATTTCAAAATTATTTTTAATAATATTTTGATATTTAAAATTTTATTCTAAAACGTTTTTTATTCTAAAATAAGCATACTTCCAAACATGCCCTTATTTACGGAACTCTATTTTATAATACACATACAAACTTAAATATTACTCTCTGTCTTAAAAATAATGTCTATTTAGCTTTTCACACATATTAAGAAACCTAATAATTGTATACACCATTATTACAAAATTATCTTTCATAAAGTGTCTTGATATTTTGCACTGAAAGTATAAATTTTAATTTTTTAATAAAGGTAATAATAGAAAAAGTTGGAAAAAATTGTCTTGATATTTTAAGTGGATAATAATTTGAGACACTATTATTAATAAGTGGACATTAATTTTAGGACGGAGGGAATAGTACAATCTCAAGAAGACAAGAAGCTTACTCTTGGGCGATATTAAAATACTCCCTCAGTTCCATAAAATTTGTCCACTTAGTTTTTCACATATATTAAAAAAGATAATAATTACATTAACCATTACAAAAATACTCTTAATAAAGTATCTTGATATTTTAAATGTGTATTGAAAATATAAATATAAATATTTTAATAAGGATAATAGTGAAAAAAATAGAAAAAAGATACTCCTTTCCACTTTTATTTGTCCTACTTTTTGTAGCACAAAGATTAAAAACAAATTAAATGTACAATCTTTTACTATATTATTCTTATTCATTAAGTATAAAGTCATTTATTGCACTATTCTTTTAGCTAATTAGTTAAGGGTGATATTGAAAAAATTAGAAAAAAAAAATATCTTGATAATGTAAAAAGATAAATATTATTGGATACCTCTTTTTAAAAAGAAGGACAAATAAAAGTAGATAGAGGGAGTATCTTAAAATCCTAAGTGAATAATATATTTAAAAGTAATGATATTGATCATTCTTTTTTGGTTCACGTTTATATCCCCTTTTATGTGTCATTTTATGTGACATTAAATAAAAAGAAAGAAATAAAGTAATAAGGAAAGAGTTATACTGAAAAATACCATTATTTTATATTTAGAATATAATTTTTATAAGTGGATAAATTCTGTGGGACATAAGAAGTACTCATTTTTTTTCATACCCATGATAATTATAGTAACCTAATGAATGTGAAATGTCTTCCTATAAACCAACACAGTTTTAATTACACACAATAATTGGATTAGATATTTTTTAACCTTATCAGTCTTCCACTGCATCCAGGAGGCAATTTACAATCTCCATTGTCTCTTTTGGTCCAATTGATCCATCTTTATTTGGAATGATCATGTCTTTCGAAGCATGACAAACCTTAAAAAGAAATCAGTGGCAATGACACAATTGCTCCAAATTTGTTTTACAAATTAAATTAATTTTATCGAAACCGTTTGAGGTTGAAGATACGTGTGACTAATATCTACAATATTGAATCGGTTAGGCTATATATACATATATGACATTATTAATAAAGAAACCTATTTTTGGTCAATAATGTGATGAAAAGCCAATGTGATCATGGACCCTACTAGGTCAGCATTATAAAAATAGGACATTTTTTTTTGGACATTATAAAAATAGGACTAGGATTCACCTTATATAGTCACCCTAGAATATTCCAAGTTTTGTTACCTAATACAAAACATTGTTTAGTGTTGCATTAATTAAAGTCAAACCGGCCAACTAAAATTTAGGATTATCTGTTAAGTAACTTCTTACATTTTCTTATAAGAAAGTTGTTTAAAAAGGCTAAACAAAAAATCACGAAAAATAAGTATACATATAAGATCTACTCTTACTCGTACTAAGCTGTGTTTCAAGGTCTATATTTTTCTTGAAAGTGTTCATAAATTATTTTCCCATAGATCTCACAAATAATGATGTTTGATAATATTTCCATGCAAATCATTTCCACACTTAATTTTTTCTAAACAAGCATAACTTTTCTTTTATAAAAATTAAGATTTATTTCCATATATATATATATATATATATATATATATATATATATATATATATATATATATTCACATGTCAATTTTTATGACTACTCTTATAAAAAATGGTTGATATTTCATAATATTAAAAAAAAAAAAATCATCCAACGAGTTTTAAAAACTCCTCTTATAACTCAAGCATTCTTTTATTTGAAATCAAGAAATTGTATCCTTTTATTGAGAAGCTTAGCAAAAAAAAAAGTTAAATATGGATATTATTGCCTTCATTGACCCCGAAGGCAAGTCGGGAGGGTTAGTGGTTCTTACTTAAAATTGAACAGTTTTCGTGTTCACAAAATATAATTCGTTGTAAAATTTGGGATGGGAGGTGTTTAAATTTCCTTTAGTTATGACCCTAATTCTATTAACAACAAGGTTGAGTTTTCCTGAACTTAGATAAATGTCCTAAATCTAGTCCTCGGTAGTCCTTGGTGCATTATAGGAGACTTTAATTTAATGAGTCATGCTTCTAATAAACTTGGGGGTGATAAACCAAATAAGAAGAATATGAAGTTATTTAATGATTTCACTAATCAAAATAGTCTATATGAACTTACCCTTAAGACGGTTAAGTTTACTTGAAGTAATGAAAGGAAAGGGGATAAACTTATCAAATAAGGCCTTGATAGGACTCTGGTTAATAATGACCGGCTCTCCTTAAATCCTGATAGTTGGGTTAATCCTCACCCAGCTGTTGGGTCAGGCCACTCCTTTATATTGCTTCATGTGGATAATAGGCATATCAAAACTAAAACTAGATTCATTTGGATGAGAATTGATCAAACATAGACTTTTTCTATGAAGTTATCTTACAAAAATTGGAACAAATTTAATAAATCCATAGGTAGGGGTATTGACAGATTTCATAAGAAGATTAGAAAATTATATCTTTGATTAACTAAATGGTCTAAAGGTTGTGTCTTGAACCAAATAAATCTTAATGATTGCACTCTTTATGAAGAAGATAATCTTGCAAAATTACCTTTCTGAGGAGATTTTGGATAAATATAATGTTCTTACTAAAAGACTCGAGGAACACTAGGTAAGGGAAGAAAGTTATGAGGCTACAAGATATCGAAATTTGTGGTTCAAGTTGGGGGATAAAAACACTAAGTGTTTTCAAACAAAAACTAAAGCTAAGAGAGCTAAAAACAAACTCACTAGAATGAAATTAAGAATGGTGTCTGGACTAAAAATTAGTGATAGCATTTCATCAATATAGTAGAGTATTTCTCTATAGTGTTCTAATCCGTGGGACCTAGAGACTATGCTCTTATACTGAGTAATATTGAACCTATGGTTAATGATTGTATGAATAAAAAGTTAAACAAACCTATTACTATGAATAAACTGAAAGATGTAATTTGGATCCTTAATACTGATAAAGTATCTGGCCCTAATGGAAATTTTGGCTTTTTTTTTTACATCCAATGCTTGGATTTAATTAAAATGGATGCGTTGAAGGTGGTTTCTGAACCTTTTTTTAATAATAATGATATAAGTTCTATAAACAAGAGCATTATTTTAATAACAATATTTTGGCTTTGTTGGTATCTAATGCTTGAAAAAATTTAATAAGCCCGAGTCCACTATTTTCAAAATATTGAAGGGAAAATATAATCCTAGTTCTTGTTTTCTGAAAGCTAAAGTAGGAAATAATTGTTCTTGGGGCAGGAAAAGCCTCGTAGCTGGTAGAGATTTATTTTTCAAATACTTGTTTTAGAATATTGGGAAAGGGGATGATATTATTTTTTGGGAATCATACGGGATAGCAAGCATTAAACATTTGGAAAAACCTAATCACATATATCCTTTGATGGTTAATGAGATGATTAATGAAGAAGGAACAAATTGGAAAACTAAAACTTTACAAAAGTTCTTTATCTCATGTTTGGATTAATTCAATTTCAGGCAATTTACATGTATAAGAGGCTGATGGACATCTTAAGATGGCATAACTTGAGGAGGACAAAATTAAAATAAAAGATATAAGTGATTCTTCTCATATTACTACTAAGGTAGTTTGGAGGTTATTACAAGCCTATTTTTACAAGTTTTTCTTAAAAAAAATTTGACCTTTTGGCTATGTTGTGGATCTCGGTTTTGGGTGCTAGGCGGTCGACCGGGGCCTAGCGCCTAGGCGGGATTACACGGGGCCTAGGCGGAATTATACGGTTTTGAACCCCGATGTGTAATTTTGTATATTTAGTAATATATATGTAGTAATTATAGCAATTTTAACTATTTAACTCATAAAACTCATCTAACAACACTATAGTAAATATAAAAGTACTAAAATTTGAGTTATAATATAAACTAAAGAATTCTCGAAAATAAGAAAAATAACAAAAAGGTCTATGCGGGCATGTTTTTCCATTAATCGGCGCCTAGGCGGCCATTTTTTGTCATTAATCGGTGCCTAGACAAGCTAGGCGCCTATTCCACGGCGACTAAGGCGCTAGGCAAAAACGCCTAGAAATTTTAACTAGGCGTAAGCGGTTGAGGGGGGAGTTGACGCCTAGGCGGCGCCTAGGCGCGCCTAGGCGGGGAGATCTACAGCATAGCCTTTTGGTGATTCTTCTCATATTACTCCAAAGGTCAGGATTTTTTTATGGAAGGCTTGTAAGACTAGGCTTCCTACTAATTATAACAGATATAATAGAAAAATAACAACTAGCTCAAGTTGTGATTTATGTGGAACAAACCCTTGAACTGTTGATCATTTGTTTTTTCATTATGAATAGGGTAAGGCTGTTTGGTTAGCCTCCCCTCTAAATTTTCTTTCATGTATTGGTCCTACTTTCAAAATAGGGTAAAGAAGAATAGAGGCCCATTGATACTAGAGTCTTTTAATTAAAGGATAGTAAACACCGATTAGATCCCAACTAAAAACTAAAACCAGACAATAAAACCACCTTCCCTTCTTATTAGGTTTAGAAAATAAACCACCCTCCCCCTTTTTCTCTATGCCGTGAACCTTCCCTCTTCACCCTAGCTTCTTCACGCACCACCCCCTCCGGTGTCACCTTCCCTCTGTTCCCACAGGTCTCACCTTCCCCCTGATCACTCCGGTGTCACCATCCATCTGTTCCTAGCAAAGCCCCCGCCGTGACCAACCTCCACCATCTCACCTCCACAAGCTCTGCTGCACACAGAAGACAACCTTCGCTACCCCCTTCTTTGCAGTCCTCCTGTGGCCCCTCTTCGAACCTTCGTCGATGTGTATCTGAGGTCCTTCGCCGACGTGGATCTTATGGCCTTCACCGCTGTCGCTTGCACAAACCCCCGCTGCTGTCTAGCAGAAGAAAACCACCGTCACCACCAAACCCACATACTCCGTTCTCCACTGCTAAATAACGCCGCCATATTTTGTGCCATTCTCCACCCAAATCTGCACCCATTTCTGTTAAGCCCATTCTCTACCATGTTCGTGGACCATTTCTCTGGAACAAGGCTGAACCACCGTTCGTGGACCATTTCCGACGTTCTCCTGCACAAGGCTTGCACCGTTCGTGGACAATTTTCGACCTTCATTTCAGATCTTGTTTTTTCAGAACATATCTAAGGTCTATACCCCATTTTTTGCATTTTTAGTGGGTATATACCCACTGTTTTGTATTTTTTGTGGGTATATATTTATTCCGGTATCACTTCCCCCCGTTTCCCAGCAAAGTCGTAGCCCCACTGCACCAAAAAACCGCTGTCGTGTATCAGATCTCGCCGGAGCGCCACCCCCTTCATCGATCTCATATCTGTTTATTCAGACCTCCAATAACGTACGCCTTTGCATTTTCAAGGGGTATATATACCCACTGTTTTTTAACTTTTATGGGTATATACTCACTGTTTTGTATTTTTTGTGGGTATGGATCTTTATCAATGAGCTGGAATGGCATGGACCTTGACAAGGAAAAATGTATTGTGAAAACAGTGGGTATATACCCCGAATTATAGCACGAACCTTGACAAAAGAAAAAAAGACATTGAACCAAAAAATTAAAACAAAAAATTTTCAACAAGGACTTATAATCAAATTAAAAAAAATTAAAATAGTGGGTATATACCCCCAAAATCTAACCAGAAACCAAAGAAAAATCATAACCAAACCTTTAAAAAACATAACATCTAACCAGGTCTTTAAAAATATCATTTCAAATTTGAGGCCTAAAAACGTGTATTCCTTTTTAAAATATCTATTTGGATTTAACATTTGATTGCATATTTGAAATCAGTTGTCTAACATAAAAAATTTATTGGGGAATTGGCAGCAAAATTGGCTTGGCAAATTTGGAAGAAAATGACTAATTTTATATTCAAAGGAATAGATCCTAATGCTCTCTCAGCTATGTTTATCGAAAAATCCATGATGAATATTTATTTGCTAATGACAAAGATTATGAAATTATAAATATACAACAAATGAAAGTTGCTAATGAATAAATTATTATGAGGTGTAATGTTACACATTTAGTATTACATGAGTTTAAAACTGGTTTTTTTACTACCTTATATTGGTAACCTTAAGATTAGTACTAATGCAACTTATGATTCACAGAATTCTAATACTTGTATTGTTTCAATATATTAAGGATCATACATGTAAAATTGTAGATGGGATTGCAACACGGGTGAATGCTTTATCCCCCTTAGAGGTTGAAGCAAAAGAAGTATATCAAATGTGTAGTATGACATCCGTTTACCTAAAAGGATTAGTCGCTGTTGAAAATGATAACTTTTCTTTGATAAACTCTTATTTGTAATAAAGCTAAACCATCTTACAATATTAAATTTTTGATAGAAAAAATTAGAATTTGTAGTAAGGGTTGTAATTTAATTTTTTCCCTTATTTCGAAAGAAAAAACATAGTTATAGATTAAGTAAGGAAACAAGAGGTTGAAATTATTTTGTTTAATTTTGGAATGTTGTTACATTTATCCCAATTAACAAAGCTAATGATCATTGACTATTATGCCATAAACATTGGATAGTTCTTTTTGTAACGTTTTGGAATGGTGAAGAAATATTGCGAACAAAAATAAAGAGCGTGTTTTCTCATCATTCGCTGAGTCCAATTTACATACCCACTAAGCACAGAACTCACGGGTGGATGGATGGTCTTGTACTGTTCAAATGTTAACATCCAAATTCCAATCACATTACCTCTGCAGGGAGGTTCTGAAGTCAATGCTCCAATCATGTAATGTTAATTATTGTTGATAAGTGAAAATTAAATTTTATATGGCGGATTTTGCGTAAATTCAAATTAAGTCTTGATCATGTAATTTTTTTTTTTTTGACATCCTTGATCATGTAATCGAAATTGGAAAAAAAAAATCCATTTTTAGGTCAAATGTTTCGAAAGTCATATTTTTAAGTTAAACATATTCAAAACACCCAATTTTAGGCTATTTCATTAATTTTGTGAGATATTTCGTAGATTTTAAGAACAATTTAGATATTTTAGATAGAGTTCCTAATTTGTGATGTGGCCAAATAAACATAGTGTTTATTTGAAATGTCAAAATTGTCTTTAGAATCAATGAAATGTTTCACGAAATTAGTAAAATAGCTTAAAAATAGGCTTTTTAAATACGTTTGATCTAAAAATATGACTTTTGAAACGTTTGGCCTAAAAATATTTTTAGACCATAGACAATGGCTTAAAAATGGAATTTGCTCGTGAAATTGCAAAGATATATTATCTATTGATTTTTTTGACTGGATTTTTAATTTTTCAATTAAAATAAATTATCAAAATATACTTTCAGTACTATTGTCTTTAAAGAAATATATAATTAAATTAACACATAAATTAATAAAAAGTAAAATATTTTTATGGAATAATTACTATTAAAATACTAGTTATACATTTAATTACCATTAAACTACCTTATCTTTTACATATATAATATTTATTTTATGATTAGTGGTTAATAATTTTTCTTATTTCTTTTATTACCCTTCATTTAAATTAAAAATATACATTAAACAATAAAATTATAAGAAACATGTAAACCAATGACCCTATAAATGAGTGTCTTTCAAACTAATCTTATTTGACTATTTAAAGTGTTATAAAGTTTTCAGTTTTACAATTAAAAAAATGGCTTTGGAATTTTTTTTTGTTTAAATGGAAGTTTCTTTTCTAAAAAATGAAATATTCAAGCCACATGTTGATAAAATAGTTATCTGTTCATCTACCAATCAACTGGTATAGCTATGCAACAGGTCAGAAATTGAATCTCAACAAAAGTGAAATTCTTTTTAGTAAGAATACTCCACTTGACATTGAAATCAAATTTCTTCTCAATTGAGAATGAGGAAACTTGAAGACTTAGGCAAATACCTTGGAATTCCATCTAGATGGGGTAAGTCAAAGGTTAAATCTATAGAATGATTGGTTGAAATGATATTGAAAATAATGGAAGGTTGGGACACAAAAATGCTTTCTAAAAGTGGAAAACAAGTTCTTGTGAAAGCAATTATAGGAGTTATACCTAATTTTATAATGTTAGTGTTTCTTATTCCAAAAGAACTCACATCCCACCTTACTTCACTGGTCTCAAACTTTTATTGGAACAACAAAGGGGAGAAAATGTGTCATTGGATTAACTGGCAAAACTTAATGAATGCAAAAGAAGATGGAGGTTTAGGATTTAAAGATTTCCACACTCAGAATCTTGCTTTACTTGCATCTAATGCTTGGAAAAATTTTAACAATAGAGAATCTATTCTCTACAGAGTTTTTAAGGGTAAATATTTTCCAAATTCATATTTTTTAGAAGCATCTTTGAGCAGTAATTGTTCTTGGGGCTGGAAAAGCTTGATTGAAGGAAGATATACATTTAAAACTGATAATTTTTGGAATGTGGGAAATGGTTCTCATATTAAAGTTTGGGAAGATTTTTGGATTCCTAACAACAAAAATATAGTTAAACCTCAAGGTTGTGAAATCAAATTTGTTTCTGAATTGATTGTTAGTGATCAAAAAGTTTGGAATCTTGAGTTGATAAAGGAACTTTATACACTTGATTTAGCTGCAACCATCAGTGATATTTATATCCCTACCTTTTACTATATTGATTATCCATATTGGATTTATTCTAATATTGGAGAAGTTACAGTTAAGGAGAGTTATAAGAAACGATGGAGGGCACAAATCAATAGTGATAAGTTAAAGGACAAAAAAGTGGGAGGTTCATCTTTCAAGATGGACTTTATAGACTGGAAGTTTATTTGGCAAATGAAATGATGCCAAAAGTTAAAAAATCCATATGGAAATATTGTGAAAATGGATTGTCAACAAATGAAAATAGGAAAAAAAAAGGAAATCAATTGAAATAGCTACATGTGATTTATGTGGGGAATGTGATGAAAATTTGGAACACCTGTTATTTTTATTGCTCCTGGGCAAGGGCTGTTTGGATTGCTAGCCCTTTGTGCTTTAACTCTCTCACAAAACCATCCTTTAATTTTCAGAAATGGATACATTTCATTAGATTGTATTGTGAGGAAAAAAGGAGATCAAGAAATGAATTTAGGAGAAATATCTTTCTTCATTGTGTGGTCTATCTGGAAAGGTAGAAATGAGTTCATCTTTAGAGGAATTACACCTGACCCTTTGAATATACTGCAAAACTCTATTAAAACCTATGTTGAATACAGTCTAGCTATTAGACAATCTTCTGAGGCTAAAAAATTATTATCAGAAGGCCCTGACACCAATTCTATTGCTAAGTAAAATGGTGCTCCTGAACAACAAAGGAATATATAATTTTTTACTTATGTTGACAGAAATAAATCAAACTGGAAGCCTCCAATTGCATGAATATTTAAAATCAATTATGATGCATCAGTTAATCTCAAAACTAACCAGGCTGCTTTTGCTTTTATTATTAGGGATTCAACAGATTTAATGATTGAAGGGTTAGCTAAGAATATTCAAGTTAACTCAATTCAAGAAGCTGAAGCTAGAGGGATATTAGCAGCTTGTGAGATGGCCTCTAAGATTACTTTAGGAAGCGTCAAGATTGAATATGACTGCTTAAGTGTTATTAACCAACTTAGTCCTTGTAGTAAAGTCTTTTGTATCACTAAGGGTTTGGTTAACAATATTATTTTGGGTAAGAAACTATATAAACTCAAAATCTCTTTTGTCAAGAGATCAAACAACTTGATAGCCGATTGGACGTGGCTAAACAAGAGCTTAAAGGCCCTTTGTTTAGTCTTTGGAACTGTTTTCCACCTGCCCAATTAGCCAATCTTCTAGTGAGTGACTTTCATCCCTTAGGGATTGGATAATGTTGTAATGAACTTTATTTGTTTTAAATGTTATTTACATTCGATCAATAAAAAAAAGGATAAGTATTTTTTTTATACTCGTATTAATGGTCTCTTTAATCATATAGTAGGTTATGTGAGATAATTTTTTTTAATTTCAATTGTTTTTTTGAAAATTATATAAATTTTAATCAAATAAGCTAATATTACCAAATTTTAATAACTACATATATTTTATTATTTAGTAGTATGAATATCATATGAAGCATTATAAAGTAATACACGTTTTCATCCTATTGAAATAAACATATGGTAGTATAAACACAATCTATCTTCTATTAGTATCTTATTAGTATAAACGCATATTCAAATAGTAGAAATTACACATATTCGAATAATACAAATTACATATCTCATAGTATAAAGTCATATCCTATTCCTCGTAATATATATTTTGTTTTGTTTAAATAAATTTAGATGGAATAGAGAAGTAAACAATAGAAAATATTAATTAAATTAATATAACTTTTTATTTTCCAGATGACAATGATCGAAGGTAACCAATAAAAAGAACAAAGAAAAAATATATATAAAAAGAAAATAAAAATAAAAATAATTTAAATAAAGGAAAATATCGTACTATTAGATTATTAATTATCATATTATTATTTGATTAAATAAAAGTAGTTGAATGGTGATTAAAAATAAAATAGGTACTTTTTGGGTACTCTTTTTTATCTCAATAAATAAAGAAATATATATATATATATATATATATATATATATATATATATATATATATATATATATATATATTATTCTATAAATAACCACCACTTTATTTTTTACATATATTAAAAAACATAATAATTGCATTTACCATTACAAAAATACTCTTCATACAGTGTCCTGATATATTAAAATATAAATTTTAATATTTTAATAAGGATAATAATTATATAGAGTTAGAAAAAAGTGTTTTTGAAATTTTAAGTAAAAAATATTTTTGAA
Organism: Nemophila menziesii; assembly: GCA_029959085.1. Taxonomy (NCBI): domain Eukaryota; kingdom Viridiplantae; phylum Streptophyta; class Magnoliopsida; order Boraginales; family Hydrophyllaceae; genus Nemophila; species Nemophila menziesii. Next base: position 657,064 of record JARWIR010000064.1, on the reverse strand, counting down.
ATTCTATTTTTTTTTTGGACAAAAATTCTATTTTTAATTAGTTGAGATTATTTGTGGAATAGAGGGAGTATCACTTCTTTTTGTTTTAACCTTTTATTACCTCCTATATGGAGGTTTAAACCCCAATTATAATGTTTCTCTTTTTAGATAACTTTTCTCTTTATCTTTTATTTAGTGTAAAATGACACATGTGAGGTGATACAAGGATAAAGGAAAAATAGTTGATATATATCATAACTCTTAAGCAAAACATGACTAGCAATAAATACTTACAACACTCTAGATTTTATTGCCAGCTGATCAGTGATAATTATATATAGATCCTCTTATGTAGACGTGAAATAATTTGACAATTATATATATAATCGTTTTTTTTTTGTCGAGAAAACAAGCGTAAACTAAACCATCCTTACGATACTTAACTTATTCTTATTGTACCTAACAAGATGTTCAAATCGATAATCATATCTTGGTTTTGGTTGTGACCATCTGTCTAGCATTCCTTGCGAGTTTGTCTGTCCGTCCATTTAGTGGCCTTAGAACGTATTTGAAGGTGATCAAGCTGAACCGACCCGCCAACAAACTGATATTCCTCAGGTTTTGATGGATCTTCCAACTTGTTGCTGAAAATCGCCTAATACCATGAATAACTTCAAGGTTATCAGAGAATATAGTCTTCTCTTCATCTGGAAAATCGCCATACATTTGTACTGCTCCCAGGACTACTTGAGCTTCTCTTTCAACAATTGAGTCACAAATAGTTGTCATGGTATGAACGATCCTGATGCCATTCCATTTATGTATTTGTACAATAACTATCCATGTTGGTTCATATGATTGAGTAAAGGATGTATCACACATAAATTTTATATTAGCAAATGTTGTTCTGTCCTAGTTTGACTGCTGCTTCGAGTGTTGATTTGATGTTGTTGATGCATCTCGGTTCCGCCAGTCTACTCCCAATAATTCTCGCATAACAATGTTTGATCCAATAACACTTTATGCATGATTTCATCTTAACTTTTCATATATTCCAGATAAGCAAACAATCAAGTGATGCAACTGGTCTATTTGGCCATCCTCCATCAGTATATGACTTGATAATTTTTAGAATCCGAGATCCAAGGTCGATAGTGTCAAATTCCTGTATTTTAATCTGAAGTGGCGATCCAGCCTAGATAATTTGACTCACCGGGCAGCTCAGCAGGAGATGTTCTACTGATTTTTCCTCATATTAACACCAACTATACCTGATTGTGTCCGAAAACTTTCTCTTTTCTAGATTTTAATTTGTTGGTATTACTTTATTACATGCCTTCCATACAATGATTCTAACTTTAACTAGTATATTAGTTTGTGATGTCTCCTTAATTGTTCTTATTTTCGACCCTTAGAAGACATCATTTTTTGTGTTTATTTAATCAATTTGATAGACTTTTGGACTAAATATGCAATAATATGATTTTCCTCTTTTATTTCTAGCATTTTTAATTTATTAAGCTTTTGCGCTTAATATTGGTATTTTTAGTGTAAAGTTTACAGGTTTTAGATGTTAGCTAGAAGAAGAATCCGAGGAGAAAGTCAAAAGATCAAGAGATAGAGTCAAGACTTGAAGATAAATCCCGAAGATATTATTTTTAGAGCTGAAAATCCATTTTCCAGGCCATAGATTGCTGATTTCGAGGTGCTTAAGCGATGATTTAGCCGCTGACCTTTGAAGAGAAAACATTCATTATCGAGTTATGGAACTTTATCAACTGGAATGAGGTCAATCGGAGTCATAACGCATCGGGAAAAGCCGTTTTAGTGAAGACATATCAGCAGTTACGGGATTTTGGGCTAAGTTAGTGGACTTGGGCCTTTTATATTTCATTTAATTAAAAGCCTAGGTCCAAGTCTGAATTTGCACTTATAAAAGGAGGTCTGGACTTCTATTTTACAGACAATTCACATTCTGCAAGATTAAAAACACCAGAGAGAAGCAACTGAAGGAAGGAGAAGAAGCTACAAGAGCTGGAGAGAGTCTATATCTCTGTTCATAGTCATTCCTATTCCGGAAATTAGGTTTTTCTATATTTTAATTTTGTAATCAAATATGAATTCCTTTACATTTAATTTAGTTTTTCTTTTTAATATGAGCTAAACAATTCATAGTGCTTGAGAACAATTAATGGGTGAATCCCAATCTTATTGAATTACGAATGTTGAATTTGGGTTTCCGTTAAATTAAATTAAATTAGGTCTTTTACTCTTTTCAATAAATTGAGATTAATTACTGTTTTTGGAGTAGCTAACTAAGAACAGGTGTTAGTATCTAGGCTATTCCAATTAGTGGCGATTGGATCATCCTGGCGGAGGGTTTAGGTACGGAAATATTTATTTAATCTAAAATAGAAGCTATTGATTCTGACGAACTTAGCTAATTTTAGGGCCAATGTGGTAATTAACTTAAACATCTAAAAGTGGATCATATTTACCCTGACGAGACTAGTGACACTCGAGGATCGCCTTATAGTCCACCCTGACGGGGGTATAAGGAATTTAGAATCCCGACCATTGTAATTGACCAATTTAACCCTTAAACAACATGAGTTAGGAAATAGGATTGGGAGGATCCTTGCGTTCTCAAGTGCTACTTCTCATATTGCGTTTTACATCATTTTACTTGCGTCTTAGCTTTTACTTGCATTTATAATTTGTTTTTCATTCATTAGCTTTAATAACAAAAACCAAACAAACATATTACTTTTATTTGGTTTCATAAGTGCATCAATCATTAATAGATAAGCATTGTAGTCAACCATTCCGTCCTTGGAACGAATCTGTTTTATCAGTTATACTACTTGGGACAACCGTACACTTGCGGTTGTGGTTCGATTATTATTTGCATTTATTTAGAACATACAAAGGACCACCAGTTTGCCATACGCATTTCCATAAATCTAGTTTTCTAGATTTAAATCTTGTTGGTATTGTTTTATAATTATCATTTCACCATTATTAAAGGTATGTCATTAACTAAGAAATTAGTATTTTTATTTGTTAAATTTTACTGCTACTTATATATAATGCATAAAGACATACCTCCTCTAATATGTAATTTTATGGAAATAATTTCTAAAGGTCACTATTTTTTGGGATTGTATTTTAACATGGCCTCATTTTTTAGAATCACCATTTTGCAAGTTATCCCCATTATTGATCCAAACTCTATATTTTGCTTTAAGATGTATGGTTTTAATAATCTCACCCTGCCCGTGTCATTGGAGTTTGGTAAGGGTGAGCACGGTTCGGTTCAGCTCGGGTTTTTATCGTAACCGAAACAGAATGGTTTGGTTTTTAATGGTGCCGGTGCGGAAACGAATGGATTTTATCGGTTCAGTTTTATCGGTTTTGGTTCTTTATATGTTCGGTTTGGTATGTTTTTGGTTTTTGTATGTGTTTAATTCGATAGTTGGATAGATTTCAAGGGCTTACATGAGACATTTTATTTTCTAACAAATCTACCCTATGAAGTGTTTGATTTTCATGTTATTGACCCATGTAGGAAATTTCATTTTTGGAACTCAAATATTATGCATTAATAATAATAAAAAAATTCAAAGGAATAATTATAAAATTTAATGTGTATACTTTACCTTCAACAAATTTCAACGAACGAAAGATATTTTAGATTTATCGACTAATAACTTATGTAAAGATATGTTACACAATATGACATTTTTAGAGGCAGTGCATGTCATATATAAACATTTTTGTTTTCAAACTTTACTCAATTTTCTCTCCAATTGTCATAATCTCTTCAAGAATATAAATTAAATTCAAGAATGTCTTAATTTTGTAGTTTTTCGGTTTTGTTTTGCATAGAAAAACCGTACCGAACCGATTTTTTCGGTTTTTTAAAAACTTATACCGTACCGAACGGTTTTGTCGGTTTTTCAGTTTTTTTGGTTCGGTTTTTTTGGTTTTTTTAGATCGATTCAATTTTTCAGTTTTTTAGATCGGTTTGATTTTTCGGTTTTATTTTGCTCACCCTTTCAGTTTGGTACCAAACTATAATGATAAGTATAATATGAGGCTGTAACTTGAAAGTATGGAATTTTTTTCTCTAACTTGCAAGAAAAGGAATATTAATGATGAAACTAATTACACATAAAAAAACATGGTTGTTTTAGAGCGTGAAAGAACCATCCAAAAATCTGTGAACATGGTCGGGGACTTGGGCGCTGGTGTTGCATGTCTGGGATTGACCAGCGAGGATAAGGAGGTGGTAAAAAGGGTGACTATAAGAGAATTCTTCTTAACAATAGGATTGTTTCAGTATGAATAAAACTTGGATACTTTAGGCCAATTGAAGGGCAGCCATTACAACTACTCGAGAGTGATATTTTGACCCTTGAACAAGCTTTTGGGGTTTTACTTATGTGATTTATCATTTCGAAAAGAGTCCCATATATGGTGATTATTCTAAGGATTGTAGAAGAGTGGATGTGGAGTGAAGAGTAAGATAACACTCTAGTGAATGGCTTATCTTTATATTATAAAAGGATGGGTATCACAAACTCATACTCTCAAAGGGGCCTTACTCAGCGTATGTGAAAATGATTTTACTAGCAGAAATGTCCAAGTTTTTTTTACTTCAGAAACTATGAGATTACTAAGGTTCTTGTGTAGATCATAATTAGAAAATTACCCGAGCAAGCGTGTACAAACTTTAGTATTGCTAAAATTGCATCACAAGTGGGAAAACCTCTTTGTACGGATAAAACAACAACGGTGAGTGGGGATATTTGCTATGCACGTATTTAATTGAAGGAGATGTGACTAAGAAGCCTAAGAATGTATTTGAGATCAAATAATCAAATGGATTTGTTAACTGTTTGAAAGTTGAGTTTGAAAATCTACTTATTACGTGCCTCAATGTAAATCGATTGGCCATTTAAAAATTAATTGCTTTTATGATAATAAAATGGGTCGTTAGAGTAGTAATGTTTATGATAGGAGACAAGGGTACGTGGGTACGAAACAAGGTGACGGTAGTTAGATGATGTCTTCATATATGTGATAGAATAATCTAGTCACGAGACATCATTTAGGTTCATTATATGCTTAGTTGAGAAAATTTTCCCCACTATATGATAGTTTCTTGTTTCTTTCTTTGCTTTAGAGATTTGTTACTTTTAGTGCTTTTTAGGTGTAATTTGTGTATTAAGTGTGAAACTATTAGGTACATTGGTGATATTAGATGCCAAAACATGGATAAGAAGTCGAGGAAAGAAGATCAAATTGGAAATCAAAAGTTAAAGGACAAAGAAGCCATTTTTAGAAAGTTCAAGAGTTGTCGGACATATTTAAAAAAGTGGATTTTTGATATGCCACGTGAGATTGAAAAATAATCTAGAGGATCCCTTTGATATCCATCTAGAATTTTGAGTTAGAACGCATGACCTTTAATGGTTCATTATTTGGAGTTTAAACGAAGAAGTTATTAATGTTGCAACTTGCGTGATTCGAACCAGTCCACTCTTGGGAAAGAAACACTTTTGGGACATTTAAATGAAGCCTATGACTATATATAAGAATTTGACTTTAGAAACAGGTCCTTACCATTATTTTATTCAGAATTTTATTAGTGAGAGAAAGTCGAAGGAGAGGAGGAATCAACAGAAGATGGAGCATTACAACAACACTTCTGCATCATTCCACCGCTACCATTAGGGTAAGTTGTATTAGATTCTTAGACTAAATATGTTTCTAATCTTTTTAATCTTTATTTTTCCTATTGTAATCATGAACTAATCATCCCATAGCCTGGGTTTGCACCATGTATAACCCTTAAGTACTTTTTTTATTCTTTTATTATTTGAGATTGATTTTGATTGAGTTAAACAATTTATTTTATAACTGTGTTGTGTATTTGCCGTAAATTTCAGTCCTAGCTCTGGCCAAGTATAGGACTATGCTCAGTAACTAGGAGTGTCACCCTAATGGGGGATTCAGTTATTGAAAACGATACATAATCGTCTAGTGTGCGGTAGTGATCTTGTCAGGCTTGCCTAACTAGATAGTCATTAGGGTTGGAAATTAATCATCGATCATTTCCTAGGTCCCCCTTATCCAAGTCCCCTAGTTGTTTGAGGTTACCTCATAAGCTACCCTGAAGGGAGTTAGGAGTATTATTAGAATCTCGAATACTTATATTAGCTCAATTAGCCCTTATAAGAGACTTAGTACGATAGGTACATACTAGCAGACCGAAGTTATATCTCATCCCACATTCTTAATTAGTTATTTCTTGAATTTAGTTCTTAATTATAAAACCAAACATATATCATATTTTAATTATGTTTTTTGGTTTAAACATGTAAATCCAATTACACTCACATTCAAAACGAGTTTGAGCTAACTAATTAATCTCTAAGAACGAACTTAGATGTTTACTATTACTTGAAAATGATTTGTGCACTTGCGAAGTTTTTTACCGTAGTTTCTTCGAGGTGTGTGATTTTATATTGTTTATTTATCACACCTTGGGTCCTACCAAGATTTTGGCGCCGCTGACGGGGATTTTTCTAGTTATTTTTTGTGTTTAATTTAGTGTAGTATTATTTATTTGTTTCAAATTTACGCTTGTTTAGTTTTCGTCTCTTTCAATTTATTTAGGTATTGGTGTATGCTTTTGGACCCCAAGAAATTACTTACTTTTAGCTCAAAAGAGGTTTGAGAGACAGATAAAGAGGAACGAGGTGATGGCAAATTTAGTCGCATTGATCCAAAGGGAGGACAACCACAAGTAGTAACCAATGGATGAGGTTTACAGAACAATAACCGTAAGATAAAGGTCATCCTGGTCAAGGAGGACAATTCCGTGTTCAACCATTAGGGATTTTCCCTCCAGTGGTCCAAGTTGCTAGATTCAAAACCGATCTGGGTATGTCGAATCAATTCTTGAGCTATAGAAACTACAATGGTGCTACACACCAAGATCTGGTGAGGTTGTTTAAGAAGTTTATGCAAATTTGATATGCCTACATTACTCAAGTAATTACACGCATGCAATTGTATTACTTCATATTTCTGTTTTTCTTGACCGGTGGTGCTAGTGAATGGTTGGATAGTCAGCCATCAGATTTGATTACGTCATGGGACGAGTTGCAAATCTAGTTCTTTGGTCGCTATTATCCACAGAGTATGAGAATGAAGGATCAGATGGAAATTGTCAATTCCCGACAAGATAGTGGCGAACGTGTATGAGATACATAGACTAGATTTCAAGAGGGGTTTGCTAGATGCCCACTTCATGGTTATAACCTTGCTATTCAATTAGTGATGTTCAATAAAGTACACAACTAAGAGTCATGTTTGAGGTTAGATAGCCTTGGAAGAGGAGGTTTTATGTCTATGGATCCTTTTGAGGCCGCATTTTGTATGTAGAACATACTCAAACCCGAGAGAAGATGGCCACAAGTGCGAGCTCCTATTACTAATACCAAAGGTATGTTACGTTTAGATAGTGAAACTTCTATAGAGGCTAAATTATCATCATTAGAGAATCAAATGAAACCGTTTCCACTCACGATGATAGAAGGTTTCCAAAAGAAACAAGATGATATGTAAGTAGTGCAAGAAGCACAAGGTTATCCACATTGTAGGGCAAATGATCATGTTTGAGAAGAGTGTGAAAGAAATCTGGAATCCTTGTTTTTCATGTTGAATCGTGGAATTACCGATGTCTCGTAATTTCTGATAGAATAATTGTATCACGAGACATATTTTTTGGGTACTTGTGGTACTAATAGAGGGATTATTTCCTAGTATTTGACATATCTTACTTTTTTGTTTCGTTTTGGGTCTATAACTATTTAAGAGTTTTTTGTGCTTTAATCGTATGTTAAGTGTGTAGCTTTTAGGTACATAGTGGACATGGAATCCCAAGACGATATGGAAGAGTCAAGAATGACAAATACACCCAATTCAAGGTGTAGATAGAGCAAAAAGTCAGTTTGGAGGCATTTGAGCAATTCATGGAAAGTTTGACGTAACTTGTTTCAATCACCACAGATAATTGGCAAGAGCTTTTGACCTAGTCCTTTGATTTAGAAGGAGCTTGAAGTAACTGTTGCGTGAGAGGTGACAGCATTTTTTCGGATTTGAGACGAGAAAGTTATGTCAATTCTCCCATACTGACTCAAAGCTGTCCATCAATAAGTACAAATAGGTTGGGCCTATTGGACCCCCTAAAAAAGGCCCATAAGGACCTAAAAACGTTTCCGGGCTTCTATAAATACCTCCTACCAGCTGGAAAACAGACACAATTCATACCAAAGAGAGGCTAATTACTCTAAGAGCTAAGGAAAAGAAGGAAGAAGGGCTTTCAACAACAACTCCACCATTCTACATTATCCGAAGTCCATTTTAGTTATTCTATTAGAGTAATTTTATTCTGTTTTTAGTATTAAGAATGATTTTGATAGTTTTAATTATTTGTTTTCAGTAGTTTAATATGAGCTAAACCCTTAGGTGCTTGATAATTGTGTAGTGTATGGACACTTTGTTTGTTTAACTGATAATTCTTAGTTTTTGGGATAATTATAGTTTTAAATCAAATGAATCTGATTCTCGTTGATTATATATTTTTTCTTATGAGTTTTTTTTACCTTGATCAAGTATAGGGTAGTAATGGTAGTTAGACTATAGCAGGGAGGGGGGTTTAATTAAGGACATAGGATATAAGTGCTTGGTATCCGTTATTGAGCCGAGAGGTCTTGACTAGCCAAGTAGTCAATAGGGAGGGGACTAATTATGTCCAAAGTTATTATAGCATCACCTGGGAGGGGTCTCTAGTATTGGAGGATAGCGTCCTATTCGCCCGTGAGGGGTTAGGAAGATAATTGAATCCCGACTAATGTAGAATGACCAATTTACCCTTTATCTAGAAACGTATAATTAAGAAACTTAGGGGATTACTAGCAATGATCAAGAACTACTCTCTCATATATTTCACACATTTTATTAGTTAATTTTCATTTATTTTAGTTAATTATTTCGTCATATTCCTAGTTATTTAATTATTTTCTTTTATTTATCGCACTTAGTTTAATCTGAAGAAAACCAAACAAATATTTATCTTTTTATTTACTTGTCTTTGCAACTAAACCGCGATTTCCCTAAGCACAATTACGTAACTTTGCTAATCCCTGCAAATGAAAACCCTTTTCTTACCCATTCAAATTACTTGTCAACGAACCCCCCGTACACTTGTGGGTGGTTAAAGTCCTTTACTTTTAGGTGATTATTTATCGCACTCACATGACCGACACTAACCATTTGGGTAATACTAGGATTCAACAAGGGAATCACAATCATCCGGTCTTCAGTTGTCAAATCTTAACGAGTGTCGTGAATCATGGTAGTTCTTACCAACCACGACCTCAAAACAACAACTTACAGCAGATCTCAAGGTCTTTATCATGGGGGACAGATTTATATCAAGCCAGCTCCACCACCGCAACCAACCTATTATGCTTATACCGAGAGTTTCACCCAGAAAGATTTGCCTCAACATCCACAAGAGTGCTCCGCTACCGAGCTTCATGAAACGATGCAATCTTTCTAGAATTCGACATAAGAGAACATGAGCAGGAATAATGAAAGATCTAAAAAGAAATATATTGCATTGAAGATATTGGGGACCCAAGTCACCCAAATAGATTATGTTCTTGAGAAGCTTCAAAAATCTCTTCCACATTTGGGCCAAGGTACGAGGAATATAGTGAAGGACATAGAGAATGGTGAGGGCAGTGTTGGGTTTGATTCGTGTAAGACTGTTAACTTTCAATTTGAAGAAAAAGTGGAATCACAACATGCTGCAGAGATCGTCGTACGTGGAGGTTCCGAATATCATAGATGAACCAAATGAAGCCAAGCTTGGAAGAGTTGACTGTTGAGATTTTGGTCAAAGATGTAGTTGCGAAAGTTGTCAATAAAGAGGTTGAGAAGAAGGTAGAGAAAGAGGTAGTTTCACCTAAGGTGCAAGAAGATGAGAGAAAGGTAGATTCCCCACCTAATATTCCATTTGGGCCAAGGTAGAGAAGGAGGAAGTCCACCATGAATCTGTGGAGATTAGAGGTGAAAGAGAGTTTGGGTTCGGCGACGAGGTCACTTGGAAGGTGTCCAAATAAGATAGTAGGCAACGGGGTTTCAAGAACTCATAGATAGGACAATTTGTCATTACATAAATTATTTTTCAAAAAATTGATAGATTTCCGAGCGAAGAGAAGTCAAAGGTTCGGATAGTTTACATTCATAGCCTCACCCGCTGCTGGGGAGGCTACATACTCAAGAAATAGTAGAGGTAATCCGTCGATTCTCCTACATGTTGAGAATAATCCGTCGATTTTCCTACATGGTGGTTCACAAGTGGTTAAAATGGCAGATCTAGTTAACCTTCTATGGGGGTCGATTCTCCTACATCCTTGATTTCTGTTCTTCCTCTACCCCTTCCACCTGCTTGAGCTTGTTTCTAGCACAATAACATGTTGAGAATAATAGATGGTAACATAACATGTACATGTTCAAATTGTACATCATTGTCCATAACATGGTCATCTTCTTTAGAATCTTCATCATAAATCTTTATATATATAACCTTTACAAGTACAGATTAATAAACTTCAATAATATCATCTACCCTACTAAGAATTCCATCACTACTATCTGAATGGGCATGAAAATACACATGGAAAGCTTCCCATTAAGAAATCCATCACAACTATCTGAATATATTTGAAAATACTCATGAAAAGCTTCCCCACTAAGTACCTCAAGGCTACTATATGAATAGCCATGGATATTCTCATGAAAATCTTCTTTACTAAGTACTTCTACACTATTATCTGAGTAGCCATGAAAATACCCATCATCAATAATATTGTCATCCTCAACATCAAGCTTGTCATCCTCATTATCCACTACCTCCATGTGTGTCTCATCCTTCAGTTTTAAACACTTTAGTCTTGTAGTACGTCGTAATATATCTTATCATGTTAGTACCATTTTTATGTAAAAGAAAGAGAAACTACATGTCAAAAGATCAAGTACATGTCATTAATTGCAATAGGTAAGTATTAATGGACGACTAATTAGGTTTCTCTTAAATTTTCAAATTACTTCAAATTTACGAATTAATTTCAATGCTATCATTATTTGATTAGAATATAAAGTTTTCAATGCTACTATTCCTAACTCAAGGAAGCGCACCCACTAAATTTGACATCAATATAATAAAGAAGTATTTAGCATAATTTATGAATATTTAGTCCAGAGTTTCACCTCTACACCGTGGATTACAAAAATGGCGTATTAGTTAACTTGAAGAAGATGAAGAAAAATTACAGGAACGAAGGAAAATTACGGAGATAGGTGATTAGTTTAGGGTAATAATGGGAAGCTAAATAGGTTGAAGGGTCAAAAAGGATGGGGATATACGGAGATTTTATATTTTCATTAGTTTTTAACAGATTTTAAAATTTGAGGCGATTTAACATCTTTATAATAGTTCATAAAAGAATTTGGGTACTGTTTTGCTTTGGGGTAGATTTTAGAATTTACATAGAAAATTTAAGAAAGATATTAGACATTCACCTATAATAAAAAAAGGTTAGGAAAAATATTTTAATATTATAAGAACATACATAATAAATTATAGGAGGTACAGGGTTCGAATCCCTTCAACCTTATTATTTCTTGAGCCTTTAAAGGAGGTAAAGCAAGAGGTGCAAGACTTGAATCCTTTCCCTGAACATGGGTAACCTAGTTCTGATTAACCTGAAAATATGCATGAGAAGGCGTGTATAGTTCTCATGGGATTAGTTGTGGTGCGCGAAAGCTGGCTCAAACACTCATGATATAAAAAAAATATTGATAAATACTTATGACCAAGAAATTATAAAAATTGTAAATTAAACTAGAAATTTGCTATTTTTGTATACACAGTTTATTGTTATTTATGATTAGTAGTTGGCTATGGCCTTTCATTTTCTTTTGTTGGTTCAATTTTGGCATTTCATGACCTATACTCCTATATATGACTATTTATCACTACAACTTCTCTTGATACTAAAGATACAATATTATGAGATAATCTAAATTAATTTCAGACGACCACCCCTTCTCATTTTCCTATATGTAAGACAGTTGGGGTGCATTTCCTCTAGTACCTATTCGATCCCCAACTAACCAAAAAACTAAAAATAGAAGTAAGAAATAAAGTCTAGCGAAAAAAGCCTTTGTTTTTAGTACATCATCTTTGAAAAAAAGAAGCAAATAACCGTTACATCTCACACCTTAATTCACATCTCACATCTTCGATCCAAAAACAACTGAACATATTATTTTTCACTGTTTGTGAGTGAGTTAGGGGAATGTGGCTACCATATACTATAAATTTTCTCTCATGTTAATGTCTTACTTTTAAAATGATTAATTTTTTTTTGATGAATTATTTCCATCCAAAAACATTTTCTTAGGTTTTTTTTGCGTTTAGTTGAAAGATTTTTCCCTATTATTTGATAATTCTTGTTTTTATTTATTTTGGAAATCGATCACCTTTAGAGTTATTTATGCATAATTTGTGTGTTAAATGTGAAACTCTTAGGTACAAGGATGATATTAGATTCCAAAGCATGGATAATTAGTCAGGGAAATGAAATCAAAGAAGAAAATCAAAAGTTATGGAACAAAGAAACTATTTTTAGAAAGTGAAAGAATTGTCGGCCCAAATTAGAAAGCGAATTGATTTCGATGCCACGTGATATTTATAAATAATTTGGATGATCCCTTTTATATCCAGATAGGGGTCTGAATTAGAAACGTGTGGCCACTGATGGATTTTGATTCAGAGATCTAACGAAAAAGTTATGATTTTTACAGCTGGCATGACTCGAACTAGTCTCCTATTGGAGAAAAACGTTTTTGATGATTTAGGTCATTTAAATGAAACTCATGGAAACCCTAATACGTTTTCTAACTTATAAATATCAGCAGTAAACAATAGAAACATATAATTTTCATCAATAATTCCATCAAAGGAGCGATTAGGAGGATCTAGGAAAGGAAAATTTAAGAAGTGGAGGTTCACCGCAACATTTCTACACATCTACATCTCTATTCTTTGGGTAAATTAGCGTCAGATTCGTTGATTAATCTTGTTTCTACACTTTTTACTCTTAGTTTTTACTATGCACAATTTCGCTTTTGCTTAGAATTGTATTGATAAGATTATTGATTATTGTTTTGTAATTAATTAAATTTGAGATTATAATACTTAATTGAATTAGTATTTAATTATTTTCATTGACTATATGTTTGTTATAATACTACCCATATTCTAGCTAAATAATGGGTAACTCGAGTAGTTAAGCTATCACCCGAGATGGGGGTTTTAATTGTAGATACAACATATAGACATCTAATGTTCGGTAGTGAACCAAAGGTCTTGCCTAGCTAGATAGTCAATAGGGTTAGGTGTAATCACCCATAATTACGTAGGGTCCCCTTACCCAAGTCCCCTAGTAGTGCTGAGGTTGCCTTCTAAGCAATTGACAGGAGTTGGAAGGACTTTTTAATCCCGGTTAAGGTGAAATTACCATTCACCCTAATTTTTAGAATCATTGATGCAATAGGATAGGTTCATACTTGTAACTCTTAGCTTTTATCTTGATTGCATAATTACCTATTTATTATAAAACAAAACAACACATTATATTTTTATCTTTTAAACAAAACATCTGAAATCATCTGCGCTAATATTGAGCACGAGTTGAAATCACTACTTAAATTCCTGAGGAACGAACTTTATTTAATTACTTATTACTTGTAACGATCCGTACACTTGAGAAAAGTTAATCGTGTTTTTTTGAGGTATGTGTGCTTTTTACATCATTATTTTATCACACCCTGAGGCCCACCAATGACCAGTTGAATTTAACATCTAATCGAGTACTTAAAAGGGAGGTCACTTAAAGGATTTTAGTGGGAAGTTAGCAGCTACTTTGGCCTGGTATAACTGGAAAGACGAGATTAATTTCATATTCAAAGGAGTTACTCCTGACCCTATTCTGATTATAAAAAATGGCATTAAAACCTATGATGAATACTTATTATCCAATGACAAAGATTATGAGATTTAAATATAGGTAAGAGGAAAAGTTAATCAAGGAAGTATTATGGGTGGTTTACATACACACTTAGAACTTTATGTATAGAAAACTAGATGGGTTCCACCTAGTTATGATAAACTTAAATTTAACTCAGATGCATCATTTGATATTAAACACTCTAAATCTTGTATTGCTTAAATTGTTAGGGATCCCAAAGGTAAAATTTTGGATGGGATTGGTTTTTTATGTAAGCGCTTTATCACCATTGGAGGCTGAAGCAAAGGGGGTATTTCAAACTTGTAGATTGACACCATCATTCCCAAATGGAGTAGCCATGATTAAGTATGATTGCTCTACTTTGACAAATTATCTTATGTGTAATAAAGTCAAACCTTCTCACAACATTAAGCTTTTGGTAGATGGTTTTAGAGTAATTAATTATGCTTGTACTCTTAAGTTTTCCTTGATTTCAAGGGGAAAAAAATATGATAGAGGATTGGGAAACATATAATAGTTTTCCTTGTACTCTTAACTTAAGTCAGCTTATCCCTAGTCTCGAGAAAAGTGTATCCATTTCTATCTGCGTTGTACTAGCATCAGTCATCCGCCTAGCATTTATTGCAATACGATCTAAGGCATGTTGAAGCTTCTAGGGAGACGATGGAACGAAACTGGCTCCAGTTGTTTTGAAAGCTCCCGTATCTTCTTCACCATTGGCTACACTTCCCACTTTAATGTTGACGGTGACCTTATACCCTCGATAATTTCAAGAGTATTAGATAAAATCACCTGCAACATATCTAATAGGTCCCTACACAACATAATCGATTCCAACACCACATGTGATTCTTCCTCAATAGCAGAAGAGTAGATAAAATATCAATCATATGTAGTCCTATCTATATTTCTGTTGTCATACATAAATATACCAATGTGTGTTGGCTCCCGCTTGTTTGTAAACAAGGCATCACAAGATATAAGGATATCGCCTTCGTAGCCTTTTCCCAGATCCTAACACTCCTATTCGCATTTCCCAAATTACTCTCCATGACGCTTGGTAACTCATACCATTCTATACCAAACATTTAAGTCATAGCTTTTCCATTTTCCCATATCACACCTTCTATCTCAACATGTTATTTCTTGTGGTGCACCTTTATATATGCCTTCTATATGTTTCATAACAATTTTAGAACATTAGATGCAACAATTTTTAAAGGCAATACCCTTGTCTCGTATTCTTTAGTAATGTTTACAATCTATTCCCTGAGGTGTCTTGAGAACCATCAATCAATATGAATTTGGAGTGAAGATCCCACCCAAATATTTGCACACACTGGGCAAGTGAGCAATAAATGAATAACAGATTCAATACTATCCTGGCACCAATAACAAGTATCATCTTTCACACATCTTATTTGCTTAATATTCAACCTGGTAGGTAATACATTTTTACAACATTTCCACGCAAAATTCAATCTTTTGTTTAGACATTTGACTTTCAAATTCTTGACAAGACATCTAGCTTGTGAAGCCCGGCTACCAATGATGATTGCAGATCCTATGTAATGAACTTGTTTGTGAGGACCTGATATCCCATTTTGGTTGTGTATTCCCCAGAATTAGAGTGCGGCATACAAAACAGTCTAATTCATTGTGTTACTAAATTGGAATTTGAAAAATGCTATAAATGCTAGGAGAACGATGATAACTTTTGGTAGATGATTTCAGAGTAATTAGTAAGGCTTGTGTTTCAATAAGTCTGCAGATTGTATAGCAAAAAATACTAGGCGGACGACTAATGCTAGTACGACGTATATATAAATGGATACACTTTTCTCGAGACTAGGGATAGGTTGATATAAGTATGGTGCATGTGTATGTTCTTAAACAAAAAAAAATTACATCTCACTTAGTATCATTTGTCTATTTTCTTAAAATTAGTTTTAGATGGTTACAACCAAAAAAATTGGTTAACTTTTGTCAAACATAAATTTGTATATTAAAAACTAAAATTCAAATATTATATAGTATTAGTTTATCCCATACAACAGAGACCCTTAGATGACCTAAGAGCATTATCAATTTTTTTCCAAAAGGGTCGTATAATTTTGGAATAAAAATATGTACAATGTACACATTACAAGTTCTACCTAAACCTGAAGAATTAAGTTAATATTCATCTCCTAATTAAGGTATATCTTATTGAATTATAAAAATAATCTCACTATCATTTATGAAGATTAGAATATGTTCGTACTTTCATTTCTTTGAGGATCGCCACTTCCGAAGGTGTTGCATCTACCATAGCAAGATCATTTCTTACTCGCCAAATGTGATAGATAGTTGTGGCAAAGGAAACCGTCACACTTTTCTTCTTCAATTCTCTTAGTGAACTCAATATAGTATTTCTTTCTCAATACCCAATCTCTTTTTCACCTCAATCTAAACGTCATTAGTAAAAGCACATTCAAAATATAGATGAGTGTTTGGTTTGAAATCCTCCCCACACAATCCACTAAGTAGATCGAACTCGGTATAGTCCAATATATCCTTAGCTTTAAGCCTCATTTGTAACACCATTTACAGAATGATAGTTTGCTTATGAGTTACACATAAATCCCACACAATAGTAGCCCAAATTCTCGAAAGAGGTCGGCGGAGAAAATATTGTAAGACTTATTATATAAAACATAATACTCACACTAGGAAGATTGTTGGTGGTGAAGAGATAGTTGACGGAGGAGAACCATCTACATAATATTTTTACACCTTCCACATTTCAAAGAGAATTTGCAATCTAATCCTTCAATTCCTAAACTATTTTTAAAAGAGGAGAGTCAATTTTAGCCACGCCCCACCTCCCGACACTTTCCTCTTTTAAATATTTTCCATGTACCCATTTAAACCAAGAGTCTTTTTTGTAAACAATTCTCTACAACATCTTAATAAGTAATGTTTTATTCGAAACCCCAAAGTCCTTAATACCAAGACCACCTTCTTCTTTTGAAGATAAAATGGTTTTCCATTTAATTTGTGGAGAATTTCTTTACCAATATGTTTTTTACATATATCACAATTCGACCTCTCACACTAGCCAGAATCTGAAATATGGACATCCAAAAACACAATACCCCTTTAAGACCGATCTAATGAGCTCCAATTTGAAACTATTAGTGGGACACCAAAATAATGAAACATTATCAACCTTTTTGCTAATCGGGAGGGCGTGAATTCGTGTAAAAAAAAGAATATTTGGCCTTATAATTTAACATACCTCTCTATTCATACAATAATACAAATGCAACTCCATTATTATTTCATAAATATTAAGAATTTTTATACTCTTAATCCATTTTAGCTCATAAGTGACATATTAGAGCATTGGCGGTTTTCCTTGAGCCCCCTACCCTGAAAATTTTATTATATGTAAATGTAATTTGGTACCAAAAAGTAATTTTCCCTCCTGAACGTCGATGGAAAATGTTTGTATTCCAATGTTCAAACAAGACATTATGGTTTAGTAGTTACATTCATTAGGTATTGGATTTTATTAAAAAAAAGGTTGTGTATTTGAATCTTAACAATTACTCTATCTTTCTCCTAAATATACATATAATAAGAAATCATTTCAAAAATAAATTTAAACACACAAGATGAAAGAAATCTAAAAGTAAAAAACAACTTCATAACTATTATATAACTTCAACTTAATTCTTATATTACAAAACAAAAATTAATATACTAAATTTAACTCATAACTTTATCAATTTTCATAAAATCGACTTATTAAATGTTACACTTCTTTTATATTGGTCTTTAATTTGAGTTTGAGACTAGTAATACTTAAAAAATTACATTCTAAGAATAATTATAATTATTTAATTTTTTAGATGACTTATTACTCATATTTATATATTAGAGTATAAAATAACATATACCGTATTAATTTAATCTTAATAATACTATATAAAATAGGAGTAATGGTGTTGGTTTGCATATTTTTTAGGCAAATGACAATTAGTAAGTTCAATCTATTGAGGGGACGAAGAACGCAATGGTGGATTTTCATATTTTTATTTTGACATTGGTACCTATAAATTTATATTCCTTAATTTTACCTTAAAAAGAGTTTCGGAAGTGCTGGTCCCCGAACTCCGTGTAACTCAATCCCCCTCCCCCCTTCTTATTTTAGCTTCTGGACTCGCCCATGTAAATGAGTAATATAAAAGTCACTTCTTTTTATTATTTTTTATGTAGCATTGGCATAAACCAATGAATAAAAGAGAGGAAGAAAAAAAAATTAATCATGAGAGATATTTTTTTTTTAATACATATGAGAACCACTTTGGACTCTTGATCTCAGCGGAGTAGTCTAACCACTAGACCAGCTATCGATCTTATCATGAGAGATATATTAGTGTATTGGCTCATGTGGATGCCACATAAAAAGGTGATCAAAGAATTACATGAAAATGGATGGTATATATCATTATTATTATATATCTGTTGAAACAGTGGTCGGTCCTTGTATAGAGGTGATTCACTACAATATACATTTTGAATCGTAATCTTCTAATTCTTTCAATTAGACATAAACAATTAGTATGAATTGAATTATCAAGGTCGATGGAAGATTTTGTCTTTCAAAGGTTGAACTTAAACCCACCATCCAAGTCTAAAAACAAATGGAGATTATAATGTTGTATGTTCAATACTTTCAAATTATTACTTAGTCCATTTTTCTAGTTATAGCTCAATTTTTCAATGTTAAAATTTTTGTTTTAAAGTTCAAGGACAAATCCATGAATTTTTTTTAATTAGCGTTAAATGTTAGAATTTTAAGGTAAGTTAACCTAAACCTTCAGAATTTATTTTAAATATAGTACATGTTTCTCAATGGGTATAAAAATAAAATTATACTATAAATAAATGTTATTAATTTCTCTAGTGGAATTTAAATACGTTATTGTACATATTTTTTCAAATAATTTATTTTTGAACGAGTTTTCACTGAACCCCGGTGATAGCGGGAGTTGCCAACCCGATTTTTCCCTTTGTATTTGTCCATAGGCACAACATTAAACATTAAAAAAAGAAAAGAACAAGCGACGTGGAAGAAAAACAACAACTGCCGGACAAGTTAATTATTGATATTTTATTCAACATCAAATCTGTCGTGTATTCCTCCATTTGTATATGTTATAATTCTTTACTCGTAAGATTTATTAGAGTTTCTTTAAGTTTTTAAATTTTCAAACACATTAACTTAAAAATTTAGAATATTATAAAATCGTTAGAATATGTTTTTCAGCTTGTTTGAAATTTTATATGTTAAAATATTAGGTTTGTGTGATATTGGTTAAATGGTTACATTAAGATTATGATATCTTAACATTAAGATGCATACCTGCTTGTTTGATGACATTATTTGTGAAATACAAAAGGAAAAAAACCATTACCCCGAGAGTTAAAGATTAGTCTTAGTTTTATTCCTAATTCGCCACTGATCAAGGTAGCGACATAAAGCCAGGTTATTTCATAGGAAACAATTATATGAATTCTTTCCACTAAGAGAGGTTCCTTTTTGTCGTTGATTGACAATACGACTAGTCTAAGTAATAGGTTATTTAAGATTTTTTATGTGACCCAAACCCTACGACTATTTTTTTGGATTAGAAGGGATTCTTGAGTAAATGATAGGAAAGGAAGGTATAATAAAGAAAAGGAGATGAGAGGATTTATTTTTGTTTGGGTTGAATATAAAAATATAGGAAGGTTTTATAAATGATGGTTAGAATTATATTTTTGGATTAGAAGTTAATATGATGGGGAAAACAAGTTTTATATACAAATATACATAATTATCCTTCAAATATTTATTCAAAATGTGTCCTAGTTTGCATATAAGTGAGTTTTGGATACCAAATAGGGGATTAAAATGTTATGTTTGTAAGATCAAGAATAAACTTGAGTATTTCAATATAGTCATCATCCTAAAAATGATATATTTTTATGCCACCTGCGTAAAGGCTCAACAATCAAATGAAATCATTTTTCTTGGCATGGGTAAACACGAGTATATAAATGTTAATATTTCAAACTTATCCATAGGTATGCCCAAACTTATACTAAAAGGTTATCACTTATACTAAAAACAGTATAAGTGAAAACCTAATACATAATTATTCTACTACATAGGCATGCCCAAACTTATCCATGACTCAACTAATTAATCTTGTATATAATCCCTAATTTGAAATGAGGTCTATATTACATATAAAATTCTACACTTAGAGCATGCACTGAAGTAGCGTTAAATAATCTTCAACAATAATAAAAATTACATATGCACTCCTTGCCTTGATTTGAAATACTCTACAATTTTTTTACTTGCCAAATCAAATAAATTAGCACAATAAAATATACCATAACTATATCCATCTATATACTAGCATTCTGATACCTACCTGAAATCCAACTCATACAAATTTGGTTACACTACAACCACATACTATTCAACAGTTTAGGAAGACCTCGATCCAAATCTCTATAGACAATATACACTAATAAAAATTGGTGTTCGTCATTGTCAATAAATAGAGCATGCAATTTATATATCATATCAAATTGAATAATTCTATATATTAGTTCTTTGTCGCAAGTATATAAACTCAGGCAAGCCAATATACAAATTGATACTTTAATACTTGTTTTAATACCCCCAAATATCATCAAGCCAACAAACAACTTCATCCTATTCCATATCCAAATGTATGAGTTATAAAAGACTTTTTTAAGCCTCTACTTCATAGAACTTTCCTAAAAAACCTTGAGAAATCATATGGTTTTGGAACACACCAATTACATCTCCCTTTCAAAAGCATTTTCTCCAACCAAAGCACAAAATTGACATTGTTCTTATGTAAAGACACCGAAGTTGATTGAGTGTATCTACAATGATCATAATTTTAATAGTTTTGAACTTTTTATCCTAACCATACTTCGCTTTTAGGATATACATCCACTTACTTTGCCTTTACACATATAACACTTTTATCTCCTTCTCTCCATAAGAGGCTACAAATTTCCTCTCGATGGTGTGTATAATAGCTAAAATCATAAACATTGATATATAATAACTAGTGATGATAACTAAAGTAGCTTTAATCATATAAAATCTGCCTCCAAAAAAAGTTGCATATGATTCCAATTTTTAATTCGCATTGCGGTATTCTCTTTCAAACCCTCACAATCACTTGCACTACATATAACAGTTACAAAAGCATCACATATATCATCTTTTCTTTCTCGATCAATATCACCCATGATTATATCACTTTTAATTTGACTAGGGTGCAAACTACAAATAGCAGAAAAAACTCCAACCCATTCTTAACTTCAATAGCAAGACTAATGTTGCCACAAAAAACCATTAAATCATATTCAAAGGCTAACTGAGTATAAACAAGTCCTTTTTCACTTTAGATTATTATGTCTCACTATTTTTAATAGATTTTAGCATTCATGAGATATCATTTAGGGAGTGTCTAGAGCATAAGGTTAATATTTATCCCCTAATTTGGTAAATTTTCATATTTTACCTATATAATGTAAAATTACGTACTTTTTGAGCATTTTGAGGTGTTTTGTTCATTGTGCAGGATGAGATAACACGAGCAGGGCCGGTTATGGCCTAAGACCATGAGGTTTTGGTCTTAAACCCCTAATAAAATTTATCTTTTAAAGGGACACTAATTTTATAAAATGAAGAATTCTTTACTATATCTTCTTAATATTTGCTTTCCTAGTCCATTTTATAGTTAAAATTGAAAAAATAGAAAAGAGAATAGGAGAGTATATTTTATGGTCGATATAGCAGGTATATAATGTCCATATAATTCTTATAGATTTCGCTTTGACTCATAATAATATATCTATTAGGTGTTTAGTGAATTTTTTTTATAGAGATATGTATCTATTTCAAATATCATATTAGGCATCTAAATCTCAAGACCGCCTCTGAACATGAGCATGTGAAGTCTGGAGAGTCAAATGAGAGATAATAAGTGGTGTAAAGACTATAAGGGACCCATGGGATGCTTGAAAGGAAGTAAGAAGGATTCAGGAAACTCATGAGATAGCCTTAAAGGGAACATAAGTTTCTTTCTCATTACCAATGAATATGTCCATTGACATTGAAAAGTTGTTTAAAAATGGTAAAGTAAATATATTTTGATCTATACACCATTGGAAAGCTCTTCAATTGAACCAGATGGGATTAGCTCACTGGCCAGGGCCTTGGTCTACCAATCTAGTGGTGCAGGTTCGAACCGAGTCAATGACTCCGAGTTCAAAGTGGCTCTCCTATGTAACAAAAAAAAAAGCTCTTCAATTGTAGTTTTTGTATCTTTAAATAGAGAGCGATTCAGAGTTCGAACAAGAAAGTTATCGGTGTTTATGTGAGATGATGCATCCTAGACATATTGTTGTGAAATTCGTTTGGGACAAGTGTTAACTCATTTAATCACTTAACTTGGCACATAATGATAATCCACTAATTTCAATATGATGTAAGGTTTTATTAGACATTTTTATATTCACTTTCACTTTTCTTAAGCAAGGAGCACGACACTTTAGCAAGGGAGCGAGTTACAACATCTTTATTCTAACAAATTCAACTATTTTTCTCTTTCATTTCGTTTTTAGTATGAACATGATTACAATTAAATTAGTTACGGAAACTCTTCCTTAGTTTGGAATGTAATTTGTGAACTTAATTTACTATGTTGTCTAAGATTATTGTGATTTCTAAGTTTAATTGAATTGGAGATTTTTCCATTGATTATTATTTTGCGTTAAATAGATTTTCTTTATTATGACCTCATAACTGAATTTCCTTAATTTATGAACTACATCGTATAAATGGTTGATAGGGTGATCTAAACAATATTCATATTATTTTTTTTAGAATCGAGAGATCGTGATTGTAAAATCACTCGGGAAAGGTTCTTGGATTTAGAAAGTAGCCTCGAATTAATCAGGAGAGATCTAGGTGAAATTTAGAACCCTAATTAATGTAAAATTTTCCAATTCTCCCTTTAATCGAGTAATCATAACATGTGTTGATTTGAAAATCTAGATATTTCAAGCTAGCTTCTTTACCCTTGTTAATCCTAAAGTTTAATATTTTTCTCCTGCGATTGCTAGAAAATTTCTCTAGATACAATTAACAAACAAAACTATAGTTTTATTTTTCATTTTTTGCATAACGTGTGATTAAATCCTTATTCTAACACGACATTAGCTTTACATTCCTTGTGGAGTCCAGTTTAACTTGCATTTTATATTACTCTAGATGAACTGTATACTTGCGAATTGTAACCATTTTGCAAATGTAGCTGCAAATATAATTTCAAGCAACATACTTGAAAATAGGAGAAAGAAACACAATTTCCAAACTAAACATATAAGGAGATATGTGATCACATTGTCTCGAACCGATATCCAATTAAATTAACCCTTTAAATAAACTTCAATTTGCGACTATTTATATGGATTTATTAAGAACAAAGTAACAATTTTTACGTGCAAATTCATTGTCAAAGAACTTTGACAAAAATTGACAAGAAACAAAATTATAGGCTTTAACAAAATTAATCTTTATACCACACCTTGAACTTACATTTTCTCTACCACATCCTCTCACCAAATTTTGACAATGAAAATATTATCATAATTCCTCTCTTCTTAATAAATTCATATTGATTTAGAGGGATGAAATCGGGCAAAATCTTTTTCATATTATTGGTAATGGAGTTTGAGATAATCTTGTAAAACGCACTAAAACAAGATATTGGTTTGAAATCCCTCACCCAAATTAGTTATATTATCGCTCATAATTGGTAGATAATTCAAGTCTAACATTTCACCATAAAGAGGTAGAGTGAATAAGGTTAATGAACTTAATGCAAAATTTATCCCCAGTTAAACCTATGGTCACATTCAAACCTATGTTCGGGATAGACACTTCCGAGATAATAATAAACTTTAGATTAAGCCCGTGGTTAGTTAAATACTTTAACATCGAAATATATTATCAAGGGGCTTGCTAATTCTAAGTTTGTAAGCATCTCTTTAACTCTCGATAAAATGATTAATAGGCTAGTTAAACCTTAAGTGCTTGAACTAAGCTAAACACCACATAATCACAACTAATTCTAACAATGCAAACAATTTAGTACAACAACATTAGATTAGCTAAATATCCATTTAAGAATATTCACAAACATATAGATATAACATGTAAAGAGGATAGGGATAGAGTTGATAAACAATGATTTACAGTGGTTCCCACTTCCAATGAATTCTTTCTGAGAGCCTAGTCCACCACCTAAGATTATCTAACCTTATAATTTCAATTTTTTAACTAAATAGTTTATATCACCTTGCAAAGGTAGATGTGATATCAACCTTTACACGCCTTCAAAAACTATCGAAGTACCTATTAGTATCAACACGGAGGGACGTGTGTTATCACAACCATATCAACTCTTCTCTAATACATGATTAACCTGAATACTATGTATATTTAAATAGAATCACCAAACAATACTATCAATGACATTACAATCTAAAAAGCAAAAGATCCTTAATGAGTAATTGTTACAAATTTATCACAAGCTCTGCATTGCTCGAAAAAGATGATAAAATAAAGCTCGGATACAAGAAAATACCCTTTAATTATTGATAATGAATTTTCAAGAAAAGAGAGTTTTGTTCTTCATATTATTGGTTGCAAATATGTATAAATTTCCAACAGTTAAAAAACAAGTAGTTTTTTAATACAAAAATTTACAAACGGTTGACTATGTTTTTTTTTAACTCTGCATTTACAAGAGATTGATTGTGATTGTTTTCCTTATACCATTTGAACTCGATCATTTTCAAGAGGTCAAACTTGATTGTTTGTCCTCAACCACTTGTAGTTGGGGTTTATCAAACTCTCTCACTCCCTCAGGCGTGATCCGTCTCTATGATTGTCTGCCATGACTTCCATCGTTTATAATAGTTTTTGCTTGATCTGTAAAATTTCTTTTTGCTTTATTGATCATTTTATTTCTTAGATCACTATTTCATCTCCCTTAATACTTGATATTGACAAATCTAAGCTCATATACTTGGGAACTCCAAGCTATCTTGATCATTTTTGGATGTTTGACTTAGAATGATCATTTAAACTCAATACTTCTAGGCATGATATAATCCTTGTGATTCTCATTCTAATTTCCATTGTTTTTTCTTTACAACTAGGTCTTACAAACATTCTAAAAAACCATAAATATCTCAACTACGATTAGACCAAAAAAATGCGTAATAATTGTTTATTAATCATTAATAACACCAAAGCCAAGGTTATGCCAAAAGATAACTTTGTGTAGTGTTCAACCTATGTTGTGCCTCACAAGTGAAATATAAATCACGATAAGATTATAGTTCAACCACGGCATGGTCAAGGTATCATTAAGAATATATCATTGATTTAAACACCACTAAATAGATTGATGAAAGAGAGAAGATTAGTAAGAGTCCATATTTGAGTTATTCAACTTTCTATTTTTCTCAAACTTTTGTTTCATCCCCTTCTAATTATTTCCGTAATATTATTTTATGAAATTTATCCTTACTTTATCATTGTAATCCAATCCATAATCTCTTTTGGAGATTTAATTAACTAGTTTTGCATTCGATCATTACATTGGTGTTCTTATTGAGAGACTAAGAGTTGATAGTTCAAAAAATAGTTCCTCCATGAATGCAGGCGAGGGTGGACTCTTGATTGCTTGGCTAACTCATTTACTACATATTCCATAAGAATATTTACTACAAATAAACCTTAATATACTAGGGAGCGGGGGTTTCAAAACTATGATACCCATGTCAGTGGATATATCAATACCCCCTCGATATAATAATTTGCAAGAGAAAAAGATACTCTAAAACTAAAATCTATATGTAGGATAAAGATATCAAATACCATTTACCTTATTGGAATGAAGTGGGGGAATATCTGTAGAGTTCCATGGGCACTTAGTATTGCAATTAGACACTTCATGAATATAGAAGAGTCAATTTGAAATGGATAACCCTTTTATTGTTTGTTTATGGAATTTTTGGTTAAGTGTCTGAAGGTCAATGAGGTTTGACAATGATCAAAAAGTTGTAGTGTTGAATCTTATGTTCATAACTCCCTTAGGTCGTAGCTCTAGATTACTGAAATTGAGAAATCCAAATATGTAACTTTGCATAATTATCATGTAATTAGCTATCATATCCTAATATAAGTAAGTATGTGCTTGAGTTATGTGATATGCTCGAGGCATATTAAGATCACAGGATAGAAATTTGTACCTATCAGCTGGGTGGGTCGGTTGTGTGTAAGGTACATTAAGGTATGATGAGGTCATATTGAATACTGCTAGATGTGTGGAACCACCAAAGAGAAAGGGTTATCATAGGGTTAGTACCTATACAGTAGTCTTAGAAATGTTAATGTCACATTGAATACTGACAAATGATTAGAGATATAAGAAAAATGATGTTGTCATGTTAGTGTTGGTACACTAGTTCAACTGGGAGCCGACTACTTAAGGGGGTGAATGCAATTATCCTTATGTATCACATAATAAAACTAATCACAACGTGTGCTTCTTAAGTTCATGTGATCTTTTATCTTACCAAACTAGTATTTTAACACAAATGGGATCTCCCATCAGCTTGATTCATTAAAACCCCCATTATATTAGGTTTAGTTGAGAGATATTGTATGTATATTATTGTTTATCATATCATTAATATCCAACTTATAAAATTAACTAAGAAAGTATCGTATTTTCCTCACCAGATTTCATTATCCCTCATAATTAGTATATAAATCTATTTAAGTAGTGATCAACATACGTCATTTCAAGATATCTGATACTATCATTTCACCAATATTAAGTCAAATGGTTGAGTATGTATCAGTTGCATTTGTCTTTCTAGAACTTGATATTACTCATGATCAATAAATAATTTTATATGGTGTTTGACCGTCCTTCATGATATTATAAGTTGTAGTTAGATACATAGGTATATTATTACTATCACCTCACTAAATTTGTATACCATATTATTAACTTACAAACTACTGTGTATGTTTCTCAAAATTTCATTAGCTATCAAAATTAGTATGTAGATCTCTTTCTCTAGCTATACAATTTTGTATGTTCAAAATCTATAGTCTATTATATCATTAAGAAAATATTAGACTTGTCTCTCTAGAATTCACTATCGCTGAGGATCGGTATATCTCTTTGTGTAGTATTCGATTGGCATCCAATATATTTTAGGTTGTAGTGATATATATAAGTTAATTTATTCTATCACTCTGCAGACAATAAAGATCATAAAATTTAAATTAGAACTCATTGTTTGGATCATTAACAATCTCAATTTATTGGTATATACGTGTACTTTTAAAATAAGTGGTTTTTATTTGTTCAAAATTTTCAGTAACTATATTATCTTAGAGACAACTATTTGTTTATCTCAATCTTTCATTGTTGGTCAAAATTAGTATGTAGGTATCTTTATATAGCAAGTGGTTTCCGTTAATTCAAATTTTTTAGTCTATTGGAAACTAATAGAATTGACTTCCAAAATAACTATCATTTATTATTGGTAGATTACTTTGTATAGTATTTGATCGACCTTTATATATTAGGGTTTGTAATGAGATATGTAGGTATATTATGAATATTACATCACTAATGTTTGGGGATCATAAATAGACCTAGAAACTTGTATCTATCTCTTCCAAAATTTCACTTTTGTTCATAACTAGTATATATATGCAGAGAGTGATTTTTGTTTGTTCAAAACTTGCAGTCTACTATAACATTAAGAAATTACTAGAATTGTCTATCCATAATGCATTATCACTCAGAGTTGATAGATATATATATGTGTAGTATTCGATCAACCTCCATTATAGTAGAATTTGTAATGAGATACGTAGGCATATTATTATCATGTCACTGCAGTTTAGGAGCATATAATTAATTTAGAAAAAATTATATGTGTCTCTCAAAATAACATTGTAAATAATAATTTATATATAAACTTCTTGTTTTGTACTGAGTGATTTTGCATTTCAAAATTTATAGTTATTCTATCATTAACAAACTAATGGATTTATCTCTCTAGAGTTCACTATCACTCATAATTGGTAGATCTCTTTGAGTTTGGCATATATAATATATGTTCTTGAAGTGAGATATGTAGGCATTATATAACCATCACCTCACTAACTTTGAAGATCACATAATTAACTTAAAAACCATTTTTTAGTTCTTTAAAGATCCAATATCTTTCCTACTTAGTATAAAGACGCCTTTCTATATTGAGTGATGTTTGTTTGTTCAAAATTTGTAGTTTATTATATAATTAAAAACTACAAGAGTGCTAATTTGGCCTCTGTTATATTAGATTTTTTAGTGAGATATGTAGGTATACTATTAGCATTAACTCATTAACGTTAAAGATCATATCATTAACTATCTAATATTCAGTCCTCTAAAGATATCATCTCGACTCATAATTAGTTGTCCTTTTGCAGTGAATGATTTTTTTTTTATGTTTAAAAGTGAAAATCTATTATATCACTAAGAAACTAGTACATTGATCTCTCTATAATTTACTGTAACTCAATAAATATTATATCTCTATGTGTAGTGTTCGACTATATCAGTTAAGTTAGGCTTTGTAGTAAGATATGTAAGTATATTACTATCACCTCACTAACATAGAGATCATAAAATAAACTTAGGAACTATTGTTTATGTCTCTAAAGATCTAATTAACGCTCATAATTAGTATAAAGACATCATTTTTTAATGAGTTGTTTTAGTTTGTTGAATATTAACGGCCTAGAGTGCATTATCACTCATAGTTGTAGATATCTTTGTGTAGTGTTCAATCAACCTCCACTATATCATGTTTGTAGTGAGGTGCGTAGTTATCTTATTGATCTCAGCTCAATAAAGTTGGGATCATATAATTAACTCAGAAAATACTACATATATATCAAATTTCTTTGTAGCGAGATTTTTGTTTATTCAAAATTTATAGTCTATTGTATCATTAAGAAACTATTATACATGTCTCTCTAGATTTAGATAATCACTAAAAATTGGTATATATCTCTGTGTGTAGTCTTTGATTGACATATAATATATTAGGGATTGTAGTAAAATGCATATATACAGTACTACTATTACCTCACTAATATTAAAGATCACATAATTAACTTAGAAAGTATTGTTTAAGTTCTTACAGATCTCATTGTCGCTCATAATTGGTATAAAGATGTAGCAAATGTTATCCATATGTTTATTTTTCCGCCTGTTACATCATTAAGAAACAACTAGATTATCTCCTTAAAGTGAATTTTAACTCATAATTGGTAGATAATTATGTGTAGTATTTGATCGACCTCCATCATATAAGAGTTTGTAGTGTGATGTGTAAGTACATTACTATCACCTCAATAACGTTAAATATCATATAATTAACCCAGAAACTACTCTTTAAGTAGAAAAAAATTTCTTATATCCAAAATACAGTAAAAATAGATCTCATTGTAACTAATAATTATTATAAAGATCACTTTTTGTAACAAGTAATTTTCTTATGTTCAAAATTTACAGCCTTTTATATTGGGATGGCAACGGATTGCATATCCTCGAAAAATTATATAATCACATCCATATCCATCAAATAATATTGTAACCAAACCCGCATCTATCATCCACTTGAATTAAGAATTGTCTACCAAATCCACATTCGCAATAGTTTGATAATTTACAAATAAGACACAACCTTAACAAAATATTTGATAAATAAAAGATAAAAATCTATTAAACTTAAAACTAAAATAATTAAAAATTAATTTAAATTGCAGATATAAAGCATTTGTCACAAATATATACTATATCATGATGAAAGAGAAAAATGTGAAACTTTTGCAAGGATTTTTGTAATGTGGGTCAGATACAATTAAGGGGAAATTAAGATTTAAAACTCGAAAATATATATTATCAATACACACTGACTAACTTGATATAAGCATATATAGATGGACACATACGAGACATACTAGTAATATAAGTTAGTTAATATTATTTTGTACATCAAAATACCTTATATGTGTTAATTATTCACTTTTGGTGGTTTTGGATGATTATTTCAGATTTAGTATAATTTTGGTGTAATTTGAATTTAGCGGGTATAGTATTGAAAAACTGTAATTGAATAAATAAATAATAAATTACTAAAAAACCGCTAGTGGCCACCATGTGGCCACAAAAGGATTTGCAATACTAGCGACCACACAGTGGTCGCAAAAAGTTTAGAAGTACTAGAGACTACTAGGTGGTCGCTAGGGGTCTTTATCTTTAGCGACCATCTTGGTTCTCGGTATTATTAGCCCATTTTTCCAAGGACAGTGGTGGTCGGTAAACGTGGCACCTTTAACGACTACGCAGGTGGTCGGTAGAAGCTTTTCCTTCTATCTATAGTGGCTCTCAGCATAGTGAATCTCTAACTAAGACACTGGCTCTCAACTTTTAGCGATTACTAACGGTTGTTAAAGGTTAAAATAATCTTTAGCGAACATTAACGATCACCTTGATGTTCGTTAATGGTAAATCTTGTAATATTGATTGTAATGGTTGAGTTGTGAACTTTTTTGATATTATGTTTTCCGATTTAAAAAAATAGTCTGAATCACGTCATGAGTCTTTTAGACATTTTTTAGGGAAAATACCCTCGTGGATAACCAGTGTTTCAACAATCGACAACAGAATGTCCAAAGTTTTGAAAGTGACAAACAAGTACCCAAGTTTTTATTTTATGTCTTGCATCAGTAACACCGTTACTTTTGACGTTAAGTGTCACGTGACAGTTGCGTTATGTCTTCCGTTAGTACCCAAGTTTTCAAAATTTGACAAATAAGTGTCCAAGTTTTCAAACATTTTTCAAAACATGGACACTTATTTGTCATATTTTGAAAACTTGGGTACTAACGGAAGATATAACGCAACCAGCACGTGACACTTAACGTAAAAAGTAACAGCGAATACTAACAGAAAACATAAAAGAAAAACTTGGGTATATATTTCTCACTTTTAAAACCATAGACACTCGATTGTTAAATTTCAAATCCAGTGGATATCTATCCATGTATTTTCCCTTTTTTAACCTATCTTTGTATGGTCGACTTCTATTCAATAACCTATCTTTCTTAAAGAGGAGGTCTATATTTCGAATCCCCTCCCTAACGGGTGTAAAGTGAAAGATACAAGGCTCGAACCCCTCCATAAACATGGGTAACCTAGTTCTGATTTACCATGAGAATATACACGGGGAGACATGTATATCTCCATAGTATTAGTTAGGTGCGCGCAAACTAGCCCAGATCAACCATGTAAAAAAAAAAAAAAAAAACCTATCTTTGTGAATTTCTAAGTCTATGTCTTAATTAGACCACCCCAATTACTACAAAATGCTCACGACCATTACAATTAATATCGACTTCCCTTGTTATAAAACATTTGACTTTCACGTTGTAGTAATTATTGTTAGTAGAATCCGAATTTAGTATTACCTTAGTCAAATGGAGAGGATGTCAAATTTCCAATTAAATGCTTTCTTCTCCTTTTCTAATTATATTTTGGTCAACCTTCTTTTCTTATCTATGAGACCGTTGTGGTGCATTTTCTCTCTACCTATTTAATCCCCAACCCACCAACAAAACAACGAGAGAATTAAAAGTCTAGTGAGAGAAATAGAGAAAAAAGTCTATAGAGAGAAAGTGTTGCATTAATACATCATCAAGAGGTGCACAACAAAACAAAATTGATCAATTAAGCATAAGCAATCCCTTCCCTTCTTAAACTCGCTCAATTTCATTGTTTTCTTCATCCCTTCTCTTCTCTTCTCTTCTCACTTTGGTGCTCAATTCAGTGGTAATCATGCAGGTTAACCCTAACCCTAACATTGGAAGCTCTCAAACCAACAACAATGGAGGTCTTCCATTAAGCCCAAAAACTATCATCACTAGATCTGAAACTAATCCATATCCAACCACTTATGTTCAAGCAGACCCAACAACATTCAAACAAGTTGTCCAAATGCTCACTGGATCACCAGAAACTGTTAAAAAAATCACAGATCCAACCCAATTCTCAAACAACAAAAACTCTACCCAAATCTCTAGAATTCCACCAAAAAAGCAAAGCTTTAAACTCTACGAGAGAAGGGCTAATATCAGAAACGGACTTATGATCAGTCCTTCTGGGTTTTTTTTCAGGAAGCCGGAGATCTTATCCCCAAGCATTCTTGATTTTCCGTCACTTATGCTCAGCCCTGTTACGCCATTGAAGACTGAAGACTACTTCAACAAGTCATCCTCTTCTTCATTGGAGAATTCACCTGAGGAGGAGAAAGCTATTGCTGAGAAAAAGTTTTATCTTCATCCATCACCAAGTACAACAACTCCTAGAAGGGCTGAGCCACCAAAGCTTTTGCCATTATTTCCGGTGACTTCTCCTAGAATTTCGGACAGTTCTATGTAATAATCAGTAGTATAGGTAATAGGGTGGTGGTAACCGTGGTGTTGAAGGGTGTTCTTTGCTTTAAATGTACAATTTGGTCTCTCTTCTTCTTCTTCGATTGTTCGTCAGTCTCAGCAAGAAATAAAAGTAAAAGCAAAAAATATATATTATTTACTTTTTTATATTATCTTTCTCTTTAATCGTTTTTAACTTTCTATTGACTAAATTCTTGAAGATACTATTTTGACTGTGACATTTTCTTACCATCTTGTCTATCTTCGTATTCCATGAAAGAAGGGGCGAATTTCTATATTCAAATTTTGTATTTCCGTGAACAAAAGCAGACAATAATCCTAATTAACCGTTTATCTAAAAAAAAAAAAAAAATCATCACTAAATATAATTAATCTTTAATATATATATTATACTTTTAAGTCTCTATTTGATAATTCGGTATATAAAAATTGATTATAATTCTTTTAAGTGCATTAATAATATATTTACGGTAGATACTATGGTGAATTGAGCAACAGAGACTTAACCATAATAAAAAAAAAAACATAAATATCTAGGTTTTATATTTTTCGTGATTAAATTATGTTTCTTGTTAGGGGTGAAAGTAAATTTAATGTGCACTAATGGCACTAAAGTTCTAGTCAAAATAATGCAATATACGTATAAATGCATAATGTTAGGGGTGAAAAGTAAACTTAATAATTGCACTTAAATTCTAGTCAAAATAATGCAATATAAGTATATATACTGTATGCATATTGCATTAATTGATGTGTTATTCATTGTTTGAGCCATTATATCGCCCAATAATTCAATGCTTTAAAGAGTTTTTTTAATTGTATAAAACATTAGAGTACTTGTCAGAATTAATATATATTATTAAATAAAAGTACCATATGTGTAAATAGGTAAAATAAAAAAGGAACTATATCTGATCTGTTTTTCTAGTGGATTGGTTCTTTTTCCCGGATTTTCTTGTATAACTTTTACTATGTTTTGTCTTTTAGATATTGTTTGTTTTAAGTTGACTTGAATTTATTGTTATCTAACTATTTTCCTTAGTAAATATTTACATTGTTGTAGTTACTAATAGCTAGTGATAAATGAGCTAATGCAAGAAAGAAGAATAAATTAATATCTCAATTTATTTTTTCTCTCTCTAGATAAATGCTAGTGGTGGACAGATGCAGATGTTAATGGTTTTTAGTATCAAATTCAGATTCTTGCATAAATAGATACTTCATACTCCAATTATGAAGATAGTGCCATGTTTACAATTTTAAAGGAATATTCAATTATATATTTAATTATTAATATACTTACTTTTTTGGTGCTTAAAATACTATTAAAATGCAATACAGTTAGAACATAGGATCACGTGCTTATGCTTATTATAGTTGTGAGTAAATTTTGCATGAGAGTGTAATGAAGTGAGAAAGTGAAGTGAGAACTAAGAGATTTTGTGCTAAAAAGGTGGCTATTAATTAGTGCAGTACTATTTGCAGATGCAGTACAAGTACAGATGAATTCAGCTTGGATCATATGAGGAAAAAGTTTTCAATGGGGGAGTAGAGCTTTTCATGAGTAGAACGCTTTTTCAGTTGTGTGTCCAATGATTAATCGTATTTGATAAAATTCTCGATGAATCCTCAAACTCCAAATCTAATTGAGATAATTCAGATAGCTTCAATCCCCGATGGGTCCAGGACGAATTGTGGATCGGGACCGATTCAGGAAGAACAATGGGGGTTGCCATTTTTTTTTATATTTAGGAAGGTGCAATTAGTAAATAAGGCCTATAACTTGCAAGTTAGCAAAATAAAGTTCCGTCCCTAACTAATTTATCAAAACCCAACTAAAAAAGAGAAAAAGACCAAAAACCCACCCTTTTTCTTATACACTATGAAAATACTTAAATCAAAACAAAATACTTATATAGGATTTTGAAACCTTCTTTGTGTGCTTCGTTCGTCCTCCTATGCACAAGAAAACCTGCCGTCCCATGGCCTTCCACCTCCACCTTCTAACCTTCGCACCTCCACCTGTGCATAAGAAATCCCGTCTTCTAACTTTCCATCTCCACCTTCTCACTTTCCACCTCCACCTGTGCACAAGAAACCCTTCGCTGCTTGTCCACCTTCACCACCATCATCACCGACGCCACCACCCACTCTTATCTCCACCATCATCATCTTCACCATCAACACCCCACGAACCATCATCATCTCCACCATCGACGCCAACACCATCCTGCCGCCGTACGAGCCAACCGTGACTCCGCTCTGCAACACGAGAAAACCACCCTCTGTCACCGCTCACCAGCCCGAGAAAACCAGACGCCGCCATGACTAGTCTCTACCATTGACAAATCTGTTCAAATCTGGTAAGTTTTTAAAAAAAAATTGTTGTTCCACCGCCGCCGCCTTCGACTTGAATCTGTAAAAAAAATGTTTCATTGTTTTTCAACGTTCACTTTCTTTTCCTTTTTTGTTATTTGTTTACTGATATTCAGATTCATGTTTCTTTATATATTTTTTAACATTCTTTTTATTTGCAGGGAAAACCCAACTTGTTGGAGATGGTGAACATGCTTTTAGGTCCATCCTTTCGGGTATATCCTCCTAGGCCCATCCCCCTAGGTCCAGCCCCTCTTATGAAGAGGTTTACTGTTTCTTTTGTGAAGAGATTGTTTTTTTTAGTTCCAATGCGAATGTGAGTTGAGTGGACTAGGGTACAATCCCTTTGGGCCTGAAGAGATGTTTTTGTATTTTTGTACCTATGCGTGTGTGGAGTTGGGTGGTCTTCTAATTGGGTCTGAAGAGATTTTCTTGTTTTTTTATAGGTACAGCCCCTAGTGTACTTGGACTTCCACATGGACAAAAACCGGTTAGGACATGGACAAACCGTAGGTGCAATTATATAATATCGGTTTGTACCCATGTGTACGGACCTATAGGATTAATGAAAAGGACCAAAAAAAAGAAAAAAATCAAATTACTTAAAAGAAAAAATAATGAAAAAGGTATAAAAAAATCCAACCAAAAAAAGAAATTAAGCATTGTTTAGAATGTTCATCTAACTAGGTCTTAAAAAATATTTGAGTGGGTTTTTAGGCCTTTGATTTGTAGTTTCCTCATTTAGAAACGTAGTGCAGATTTAACTAAAAAAATTATTTCATGAAGAAAGTAATTGAAAAACATAAATCTCCAATGAGGAAATATTTAGTCCCTTTTAACGCGTGAATTAATTATTTAGTGATTTTTTATCCTATTAAAAAAAATTATTTTTAAATTTCGTTGCTACTTATTTGTTAAAAAATTACTATAATTTATGGTTGTTTATATATAATTTATAAATTAGAAGTATTCCATAAATTAATATCTACGACCATTAGTGATTCATAATTCATAAGTTTTATAAAAAAGATTCATAAATTACATTTTGCAGTTGTTTTTGTTTAAAATATCTAATTATATTTAAATATCAATTATTTAATTTAAATTTATTTCTTGTTGTATGTCTTATTTTGGTTAAACACCAAAAACAAATATCAGGGTGTTGCCCTTAAACCTCTTTTAACCATTAGGTTATCATGGTTTGTTATCCTGAATTCGCTACTATATATATGTGTGTGTGTGTCAACCTACCCGATCTTATAATATTCTCTACTGAATAATTTTTTTCGATCAACCATGCACATCATCCATCAATTTAGAAAAGATAATGATCATGAGTAGTTTATAATCTCGGACGAAACTCTGATTTGACACTAATTATTATTGTGATAGGTTTTTCAAAAAAGATGAATGAAACAAATATTGCCATGACACGTCTCTTCTCAAGAGATGCCTCAAATCTTTCATATTGATACATTAATTCGGTTAGGCTTCACATTATTCATTAATTTAGGTGAAATAATGAATGAGGTTGATTTATAACATCTGATGAAACCCTAATAGGCAATACGTTGACCTTCACCCGTAACTGGGCGTCATATATTGTGTCAGGTTATTCAAAAAAGATGAACATAACAAAAGTCGTTGTGTCACGTCACCTTATCACGCAAATTCTCATTCTCGATAGTTGCCTCAGATAGGTTAATTCTACTTTGTCTGGCTTAATAAAGGTAATGATTACGAGTGATTTATGACTGATGATACTCTTAAAGTGATACAGACTTTAACACACGTGTCGGTCTTCATCTGACGTATTAGGTTATTCATTAAAGACGAATGTAATAGGCACCGTCATGTGACACATTAACTATTATGTTAGGTTATTCAGGATAGATGACCGTTACATACGTCGTCATGTCACGTCAAGTTCTAAATATGTCTTAGTTCCCAATCTAAAGATCTAAACTAACTAGGTGCAACCACATCGTCCATCAATTTAGGAAACATAACGATCATGAGCGATGTATAACCTCTACCGAAATCCTAATATGCAATGTGAATCTTCAAACACATGTTTATCTGATGTGTTAGATCATTATAAAAATGATATACTGTTCGTCACCATGTCACGTCACGTAGATATACAATATCTATTATATTAGATATTCAAAGAATATGAATATAACAGACACGCAATCTCAAGCCACCTTCTCAATTTGGCGGGAAAATTCTAATCGAAAAAAATTTGACGGAAAAATTTAACCGAAAATTTTTGGCGGAAAAATTTGATTAGAAATTTTTGAACAGGAAAATTTTATGGATAAATATAATTCAAGGGTATTATTGTCTATTATATCTTTTCGGATATAGTTATGTTGCATGAAGTTATTTTTGGTAATGGTCTCTTTTAAAGTTCGTGTCATTTAACAAAATTAGTGACACAATCGAAATTTTTTGGATTACATATGATTAAAAAGAAAATATTTTAAAGCAAGAACCTAAAATTAAACTTATCTAATTTATAGATAAAGGACTATTTTGGAGTTAGCTTCTCATTTTTATCAAACAGTATATAATACTGCCCTGGTATGAGTTGTGAATTAAGTACAATGGTCCCCCTCAAGGAAAACATGAGTTGAATTATATATTGTCTACTTATGATTGAAATGGAAAGTACATTCTAGTTCAAGCCCACGATGTTTCTTTTTATATCTCTTCACTTCCTGAAAACTTCTTGTTTCTTAAAGTGGCCCACTCTCTAAGATATTTTGCAATTTGACTATAACTCTTATCGGGGAGTTAGGATATTTAGTTAGAGGACCAAGAAGATTAAGGTAATTTTCTTGAATATTTTTGAAAGTTAATTATATTAGAGTCAATTATCAAAAAATATATATTAAAAAAACTATTAATAAAAAAGTATCTAAAATAATAAAACTCTTTATTAAAAAATGTCTCAACCTAAAATACCTTTTCAAATGATAATTAAAAAAAAGAAAAAAAAATTAGAAAGAAAACAAAATAAAAACTAATAAACATTCGTGCGCGTCCGTGAAATTTTTTTTAAATCGTCATAATTGATTTTAAAAAAATCAAAAATTTATATATTTGGATAAATCAAATTAATATTTACGATTTTTTTTGGAATTTTTTGATTTTTTTGAGTTTTTGAATTTTTGTTTCGTAGACACGGAATTTCATGTTTTGAACTTGGATTTCCATGTTTTAAACATGAACATCGGTGTCTGCGAAAAAAATCACTATTTCAAACAGTGAATTTCATGTTTTGAAAATGGAATTTCATGTTTTGAACATGGAATTTCATATTTTAAACATGAAAATCCGTGTCTCCGGAAAAAATTAAAAAGCAAAAAACAAAAAATCATAGACATAAATATTAATTTGCTTTATCCAAAATGCAAATTTTTTATTTTTCTGATTTTCTAAGATTAGTTATGACGATTTTAAAAAAGTTTCACGGACGCGCATGTGTGATGGAATTAGTAGTGGGTGGTGGTGTAGGTGGTGGTGGTTGTGGTGGTGGTGGTGGTTATGGTTGTGGTGGATGTAGTGGTGGTTAAATATATGCTAGTGGTTGTGGTGGTGGTGGTAGTGGTGGTGGAAGTATTCTGTTATTTGTTTAATATTTAAAAATTAATATTGTATTAAAAATAAAATAATATATTTAATATTAAGGGTAGTAAAGGTATAAAAAATATAAAGAGAAAGGTTTTTTATAAATAATTATTTAATTAGGTATTTTTTTATAAAATAAATTATTAAAGTCTTAAAAAAATTATTAGAGAGTTTAATGAGAATGTTTTGAACAATAATCCTATTATATTATCCGGCTTTATATTATATAAACATTAGAGTAATGATATATCACTACTCTAAACATAATACTAAAAATCTTTATATTAAGTAAAATTACAAGTTTTAATATTAATTTTTTAAATATATCTTATAAAAATCTTAATATTTTATAAGATTACTAGATAGTTATATAATTTTATTTTATCTTACCAAAGTACAATATTTTTTTTTAAATTGTGGCTCGACCTAAGACAAGGTTGGTTTGGGCCATGGACCTTATTTAATGGGTTTGGCCTATTCCGCACAACCATATTATTATTTATTGATAAACGGATGAATGACTAATACTTTTCCTAAATTCTGAAATCTTTCTTGAACCAACACAATAACCAAATACCCCTTGAAATATAGTAAAGTTGGCCAACTACCCCAAGTCTTAAAAATCGTTAAAAACTATCTAAAAAATTATTCTCTCGATGTACCTCCACCAGTCTTTTAACCGTTTTAACCATTTTCACCCCTAAATTAATTACCCTTACTTTAGTTTTTTCAGAATTGGGATGCACTTCGCTTTCTCCAAGCAAGAATTAGTCTACTATTTATGTGATCCAAGGTGTATAGGCAAAACTTTATTGCACTTTCGGAAACTTTATTACACTTTATGAAGCTTTATTACACTTTGTAAGTTCTTATTCCTTTCTTCTTCCTTATTATAAATTTATAATGATGTAAATGAAACCTTTTTTTATAATAATTAGTTATTTAATCGGATAAATTTAGGTTTTTGGTCTTATATACATATTACATGATATAGTGGTTCTCTATTAAATGATTTTGTGTAGTGGGTTGGTTTATTCATGGTTTAATAATAATTAATTTATTAATAAGTTTAATAATGGGTGAGATTAATTTGAAATGTGTATTAATTTATGGGTTATTCTTACGGATTTGATTTAGGGCTTATGGATTTGATTAATGGTTTATAGTTATTAAACCGTGAAGTATATACTTGAATTGTTACATTACTTAGTAAAATTGAAGTAAACAGGACATACTGGAGTTGACAATAGTAATGTTAATGCATCTACTAATATGAACCAAGAGAAACTATTAACTTTTGATTGAAAATGACTTGATCTTTTATAGTAATGAAAATAACTTGATCTTTTATAGTATTGACTTGAGTTGAAATGGTATTACATATACTAAAGGTAATAATAGTAAATAGAGATCCTAAGTGTTTGAACATTTGGTAATTCCATAAGTTATTAATGACATTTACTTATTATTATTGTACAAATAATGGTTGTGATAGATAGATGAAGAGATATCCAATTAGGCTATAGTGAAGTATAAAGAAAAGAGATTGCTAGGGTGGATGTAGATGGAACTAGTGAAAGGCATTGTAGTACTAATATTTTTATTTATTTTTTAAGTGAACAGTTAACGGACTGGTCCAGCCCGTCTGTTATGAAGGAAATGGTAAACCTAATGGTACTAGGTCGGATTTTGATATTTGAATGGTAGACCTAAAGTATTATTGGGTCAAGGTAAAAACTACCCATTATCCCTACTTCTTTCAAAGGTTGAGCCGGGTTTAACATATACCAAAATCATGCTCAGCCCTATTCTCTGCTGCTAAAATTTCTATATAGGATGAATCGTTTATTTGACCCTATTTATTGTGTCTTTTGTAGACTTTGATAAAAAACATGAGTGAAAAAATAATTTTAGTAGATGACTGTCAACATTTCTTCTTTTTTGGTCGATTGTGATAAGTGATAACTAACAACTTGTAAGTAGATGTGTTGGCCAAAGGTTAAACATTAATCATGGAATACTTTCTTTAGCTAAGCAAAGAATAAGGTGACGAGGAAAATTGAATTCTTAAAAGTCTCTTTGTAGTAGTACAAAATGGAAAAAAATGTTCTACTATCCATCCCTATCTTAAAATGCTTTCTTTAGAATTTAATGTTTAGCAACTTCCCAAATTTTGTAAAGCACAAAAGCATTTCAACATTTTTCAGTTTTATGCACACATAAGGCTCCAGTAAGTGAGATCATGGTAACCCTAAGCCTTAAAACTGGTCTAGTGATGGGCAAAGGGACCTAGAAAACGAAAAACAATTCAAAATTCAAAATCCAAAATCATTAGAAAATGAAAAAACAAAGTAACTTTAGATACAAACCTCGGAAACAGAGAGTTGTTTTATAGCGACTCAATATCCTTCTTCGCCACAAGTTCTCTAGCTTTGTTCAAGATCGTACGATTCAGATAAAATGAGGTGTTCTGCAAAAAAGAAAGGGACTAGAATGTAACGTTAACAATACTAGGGACTAAATTGTAACAAAAACATACCGCTTCATCGAGATGTTTCCTTAGTTCTACGATATACTATCTAAGTATTCCTTGGTTCCCTCAAAATCTGCTTTTCTTCGTCCATTGTGATGCTTCCATGTTGAATCCGATACTGAAAGCTTTTGATCTACGAAAAAAGATTGAATATATCAATATAAGCTTTTGGTCAAGTACGTAACTGAGCTAAATTCTGCTACAAAGGCTCCAATTGTTTTCTCTTTCCATCCATGATCGCTCTATACTGCTTCTTTTCCGTGCTCAAAGGTATGATCTGGCTCATTCACTAATACTTTTCCGCATGTAAACATATGAATTAGCATTAATAACACTTTTGATCCCTATTGAATCTTACCCTTTTGGCCTTCAACTTTTCAAGAATTTGCGAACGAGCTTGATTCCAAGTTCTTCTTCAAAAGCTCTTTCTCAGCTAGATCCGATTTCACTTTGACTTTCTGATCCTCATATGTCCTATACTTGACAAAGAAAAAGGATATGAATCTTCTTAGGTTCGGGCCATCATCAAATTGCATTTCAATGGATGTTAACATCATGAGCTTCTGTTACTTATTGACTAATAGTTTCATTCGCACCTTTTGATGTAAAAATAAAGATGGAAGTGTAGTATAAAAAGTAGGGTGAAACCCCCGTGAAGCCCCTTAAGTTTGCCCAAAGTGCGGAAACCGCCCTTTATCTTTTTTTTGACACAAAACGCCTTTTAGGAAAAAAAAAATTGTCACCGTTAGCCCTTTTTTCCATTTTCTGTTAGTTGACCGTTAGTCAATGCCATTTGGCGCCATGTCACCGCCACGTCACCGACACGTCTGCTCCACGTCATCGGTATTTACACCTCACTAAATTTTTTTTAACTCATCTCCTTCTTCTTTCTTTCGTTACTCCATCAACAATTGAAGAACCTAAAACAAAAAATGTTTTAGTATTAGAATTTGTGCTAATCTGCTCCAAAATCGGAATACTGATGTGCTCAAACTCATCTCTTTTGATAAAACCTCTCACATCTTTCTCATCCATTAAACACTCGATATTCAAAGGCGCTTCAAGGTTTGCACTTAAAGCCTTCTTCAGCTTTTCACAACCTGCACGAAGCCTTAAACAAGCCCTAGCATTCTGAGAAACATCGATTTTATACTCATCCTTAAACTTAGCAGCGAAATACTGGAAAAGTACTTCATCAAAGTCTCGTCCACCGAGACACCTGTCAAATGAATGAGCTAATACGTTCAAGCAATACAAACT
Source organism: Nemophila menziesii (assembly GCA_029959085.1). Classification (NCBI taxonomy): domain Eukaryota; kingdom Viridiplantae; phylum Streptophyta; class Magnoliopsida; order Boraginales; family Hydrophyllaceae; genus Nemophila; species Nemophila menziesii. The sequence goes on along the minus strand of JARWIR010000064.1, from coordinate 614,409 downwards.
TGCATACTTCCATGTCCAATGTCTACAAAAGCAACATTAATTGGATCATTTTCGGGTAAATCCGTCTTATAAATACCATACATCTTATAAATCCGTCTTATAATCCAGCAATAGTAGCAGCATCCATACCAACTCTTCTTTGAAGATCAGTGAAATAAATGGGAATCCCGATACAACAATCAACTACAGTTGTATTCAAATTCTTCTCAGCAATGCTTTTCATTTAGGAAAACACCATACCCAAAACTTGAGTAGGGGTAAAAGACCTCTTTTCTCCCAAATATTGTGCGTTGATCAAAGGATAACCATCAGGTGCTTCAGTAACAGAGAAAGGTAAAGATTTAAGATCGCTTTGCAATTCAGAATCAGAGAATTGTCTTCCAATTAAACGCTTAATCTGAGAGATTGTGTTTTAAGGGTTCATCATGCTTGATGCAGCACCAGCAATTCCAAGAAAACAAAGACTATTTTCAATTTCCGAAGCTTTAGTATTAGAATTTGTGCATGATATTCGCATCCTAAACGCACTTTCTTTCATTTTATTAGACTCTGCTGTAAAATTTCTTGAACAGATGGGTAGTTAATTTCCTTTAACTAGTCCAGAACTATCGAAATATTTATACACAAATCTGATAGATTTACATTTAAAAGATTTGGGAAATGTATCGCTTTACAAGGGAAACGAGCTATTTTAGCTTCGCAAGAGAGAGAATCAAGTACAATGATGTTAGAAAGAGAAATTTACGGTGTTGAAGAATTTAAAACAATGCTGGGGCCATCTTTAAAGTGTCTGTGAATCAATCTTCGACTTTTCATATGAATCACCATTAACGTAAGCCATGGAAGATAGTGAATAACACGAAGAGCCCATTGATCTTGTATAAGCATTTCTTTATATCTTTCGTTAGATAATTTGGCCGGAAAACCTGGCCACCACCAGTTCACAGCAGGTGCTATAAGAGCTGCTCCGGCCAATCTATGAGGGATGTATTTGAGATCCGAGATCCAGCTGTTAAAGAAACCAATTCATGAATTGTAGCAACAGCTCTTTTCTCTATTCTTTTTTGTGCTTCAAGAGATCTCAAATCATATCCAGAAACATTGATTAGAACTTTTAATTAACAAAATGATTCCTTGCCTCCCAATCTTTATACTTATACTATAATGATAGGTGGATTTTGGAGTAATTGGAGTGAGCAATTTGTTCTTAATCTGCATTTTTTGTTTTAGGTTCTTCAATTGTTGATGGAGTAACGAAAGAAAGAAGAAGAAGGTGAGTTTAAAAAAATTTAATAAGGTGTAAATGTCGATGACGTGGAGCAGACGTGTCGGTGACGTAGCAGTGACATGGCGCCAAATGTCATTGACTAATGGTCAACTAACAGAAAATGGAAAAAAGGGCTAACGCTAACAATTTCTTTTTCCTAAAGGGGGTTTTGTGTCAAAAAAAAAGATGAAGGGCAGTTTCTGCACTTTGGACAAACTTAAGGGGCTTTACGGGGTGTTCACCCTAAAAAGTATCAAACATGATAAAATTATATACTAATATCACTAGATATTAGAGATTGGAGTGGCATTGCCACACTAAGAAATTTATTGAGCTTAGACTAGATTTTCATTAAGAATTTTTTACAAGATATCAAAAGAAATAATTTAAGATTAATTTAAAGACCAAAATGTCACTAATAAAAGATGTTATTATATTTGTCAATTGTCAAATGAACCAAACTTATCTGGTAGTAACCTACTAATCTTTATAGCTTTTCACTCACATTTCCCATCTTCACTTTTTTTTTTCTTCCTCAAATTTTTTACTTTCACTTACATTGACTTTCTTTCTTCGATTTCTTAAGTATTTTTTCATTCGTTTATCTGTTTTTTTCCTTTACATTCATATTTTACTTATACATTTTATTATTAGGGTAAATAATTAATTTGATATATCTTTATTATATCTCAAACACCAAACCCTTTTTTCTAACATTTAAATTATAATTTTACAAACCCTAATATCATTATTACAATATTTAATCGAATTTTCTTGGTCATATATTTTAACCATTAAAAATTATGAATTTTCAACACCTTAATTTTAATCGTTATGATGAATACAAAACGGACATGAGTTGGACTTTATAGGGGACCAAAATCTACTTGAAATAAGTGTACTTTAAAAATACAGAATCTAATATTGAAAGTTCTTGCACATACATTTTTTTAATGTAAGAGAAGCAAACTGCAGGATGTGTCTCCATTAGATAGGGTTCAAGTGCCCCCTTAACTTAATCTTAATCACAAAAGCCTCCACCGACACTTCATTTCTTCTCCACTATTTCCATTATTCTTCTCTTCCCCATCATCTACTTTTTTATATCATACCTTTCTTCCGACAAGAACAAACCTTGCATTATGGTATATTACCCACAAATATCACCACCCACATTCATAAACGATGCTTAATTTTCACACACCGATGGTGCCCCATTTTTTAGCACTACTATGTATTTTGATATATATAATGCCAACAGGTTTTCATGAGCACTGGGGCGAGACATGGAAAAAAAGACGTGGTTGTGATGTGGATTGTAAGTCTTACGTTTTTTTTGTAAGGTGGAGATGCATATCTATGTAAACTATGTCAAACCCTCCCTCGTTATCATCCCTACTTACCAGTATCTTACGATTGAAAACTCCTAATAGGATACATAATAGTTATGTTGCATGTTGTGGCGTGACTATTTAATGGTCATAAGGAAAATAGGTAGAACAAATTTCTGAATTGGTGTTCGATATATGGAGATCTATATATATGCTTACCAGTAACGTGTTATTTCATGTCTCCACACATTCAACTACATGGTGGTTTATATCCTCTAACTGTATATCCTGACCTCTTCCAAGGTCAAGATCTTGGTTAAGATCATGAACGCAACATATAATGTTTTTCTCCAAATGGATTGGAGAATTTGTTTATCATCAAGTAAAGAAGGTGTGAATTGTATCATATATCCATAATCCTTAACCTAGTAATAAGAATAAAGTGACAAGAAAGTAATAAGGAAAACTCATATATTTGTATGAATAACATCAATTGACAGGTTTCTACATTTTACAAGGATTTAAAACCGCATGTTAATAGAGTCGACGTAGTATGTATACAAAACTACATGATGTATTCTTACAAAACACATATACCAACAATAAACAAAGAAACAATAGTTATTACAATTTCAAAAATCAAGTCACAATAAAAATTCACATTTTAATCAACAAACACCACCTGTACCTATGATCCTTCATGAACTTCCTTTAATGTCTTGTGTGATGTTATAATACGTGCTGATCATGTACTTTTTCATTTAAATCCATAAGAAAATGAATAACACACTTAGATGCACATATGGTGGCAGTCTCGACTCAAAATTCAGGCAACCAATACCATGGATGGGATTATCTGTAGCAGTCGCATCTTCAGATTGTGCAATCTTCATGTTTGTGGATGCCTTTAATGGTATATGCCACCAAGAACTATGGTTTTTTCCTTGCAAATTCTCTTCCCTCGGTACGACCACCATGACTCTTCTAAGCGTGGAAACCAAGTTATTATTAGACCTCAACACTGACATGCAACATCAATAAGATTAGTTTGCAAAAGTAAGTAGTGGTGTTATGATATGTATGATAATCGGTAATGTCTACCCTTATTTAAGTACTATGGAGAATAAAGAACTCTAGATGGGCATTATTTGATTAATGATTTCTAGCGTAACCGTTATAGTTAATATTCATATCCAATTAGTTATATGTATGATTTATATATTTTGTAAGGAGCATATCATTGTTATGTTTATTTTGGTTGTTTTGATTGCAATAGCAGCCTCTTCAACTCTCACTTCCCTGTTAATAAGAGTTACTTTTAAAGAAATTTTAATAAAACATGAATTGGTTATTAAGACATAGTGGTATTTTTTCAGTTATTACATGTTAAACTAGAAGATTAAGAGAAGATCTGATAAGATTTTTGATAATGTTACTTACATGTAGTCCTTATTTTGTGATGGGATATTTAGTAACATGTATTACCTCAAGAACCATCTATTTAATTATCACATTACAATTTGATAAGCATTATTTAGCAAGTTTATCCAGTTTTGTTCTATTTACTTTCTGAGATGGTTACTTATCATCTTTAGTGGTGTTTAGCATAAGTCAAGAAGAATCATCATCGTGCATCATCTAGGTACTGTTTAAAAAAGTACGTGTTATATCTCAAAAGAGAAGACCATTTAATCAATGAGATGGTGAAAAAACACTTTGATGTGACTAGACACTAGATCAGGATTGGAGAAAAAGATCGTCAAAATATTTCCTCTGACTCTTAAATAAAATAGAAGCATCCCTAGCGTTTGAAGGGGTTCAGAAGTTTGAGAGTGAGAAAGTTCCAACCAACCCATGAATGGACTTATATTCAGCAATCGTATGTGTAGTTTATGCAATCTCCATGTCTGTGGGTGCCTTTAATGGTATACACCACCAAAAATTGTGATTTCCTTGAAAATTATTTTTCTTCAGTGCAACGACCCCAATTCTTCAAATAATTGAAATCATGTTGTTATTAGGATCCAACCCAACTATGCCATGTCAACAATACCATTTCGTGAAACTGTGCAGTGATATTATGATTTTTATAATAATTGGTAATATATACCCTTCTTTAGGTATTATGAAGATTAAAAACTCTATATAAGTGTTATCCGTTTAGTAATTTTCATTGTGACTCCTATAGTTAACATTTCTATCCAATTAGTCACGACTGTAATTTATATATTTTGTAAAGAGCATAACATTGTTATGTTTATTTAGGTGGTTTTACTTGAAATATCGCCTCTTCATCTCTCATTGTCTTAACTAATAAGAGTTATTATGACAAAAAAATCAAGAAGAAACATGAACTGAAGACTATACATAAGCTACATCGTGCAAAACTAACAAAATTAAGAGAACATCTGACAAGATTTTTTGTGGTGGCTCATACAAATAGCCCCCAGTTTGTGATGGGAAATTTTCCAACATGTATAACATCAGGAACCATCTGTCTGATGAGCATATTAGTTCTTGCAGAAGCTACTCTCAATCCTGTTATGCAAACTCTGGCAATAGTATCAGGTTGTATTGCTACGGGATGTAGATAGTTTGGTGTTATCAATTTTATAAGCTTGACAAACCAAACACCAACACAACATATCACTCATTAAAATGAGGCACATCAAACCAACTAGTCAGGATCTCAGAAAGTTGCATTTAACTCAAAACACCACAAGCGGAATTCAAACCAGTTAGATACCCAATAACACCACCTGAAGTTGTCAAGAGATTAATCAAATGTAAATAGAAAACTACAAGCAATTGATTAATAGGCCAAATGTGTGAGATCATTTATACACCCAGACTTTTATAATTTCACAAGTATATGATGTCGTCTCAAGTAATAAAAGTGTGAGTATAGATTATCTCCACATGGATCTAGAAGCCAGAGGTGTGTATTTTGTATCATGATATTATTGGTTGTGGGAAATGGAAAGGAACAAGTGATATGTTAAATGGAATATTAAACTATGATTGCAATGGTATATAAATAATAAAATATTAAAAAGGAATTATTTCTGATTATGAGGGGATTAGCTTGGATGCATTGATCATCTAATTTACATGTATATGATTTTACTACGATTGAAGGAGAATTAGATTTACAAATATTATTTAGGAAAATATCCAACCTAAGTCTCTTCTAAATACACTAGAGACAATAATACTAATCCCCTCTTGGTGATCCTAAAAGATTAAAAATGTTCTAATCAAAGTATTGGATTTAGAGGCTAAATATGTGGAAAAAATATCCTTTGGTATTGGAAATGTATGTTTGATTATGTAGAAAGCTTGTGCATTACATACCTGATAAGTTATTATTCTTTTGTGTTCGGTGCATATTGGTATAATGTTGCTAGACAAGTTTATCCAATTTTGTTAAATTTACTTTCTCATACGGTTACTTATCATCTTCCAATGGTGTTTTAGAATAACAAAAGAATCATCATTACTGCTTTAAAAGAATATGTGTTATATCTCAAAGGATTACACTATTTAGTCACTGAGTTGATGATCAAAAAAATTATGTGACTGAACACTAGTTCAAGATGGGAGAAATGGTAGCCTTTTATCTTAGAGAAAATGGAACCCTCACAAAAGTTTGAAGAGGTGTGGAAGTTTAGGTGTAAGAAAATTCCTCCATTAGATCAATGTTTTAGGGACCCATATAATTGGTGGGCATTACTCGTGGTGACACTAACTAGTATTGCAATAGCGGGTTTATATAACAAAATTCATTCAGTTAAATAATTGGTAAGATGTGTAACTAAAGTGATAAATTTGATTAGAATCGTGGAAAATAAAACATATAAAGAAGGACGTTCAAGTAAAATTTGCTAGAAAACATATATAGGATTTCATCTAGATTAAAAATGGCAAGACATGGATCTTCTAAAAATTATTCAACATGGAAGAACCTTACAAAAGTTAATTTAGGAACTCGCTTCTATAGAAAGGGAAAAAGTGATGGAATTTTGTGAAGATGAGACTACATACAAAATATCCTACCAGGGTATAGGTTTCTAACTCCATGTACAGAGGATGCAAAACCTTTTATTGAATTTATGTAGCAGAGACCAAAGGAAGATATTTTCAAGCATGATTACGAATATAACTTGTGTTTGTTTTATCAATGTATGAAATAGAGTGATTACAATTTAATATATGTTATTGTTATTCTAGCTCAAGTTGATAAGCTGATTGATATCAACTACCGAGTTTACAAGTTAATCAATTTGTAAATATACATATGTCTGGAAAGCTACAAACTTGTATTGATTGTCGGAGTAAAATCTCATTTTTACGTTTTATATATTTATGAATGTGAAGGTAAGAGTTATCATTAGTTTTGGTTTTTCAACTTGAATTTCCAATTTAGATTGTTTTATGTTATCATTACCTTGTTTATGTCCCTGGCCTTGTATCATATACTATTATAGTATAATTTTGGATTAGGTCATTATAGGACCAAACATGTAAGACTATTTTTTTTATAATCAATAATTACGCGTATGAATGTCTCAGTGTAGATGTATTTTAGACCGGTAATATTGCCATATAAATATGAGAGTAATGTTATATATCAACCTCATGCCACCTTATTATATGGCATGATTTGATTGGAAGTGAATTATTGATTCTTTTATTTTCTCAATCTAAATTTATTTAATTTCCAATAAATCGTGTCATATAATTGGGTCGTGAGAGGATGGTATATAGCATTACTCTAAATATAAAACCATGTTAACTGACACATGTAGATAAGAAACAATACATTAATAAAAAGGTTAATTGTACCTGAAGTAATAAGAAAAACATTAATGAAAAGCATAGTAAATATAACCAATAGTACTAAAGAAGATTACAAAAGGCTCCCGCAACGATGACCACCGACCACCCCCATTATGTAAAACAAATGTCGTCGTCCCACTGAAATAGAAAATTAGGTCATTAAATAAGTAAAATAAGATGACAAAGGATCCACTAAACAACTTTTTTATGCAACATAGAAAAAACATTTATAGCAGGACTATAGAAACACGACTAGGCGCTTAACTAACCAAAAACCAACACAACACATCACTCTTTATAATGAAGCACATCAAACCAACTAGACACGTTGTCAGAAAGCCGTATCTAAATCAAAACCACCACAAAATTAATAGACGCCCCCCACAACATCACCTAAATACACCTCCTGGATATAATAAAATGGAGATACCAAAAGATAAGCAAAAGATTAGTGGTGCCTGGAGTGAGATAATTGCACACCAAGACTTTTATGAGTCCACAAGTATATCGTGTTGTCTCAAATAATATAAAATATGAGTATATATTATTCCACAGGAAGTGAGAAACTAGTGGTGTGTTTTTTATGTAATTATATTATTAATCGGGGTAAACAGAAAGGAACTAGTGATGTGGTGAATTAACTATCGTATTAAGATTGTATTGGTAAATAAATTATATAAGAGAAAAGAATATAATTGTCGGTTGTGTGGTGATTAGCTTGTAATGTATTTTTCACCTAATTGACATGAATATGACTTTACTACGATTAAGGGTAACTTAAATTTACAAACATTAGTCGCGACTTATATATCTAACTAATACACTAGGAGACAACAATACCAATCCTAAAATGCCTTTTGGGGTGATCCCAAACAAATAGAAATGCTTAAATTATAGTAATAGATTCAAATATTAAATATATGAAAATAATTCCCTTTATTTTTGGAATGTATGTATGGTTATGTATGAAGCTTGTGAATTATATTAAATATAAATATTCACATTTTGTATTCAGTTGTAGTTAGATATATTGTTGCTCAACAAGATTATCCACTTACGTTCTATTTACAGTTCCATATGGTACTTATCATCTTTGAATGGTGTTTTATCAAAACAAGAGAATCATCATTTATGCACTATCTCGATCCTGATTTAATATATTAAGTGTTATATCTCAAAGAAGAAGACCATTTAGTAAATAAGATTGTGAAAAAACTTGATGTGACTGAACACTAGATCGGGATGGGAAGAAAAAAGTACCCAAAAGACATCTTACGATTCTTAGAGAAAATGGAACCATCACGAAAGTTTGAAGGTGTGTGGAAATTTGAGAGTGAGAAAATTCTCCATTGGATAAACATTCCGGGACAACATAATTGTTGGCCACTACCGGTGGTGACACTAAGTCACTAAATAGTATTGCAATTGTGGTTTGACTAGAGATTTTTATTTGGTCAAAGAAATGGTAAGCAGATCAAACCAAGAGAAATTTGATTAGAATAATAAAGACCAAAATGTTTAAAAGTAAAATCCGCAAGGTAGCTAGGAATTGATCTGGATTATAAATAGCTAGAGATGGATCTTCAAAAAATGGTCTAGAATGGAATAACTTTGAAAGAGCTAATAGATGATCTTATTTCTATAGTAGAGAAAAAAGTAATGGAATTTCTTGAAGAAGAAACTACCCAAAGATATAGAATAGACTCCATCAAAATGTCATATCAAGGTATTGTCTGTTAAATCCATATACATTGTATGCAACTAGATAGTAGAGACCAAAGGGGGATAGTTCTTGAGAGTTTATCAGGCATGGTCACAGATATAACTTGTGATGTCTTACCAGATTAAGACATGTTATACCCATACAATACGTGATGAGGGTAATGGAAGAGAGGGAGGAAACATTGAGATACTTTGTTGTTCTTCTAGGTAAAATGAAAAAACTATTTGATAGTCTTTATGGCCATCAACTTCCAAGTTTACAATTAGATCAATTTGCAAATATTGACAACTCGTGAGCCATAATCTTGTATTGGTTGTCAAAGTAAAATTTCATTTTTACATTTCATAAATTTAAGAATGCGTGTAGAATCTTATGAATTAATCACCTTGTTTATGGCCTTGGACCTGACTCGTCTACTCTCACTCTTGTTATGCCTACTTTAGAAATAATAGTAGGTTTTATTACTTAGATGGTTTGATATCATCAATTTTAGGCTCCCAAAATTTGATATCAATGTTGAAAAGTATTTGATTTAGAGGCTAAATATGTGGAAAGAACCATTTGGTGTTATAAATGTATGTCTAGTTACATTGAGAATATATTGTTCGTCTTCCATATTTGAGTGTAGATTGGTATAGTGTTGATAAGCAATTTTATCTAGTTTTATTATAGTTACCTCTTCATGTATTACCCATCATTTTCTAATAGTATCTTAGTGAGATAAAAATTATCATCAGGGCACCATCCAAATCTTGATTTGAAAAATACATGTTATATGACGAAGGTAAGACCATTTTTATGGTGTAATTTATATGTTTTGAAAAGATCATATCATTTTTATGTTGGGTGGGATATTTACTTGATATCATGGTCTAATCAGCTCTCATTGTCCCTGCTAATAATACTTACCTTGATATAAAATTCAAGAAGAAACAATGAGATTACACAAAGTCTTTCTTCATAAGCTAAAATGTGAAAACTGGGAAATTAAGAGAAGATCTGGAAAGATTTTGGATGATGGCTCGTACAGTTATTCCCCAAATTGTGATGGGACATGTATCCACGTGTATAACCTCGGGAACCATATGTTTAGTGCACATTTTTGTTCTATTAGAGGCCAGTAATCGAACTTCCCTTATGCGTAACTAGCATTTTCAAATATTGTGATGGTGAATCTGATTATATATGGTCAAATATTGTCAAATATTCCTAAAATCTGGATACAATGGCAAAATTTATTGCATCTAGAGGCTAAATATATGGTAAGAATACCCTTTAGGGTTGGGAATGTATGTCTAGTTACGTCAAGGATAAATTATTTGTCTTATATATTCGGTTTCATGATATAGTGTTTCTCAGCGGGTTTATCTAGTCATATTATAATTACGTTTTAAAATGGTTACTCATCATCTTTCAATGGTGTTTTAGCGAGACTGGATAATCATCATCGGGGCACCACGCAGATCTTGATTTAAAACTATACATGTTATATCTTGAAAGAGATGCCATTGTTATGGTGTTTTTAATATGTTTTGTAAGGAGCATACCATTATTAACATTTTTTGGTTATTTTAGTTGAAAGCATGGTCTCTTCTTTGAATAAAAAAACAAGATGAAACATGGTTTTGAAATTTGACAGAATAGTACTTCAATAACAACGTGCAAAACTAGAAACTAAGAGAAGATTTGACAAGATTGTGGATGATGGCTCACACACGTAGTCCTCGGTTAGTAATGTTATATTTAGCAATATGTACTGCCTCGTGAACCATTTGTTTACTAAGCACATTGGTTTTTTCATGACTAACTAACTCTGTCAAATATTGTGATAGTGAATTTGATTACAGATGATCATCCGCTCTCGTCCTCGTTATGCAAACTCAAGCAATAGTAGTAGGTTATATTACTCCAGCTCTTAGATGATTCAGTTTTATCAAGTTTAGGTTCTCAAAAGCAGAATTCAATGTTGAAAATTATTTGATATGAAGACAAAATATATGGAAAATACCCTTTGGTGTACATGGTATGTATCTGGTAAATATTGTGTCTTTCGTATTTGCATTTAGATCTGTATAGTGTTGTTCAATAAGTTCATTCGGGTCATTTTATTACTTTTTCAAAGCGTTATTTATCACCTTCTAATGGTATTTTTATAGTGTGACATAATAATAATCATCACGACACCATCCATATCCTAATGTAAAATAATACATGTTAAATTTTAAAAGAGAAGACCATTCTTATGGTGAAATTTATATGTTATGTAAGTAGCATACTATTTTTATGTTTTTTTTTTGTTGTTTTACCTACAATAATGGTCTTATCAGATCTCACTATCCTTGATAATAAGAGTTACTTCTATAGGATATTAAGGAAGAAACGTGAGTAGGTAATTAGGCAGAGTAGTACTTCTTAGCTATAACGTGCAAAACTAGGTTATTAAGAGAAAGTATGACAAAATTTTGGATAATGGCTCATACATGTAGTCTTCAGTTTGTGGTGAGACATTTAGAAATATGCACTGTCTCATGAACTATATATCTACTAAGCACATTGGTCTTGCAGAAGCCAATCTTTGAATTTCTATTATCCCTAACTAGATCTATTAAATTTTGTGATGGTGATTCTGATTACAAATATTCATCTCCTCCAATTCTTGTTATGCAAACTCTGAAAATATTAGTTAGGTCATATTACTCCAACTTTTAGATGGTTTAGTGTCTTCAATTTTAGTTTACCAAAATCTAAATTCAATGTTTTAAAGTACTAAATTCAAAAGTTATATATGTGAAAAGAATACCGTTTGGTGTTGGGAATGTATGTTCAGTTGTAAATAAAGCTTGTGCATTACATCTAGGATACATTATCTTCCTTTTTATTCAGGTTCAAAATGGCATAGTGCTATTTAGAAATTTTTTTGATCTTTTTCTATTTATTCTCTTAGATGGCTACGTATCATCTTCCAGTGATAGTTTAGCCGAACACTAGAATTGTTATCTGTATACCATCCAGATCCTGATTTGAACCAATATATGTTATATCTCATATGAGAAGACCATTTAGTCAATGATATGGTGAAAATAACTTTGATGTGATTGGACACTATATCGGGATAGGGATAAAAGGGTAGCCAAAATATCTCCTCCTACTCATAGATAAAATGGATCCATAGAGAGACTTTGAAGAGATTTAAAGTTTGAGTGTGAGCAAGTTCCTCTATAGGATCAAAGTTTAGGGACCCACCTAATTCATGTGCACTACCCATGAAAACACTAACTAATATCACAATGGAGATTTTGAATAAAGAGTTTCATTCGATTAAAAAAATTATTAAGAAATGTAATTAAGGGGTTAATTTGATTAGAATTGTGTAAATGAAAACAACTAAAGAAGAACATCTAGTAAAATTTGCAAAGCATCAGATATAAAAAGGTGTAGCTAGGAGTTAATCTGGATTACAAATTACTAGACATGGATTTAAAAAATAGTTCAACATGGAGGAACCTTAATAGTCCTAATAGAGGAACTTTCTTCTTCCGAAGTAGAGAAAAAAGTGATGGAATATCTTGAAGATGAGATTGTCCAAGATTTAAGAGAACATCGATAAAAATGGTCTATCAATGTATTGGTTGATAACTCAGGGTATGCAAAACCTTTTTATTACATCTATTTAGTAGAGAGTAAAGGAAAATAGTTTTTGAGATATTGGCAAGCATGGTCAAAGATACAACTTGCACTTGTCTTACCAACGTAAGACATGTTAAATCCATGACAAGCAAAATGCAAAAGAGTAAAGAAAATGTGAGAAAAATGTGATATTGTTTTTCTAGGTAAAGTGGAGAAACTAGTTGATATTTTTTATGAACATTAACTTCCAAATTTACAACCGGAATTTGCAAATATTGACGACTAACGAGCCATAAATTTGTATTGATTGTTGGAGTGTACTTTTATTTTTACATGTTTTATCTTTATGAATATGAAGGAGGGAGTTATCATCAATCTGGTTTGGGTTTCTCAGCTTGGGTACCTCATGTAGATTATTTGATTTTATCGTTACCTTGTTTATGGCCTTATTATTGCCTCATATATTGTTGTAGTTGTATCATAGATGAGGTTTGTATAGGCTAAGTTACATGTTAGTCTCTTTGTCTTTTTAACAAGTATTACGTATAAATCTCTCAATGTTAATAATATTTTGATGATAACATTACCATGTATATATAAATTAGGATAAACTACACATGTAGAAATAAGAAACACTATATAAATACCAACTTTGGATGACACGTGTGGAATAAGAGAGTCTCAAGTAATAAAAGGGTGAGTAGAGATCGTCTACACATGGAGCAAGAAATTAGTGATGTGTTTTCTATATAATATTGTGATTGGTTGTGGAAAACAAAAAAAGAGCTAGTGATGTGGTGCATTAACTGTCAATCTACAATTGAGACGGTAAATAAATGACATAAGAACAAAAATGGTGATTTTTTTATTATGAGGGAGTAGCTTGGGATGCATTGCTCCGACTTGTAAATAAAATGGAATCATCACGAAAGTATGAAGAGGTGTTTAAGTTTGAGTGTGAGTAAGTTCCTCTACTGCATCAACGTTTCAGAGACTTGCCTAATTGCTGGAAACTACCTGAGATGACACTAACTAGTATCACAATGGCAGTTTTGTATAACGATTTTCATTTGGTTAAAGAAACCCAAGGGATAACCTTTAGAATTGTGGAAACAAAAAAGAATAAAGATGGACGTTTAAGTAAAATCAACATAGAAGCAAATGTAGTATAACTAGGAAGTGATCTGGATTACAAACACCCAACATGGAAGAGACTTAAAAGATCTAATAGAGGAACTTCATTATGAGGAAAACTGAATACTTAATGGAAAACATAAAGGTGTGAGTATAGATTATACTTTGATCATGAAATACTTTCTTTGGTCAACGTACCAAGTAGAGATTCCTACTTTTCAAGTTTTATGCATAAAATACGGCTTGAGTAAATGGTGAGGTAACCCTGGTCTAATGCTGGGCTAAGGGACCTAGACCTTGTCTAATCAGAGTAGAAAACAGATTCAGTTGCAACAACATACCCGTTTTCTTTTTGTGGGTTAATTGCACTATAGGTCCCTATATTATGCAAAAATTGCACATTAATATCACTAGATAAAAACATAAACTATTATCAGAAAACAAAGGCCTAAATCATATTTTGACCAAAACCAAAGTTACAAAATTCAAAACTACATAAAACCGAACCGTTTATGTGTAGTTACTCAAGTTTTAAAAAAAAAAAAAAAAAATCCCAAAACGCACATAAACTCATCCACTTATCCTTACCCTTACACTTGTCTAATTCACAACTTTGTTAGCAACAAAGAAGTAGTAACCAATCGCAGCTATAAGCAAAACCACAACTAAAGCAGTACCAGGAGCAGCCCATGCCCAATAATCCGTCCCCTTTTTACGCTTCAACACAGCTTTCGCAATCGAATCCCCACCTTTTCCTCTTCCTCCTCTATACCTCGGAATATTCTCCTTCCTCTCCTTCTTCACCAACGTTTCAGCTTTTTCCTCCACCTCAGCCACCGTCTCCTCCACGTTCTCCGCTTCATTCTGATCCTGACTTTCCAACTCAGTATTCGATCCTCTCGCCTTCTTCTTCGCCTTCTCCTCAAGTTTCTGTTAAAAAACAAAAATTAATAAATTACCACAAAGATAAATATATCAAGAAAATTACCTTTTGTTTTTTTTCAGCTTCTTTTTGTAACGCGATAGCAGCTTTAGCGGCAGCTTTATCAGCAAGTTTCTTCTTCCTATCTTGTGCTTGTTTATTCTTAGCTTTCTCCTCTTCACGTTTCATTTCTTTAAGTTTCGCTTCATCAATCTTTTCAACTTTCGCAGGTACAATAGTCGCCACAAAGTCATCTTCTTCCTCATCTTCAATTTTCTTCAACTCAGCTTTCTTCGATTCCTTAACTTTCTTTTCCTTCTCAACTTTCTCAACTTTCTCCACTTTCTCAACTTTCTCCTCTTGTGGGACCGTGACGGAAACTTCCTTCTTAGGTGCCTCCTTAGTCATAGCTCTAGCTGATACAACAGGTTCAGGACGTGGGACCGGTGGAACAATTAGTTTCTCGTCAGGGTTTCTCATACGACCATCTCGTGACATCTGTCGCGAATCTAGCGACGATAAAATCCTCTGCTCGTAATCATCCCTAAACGCTTTACTCCCACTCCATAACGGAATAAACTTCTCAACCTAATCAACAAAAAAAATTAATACAAAACGAAAAAACAGAGTAAAATTAAAAACAATTTAAACAAACCTCAGAAACAGAGAGTTGTTTTAGCGACTCAATATCCTTCTTCGCCGCAAGTTCTCTAGCTTTATTCAAAATCGTACGATTCAAATAAAACGAAGTATTCTACAAAAAAAAGAGACTAAAACGTTACTTTTTCACAATACAAAGGACTAAAATCGTATTAAAAAAAAAAAAAAACATACCGCTTCATCGCGTTGTTTCCTTAACGCGACAATATTATCATAAGCCTTGTCACGATTCTCCGTAACAGTAGTTAATTCACCTTGTAAAGCTTCAATATCTTTATCGATAACTAACTTTTCATCATCAAGTACCTTCAACTTAGCCTTAACACCTTGTTGTTCTTTTCTAACTCCATCAAGATCCACACTTATAAGCTACAAAAACATAATCAAAACAGAATCAATTAGTTAACAATGAATAAAACAACCTCGATTAAATCAAATTATACATACCTTAACTTGATCTTGAAGAACTTCTTTACCACCTACAGATTCCTCGATTTTCGCACGTGTAGCTGCATTTGCAATAACTTTCTCTCTAGTTGATTCAAGTTGCTTAATTTCCCTTAAAATTTGCTTTTCTTCATTTAATGTTATGCTTTCATGTTGAATCCTATATTGAAAGCTTTTGATCTAAAAAAAAAAAGATTAAATATATATTAATATACAGTCACAAAACAGAGCATAAAATATACAGTCACAAAACAGAGCATAAAATATACAGTAAAAACAGAGCATAAAACAAACTTACATGAGCATCAAGTTCTTTCTCTGAAGAACATAAAGCTTGACCTCTATCTCTTCCACCACCACCACCACCACCTCCACCACCACCACCACCACCCATAGTACCACGTAACTGAGCTAAATTCTGCTGTAAAGGCTCCATTTCTTTTCTTTTCCCATCCATAATCGCTCTATATTGCTTATTTTGAGTACTCAAAGGTATGATCTGACTCATCAATTGTGACTTCTCAGCCTGTAAAAAACCACGTCAATAATTAACTCTTTTAATCCTTAAATTAAGTAAAATTCCAATCTTACCCTTTTAGCCTTCAACTTTTCGAGAATCTGAGAACGAGCTTGATTCTTCTTTTGAAGCTCTTTTTCAGCAAGATCTAATTTAGCTTTGATTTTTTGATCCTCATAAGATCGATACTTAACAAGGTAAAAAGTATGAACCTGTTTAGGTTCAGGCCATTCATCAGCTGCGTTTCTATGAATGTTAACATTTGTTTCTTTCTTAATAGGTGTTGTTTCAACACCATGTGAACCAAATTTAATTGGTTCATTAGTGTTTTTTCCATTTTCCTTTGAATGATTCTTCTTTTCAGATCCTGTTTCAGCTGAAACATGAGCTACCTTAGTATCCACAACTTCTACACCCATGATGATGTCTTAACAAAACGTTACAAGCTAGAATCCTGATCCAAAAAGTAAAAGATTCAAATCAATTATTATTCTGAATTGTATATCAAAGATTCGAACTTTTAGTGTTATAGATCTTGGTAGGATCTCAATACAGAAAAATCAAAAAAAAAAATTATTATTTAATTAGTATTATATAATATAAATAAAGATTGGAATGATCGAATAACAAGAAATCTAAGATCATAAAGATTGGATCTTTACACAAGAGATGACCAAACTAACCTTGACCCAGATCATAAAATATCATTATAATACGATCTACGTTAACAAGGATTGAAAAATAAGAAAATTAAAAATCATAAAGATTGGATCTTTACACATGACATGACCAAACTAACCTCGACTCAGATCATAAAACTATAATTCGATCTAGGTTAACAAGATGATAAGGATTGGATCTTTACACATGAAAAAAGACAAAACTAACCTCGAGACAGATCATAAAACACAAATTATAATTCAATCTACCTTAACGAGAATTGGAAAACGAATCGTAAAGATTGGATCTCTTTACACATGAACTGACCAAACAAACCTTGACCCAACCCAGAAAATACCGTTATAATTCAATCTACCTTAATAAGAATTGAGATCGAAACAGATCCAAACAATCAAGTGTTCATACAAGAGGAGTAGCACATGTAAGCAAAAAAGAAGAGATGAAGAAAAAATCCGATATGAGATTTTGAAAAGGAAGGGAAAGAGGGTAGACTTGGATCTTACCAGTAACAGCCAATGCACAACCCAAAGAAACCGAAGAAAACTCAGAGAGATTTTCACAAGAGAGAGAAAAAGAGACCCCTTTTTAAAGGGCTATTTCAAGACTCAGAGAGATTGAGAGAGAGAGATGCTATAGATGGATAGATTTTGTGAATAGAGAGGAGATAGGAGAATTTACGTTAAGTAGAAAACTTTTCTTTAATTGGGAAAATTGTTTTTTCTAGTAGTGAATTTTATTTTGCAGTTAGAGTTTTGTGGTAAAACACTGAAACATATTGGGACCACATGTATTTGTAAAGGGTAAATTAATGTTTGGGAAATTGAAATTCGTTCGATATGTTTGCACCCCAAATAGAAATGAATGGTATTTAGAGGAAAAGGTATGTAAAAGGAAAAATATGGGGAAAAAAAGGTCTCTCTTTTAAAAGGATAAAATGACAAGAAATCTGAAAAATTATTGTAATCTTTGAGTTAGAATAGATTAAAGACAATGATGGTTCTAGTTAAAATGCAGCTATATGTTCAATGAGTTTATATGTATCTATAATTATAATGTGAATTTAATATTTAAGTTTTTTTTTTAAATTAAATAGAAAAAAATCAAATCATTTTTAAAGGTCATCTATGAAAAAAAAATTATAAGCATGGATACTAATTGTACTTTTTGTCCTTTTATTAGTCAACTAAACCTTACACATATTTAAATATAATCATGGGTATTAGTTAACTAAATTTTACATATATTTAAATATATTTATAAAGACGTGTAATATAAACTTTACATTCAAGTTTTTTCTCTGGTACAAAAGAAAATCAAACCAAATAATATAAAGCAAATGCTAAAAACATGAAATTATACTTTAAATTGTATAAATTTTCTGTTTTTGTATCCGTATAAATTATTTAGCATAATGTGCAAAGATATAATAAGATTTAGAAAAGTGAATCTTCTTATCATTATTACTAGGGCCATCTATTTTTTAAGGCCAAATAGCTATGTGAGTTTATGTTATATAGCCTACTTCTAACTACCACTTAAAAAATCAACTAAAGTAGGTAAAAGACCCAAAACACCCCCCACTCCCCTATACCTACAAAGAAAACAACAATCCCCAAACCCCAACCCTATTAAGATATGGAAACCACTTCCCATTCCCTCATTACTCATTCGTCTCTTTCCAATCCCTCACACTCACCCTTTCTTTTCCCTATTTGCAAAACAAAATCGTCGCCCTCTTGGGGCTCCACTCTCAACCATCTGACCTTCCCTACCCACCATCACCATCTCCACCATCTTCATGGCCCCGCCGAAGCTCTCCTGGAGAAGAAGACCATCACCATCTCCTCTGCTCACCATCAGCATCTCATCTGCTCTGCTCACCATCACCTTCCCTCTGCACAAGAACCGCTGCCTCTCCCCTTCCCCGGATCTGCCGTCTCTCCTCTGCTCCAGATCCTCCGCCTCTCCTCTTCTCCAGATCCGCTCTAAAATAGTGTCCCATTGAATATTTGATTGTTTTTATCGAGGGTACAACCCAAGAATTGTGGGGCTTGCAAATATGGGTTGTACTGGGGCAATTCTAGTCATGGGCCACCCTCCCATCTATCTTTATCAGCAGCCTCATGAAGCCAACCCACACCATGGGTACAGCCCCTTGGAGATCAGTTATGTTTTTTTTTTTCTTGAATACCATCGTGGTGGGTACAGCCCCGTCAAGGGCAATTCGAGTAATGGGCCCATCCCCATTGTGATCAAGCCGAAGCCGAAGACCCATCTGATTTTTTTTATTTCCGCTTCAATTTTGTTAAAATATTCGTTGATACTTTTGTTTAGAGGATGCTGATTGTACCTTGACTTGTTGTTCATTTTTTTTTTCCAATAATTTAAGTGTTAAAACAATTTTGATTTTCATTTGTTGTTATTGCGATTCATTTCTGTTGTGGGTTTTGTTCATCTTGGTAACAGCCCTATTAGATTTGTAGCTGCAATATTGATGTTAGTTGGCCATGGGTACAACCCTATTAGATTTGTAGCTGCAATATTGATGTTAATTGGCCATGGGTACAGCCCATCTTATACATACTGGGTGTGGTTTGATTGCTTGTGAACTGCTTTTGTGTGTTGATGGGTATAGACCAAAAAAGAGAAACTGGATTGTAAAGGCCATGGGTACAGCCAATCCATTCCTCGTGGGTTTCTACCCTCGTGAAGCTGGACTGAGTGGGGGTATAATGGTAATAGCCCTTCTATCAAATAGTAATTAAAGGCCTTAAAAAGTAGTTTTTTTGTTTGGTGTTAAAATATAAAGTTGGCCAAAAAGTGGCCTCAATAAGTATTTTCCTCTTATTACCACTTCATTCATGAATGTACAACTTGTATAAGATTAACGCTAAGCTTTCTGATAATTAAATATTCAAATTTATTTCTTGATCCTTCAAGCCTTACTAACTTTGTGGAACTACATTATTTGAACTATACATCCACGTCTCGCACAAAACAACACATCTCTACAATGAACATGCACCATATATGTGGATTAAATTAAGAATCGGGTGTAATTCCTCAACTGTGTCGACTTGGGCACAATATATGAACATCAACAACTCTCGTCACCTCTAAACCCTGAATCAGTCAATACTAAAAGGCCATTAATTGGGTTATTAGGAGAGATATGCTTAATAAGTTACATATACCAGTGTTCTAAAAATTCCCGCCTAGGCGCTAGAAGGTGGTGACCTTCCTAGGACCGCTTAGGCGACCTATGTCACATACGAACTTGTAATTTGAAATATTTCTTGTTTTCGTTAAAAAATGAATTAATTTTATATATTTTTCATATAAATAAAATTTAGAACCGGCTAGACAAATAATGCCTAGGCCTGTATAGGCTCCTCCACAGGCTCTTAAGCTCTTAAAGGTACCTAATCCCCCCCCCCCCACAACTTATACCTTGCAAAGATGATGTATAAGTCATATAATTATTCCGAGCAAGTTTAAGAAGGTTATCCTATCAAAACACAGTTGAAAATCCTATAAAAGACCATCAAGATTATGGATTTAGAATGACCATCCAACTCCAATAAAAACACAAGATTAATAATTCATACAATAAACCAAACTTAGAAAAATTCTAATCATAATTTGAAGAAAACCGCACTCTCTGTTGGACCAACATCTTGATCTAGCTTATAATGGAACTTGCGTGATAGCGTGAAGCGTAGTGCACAAAACTTATCCAGATTACGTTCCTTTTACCCATTAACACTAATGTTCCTACAAAAATATAAGTATTTATCACACTACACCTCACTAAAAGTACACTTACACTAAACCTCAACAAAATTAGTGAAGTAATTCAACCCAATACAAATTGTATGCATACAGTAGGTTCCTATGGTGAAATTTGATTTTAAAGATGAACACTAAAATAATTAACAACAAAAAATATCAGAAAAGCATAATTTACAGGAAAAGAAAAGTGATTGACAGTACGATTCCAGTAAAAAGGCAAAAAATAAAAAGATTAATAAATTTTGAGAGTTATAATTAAAAAATTAATTTTATACCCATCTATTACCTTGTTATCGAAAACCAGTTGAATCAAAATGAGAAGTTTTGTAGCTTACTTGTGATCCATTCCAGAGCTTACCCCAATAAATAACCTAAAATTAGTAAAATGAATTAAATATAATTCACTAATTATGCAAAATTGAAACGAACCATATATGGATTATGTAGAATTGTAGAAATACTATACTTTTGGATCCAGGTATATAAACTTGCACTTTGGTAGCGATATATATAGTACTCAATTGGAATAAAGAATAAGTTGAGCCATGATTCTCTAAAGAGCAATTTGAAATCAAAAAAATTCAATAGTGATAATATTGGTATCACATTTTGATAGTGTTCATACTGTTAATTGTGGAGTTCCTTGCAGCAAACCTACTCCAAATAGTTGAATACATTTTGTCCATCATCTTAAACATTGATTAGATAAATTAAATAACGTAAAACTAATACTAATTAATTAAGGGTTATTGAGTTGGAGAGTCAACGAAGGATGGATAATTGCCCATCAGGTCCAACCCACCTCATATGACCGACCTGCCCTTAGTGACCCATTAATTAGAATTTAGTTACCAAAACAAATTTCCCTGATTCCATGCAATTAGTCAAAAATTGGAATAGTGTAATTTGAAGCGCCAATTTTTTTTATACGACCCATCGTCTTCTTTACATCCCACTTTAGAGAAACTCTACGCTAGAGACAAGGAGATAGTGCAGAGAGATTGGTAAATAGCAACCCGGCGACGAGTGGTGTGAAGACGACAAAGACGACGCAAACCGCCGATGATGGCGGAAAAAAATAAGGTTCAGAAGAAGAAGAAGACGGACCATCAAATAAGCGATGATAACTTCGTTGGGGAGGTTCCGATTAACACCAAAAACAAGAACGCAACAGGTGGCGATGAACAAGGTGTTTTGAAAACGAAGAAAGATAGGCAAAACAGTAAATGAACAGTTGCACAAATATTTTGTATTGGGTAGTAAAAACGGGGGTGGGTAATGTTTGTTTTTGTGATGGGTTGTCTTTAAAAATGGTTGTACACAAAAGCTACAAAGGCTAGTTTTTAGTTGGTGGGTAATGTTGATTATTTCGATGGTGTGTTCGAGCAAACTGATAAGCGCTTTTTGTCGAGGTAAAAGGGGGTGGGTTACCTTTTTTATTTTGATGGTTTGTGGGTTAAGAGTGATGGTGTATATAAGATACCTATGTAAGAACTCACCAAATTTGAACAACCAAATATACATTGAGAAAAACAAACTTTTATTGATAACTGGAAAACCAAATGACTTTGTCCCTTGTAATACAAGATAATTGATGTGTGTGACTAGCATACACTTATTGATGGATGAAAAAACAAAATTAAAAGCACAAATAACGATAAATTAACGAAGTTTAAGGCATGTGGAGCGGTTGTGGTAGGTATACGTGTGACAGTTGCTACACATTCGGCGCTGTGATGAATCTGCACGCTCTCCTTCGGATAGGAAATTTTTCTAATCTGCTATATTAGTTTTCATCATATATAGAAAAAAAATTATTTAATCAAGCTGCAATAACAGAAAAATGATAACTTTTAGTACATACCTTGCTATCGATTGTGGATGACTGATATGGTGTGTAATGCTAAAGTTGGGAGACGGTGGTGTTTCTGCTAGAATGGAGTTGTTAAAGCGTTGAACAAATTTACCATGTTAAAGTGCAATAATTAAGGGATTTAATAGATATGATAAAAAAAATGGAATTAGTTACAAGCGCTAATCATGGAAAAATTTGATATGATCTAACCACGTTAAAGGGTATAGATGGTATATCATGTAAACCGCTGGACCTGCTAGGGGAAAAATCAAGCGCTGGACCTGTTGGGGTGGGTAATTGGGTTGTAGGACTTAATTAGAAAATAACTCATGAATTAAATATAAATGGATTATGTAAATTTGTAGAAATAATATACTTTTGGATCCAGATACATAAACTTACACTTTGAGATTCCAATATGAATTAAAATGGTGAACGCACACACATAATATTCTACTTACACATTTCTAAGCTCTTCAAAGACATTGTCAATGCAGGGTGATTAATAACTCTCAAGAGTTACAATTAAACAAATCAGTTTTGTATCCATCTACTTTCTTGATATTGAAAATCAATTGAATTAAAATGAGAATTCCTGTAATTTACTTGTGATTCATTTTAGAAATAACCCTAATAAAACTTTATGTATCCAAGAGAGAATTGTAGTGCAAATACTTGTGAAATAGTTAAAGGATATGATGGTGTATGGTTGAGATGGCAGTTGGATGAGATGGTGGTGGATGATGGATACGGGTAAGATAGTGGTGGATGGCGTTGGGTATGGGTAAGATGGAGTTGGCAGTGGCGGTGGCAGTGGTAGATATGGGTAAGATGGCGGTAAATGCGAAGTAGAAAGGTGGAAGGGGTACGACTTAAATTTTGGTTGAAAGCGAAGGCAAAAGTGGGAAAAAGGAATTAAGGTTAACGTGTTTTTTATGTTATGTGATTAAGATAAGTTAAATTATCGATTGAAAAGAATAAGGTAAGTTAAAATATTTGTCTTTTAATTAAAAAATTCTAGCATGTGATCCTTGACGTCGTTTGTTAATATCATAATTACAAATCTACTGTTTTTACATTTGATAATCCAAAATATATTAATTAAATTAATTAACAAAATAATGTTTCTACAATTACTATAATTCTTGTAAAGATATACTATTTTGTTTTTAAAGGTAGAAGCCCTCCCCCCTCTTTTTGGTTTTTTAGTCGAAAATGCATAATATTTATATAAAAACGAGAAAATATAACAAAAATAAAAAAAGACTTAGAAAAAGAAACTCCAACAAGTAAAAAGAAAGAAAAATAAGGCAATAGATAAACTCCATCGCGAAATCTTCAAAAAAAAATTAAACCATTGAAAATCTTTTGGGGAAGAAGTTCCACGAGCAATTGGGAGGATCGAATATCCAAAAGTAATCAGGAGGAATACTATTATGGAAACCATATGCGGTAGTCGATCAAGTTGACATCCACAAATAGTTGTAATGGTAATCATCGTTCAACCTCCAAAGATACCATTACGATCAATGGTAATGGTCTTGTGTTCTAAACAAGACAGAAGAATAACACAGTTGAAAAGATGACTGCGGAGAAAACCCACCAACCACTGTATTATAAATAGAAAGAAATGAGTATGCAGAAAAACACAAAATGGGTTGGAGAAGCAACTTTGGTTGAAATTATCCTTGACGCTTAACCGATCTCATGCATTAAAAACCCAAAAATTCCAAATCACTAGTCCATGAACAATGGCAAATTTTAACACAATTGAGATTTGTAATAGGAAATCCATATAGAAGGGAGTTACATTTAGAGAAAACTTGATGTTCTAAGACTCAGTCGCTTGGAATATATCGAGGGTTAGATATTGATTTCGCATACCTTCCAACCATATATACGGAAAAAAGGGTAAATGATACCTGGATTAAATGGGTGTCCCTATCGGGGGAATTTACTCCAAAGATCGAGGAGAATAGCCACTGAATAACGTGTGGAGGCCACACAAGATCACAAAATATGATTTTTAAGAAAACTCCCACCAAGCCTTCGCGCATTTAAACTCTAACATATTCTAAAAAATGACCCTATATGTTTCAAAATTGACGATTTGGTCTCAAACAAGTTAGGACCCCACAACATGGTCCCCACGCAATGTTGTAAAGCACCAAAAATCAAAGAAATCTCCATTTCATCCCCTCTTGTTCCTTATAGTATCGCATTGGACCCCTTATTATACCTTTTCTCATAAAATAGGCATTGTCCGTGCAAGTTCCTAGGAACTCCTCTTAAAACAGTGATGCTAAAATTACAGACTTCTTGAAACAGAAAATAGTTCCTCCTCGAGGATTGAAATAGTAATTCATTTATTGCTTGTCGTTGGGAGCTTTACTGGTCAATTGAGATAAAGCAACATACCCTACTGCTAAAATACTACAATTGCGGCTGACAAAAATAATAAGGCCACATATAGCAAAGTCCCCTATGAAGAGGCAATTTCACAAAAAATTATAAAAATATCCACTCTTCTAGCATGAGGCATTAAGTCCTTGGATATCTCTACAAATAAAGTGGAAAAGTTCCAATCCTCAAAGGTTCAAAAATAAATACTCATAAATTTTTTTATTAACAAAGACAATGAGAGTCTAGTGATTTCAATTCCAATGATCTAGAATTCCAACTATCTGAACTCCAATGATATTTAATGCGCATCTTCTTCTCATAAGCGCTTATAATCCCAAGTTTGAGCTTGAATACCCCATTTCTAAGATGTTTACCCCATATTATGAATCTGAAATATCTCTTTACAATAAGATGATTAAAACAAAAGTACCATCTATCTAATATGGTTGTAAAATAAGATAGGTTCCAACTAATATTCAAACCAACCAAGATCATGCCATAATTGGTACAACAAGGATTCATTCCCTTGCAAAAAGTGAACAGTAATCATCCTTATTTCCTTCCATAATAACTGCTCCATAACCTTTAACTTGCTCACAAAAAGGGATAATGACATTCCAAATCAAAGAAAGGGTCGATAAGCCACACAGTTCAAAGGACCATACAGGTTTATTCTCTTGGTAATTATGGACCCCATCAGTCAAAGTAAGGGTTTTACTATGATAAAGTGCTCCAAGACTCCCATTGACATCCAAATGATTCAACAAAATAATCTCTAGAAAAGAGAACAAACCAAACATCTTGTTAATCCAAACAAAAAGAGAGAGTTTTACACCTTGACAATCTAAAGCTAAGAAATAATTAAAGTTGAAGAAGTACAAGATTCGTCTAATATCGAAATCATCCAAACAATCGGAAAAAATGGAAAACCTAGTCTAATAAAGCTTTGCCTAAAATTCGATCAAGATTCGTTGTTGATAGAGGTGGCAGTGGAGACTGCAAAAAAAACCCCAAATTCAAACCAAGACATCTTTTTTTTCATGTAATCTGGTAGATCAGCATTACTCTTACACTTTCTATATATGGTGACGGAGGGACATCATCAACACCGCAGGAGGGGTGGTATAGCTATCATTTGAGGTAATCCAGACTTTCACTTTTTCCTTAAGATTTCAGATGAAGCTTCATTCTACATGAATCTTCTGTAAAGGTTCTCGATGCTCATATCTTTGTGAATGTAAGAAAGGTAAATCACAAGATATGCCTTAATTAATTAAAGTTCAAAAGTTGTCATTAAAATATTGAATATTAACAAAAAATAATAATTATATAGAATTATGATACAAAAGAAATCCTAAATATTGAAAAATAACTATACAAGTGCGTGCACAATTATATTGATATCAACAAAATATTACAACAACAAAATTGTGGAATCATATAAAATGACAGAAAGCCATCTTCACTAGCAATTTAACACCAAAACAATCCCAATTTTATCAATCCAACCTATAAATTTGCAATCGTAACAATATAAATGAAATGTCCAAAGTATAAGATTAACGCATACGATGTTTGAATTATTTAGCAATGACAAAAAACACCATTGTGACATATGATATGAAAAATTCTTCAGTCAAAAAATTATACGGATAACAATAACTACCGAAAATTATTATGGATAACACACAAACACATTCAGACACCCCCATATTCGGCTTAAATAACAAAAATGGCCCCTTCTAATCCAAAAATTTGGATTTCTTTAGCTTTGTACATCACATATCGACAAACCACCAGAGAAATTTTGTTCTAGATTTGAATAAAACAAGTTCAATACAACTTTCACTGTCAGATTTATATGCATCATTGTAGTCCCTAATCTCCAAGCAAATAAATATGTGAGAAAATAATTTAACCCATGGTATTTTTTTTTTTTATATATGAGAGCCACTTTGGACTCGGAGTCATTGACTCGGTTCGAACCTGCACCACTAGATTGGATAACCATGGCCCTGACCAGTGAGCTAATCCCAACTGGTTACCCATGGTAGTTTTATCATTAAGAGTATTTGAGTTACTTGTTTGTAACTATTTATAGTTGTTTGTACTTATTTGTAACTATGTGAGTGAGGAATTAAACTCTCTCATGATTTCAATAGCCTTGTTGGATCCAAATATATTTTCATGGTGGAAAAATATATATTTTCATCAAATCCTAGAGATTTTTACTCAATAGGTCTTCAGAGTCACTTTAGAGTCTTCGAAACTTCAACTTTTAAAGGCCAAAACTATTAAAACCTATTAAATATAATACATCTCATCATTTTCATCTGTTAAATACCCACATATTAAATATCCCCATTTTAAACCCTAAATTAACAAAAAAGAACACCTTAAATTTGAAAACTCTCTCTCCCCCACCCCTAATGAAAAATGGCACCACAACATTTTGCCGGAGTTGTTGTTGCCTCTTTAATGGCGTATTTCCATTTTTAAGCTCAGAGATCATGCTCGTTCAATGACGAAACTTCTTTCTTGTTTGTGGTTGGTAGTGGCGTAAAAACAAGCTTTATGAGCAAGGAACATCATATTTGGAACGAAGCTTAATGACGAAGCTCAAAGGTGATCTTGCTGTGATGGCCGTGGAAGAGAGCTTCAATTTGCACCTAGGAGGTGAGCTTCGTCTAGTATGTGGATATCAAATGAATCTTCATCTAGTTATGGTGCGTGAGGAGGAAGAAGGGTGCGAAATGTTTTTTATTTGTTTTCCAAAGCTGGCCAACAACTACTTTTGCTTTCCAAAAGTGGTCAAATTGTCTTCTACCGCCTTGGCTTGAGTTTGACCTTTCTTTCTCGACTTCTTATCCTTATCTTGGGATATACTATCATCCAAATACCTATGAGTTGCACACTTAACACATAAATTACGCACACATAATTTTTAAAGTAACAATTCTCCAAAACTAGGTAAGAAATGAGAAACTATCAAAATATAAGGAAAATATCTTAAATAAGTACAATATAACCTTAAAAAGATATTTCGTGACTAAATTATACTATCATATAAATAAAGAAATCATGCTATCACACCGAAAAAAATAACGAGGTTATTGTCAGGTTAACTTTTAGATATTAGATGTGTGTTGTTGATCGTAAAGTTTTAGCTATTTAATCTATTTAGTTGTCTAAATCCATCAACAATGATATTTTTAATTTTTATATCACACTATTTTGAGATTATCTAAAACTAATGATATTTTAATTTTTATATCACACTATTTTGAGATTATCTAAAATTTCAAAACTCGCCTAACAATAGGTAGAAAGTATATCCATTTTTTAATGGATTGGAAAAGGGTAAAATAACTCTTTTTTTTCATATATATTTTTTTCCCCCATCCCACAACAATTTGGTTGATAATTTTGTTAGAACTTTCCCTTCAGGATGGGATCGTTTTTCCGGTGGATTTCTTCTTGATTTTCTGTGTTGTGTTGGACATGATCGGAAGTTGAAACTTAAGTCTTCTTTTTGTGGTGGTTTTTTCCTGTGCGTTTTTTGTCCTTTCCTTCTAATCTTTCTTTAAGCTATGTAACTTAAGAAAAATATACTATAGTAAGAGAGAATTATAAATGTCCAAAAAAAATGAGAGAGAGAATAATGGAAACAACGTAGTATTACTTTCAACGAAAAATAAGAAAAAGGAAACGACGAAGTACTACTAGTTAACGTGAGCCGTAAGGACGCAAGCTGGTAGTAGTTGTGGTTAGTTGGAAGGAAGTGGAAGAATTAATGTATATCAAAAGTGGTCAGTTTTGTACTTTATTTTATTTTAAATTTAGTTGGTCTGGACTCTTTAAACTTATACAACACGTGTTTGGGATGAATGTGTTGACTTCTCTCAACATGGCACGTCAATTTGATGATTTCGAGGAGAAAATGTACTAGTACTACATGTTGGCCTGCCATAACTTAAAAGTACATTATTACCCTCCTTAGATTCCACAAATTATCATTACCTTTTGACATTTTGGCTTCTACCACTTTTTTAGCTTTTTTTTTAAACAAAACATTATTTTGATAAAAAAATAGATGAATTATCTATACTATTTTAGAAAATATCTCAGTGCAAAAATAAAAAGGACAACGCGTATTTAATTACGTAAGAATTTTTAATTAATTACAATTTACTTAATTTCTACTTAAACATAAAAAATTAGAAGATTACAAAATACTCATAGACCTATTAATTAATTATAATAATAATATTTATTTATTTATTTATGGGATAATGCCCATTTAAATCATGATTCATATTGTTTATACCCAAATGTTGACAGGTGAATATTTCTTCCCAAATAAATTAGGTTGTTTCCCATTTAAATCAAATTCACATTGCACAATTACTTTGTTACCCTTCTAGTCAAAGTTAGCATTTTTTATTAATTTTGCAGCCGACGGATATAAAGGCTTGTTTTTCCCACTTTTCTTCATTAATTATAAATCCAATTTTATTGATTTATTTCCAAGTGAAACTGATCTTCCATGAAACAGATTCATTCTATTAATTTGTTGATATAATTCCGATTGAAGCAGAACCAGACAGTGTTTATATCAAAAACAGGTTTTTGATGAATCTGTTTGTCATTATGATTTTTATAATTATACACATACGATATATAAATTCATGAATTAACAAGACTTATTCTCCCCTTTTAGTGTATTGCTACAAGAATTAGTATGAAATTCTGTTTATACCTTCTTGCTTCTACATCTTTCTCACTGTAGAGGATCCTTGTCACTGATGGTGCTGGAGTATCCGAGAATGTTGATAATTCGTTTATCTAAAACAATGATTAATCCCACAATCTTAATTATGTAAAGCCAATTAAATAAGGATTATGAATCATAACATCGTATATTATCACCATAGTGGGGTTCATGAATTGGGTACCCATAAAAGTGGGGTTCATGAATTGGGTACCCAGAAAAGTCCTCCATAGTTTTGATTGTTGGGTCTTTTTCTGCATCTTTATGTGCCGCTGATGATGATAAAGATTTAGAAAAAATAATGGTGGTGAAGTAGAAGAAGAGCAGAATAATGAAGAATCTCATCATCGATATGATCGATAGTTCTTTTGGCCATCGATCTACTGTAGTATCCTAGTTTTACCATCTGTGTTTTGGTTCCTTTGGACATCGATCTAATTCTAGATGTAGGGTAGATTTGGGTACTATCAACAATAGATTTTTGAAACAGAAGGGGGAACCTGTTGAGGAAAACATAAAGGAAAAACATGAGATTTCAGTAGGAGGCAAAGTTTTGTTGGGCAACGAGAAGAAGATGATGGAGTTATGTTCTCAATGGAAAATGCATACATAATTAGTACTATTAGTGTCTAATTTTTGGAGGATATATGCATTGATGCCAAAAAAGGACATACAAAGAGTATGGAGATTAAACATTGTAGAGGGAATTTTAAATTACACAGACTATTGGATATGATGGAAATGATCATTTTGTTGATGTGCAGAAACTATTCATACTGGTGCAATTAAAGGGGTTAAGTCCTAACGTTATTATCTATTTCTGAATGTTTTGTTGTTGAAAGAAGTAGAGGTTGTTTCATGGATGGGGAACGATTTTGTGTCATGATACTCTTGGAAACAGTAATGGAACCAAAGAAAAATCTTCTTAATTACAAAATCGATGTTCTCAATTTGTGCACCAAAAAAGAACAGCAATAAAGTACAAACTTTAGATATGGGACAAACCAGATATGGGACAAATCCCATCTTAAATTTTTACCCAATTCGCACTAAAAACCAGACTAATAATAAGATTAGTAAAAGATGTAAAGAGTGTGATAGATATGATGGATATAATCAATTTGTTGTTGTGCAGAAACTATTCATATGATGGGACAAACCAGATATGGGACAAATCCCATCTTAAATTTTATAATAGAGATGGGACAAATCCTATTTGAAAAATTTAAAGAAAAAAATCAAAAAAATTTATCATATAAACGTAAATATCAATTTGCCTTGTCTAAAAATAATTTTTTTTTTATTTTTGGTTTTTCTAGAATTAGTTATGACGATTTTAGGTGGTAGAGGTGGGGTAGAGGTGGGCTAGTGGTGGAAGGTTTTAATTGTAAATGGGATAAATCTCATCTTAGTTTTACAATAGATATGGGACAAATCCCATCTCAATATTAGAATGAAGATGAAACAAATTCATCCCAATCTTAAAATTAGAGATGGGACAAATCCCATTTAAAAAAAAAAGTAAAAAAAATACCAAAAAAACAAAAATTTAAAAAAAATCGGAAAAAATCATAGACGTAAATATTAATTTATCTCGTCCAAAAATGCAATTGTTTTATTTTTTTTATTTTTTTAGAATTAGTTATGACGATTTTAAAAAAATTTCACGGACGCGCGCGTGTGATGGAATTAGTAGTAGTAGGTGGTGGTGGTGGGGGTGGTGGTGGGATGGGGAGGGGTGGTGGTGGGGGATGGTGGGTGGGGGTGGGGTGGTGGTGGTGGTGGGGGGTGGTGGGTGGGGTGGTGGGTGGGGGTGGGGGTGGGGTGGTGGTGGTGGTAGGGGGTGGTGGGTGGGGGTGGGGTGGTGGTGGTGGGGTGGTGGGGGTGGAATGGTGGTGGTGGGGGTGGGGTGGTGGTGGTGGTGGTGGTAGGAGTGGGGTTGGGGTAGTGAGGATAGTGGTGGTGGTTGTGATGGTTTTTAATTAATGTTTTTTATTATTTAAAAATATAGATGAACTTTCATGTTAATGATAACGTTTGATTTAAATGGGAATAACAACTAAATAAGGGTATTTTTGTAATGTTTGAACCTAAAATATTGTGTAATCTAAATGGGTAGGTAGTTTGTTATTTTGATTTAAGAGGGCATTGACCCTTTATTTATTTTCATTTTTTATTTTTTTCGAAATTATTTTTTT
The DNA here is from genome assembly GCA_029959085.1 of Nemophila menziesii. NCBI lineage: Eukaryota > Viridiplantae > Streptophyta > Magnoliopsida > Boraginales > Hydrophyllaceae > Nemophila > Nemophila menziesii. The sequence continues at coordinate 582,242 of JARWIR010000064.1, read as the reverse complement.
TTCGATTTCTTTTTTCGATTTTTTTTTTCAAAATTCTTTTTTTTCAAATTTTTTTTTTGTAATTTTTTTTTCGAAATTTTTTCTCCCGAAATTTTGTGTTCCATTAACACGCAATACTGAGATTTGTGTCTTGCAGAACACACAATTCTAAGATTTGTGGACCAACCAAAATCAAGTGTTGTGTATTATAGGAATACATAATTTCGAGTTTTATGTGTTCCATGAATACATAAGTTTGAATTTTATGTGTTCCATGAATACACAAATTTGAGTTTTATGTGTTCCAAAATACATAAATTTGAGTTTTCTGTGTTCCATGAACACACAAATTTGAGTTTTAATGTACCATGGTCACACAAATTTGAGCTTTATGTGTTCCAGTTCCGTGGAACACACAATTTTGAGTTTTATGTGTTCGATGAACACACAAATTTGAACTTTATGTGTTCCAATTCTATGGAACACACAAATTTGAGATTTGTGCGTTCGTTAGATTTGCGCGTTCTAAGAATACACAATTCTGAGATTTGTGTGTTCCACGGAATTGGAACAAACAAAATCAAGTTTTGTGTATTACAGGAATACATAATTTGAGTTTTATTTGTTCCATGAATACACAAAAATGAGTGTTGTGTGTTCTAACAGAAGACACAATTATGAGATTTGTTTGTTCTTGGAATACACAGAATTGAAATAAAAAATCAAGTTTTTATGACCTAGAACACACAGAACCCTAAAACATAAAACACACAAAAATAGCAAAAAGGTGTTGCACAGAAAGACAATATATCAAGATAATTAAAAACGAGTAAAAATAGGGTGTATGCAATTAATAAAGAGAAAAAAAAATTTGTTAAAAAAGAGAATCCTTTATATCGATTTTGTGATTTTGTGTGTTACAGGAACACATAAACCTATATTTGCGTGTTATAGCAACACACAACCCGGGATTTCGATTTTCGAAAAAAAAAGTCAAAAAAAATTTCAAAAAGGAATTTCAAAAGAAAATTGAAAAAAAAATCGGCAAAAAAAATCGAAAAAAATAAATTTAAAAAAATAAAATAAATCATATAAGGGTAATAATGGAAGGTAAATATGACAATGTGTTTAATTGGGAATTAAGTTGCTAATTTGTGAGTAAGTTAGGAAATAATTTGCTCCTTCCTTTTTTTGAGAATGAAAAGTGTGGAAGTGTAATTAATTGGGAATTATCTCAAAATAAAAACTTTCTCACTCTTTTATTATCATTTATTTCTCTGTTTTTTTAATTATTTTTCTCGTTTCTCTATTACTACTTTTTTTTCCTCCTTCGTTCATCATCGACTTTTTAACTCCGACCACAATCACCGACCACCGCCAATGTCGTTGGAAATTTTTTTGGATACTCCCCAAGAAAAAGTTCTGAGTATCGAAAATAGTTAACGAGTCGCCGGAAAAAGTTACTGAACGTTTTGAAAAAAATATTAAGTCGCCGAAATAAGTTTCTGAGTATTCGTATATGTTACTGAGTATCTGGAAAATTTTAGAGCATGCTCAATAACTTTGTTGAGTATCGAGAAAAATTCATTGAGTATCTGGGAATTTTACTTAGTATTTAGGCAAAACGGTCGAGTGCACGTTAGAAAACTGATAAGTAGCAATTAAAGCAATAAAATCTTATATTATTTATAAAAATTAAAAACTAATATACATTACAAAGAAAAAAACAAAAAAGAAAACCCAAATCACATTACTAAGCACGATAGATTTTCTAAATATTACAAGACAAAAGAAAAAAAATATTAATAACAAAGAAGAAAAGATCTGAGCATCTGTCCAATAAAAAAATATACGAGTATGAAGCACAAACAAATTTGACTTTCGATCAAGACAAAAGGAAAAGAAAATAAATATAACAGCTTCATCTTCCACCCATCAAGCTTCTTAACTAAACAAAAATAAAGCTTAGATTCATCTTCCAAGCTCCGATTTAAACAAGAAAACTGAGTATGCTTTGTTCAGATCTACTCGTGCTTGTGACCAGCTTTTTCACCTTCTCGAAGCATAACTACTGCTCGGTTTTGACGCTGGATCTTCCGAGAAGTTGAGAACGGCAAGCTACGAATCACCGGAGCTTCATTGTGCAAATCCATGGCTAAGGTATTTTCTAAAGCTTTCTTCCTCGTCGCTGGAGCTCGAATTCAGCAGTGACCATCCTAGCTGAGGAGAATAACCACCTCACAAAGCAGATCTCGAACAATCCCCTTTCTTCTTGATGTCTCCCTATTTGTTCTAAATATTAGCCCTCTGGAGACATCATTTTAGGTGAATTATTGACTTATTAGTTAGAATTTTATGCTTATTTCATCATATTACACTTTCTCCCCTTGGAATTAGACTATTTGCATTTTTAGAGCTTTTGTGCGTTAATTTGATTATTTTTAGTGCAAAGTTAGTATGTTCTTAAAATTCATGCAAGGAGAAAAAGAGATAATTAGAGTCTTAGCTTATTTTTAGTGTGTTAGGAAGTACTTTACTCGAGTTTCTAATTTTAGAGTGCACTTTCCTATTTCTAGTCTTGAATTATTGATTTATTATTTTTAAAGCATATGCGGTTTAATTATTTATTTAATGTGAAACTTTAAAAGATATATGGTAATTAATTAGAGACCAAGTCAAGTCTAAGAAGTAAAGGAAAGAGATTTACATGGAAATAAGAAGATTAAGGAAGGATATGCAAAGAAGGAAAAGATAAAGTTGCCAAATATATCTGAAATTCCAGCCGCGTTTCAAAGACGAGTTCATAACTTAAGATTGACTATGAATTTGGGAGAATGGTCTGGACCACTGGAAAGATCTTTCCGAGACAAGCGGTTTCGACTATTGGAACGCGACAAACGGATAAGTATTGAAGGAGATATGACCAAAACAAATCAGCAGCAGAATCTTACCTTTCCTAGATTTTAGGGCTGCGAATTAAAGAGTTCTTTACTTGTCTTCCACTCCAAGTAAAACGAATTAGGGCTTCCTAGCACCTATAAATACACCTCTTAGACCTCATTATTCAGTACCCCTCATTAAACCTTCATATTAAATCATCCTTAGAGAGAGCGTGAGAGGCGGAAGCAAGAGTAGAAGCTGGAGAATCCTTTTCTTCCAACAACAGTTTAAGACAATTCCTCTATCTAGGTTCTTATTTTATTTCTGTTATTAGGACATGTATATTATTAATTTCTTTATTTTTTTTCAATATGAGCTAAACCTTAATTACTTGAGAATCGCATAATGGGATGAACCCTAATTTATTTAATTCATGTATTTCAATTTGGGGTTAGTGTCTAGTTTAATTTGAAATGGGTATTTCATATTGCTTATTATTTTATATTAATTTCACTATCAACGAATTAAATAATCGGAGTTAGGTCATAGTAATTAAGCTATTCACTTTGGTAGGGAAGTGATCGCCTTGACAGGGGGTTTAATTACTGAACTAGGTAATAAACGTAAGGTAAAAATTATTGATCCTGACGGACTTAGTTAACCTTATAGCGATTGGGTAAGATCTCAATCATCTGAACGTAGCTTATAATCGCCCTGACGAGGTTTGTAATACTGTAGAATAGCTCCTAGGTCCACCCTGACGGGGGCTAGGAGACATTAGAGTCCTGACTAATATAGAAATATCAGTTCTACCCTTAAGGAAAACATTAATTAGGTAAGTTTAGGTGATTTCCTAGTGAGACTCAAGTATAGCTCATATCTGCGTCTAGTCCTTTAGTATTTATATTCAGTAATTTATTTTCTTGCATTCTTAGGATTATTATAAAAACCAAACAAATATATCTTACTTTTCTGTCTTAGCAATTATTACTATTTATCTGTTGAACACTTGGGTTATACCAGTCCAATCCCTGAGAACGAAACCCGATTTATCGGAGTATTACTTGGGCAACCGTACACTTGCGGTATTGTGGTTCCTTTTATTTTCGTACTTAATTTTATAACACACAAGGACCCACCACTTCTCCATTCACTTCGTCGATGTCGAGCATCTCAAAGAACGGAGCTCTTCATTACCGCAAAATCAGACTCCATGGAAGCTCGCTCGGAGAAGCAGCAACGGCGGAATCCGTCTTCGAGCATCTCTTTCAAACGGAGCTCGAAGCTCATTTTCCAAGCAGATATTTGAGCTTCAAACATCAACAAATGAGATTAGGGAGATAGATAAAGCTTGGTGTTTATAAAGAGAGGAGAGAATGAGATTTTAGGGTTACATGAGTAGATAAATGAGAGGAAAGAGTTTAAAAACATTTTTGAATAAAAATAGTATGTATAGTGAAAAGAAAAACAAAAGTAATATTTTATATATTTTGAAGATTTTTCTTTTGTATTTGTGATCTTATTTTAAGAATTTTCAATATATTTATAGAGTTATGGTTTGGTTAGGTTAAAATCCGAAAAACCGCTTAAAAAACCGAATCCGAATTATTTGGTTAAATTAAATAGTTATGGACATGGTTTTAGATTTTTTTGTAATAATTCAATCCATTGCCATTCCTGCCCTTATAGAAAAATTGCAAGTAACGGTTTCATTAGGATGAATAGGAAATCAATATGACATGAGTATTTGGGATAAAAATTAAAGTATGATATGAGTAAAATGAATATAGATAACATAAAAAACTATCAAAATAATCATTAAATTGTTATGAATAAATTGTTTAATAAGGTGGATGTCCAAAGGCCAAAGGTTTTCCAAAGGCAAGTGAAGGGTCATTCCTTTCCCTATAAATAGAAGACATTTTCATTGTAATAGAGTTCATGATTTTGGAATACAAGAATAATATAATTCTCTCTTTATCTTCTTCTTCTTCTTTAGTTTATAATCTTATTACTCTCTCCATATTTATCCCTCTAGTTTAACTTATATTATTCTAGTTTATAACACGTTATCAGCACGAGTCTCTACCGATCGAATCAAGGAAGAATATTTCCAGGTATGATTTATATTGTTCTATTTTATATATACTATATATATTTCTTTTCACATAGAAAATAAGAGAGTGTATTATAAGGACTTTCCATTGCAACCGATAAATATTACATGGACTTCCATTGCATCCTATACAATACGATTATACTATTCAAGCAGATAATTGGGTTATCACTTTAGAAAAAATAGAGGCCTGAAGCCTATATGTAAATATAATTTTTGAATGGCTTGAAAATAAAATGAGATGTATTTCTAGAATTGAAGTCTACAATGCCCGAAGCATGGAAAAATAATCGTATAGGCCTGAAGCCTAAATTTTATATTATATGCCTGAAGCCTAGGAAATAAATTATATGCCCGAAGCATAAAAAAAAAAATCTGAAAACTAACGCTATAAAGGCCAGAATTTATAGGTACGGAGCCTAAAACAAAATTCTATATGCTAGAAGCATATACTGAAATTTAAAGGCCTGAAGCCTATATGTATTTTTAGAAAGCATAAGGCTAATTATTAATTTTAAAGGGCTCGAACCCTTAATAAAATTCAAAACCCCGAAACCATAAAAATTAATGGTGTAGACTAAAAGTCTCAATTTCGATTAATATAGATGATGCTATATGTAGATTTATTTATCATCTCGAAATTAAAAAAGAAAATAGAATTGGTATAACTTTGAGAGGTATGGGGGTTTTGAACTTGAGACTTTTAGATAGTAGAGTATTTGGGTATAACCGCTAGGCTATAGATTTATTTTGTCTTATAACAAAAATTTTTGAACAAAATACTCTACAATTCTACATTTTGTTATATATTATTCACATTCTACAATTTATAGGCCCGAAGCCTGAATAGAAATTAATATTATCGGAAGCATATACCAAAAATTATAGGCCCGAAACCTAGAACTCTATTTATATGCCAAAAGTATATAACAAATTTTATATGCCGGAAACCTATCACAAATTTTATATGCCAGAAAAATAAAATAAATCTCATAGGCTTGAAGCCTTGAATACAATTTATATGCATGAAGCATAAAAGAAAAATTTATTGAAAGGCTTGAAGCCTAGATCAAATTTTACAGGTTTGAAACCTAATCAATTTTGTTATAATTTGCACAAAAGAATTGAGGAATGCAATTTAACTTCTAAAGAAAAAAAATGATCATTCATCTCATGAAGAGAACTTTATTGAATATAAACCGGAAGTATAAGAGGAACTATATAGGCACGAAGCATACAACAATTTTTAAATGTTTGTAGGATTAAATTTCAGCGGTTCGAAATCTAAAAGAATTGCAAAGACTTGAAGTCTTAATTCAAATTAATGGGTTTAAGGAAAACGATTGTAAAACGATTGTATATGATAAAAAAAAAAACTCATATGGATATTTAAGAATTGTATTGTGCTATATGTAACACAATGATTTCATTCATAAAAGAAATACATAAAATTGGGGGAAGATGACAGAGGTTTCGAACCTACAACCTCCCTTATGAATGTTTATAGTGTTACCATTTGGACAATTTAATAATTTGTTAGTAAATTGGACAAAAACAAATGTTAGTACAATTTCAGATACTACTAAATTAAGTGAGGATTTTAAACGGGCAAATGTAATATTATCGAGTAGAACAAATATACGTTTGCTTGTATCAAATCACGCATATACTCCTGAAGTAGCTATAGCGCGAATAAAAGTTTTACAAAATATTATGAGATTGTTTGTCTCGTAAGAAGCAAAGTAATGAATTATTGATATAATCATAATTCGTGTTACATTTACATAATACTATTCCCTGAAGTGGTTAAAATTACATTCCCTAAACGAATGCAATAACTTTCAAATGCATATCAAAATAAACATTGTGGTGACAAAATTTGATTGAACAAAATAAAATTCTCTGGCTCAAAGTCAATTAGTGGATGGAATTGCATTCATTGTAACGGTTGTTGAATTTTTTTAATCTCTTTGAAAATAGATATGGTTAAATTCGATTAGATTTTGTATTCTATGGCTGAAATTATTCATTATAGTGAATAAACAGCATATCCTGAAGAAAATGCTACGTCTTCTAATGTGTATTGGAATCAGTGTGGTGGTGATCATAACCCCACCTGAGGTTGAAAATCATGGAAGTGTTTCAGAGTTTGCTCTCCTGGTATGTTTTCATAAAGTATGTATAATTTATATATATATGATTGTTTTTACTAGAATTGTTGTTTAAAGAAAAAAAAGGAGGTAAGGACAACAAGATTTATCGTAAAAAAAAGGATTAGATGCAAAACATACCCAAAAGGGACGAGGTTAATTATTTCATGAGAATGCAAAGGAAAAATAAGACGTGGGGATGACAAAACAAGTGAATTAATGTTGTATTCTCTGATTGGAAATTATTCTCTGGAGATACAGAATCACATTCTCTAAAGGAAATACTTTATTTCCAGCTTTTACAAAAATTGACCTGGAGTGACTTAAATATTATTTTTCTAACTAAAAACCATTCCTTGAAGTGAATGGAAGTGCGTTTCTAGAAGAAAATGCAATGTCTTTTAATGTGTCTGAAATTGACATCTTGGTGACCCAAACTTCAGACGAGGTTAAGGTAAGAAAAAAAAAATCCTTACCACCAGAAGTGGATGATAAGGAATATATTGAAAGTAAAACGTCACGATAAATAAGCCATCACGAAATGATAAGCATGAATATTATCGATAAAGTGGAATTATATAGTATTCGTGTACTCGTGGAATACTATCACATGTAGTTGATCTAATTAAAAGTTTTTGGATGCCCAAAAGTTATGTTACCTTGTGGTACAAAATTGGTAAATTATGTTAAAAGTAAATCCGGAAGAAATTTACTAAATTTAAAGGATAATATCCAAAATTAGTATTTGTATAAGCCACAAGTGTCCGTAACAATGTATATCTCTTGCATTATTTACTAAAAGTCTCACCGGAAGTGTGTATGAAAATAAAATATGCTATTTCTTTGGGGTTATATAATATACAGATTTGAGCAGTTGAAACACTTATTGTGCAAAAGAAAAGATGTCATAATCCAAAGAACTTTGTATTTTTTAAATGACTGATTTGGTCACGTAGTGATAGTAATGATATGTTGACTAATAAATTACTCATTTGGTTACTACTTAAACGAACCAGAAGATTCATTTTACCAAGTGACTACCCCTTATTATGGGGGAGAGACAAGGAAACTTGAAGTTGCGTGACGTATAGACAAGGCAACCTGAAGTTGTGTGACGTATCGTGGAATACAATTTATTTTATCATTTCTATACACAAACTAAAGAATAGGAACTTGAAGTTTAAAGGAGTATCCATTTGCAGAGTATTGCAAATAATATAACTACTACATTCGCAAGTATGTAGAATATTTCAAGATCCCATAATATGTTGTCAAACGCTCCAACATAGGTTATTGTCTCATATAGACACATAAAAAAATATTCCAGCGAATGTATCAAACCAACGCATGAAGCGTGGTGAACATGTAATGTATCTAACCAACACGTGAAGTTTGGTAGATTTGTAATACATATAACCAACACATGAAGTGTGGTAAGCCTGCCGTTTTAAAGTATACCATGCCCCAAAGAAGAAAATCTCATGAGTAAATGATTAAATGGTAAATATTGTGGAATGTGCACTCCACATGATACGACATGAATTATTAAGCCAACTAATGTTGGCACATGAATTTCTCTTACAGAAAGTAATGGTCATGAAAGGACCTAGGTACCTAAATAAGAGAAAAGTTATTATTAGTCTACTGAAAATATTTAAAATTGTTAGAATAGTTTATGGGATTAATATATTTTCATTTAATATAGCGCTTGAAATAAATAATAAGGATCCTAAACCAAAAAAAAAAATGGTGAAATATGTCGACGACAATAGAAAGTGTAATAGTGAATTTTGAAATAAAAAGGAAACTACTTGTATCACGAAGGTTCTTGCAGAAACCTAGAATTAACTATGGGGAGACGTCCTCATTCTTATGTTATTGATACAGTGTAGTGATTATTAGATGGATATTAAAGTTTTTGATAAACAAAATAGGTGCTAGAAGCATGACATGTGCCCAAACAAGAAAGGTGTTTGAAAGCAAAACAAGTGCCTGAAGCACGATAGGTACTTGAAGTACTTAGAGCGTTTAAGTATATGAAATTACCGAAGATTGAGAAGTTACTGAAATTTTAAAGTTCCTAGAGTATAAAAGTTCTTGAAGAACGTAATTTATTTAAATCTAAAGAGAAAAGTGTATGCATTATGAAAGGATACTCTGTAATTGTTCTCATAATGAAAAGAATGTGATATTTGCGTATTGTACTCTTTTTCCTTCACTAAGGTTTTTTCCCACTGGGTTTTTCCTAGTAAGGTTTTAACGAGGCATGCAAATATTCATTGTCATAGGAAGTATAAACTCTTTTATTGATCAAGAAAATGATATTACTATCACTAAATACCCTCAAGTAAAAATCCAGAAGATTTACTAATTAAAGTTTTATTAATGACGACATCAAGGTACAAATGTATTAGGAAATATGTAATGTCGTAATGAGGGGGTGAATATATTGAAATTGTTTATTTTTTTTCCTTCACCACGATTTTTCCCATTGGGTTTTCCTGGTAAGGTTTTAACAAGACAAACTGTATACGTGTCATAACCCCCAAGGATTCGTGTACTCTTTTTCCTTCATCAAGTTTTGTCCCAATGGGTTTTCTTGATAAGGTTTTAATTAGGCATATATTTCATTGAATATCCAAGGGGGAGTGGTATGAAATATTTATTAAGTGGATGATTCAACATACCAAAAGAAAGTGTGGTTATCTTTAACAAGAATATAGTGATGGTATTTATGAGGATATTATTGCTTGTACCACACATAATTAGAATAATTGCATCAAAGGAGACAAAACAAAACATATTTCATCAAAGTCTCCTACACACACGAGTTACAGAAGAATGTGGATATTGACACTCGACGAACACAATCACGCAATATTTTCCTGATGAAATCATTGTCAACCACAATATTCAAGAAGTAGGTCCACAATATTGAAATACGACAACTCAGAGATCTCTTGCCAACATCAGGGGGAGTGTAAACAAGACTGTACTCTTTTCCCTTCGTCCAAGTTTTGTCCTAAAGGGTTTTCTTGGCAAGGTTTTAACGAGGCAGCGTTTCAAGATGATTAGTTCTATCTATATGTACTCTTTTCCCTTCGACCAAGTTTTTATCCCACAGGGTTTTTCTTGGCAAGGTTTTAACGAGGCATATTTTCTAATAGATGGACATCCAAGGGGGAGTGTTATGAATAAATTGTTTAATAAGGTGGATGTCCAAAGGCCAAAGGTTTTCCAAAGGCAAGTGAAGGGTCATTCCTTTCCCTATAAATAGAAGACATTTTCATTGTAATAGAGTTCATGATTTTGGAATACAAGAATAATATAATTCTCTCTTTATCTTCTTCTTCTTCTTTAGTTTATAATCTTATTACTCTCTCCATATTTATCCCTCTAGTTTAACTTATATTATTCTAGTTTATAACATAAATAACTTAATTCCATTTTTTTATAAATTTATATTTTAATCCCACTTTATATAAATTTAACAAAATTAATTTTTAATTACATATAAATTTTATTTTCTATATTTAAAATATCTTTATTTTTATTATACTATATTTTTAATTCATATTCAATATAATTTTTATTTATTTTTACTATTAACAAATTGTTAAATCCTAACCTCTCTCCGATCACAACCACCACCACCATTATCACCATCGATCTTTTTTTCTTCGGGAGCATCTCTGGCCATGCTACCGCTGCCACCACCACCACCACCAATTTTGTCCAGTTTCTTTTAAAGTAAGAAGCACCTTTGACCACCATCTCCGCCGTCACCACCACCAACTCCAACCAATTTTTTTTCTGACCAAGAACACCTCCGACCACCACCACCGTTGATTTTCAATAAACAACTCCGAAAGTAAGGTATTTATTGGTTAAAATAATTTTTCATATAGAGAAAAAAACATCACTATCGGGGATTAATAGTATAACTCAATGTACTTCCTTCCATTATCTTCATCTCATTGCATTTTAGTCATTCCCTCTTATATTATTGTTTGAAAATTAATATTTTACACTTCAATCCCTACTTCTTAGTTATTTATTGAAAACCAAACCAAATCAACATTTTACTTTTTGATTTTTTCAATTTCAAAATGTTCTCGAGCCTTATTTTTTAGTTATGTAATTTTCTCGTATCTCAGTAGTTGGGTTTTTCTTACTACTTATGAATTTTCAACGTAACTCAACAATTGATTTTTCTCATGAGCTATGAGAATTTTCTCATAACTCAACTCTTTTAGTTATGGGATTTCAACAATTGGCTTTCTTTTATGAGTTATGACAATTTTTTGTAATCTAATTTTTTTAATCTTCATTTTCTAGAAATATGTTGTGTTTTCCCCCTAATTTAGTTCAAAATAAGTGTCTTCTATAATTTGTTATGACTTCGTTTGATTTTTCTAATTGAAAAATTGAAAGAAATTATTGTTTTATTGTTAGCCTGTATCAGCATGTATTCTATTAGAAATTAGTTAAAATTAAGGATGTGTAAATCTTTTGAGCGTCAAAAACCGATCATGCCCTTTTTGGGTTGCGCGCAGGGTTTAATTAATTATTGACTCTAGTTTAAATTAGTATTATATTTTTTAATTTTTTGAAGATAAAAAGTATTTAATTTAAAAAAAATATGACTTTTGACCATTGATGAAGAAACTTGTATGTTTAATATCACACACGATTATTTTGGACCAAAAAAAAAATATCACACACGATTCAAATGTGATGTTAGTTTTACACAAGACCGTGCCGATATTTTCTTATAAGAAATCATTTTGTGTGAAACGAACACCTTGCAGGGCCAGATGTGGATTTGTCTATGCTTATATAGTCTTCATTTTCGTTCTAAATGGTCCCTGATTTCGATTTTTTGATGTAAGATTACTGGCATTTTTGCTAAACATTTAACCTTTGTGTCATGAAAATCTTTCAAAATTTCACCTCAAAATTATCAAGCTCCAAAAATCGGCATTGGGACAACAAGTATCACATGTATTGCAAGTAAATATATATTTGGACCTCTTTTGTTACTATCCTAAAATAGTTAAACTCAAGATATAATTACGCCTACAAGACCCCATCATAAACTACTTATACCCCCTAGGAACTGAGTGCTCTTCATGAGTCTACATAGAGTCAAGTACTACTACGCAATGTAAAATATTAAAGATGGTTCGTACAGGTTAAGAGGGGATCCCATTCCGTAAATTTATGTATTACTTTGTCCCCCACAAACATTTAGTTTTCACAACCTTATAATGATTGGTTGCAATACTATTTTGTGACATTTGTCACATCCCCATACCCATAGACAGGGTTGCGGGTGCAACTGATATGTAAGTTCAAGAAATTATCTATTATATTATTAACTATTTTTAGTCCCAAAGAATTAACCCCAAATATTAGCTAAGGTCACAAGACACACTTATAAATCGCGTGGTTAAAAATAGAGTTAATATTAGTGATTTATAAGGTGGTGGTTGTTGTAGGTTTTGTTTTAAATTCTGAATGGACTATTTTGGGAAATTAGAAAAGATTTTAAATTATTAAGTGACTAATAAGGTTACTCATACAGAGGTACAACGTGATTGCAAATACTCTTCAAGCTTGTGCGATTCTTCTCAAAATATAGGGACTGTTTTATTAACCTTAGAGCTTCCGATTATCTTTTAATGACACAAGAGTGTTAGCTTTTTTACCTTTTTGCCCAGCTTATATACATGTCTTTCAATTCAAAGTAGAGTATTTTTTATTTCTTGGTGTAGATCTTCTAGCTCCACACGTTCACCTATGTAAAACTAGACGTGAATTTATCTAACACACTAGCTGGTTAGGCTGGAAAGTGTAAGTTCTCTACCCTACTCTTCTCTACATACACTGTAGGTTCCTAGATTATGCAAGTAGATCAGATTTTTAAAATTATTAATGGACTATTATGCAAGTAACAGGTATATTGGTTTTGTCAGCAAAATTTAGTAAAAACCAATGCAAGTAGATCAGATTTTTTTCTCTTTTGAGGGTCAATTATCACATTTATTTACTGAATCATTCTTGCTTTCACGTATAGAAAGCCATACTGGATTTGCTTAGTTCAAAATATGTAGAAATAGCAAAGTAACCCTTTCAAGTGTATATGAATCTTGGATAAATAATCAATCGGTTTGTTATCTTTGTTTATATTCATAGTTTAGTCCTTTAATTTGCAAAAGTAACATTTTAGTCCCTTATCTTTTGATTTTGTGACGACTCTAGTCATTTATCTTATAAAGGTGATACTCTAATCCATTATCATTGATTTTGTGACAATGATAGTCATTTTTTTCATTATTTTATGAACATTATTGTCATCTTTTGGCAGACACATGATAATAGACAAATCGACACTTTTATAGGTATTTTAATCTTTTGTCACATTATACAAAATAGGAGTAGCATTGTTACAAAATCAGGAGGGAATTAAAGGGTTATCTGTACAAGACAAGGGACTAAATTGTCCAAAACGTCAAGAGATAAAGGACCAGGAACCTCTTATGGACTAGTATATCAACTTGTTTTCATTACCAATACTTTTGTTCATCGAAAAAGGAGATTCATTCTCTTCTGAAGTATATTATACTATTTTGTGTATTACTATTGTTATTTGAAAAATATATAGGGCCCTATTCTGCAACATTTGCACAATATATAGGGACATCTGCTGCAAATAACTGAAAAAGTCGGGCATGTATCCGTCCTCTAAACCCCATTGTCCCCAACAAATATTTTTGGCTCCACCCCAAAACTAAACACAAAGAACAAAAATGTTATGTGTTGAAGATATAGGGCTGCTTTGATCATCTGCATTCATTTCTATAATATAAGAAATTCATAGTAAAGCTCGTGAAGTTATGAGAGGAATTATCGATAAAAGAGAGAAGGCCATGAAAGATGGACAAACTGAAACTAGTTGTTGTCACATAATCAGTGTTATGCTTACAAGATAAGGGACCAAAATGTCAAAAAGGTTGAAGATTAAAGGACCAAATAGCACTACTGGATTCGCGTGATTTCGCGACGACACGCGTCGTCGCGAATCCGGGATAAATCGTCGCTAATTTCGTTTAGCGACGAAATGTCGTCGCTAAACTGTCGTCTCTATCCTGGCGTCGCTAATTTGAGATTAGCGACGAATAATTGTGATTTCGTGATTAGTTCCTTAGAAATTTACCCACGAGGATGGGCGTCGCGGATTTAACGAATTAGCTACGACATATTAGCGACGACATGTCGTCGCTAATTGATTAATTAGTTTTTAATTAATTTTTTATCGATTTCAATTTTCTTTTTTTTTAATTAAATAGCGACAAAGTTTAGCGACGGAGATGTCGTCGCTAATAATAATAATTATTTTTTATTTTTTTTTACATTTTATCGAAAATCATTATTTATTTATTTTATTTAATAGTTTAGCGACGACAAGGGTCGTCGCTATTCGTTTTTTTTTTTTTTTTTTTTTTACTTTTTATTTTTTTTATTATTTAAATTTTAGTTTTTATTATTATTTTGATTTTAAATATAATGCAAAATTATAAATAAATAAAAATCCAAAAATACATATAAAATACGATAATTCGATTCAAATACTAAACTTGAAATAAAGTCAACGTCAAACGAGTCTAGTCAAAGTCAAACATTCCGAAATAAATAAAGTCTTAAACACACAAACCAACCAAATTAAAAAAAAATAACTTAATCATCATTCAAATTGGGATCTTCTCCATCTCCTCTTCTCTCCTCATCTTCTCTCTCTTCATCTCGTCTAGTGGGCCCGGGTTTGCTGATCGGCTGCATTCCATTAGCGATTCTCATCCCGTTTAATGCCTCGAAAAGAGTCTCTGCCATGCTCGGGGGTTGACTCGGCCGACTAGAAGAAGCTGTGGGCCCGGGTGATGCGGAGGATGGATCCGGTATCGGTGGAAGATTTTGAGCCGCGCGAAGCTCGTTCATCCCATCCAGAACCGCCTTAAGCAGCTCATCGTTCTCCCTGTCCGGCTGTGTAGGAGTCCTGGCTCGTTTCTGGACCGGACCAATGGTAGGCACCCAGTGTTTAGTCTTGGGTGGGTGTAGGACCTCCATGATCGTCTCGAGCATGGCATCCATCTGCTCCTGGATGCTAACTTCAGTACCCTCCGTTCCGGCCTGCACAACCTTCTTCTTCATCTTCTCCCGAAGAACACCCTGCAATTAGATTTCAATTTAAAAATAAATTAGATTAAGTAAAAAAAAAATTTAAAATAAAAAAAAATTAAATCAATTTTTTTTTTAAAAAGACTTACACTAGCTCTCTCCAAACGCTGGTCACGCCAGCTATCCGTAGCCGCATCATATGAAAGGTGGTCGAAATAGCCGCATAAAGGAGGAAGATCCATCTCCTCCTGGGTCTCGTCATCTGTAAATGTTAACGGCTCTTTCGTCACCGTCTTCAGCTTCCCCTGGACAGTATACAATAACAAATTTTAATAAGTTAACAATTAAATTAAATTAAATACTAAATTATATTTTAATTTTTAAAACTTATACCTCAATAATCACCTCCCGGGTCTGTGACCAGTTCCTTGACCCCGCCTTGCTCAGAACTGACTGCTGCTCTCGATTCTTCTTGTTTATATCAGCCTGACTCTGTTACAAATAAAAAAGAAGTAGTTATAAAATTAATTAAAAAAAATGTATAAAATAATTAATAAATTATTTTTTTCTACCTGTTTCGCCAAGTCATCAAACATCTTCTTCGTCGCCTCCCAAATCACCGGGTCAACATCTGGTGGATTTTCACCCGTGTAGTAGTAGTCGTTCTTCAAATCCGACTTGTATCGCCTGTAGGCTCCGGATGTCATCGCAGTCAATCTCCTAGTGATCTCTTCCCAATCGCTTCGCCTCCTCCACTCCTCTAAATCAAAAAATTGATGAAGTCGCTGCAAAACTACCCCTTTGTTATGGTCGGGGACCTCTTTCCATTCTTTGTAGCAAGGGGGAATAGCTTCTCGAACAGCATTACCAGCCACCTGACCCACGTGTTTGCTATATGGGCCGACGAAGTTCCAGGTGCCGTCTATGACAGAAAAGTCAACTGGAATGGGCCAGCCGACTCTCTTCAGGGTCTCCTGAGCTGTCCGGATAGAGGTGGCAGCTTTCGGTCTCCTTTTTTTACGTTCACCTGTTTTAGTGAAAAATATTTAGACACTACATATTTTTTTAAGTGATAAATAAACATTAATTGAATTTTTTATTACCCGATGGTTGGTTACAATCAGCATTCGAACGTGGTGGACCCCTCGGGGGATCGTTACCCCTCCCATCTCCATCGTGACTCCTACCCATGACAGCAGCCATCTATAAAATTTCATAAAATTACATTTAAGTCCTAAATTTTTTTAAAATTTGCAAATAAGTCCAATTTTTTTTAAAATTTGCATTTAAGTCCAAATTTTTTAAAATTTGCAAATAATTCCAAATTTTTTAAAATTTGCAAATAAGTCCTATTTTTTTAAAAATTGCATTTTAGTCCCATTTTCTTTTAAAATTTGCAATCAAGTCCTATTTTTTTAAAATTTCAAATAAGTCCTACTTTTTTTAAAATTTGCAATCAAGTCCTATTTTTTTAAAATTTCAAATAAGTCCTACTTTTTTTAAAATTTGCAATCAAGTCCTATTTTTTTAAAATTTCAAATAAGTCCTATTTTTTTTAAAAATTGCATTTTAGTCCCATTTTCTTTTAAAATTTGCAATCAAGTCCTATTTTTTTAAAATTTGCAAATAAGTCCCTTTTCTTTTAAAATTTGCAATCGAGTCCTAAAAAATGATTTTAGTCCAAATTTTTTATAAAATATGCTATTTAGTCCTAATTTTTTAAAAATTGCATTTTAGTCCTTAAAAGGTATAAAATTGCATTTTAGTCCAAAAAAAGTATAAAACTGCATTTTAGTCCTTAAACATACAAATCAAACATATTGCAAATAGGTCCCTATATCTTAAAACACAATCAAAGATCAATAACACTCTAATTATTACATTAAAATTACAAAAATCATACCAAAACCCTAATTTTTACCAAATACCAATTAAATGTTGTTATTTAACACCAAAAAATTACCAAACAACCCATAAACATACACATAATTCTCGGAATTACTCAAATCACACAAACATTCATAGATTTTTACAAACAAAAAAAATTAAAAATAAAAAAAATGCAAGTTTGATCCGGAAATTGGAACCTGATACGTAGAAATGGTGTAGATTTCGTCCATGAATCCATGCCAAGAAGAAGGAATCATACAAAATAAACACAAGAAAAAATATTAGAAATTGAAAATGAAAAAATTAAAAAAGTAGTGATTAAAATGTGTTATTGGATTGGAATCATTACCTTGATGTCGGATTTGGTGTTGTTATTGCTCGGAGCTGCTTGGCTATGGCGGAAATGGAGGTTTTGTGTGAGTTTTTGAGTGTTTGTTATGGCAGAAATGAGCTCGGTTAGGGCTTTATAGAATAAAAGATTAGCGACGACACGCAGGTCGTCGCGAATCCTGAAGTTTCGTCGCGAATCAGGGACACGTGTCGCCCCACGTACACACGCCCCTTGCGTGCCTTGGTTTAGCGACGACTACCCGTCGCGAATTTTTGGTTTGTCGTCGCTAATTTTCGTGGGCGGGAAAGTTGACCGCCCACGAAGACCAATCAAATTTTTTATTATTGTTTAGCGACGAATATCCCTTTGAATGTCGTCGCGAATAATTAGCAACGACATTCAAAGGTTGAATGTCGTCGCTAATCCATTTGAATGTCGTCGCTATTTATTTATTTATTTTTTTTTAAATTTTTGGGGGTTTAAGATGCTTACCCTTTCTTGTATTTTTTTTTGTGTTTTTTTTGGTTCCTTTTCACATTCTTAATTGGGTGTTCGGGTGTTTAGTCAAGTGTTTATGGTCAAACTTGGGTATTCGGGGTGTTTAGTCAAGTGTTTATGGTCAAACTTGGGTGTTCGGGTGTTTAGTCAAGTGTTTGTGGTCAAACTTGAGTGTTCGGGTGTTTAGTCAAGTGTTTATGGTCAAACTTGGGTGTTCGGGTGTTTAGTCAAGTGTTTGTGGTCAAACTTGAGTGTTCGGGTGTTTAGTCAAGTGTTTATGGTCAAACTTGGGTGTTTAGAGTCAAAGTTGAGTGTTTAGAGTCAAAGTTGAGTGTTTATGGTCAAAGTTAAGTGTTTATGGTCAAACTTGGGTGTTTAGAGTCAAAGTTGAGTGTTTAGAGTCAAAGTTGAGTGTTTGTGGTCAAAGTTGAGTGTTTAGAGTCAAAGTTGAGTGTTTAGAGTCAAAGTTGAGTGTTTATGGTCAAAGTTGAGTGTTTAGAGTCAAAGTTGAGTGTTTATGGTCAAAGTTAAGTATTTATAGTCAACGTTAAGTGTTTAGAGTCAAAGTTGAGTGTTTATGGTCAACGTTAAGTGTTTAGAGTCAAAGTTGAGTGTTTATGGTCAACGTTAAGTGTTTAGAGTCAAAGTTGAGTGTTTAGAGTCAAAGTTGAGTGTTTGTGGTCAAAGTTGAGTGTTTAGAGTCAAAGTTGAGTGTTTAGAGTCAAAGTTGAGTGTTTATGGTCAAAGTTGAGTGTTTAGAGTCAAAGTTGAGTGTTTATGGTCAAAGTTAAGTGTTTATAGTCAACGTTAAGTGTTTAGAGTCAAAGTTGAGTGTTTATGGTCAACGTTAAGTGTTTAGAGTCAAAGTTAAGTGTTTAGAGTCAAAGTTGAGTGTTTAGAGTCAAAGTTGAGTGTTTATGGTCAAAGTTGAGTGTTTAGAGTCAAAGTTGAGTGTTTATGGTCAAAGTTAAGTGTTTGTGGTCAAAGTTGAGTGTTTATGGTCAACGTTAAGTGTTTAGAGTCAAATTTAAGTGTTTAGAGTCAAAGTTGAGTGTTTAGAGTCAAAGTTGAGTGTTTATGGTCAAAGTTGAGTGTTTAGAGTCAAAGGTGAGTGTTTATGGTCAAAGTTAAGTGTTTATGGTCAAACTTGGGTGTTTAGAGTCAAAGTTGAGTGTTTGTGGTCAAAGTTGAGTGTTTAGAGTCAAAGTTGAGTGTTTATGGTCAAAGTTAAGTGTTTGTGGTCAAAGTTGAGTGTTTATGGTCAAAGTTGAGTGTTTAGAGTCAAAGTTAAGTGTTTAGAGTCAAAGTTAAGTGTTAAAAAACCATCAAAATGTGTTAATACAAATAAACCAAAATAAAACCTAATCACTATCATATCCACTAATAACTATGGGTTCATCATCGCTATCAACCTTTATAGGTTCTTCTTCATCACCGTATTCATCCAAGGTGTCATCATGAATTTCCTCATTCTCATCAATAACCGTATCAAAAGACAAATCAATAAAAAAATGAGCAGGATCAATCTCGATCTCCTCGGTGGATGCCAGTGGCATGCTGATGTTCTCGTTCCCCGTGCTATCCAATGGTATGCTGATGCTCTCATTTCCAGTAGGGAGTGATTCCGAACCCCATAACTCAGGACTCCATCCGTGACGATCGTTTATTTCCCAAACGGCTTTCCACCCTTTCATTGATTTCTTTGAACTAATCTCGTCGATGTAAAACACTTTCTTGGCCTGCGATGCTAAAATGTATGGTTCGTCAGCCCACTCAAAGTTTGTTGTGTTGATAAATGTTACCCCATGTTCTTGCCTCGATCCAGACTTTTTATACCACTTACAGACAAATAACACAACCGAGCACCCTCCAGTGTACATAACCTCCAAGATTTTGATTAATTCCCCATAATAGGGTTCTTCATTGTAAATGGTACACACTCCGTAATCCTGCGTCACTCTTTTCTCTCCTTTGGACTTAGTTACCCACTTGACACCGTTCACAACACATGAATCATATTTATACACCGAACCATAAGACATGTTTGCCAAGGACACCATCTCGGGGGTAGCTAATGGATCTCCACGTGAATGCATTCCATGAATCTAATATACAACAATAATAGTTAGTACTTTGATAATAAATATATAAGTTATAAACCAATGCCTAAAATTACATACCTTTTCCAAAAACCATTCCTTAAATGTTCGACGATGCGTAATATCTATTTCACCACTCGTTCCCGTAAGTGTTGATTTGTGTTCACTATAATTGTAAATGAGTATAAATAAACTAATATAAATATATAATATATATAAATGTATATAAATATATAAATATATAATATATAATATATATAAATATATAAATATATAATATATATAATATATATAATATATATAATATATTTATATATATTTATATATTTATATAAAAATATATATATATATATATATATTTATATATTTATATAAAAATATTTATATATAAATATATAAATATATATATATAAAAATATATATTTATATAATATATATTTATATAAGATAATAATATTTACTTACGTCATGTATGTTTCGAGTTCGTCGCAGTTATGCAAAATATACCAACTTATGTGCTCCTTCTCCTTATACGGTAAAGAAACATACTCTATCTTGCCAACTGGAGTGCATTGGGAATTGAAAACGGATAGCTCTTTTGGGACCAGCGGTGCTTCGTTGTATCTGCCTGGATCGTTGAACCTTGTTTTTTTCTTCACTAAGATATCTTGATATGAAATTCAACGTCTCTTCCGCAATGTACCCCTCGGCTATTGAACCCTCTGGTCTAGCCGGATTTCGGATATACTCTTTCAACTTTTTCAAATACCTTTCAAATGGGTACATCCACCGCATTTGGACCGGGCCACCAAGCAATGCTTCATCGTATAAGTGTATCACCAAGTGGATCATTATATCAAAAAACGCGGGAGGTAAAATCATTTCTAGCCTACACATAAGTTCAACCACCTTCTTCTTTCCCGATACTAACTGTTTCCTGCTTAGATTTTTATTGCAAACGACTCTAAACACGTTCGCTAACCCAATAAACACATCACTAATCGATTTGTCTTCAATAAGCCCGGGGAGACTAGCCACGAAAAGATATTGCATCATCACGTGACAGTCGTGAGATTTCATGCCGATAATCTTACCCGTATCACTTTGAACATTGTTTCTCATACTAGATGCAAAACCGTCGGGAAACTTCTGTGCCTTCAGCCAGTCAAGAAAAATAGTCCGCTTTTCCGGTGTTAGAGTGTACTTTCCCCGTTTCAATATTTTTTTACCATTTTTCTCAGTCAACCACAATTCTTTTCTAATCTTCAATTTCTCAAGATCCAGTCTCGC
Source organism: Nemophila menziesii (assembly GCA_029959085.1). NCBI lineage: Eukaryota > Viridiplantae > Streptophyta > Magnoliopsida > Boraginales > Hydrophyllaceae > Nemophila > Nemophila menziesii. The sequence goes on along the minus strand of JARWIR010000064.1, from coordinate 560,831 downwards.
TTTCACGTTATCTTTGTTAACTTTCCCATCAAGACCTATAACTGTACCGAGGAGAGCATCACACACGTTTTTCTCGCAATGCATAACGTCAATGTTATGTTTCAACAGGTTTTCAGACCAATAAGGTAAACGATAAAAAATACTCTTTTTCTTCCAATTGAATCGCCGGTTAACATCTTGCTTCACGATCTTTCCCCCAAAATCCTTGTGTTTACCGGGAAACACAATTGGAAGCCCATCTAACTGTGTCTGAATACTTGCAGGACTATATTTCTTCGGTGGGCGCCTATCATCGGGTTCCTTGTACAAAACACGTTCGCTTCTAAATGGATGTCCGGCAGGTAACCAACGTCTATGGTCAAAGTTAACAATCCCTTTGTTCACACTCAATGACGGAGTATGATCCATGCATTCGGGACAAGCTTTGTAACCTTGACCCGACCATCCCGAAGTGTATGACCTAGCGGGGAAATCATTAGTGGTAGACAACAAACAAACCTTCATCGTAAACTCTTCTTTCTTGTGGGCATCATACGTAACGATCCCTTTATCCCACAACTCTTCCAACTCATCTATAACAGGACGAAGAAAGACATCCATGTCCTTACCGGGTGAACGGGGTCCCGGAATCAACAAACAAAGCTGGAATGTGGTTTCCTTCATGCATACCCACGGGGGCAAGTTATATACGGTTAATATGACTGGCCACATGCTATACGAGTTGTTTTGCATAGAGAAAGGACAAAACCCATCGATTCCAAGACCCAGATATACGTTACGAGGTTCACTAGCAAACTCAGGGTGTAGCGCTGCAAATCTCTTCCAACTATCACCATCAACCGGATGACGCAACACATCCGGATCTGCACTGTTACCGGTATGGTGCCAAATCATGTCTTCAGCGGTGTGCTTTGAAGCGAATAGTCGCTGTAATCTAGGAGCAATCGGAAAATATCGAAGCTTCTTATGCGGTACTTTGATACCCTTCTTTGGGTCCCATCTAGACTCGTTACAAACTGGACACTTGTCAAGGTCTTTGTTTTCTTTGTAATAAATAACACAATCGTTCAAACAAACGTCGATGGTAACATACCCCATACCCAAACTTTTCAACTTCTTGTTGCATGCTTCATAAGATTCGGGCAAATTGTGAGGTTTAGGCAAAATAGGACCCAACAACTCCAGTAGCTCGGTGAATGAGGTGTTAGTCCATTTGTTCTTTACTTTTACGTGCATTAGCTTGGCAATAAAATTCAACGAACCCATCGATTCACAACCAGGAAATAATTCTGTCTCCAGTTCTTCGAACAACGTGTCAAAACTGCTTCGACTTGGAATATGTGCATCTCTCATCTCGGTGTCTCCCGGATGTCCACCAACATCGTAACTCTGTCTCACATCGTCATAAACATGCTGGATTTCATTTACTATAACTGGATCTTTACTTGCAGGGGGTGTATGTGTTTGTATCTCTTCCTCACCGTGTTTTGTCCAAACCTTATAATCATGGTTAAACCCCTCTCTTAGAAGGTGGGCCATAACATCATTGGTTTTTAATCGGCAAAAATTATTACACTTCTTACACGGACAAGACAAGTAACCGGTATAACCTCTACTTTTCTTAGCAAAATCGATAAATTTATAAACCCCAAAAATATATTCAGCATCTAACACATTCGTCGATTCGATCCAACTCTTATCGATACCCATGCCCGAACTCGATGCCATCACTTAACAACAATTTGAGTAAACTATGCGACTACATTAATAAAAAAAAATAAAAATACATAATTATTACAACCTAATGAATAAAATGAATAAAAATTACAACACAATAAACAAAATAAAAAAAATTACAAACTCATTGAATGAATAAATATTACAAACCATTGAATGAATAAAAATTACAAACCATTAAATGAATAAATATTACAAACCATTAAATTAATGAATGAATATATAAAAAATAAACAAATAATTAAATAAACAAGTAAAAATATATGAGCACAAAATATAAATTCACACAACACATGCATAATCAACCAACAAATATTTAATTCATTAACCTAATCATATGGTATATCAACTTGCTAATATAATCAATTAAATACAAAGCTTAAAAACATGAAATTTAATGGAAATACCTTGAATTGGATGGATAAATTGAAGAGTGATGTTAATTCCCTACCAAGAGAGTTGTATTAATTCACCTAATCAAAGCATATAGGAAGAATGAAACACAATTAGCATTCAAAAAATAAAAATAAATTGAATTTCATGCAATTATACCTTAAATTCTTTGATGAAAGATGATATTAATGGAGCCCCACTTTGATTATTGAACCAAGAATGATGCAAGATGAAGTGGAGAAGGAATTGCAAAAAAAAAAATGGAATTTTGTTGATTTTTTGGGAGAAAATCGGAGGATTATTATGGGTGTTGTGTGTGTTATGTGGGTTAAAAAACCTGCTGCGCATTAAATAGGATCGACGTTTAGCGACGACAATACGGGTCGTGGGTAAACTAATTTAGTCGTCGTTAATCTTCAAAATAGCGACGACAAACATAGTCGCTAAAATAGCGACGGTAGTTCGGCAAGGAAAAAAAATTCAATAAGAAAAAAAAAAAATTAGCGACGAAAAACTAAAATATAACGACAAATTCGTTGTCGTTAATTAGCGACACAGTAAAATTTTGTCGCTAATTCCCTGTCGTCGCTAATTTAGTTCGTTTAACGACGAATTACGGGTCGTCGCTAATTTCTCGTGGGTAAACACCGCATTTCCAGTAGTGTAGGTTATTTACGAGAAAAGATTAAGAAGAGATTACTAGTACCCCTTAGCCCATCACTTTCATCTAATACATAACCAACCTTCCATGTTCTATTGGAAGTTTCCTGAATCATCACAACACTTACAAGTTACAAAATTTAAAAAAGATGCAACTTTAACAAATAATCTTAACTGTCATACTATATGATTGCAAATACGGGATTCCAATATATAGCATTTTTCAAAACACACAGGTACATTCGCCTATTCTAGATAACACAGGGACTAATGGTTTAATTTGCCTAACTTTTGCAGACTTTAGATTCCTGTGTAGCGTTTCAAGATCATCAGTAACAAGTTCAAAAAAATTTGTAACCTGAATCAGGTTCAAATCCAATATTATAATAATTATAACCACAGTAGTTGATAAATGAAATATAATGGTTAAGTAGTTCAAATATCTGTTACACATTGTGTGTGTGTATAATAGACAACGTAAATACACTAATACACTCTCTCTATATATATATCGTGTAATGATTAATGAATAATGAAAAATACACAAAAAGTTAAACATAAAATATTCTCTTTTCTTCTATTCAGTATGATATCAGAGTAAGGAAAAATTCTTCAACTGAACCTTCTTTTTCCGCCATTAATGGCGTTTACTTACAGTTTCTTCTTCTCCGCCTAATCGATCCTTCTCTTCCGTTTCATTAGTCGTCTTTCATGGAGTCATCTTCTTCTTATACTCCACATATTGATTCCAACTCAGCTATTCATGTTGGTTGTTTCTTTTTCGTCAAATTGGAGTAGTTTTTGGTGCAAATCAAACTCGACTCCACAAACTATGTCTTATGATGTGCTGAAATCGAAACTATACTTGAAGCTCATGGCTATCTTAGTCATGTGAATGAATATTCAACTCGATCTTTTCCATCTGATGTTCACTTTCCTATTTGGTTAATTGAAGATCAACAAGTCAAGGTTCCTCTCCTGTCATCGATTATTCGGACCATTTTATCACAGGTAGTTAAGTTAAGCTTCAACACGCTTTTGGTGTATGACATAAGTTAGAAGAGATCTTTGTCTCTCAATGTCGAATTCATGTTCATCAATTAAAAAGGAAACTCTGCAATATTAAGAAAGATGAGAAACAAATGCGTGATTATCTTGCCGAAATTCAAGACATTTTTGATGGGCTCGAAACTGCTTCTTTATCATCACCTCTTGAGGATATAATCATGTATATATTAGAAAGTCTACCAAACGAATACAATCAGTTTAAGTCGAGTATTCGTATAACCAATGCTCACTCCTCCACACTGAGTTTTTATTTGCTTGGTAGCTTGTTGGTTTATGAAGAGTTACATATGCAAATGGCTGATGTTTGTGATAATGGTTCTTCCTCTCACATTGTGTTATTCTCTAACTCCAACAATGTCGCCTCTCACACTCAAGGGCGTCGTCGAGACTCGTTCAATCGTGGTAGAGAACGTTATCGTGGTTGAGCTTTCACTTTACACTCTCCTTCTATTTTTGGAATGGCATGACTTCTAATACTCCTACTTGTCAAATTTGTATAAGATTTGTTCACTCAGCGTTGGATTGTTGGTATTGTGCCGATTTTGCTTTATATCCATCACCTAGAGCTTAAAATAGAGTAGCTCCAGCTGCTCAATCTTCTTCCTCAACTCAGTTTTCTAATGGTGTTCAATCCTCTACTTATGATCCTAAGTTATGGTTTTTGGATTCCGGTGCTAATAGTCATGTTACTCATGACATTAATTAACTACACCACTCAGTACTTTATAATGATGTTAATACGGATTCAGTTGGAAATGAGAATGCCTTAGAGATTTCCAATATAGGTCATAGTAAGTTCTGTACTCCTCACTCTTTCTTTCCCCTAAATTCTATCCTACATGTTCCAAATATCACTTCTAATATTCTCTCAATCTCTAAGTTTACCCTTGATAATTGTTGCTCTATAACCTCCACAACTTCTATTGTGACCATAAATGATGCTCACTCAAATGCTATACTATTTCAGGGCCCCTGTAAAGATGGCTTGTATCCTCTTTCATTTGGTGTTTCCCCAGTGTCTTCCTCATCTACATCTTCTCAATTGTTGTGTCTCTCTTCAAAATCATCTCCATCTCAGGCTATGTTGTGGCATTTTCTCTTAGGACATCCCTCAACAAATGCTTCTACTCCTTTGTCTTCTACTTTAAACACCAAGTTAGACTATTTTGGTGTCAACTGTAATGCTTGTGTTGTATCAAAATCACATAAGTTTCCTTTCAAATTGTCTGTAACTAAAAGTATTAAACCTTTTGATTTGATTCATATTGATATTTGGGGACCTTCCCGATTGATTTTTGATCTTTGTTTCAAAATTACATTATATTAATTGATGATTTCAGTAGTTTCACTTGGATATATCCCTTTAAACGTAAATTTGATGTGCTGACTGTATTTCAAGCCTTTAATACTATGCTTCAAACTTAGTTTCATACCTCTATTAAAGTTTTGCGCTTAGATAGTGGAGATGAATTTAATAGCCAGTTGCTTAAATCTTTTCTTCAAACTCATGGAGTGGTTTATCGAACATCACGTCTACATACTCCTTAGCAAAATGGAGTTTCCGAAAGGATACACAGACATTTACTTGAAACTACTCGCTCTTCTCTTACTCATAATTATGCCTGCAAAATTTTGGCTTGAAGCATTATCAGTTTCTCCATTTTTGTCAAACTTAAGTCCCTTTCAAGTTTTATATAACACTCCTCCTTCTCATATAAATCTCAAAGTGTTTGGTTGTCTTTGTTATCCTTGGTAAAAGCCTTACTCTACAAATTAGCTCCTAAATATGAACCATGTGTGTTTATAGGTTATTGTAATGAATCAAAAGGATATAAGTTTTTTTGTATGTCATCTAATCGTATTTTTATATCTGACATGTTCATTATAATGAACACTCTTTTCCCTTTCATGATCAACCTAATTCACCACCTTCTTCAACTGATGACTCTCACTCTTCATTTGTTGACTTATTTAACATCTCTATTTATCCTTCTTCAATTTTTTATCCTTTTACTTCTCATACTATATCCTCTTCACATATGCCGTCTTCAAAGTCTCAGTCATCATCAAGTTTGCCTTCATCTTCTACTACACTACCTATATCTTTCTCTTCTTCTATTCCTCCTAATCCACCTAAAAGTCACATGATTACACGTCGTCAAACCGACTCTTTAAAACCAACCTATAAATGTCAAAACCTAGTAGTATCTCCTTGTATACACGAACCAACCTCATATAAAAAGGCTTCTAAATTACCTTGTTGGAAATCTGCTATGGTAGAAGAATTTAATGCATTTTTTAGTCAAAATACATGGGATTTAGTTCCTCCACCTTGTTGTAGAACTCTCATTACCTGTAAATGGATATATCGTATTAAACATAATGCACATGGATCTATTGCCTGCTATGAAGCTCGTCTTGTGGCTCAAGGTTATTTGCAAGAGTATGGATTATTTACACTAAGACATTTAGTATAGTTGTTAAGCTTCATACATTTAGGGTTATTATTTCTTTAGCTGCCTGCCTGCCTCTTATAATTGGGATATTAAACAACTCGATGTCTCTAATTCTTTTCTGCATGGCTCACTTGATGAAGAGGTTTATATGGTTCAACCATATGGCTTTGTAAGCTTAATCCCTACTTTGTTTACAAAAATCATCATTTTTTATTTCTCAAGACTTTATAATTAGCTCTGGCGACTCTTCAATGTTTGTTAGGGGTTCTAACAATACCTTAACCATCATACTTGTTTACATTGATGACATACTTGTCACCGGTGCCGATTCTACTGCTATATCTTATATTATACACGCTCTCGAGTCCAGGTTCATGATGAAAGACCTAGGCTCACTTTCTTATTTTTGGGACTCGATGCCTCTCATCCTGCGTCAACTTCTGTTGTCAATCAAACAACTTATGCGCTCCTTATACTTCAAAAAGCTGGTTTGAGCGACAGTAAAGCGTCTCCAACTCCTTCATTGAACAAATATGTTGTGATGACGGATCATGATTAACTTCCATATGAGAATCCTTTTCACTTTCTTAGTTCAACTGGAGCATTACAATACTTAACTATCTCTCGTCCCGATATCGCGTTTGTAGTGAATCAGATACCAAGCGATGCACAAGCCTACTAATATGGATTATGAGGCCTTAAAAGGTTTACTACGTTACATTAAAGGGACTCTTCACTATGGGTTATGATGTCTCTTTTTTATGATGGATAAATCCATTCACGAGACTTCATTTTGGAAGTTTATTGGGCCTAAATGAGTGTTTTTTCCATGTTATTTGCTATATTGCACATTTACTCCTTGTTTTGGATATAATAATGTTTATAGATATTATTGTGCTTTAATTGTGTAGGTACATTCTTGGTACAAGGGTCCAAGATGAGAAGAAGAAGTCAAAGAGTCGAGAGAAATCCCAAGTCAATTTTGAGGAAGTTATGCCAGTTGCACCCATCGTTATTCAAACTAGAAATCTAGTTATGTAGAACGGGTTGGTCCCTTTCTAAACTTAATTTCCTAAACCTAAAGAGGGCCTAACATTTTTAGAAGCTACATAAGCTCATTTCCAGCTCCATATCATATGCATCTCATTTATCCTACATTTTTTCCTACCAAAAACAATAAAAATTAGCGTCTAATATAAAGAATATATACACGTGAATTTCATGTCTTACTTCTAGTTCAATTTACGCTCCGCTATCTCAGTTGCTATGTATACAATCTCTACATCACCAGGATGTCTACCCGCCATTACCAGAGGAATTTTATGCATCATAAATTACAAGGACCTTCAATACAACTTTCTCATAATATAGGGACCTAAAACACATTTAACTCAAAACATACTTTCCCAGACACCTTCTCAAAAGCCTCCACCATTTCCAACACCGACGTTCCTTTTCACGTTCCTAAGTTGTAAATTTGCAACCTATATATAGTTAATTGGAGTCTTATAGCACAATTAATATAGGCACTTAACTGCAATTGACCTATAGCTGGTTTTGCTAGCTTGTTCAACGCAACGATATGACCGCCCACTAAATCCACAACATGAATGTAATCACGAACCCAAAAGACAGTAAATATTCTTTCTTTTCAAAACCAAAATATCAGAATTCAGATTAATTTTTCACGACTATATAAAAGAAAAAAATACCCCTACTCCATCCTTTGTATTATAATCCATTCCAAAAATAGTAAATTGAAAGTTTAACTTTTGTATATCTTCTTTCGTCCGCTTGGTATCGACTTCTTTCCTATACCAATGACATTGCATCAATTTCTGATCAACCTTCACAAAATATTTTAAACCTACCTTACACTTTGATCTGTATAAACATTTCAACACTATTAATTATGCAAATATGATCATCAAAATCTATGTATACATACAAATTATGAAGCAAAATTATAGAACTAATATAGATGACAAATATGTTGAGGAATTGTGAGTATTGGAGAAGATATTCATAAAGTGGATTCAAGTAGAAGAATAGAATTCCAGTGAAAGTGTTTTGAAAATTGTTTTGATGAAATAAATGTAGCTGCTCAGGATATAGAAAGGCAAAGAAAGGGAGGATATCTTGTATGTGTAACGAGTGAAATTCTTTAGGATTTTATGTATAAACTTTATTCAAGAGATATTACTTTGTGATTCGTCAGAAAAATTACTCAAGTAAGATTTAGATATAAGAAAAGGGGTCTACTCATTCCACTAATATAGATTTCATTCTAATAATATGATTAATAATTTTAATGTGAATGATTGTGGTTTTGAGAGGTTTAATGGGCGGGGAGTAAGAGTTTCAAGAGGTTTTTGAGAGGATTGAAGGTTTTTGAATTTTTTTGAGGGATAAACACTTGTATTCTCACATATGATATACATGTCAATAGCAAAATGTGTGATGCGTAGGGGTGGAAATCGACACGAACAGATCTAAAAAAAAAGGGTTAATCGGAAATTTGTGATTTTTTTTTCAAAAATGGAAAAGTCTATTCCAAGTCACATCTTAAACTTTCCTACATATAAAATTCAGTCCCTAATTCAAAACACTTGAAAATTTCAAAACTTTGGAATTTGCGGAACTTATTCAGTTTCAGAAATTTGTAGAAACTCAAGTTCAGAACTTTCATAATTAGAAAATTTTGAAATTTTAATATCTTTTTTCAAAAATTACAATAATATTAAAGTATTTTCTTCATCATCACATTTAACGTGCAATTTGTAGTTTTTGATTGTAACCACTTTTAAGCTTTCTTTATATCTCTTTACTTGTTAATAATATCTTCATATGATTCTATGATAAAGTTTTAGAACTTCTACTTATCGGTGTGGACAATTTTACGGTTTATCACAATCATACAAAATTAAAGGTTGAAAATTTGCTTTTAAAATTAACATAAGTTGCGTGTGTTATAAGTTTGAAAAATAAGAGAACAATAGATTAGCTCTATTTTGATTATAATTTTGGATTTGAATGTTGTTTATTAGATTATTAATATCAGAAATAATATATTTAAAATTATTTATAAATATAAAAAAAATTCTAAAATAAATATTTGAATACGAAATTGAAAATAAAATTCGGAAAAAAAAAATAGAAATAAAAATAAAATGTAAATTTGAAAGAAATTCAGAAATCCTAATTTTAATTTAATTCCATTTTTTTCTATTTTTTTGAATTTTTCTGAATTCGTAAATTTAGAAATTAAAACATGAATATATTATTCTTAATTTAGATTTTTCAAATTGGAATTAAATATAACTGAAAATTTCGTGATTTCTCTATTCCTCAATGCGACAAGTTTATGATCACCAACAATAAAGCCATTTCATTAAATTTCATATATAAAGTCCATTATCAAGTGGGTCCCGCTTCATTTATTTTTTCCTAACTCTACAAAAACTCTCACAATGCTTGCACCTCTATATCGCTTAGATCAAAATTAATAAATTTCCTTATTTGTATATTAACGTAAACATCAAGGTTAACGTCATCCTACAAAATCTATTTTGGTTTTCTCACCGTCAATTGAATGTCCGTCGATAGGCAACTACTCGCTTCATATTTATCTTCTCTTATAGGTGGATTAAGAAAAAAAAAACAGGACAATAAAAACTTAGAAGATTAAGTAAAATTCACGTTTGCATTAAAGTTCAGTTTAAAATAAAGATATATTTAAAGATTAATGTAATATTTATCCAATAAATTACTGTATGGAATTTATATCTTGATTATAAATATTTCATTATTATTATTCATAACTACGTTGTTATCTTTAATTAATGAATAAAAATCAGAAATAATAACAGAATTTCATTAATGACTCAAAACATAATTTACATTAGAAAATTTATTTAAAAAAATAAAAATTTACCTCCACGATACTACAATAATTTCAAAATAAAATGATTAGATAAAAATTAACACTTGTAGCATTGTGTGGTGGAATTTATCCCATTAGTATAATAACTTCGTGAATGAAATGATCATGATACAGACGGATAAACCACAATTCTGAACTTGCCAATAAGATCTCATGTGATCTTGATTTATCGTATTTGTATAATGAATTGAATCGATTAAGCTCTAAAAAACAGACGGATAAACCACAATTCTAAACTTGCCAACGAGATCTAACGTGATCTTGATTTATCGTATTTGTATAATGAATTGTGTCGATTAAGCTCTAAAAAAAGATGAAAATGCTTTATGGTTGAAAACTAAAGATGAAAATTTCTATTATTTTAGTAATCAATCGTTGTTACAAAATGACCCATTCTGCCAAAAATAAATCATAAATAAGATTTATCACATTAGTACATTCAACCAGCTTTGATGAGATAGTTTCCATCAAGCATGTGATGTACTCACAATTTCATTATGTTTCCATGGTTTCCAGAATTTCGTCGTTAAATTTCATAACAAGCCAAATATATTTACTTCGGTGTAATAACAGGGGTGACAACCTAAAGTGTTGCCGAGAGAACAACCATATCGTAGTGTTGTCAATAATGACGTTATAACAGTGGTTGTAGATTGACGTTAATGGTTGTAATTTTTTCCTGGTAGTTGTAGAAAACATATTGGAGAAGGACCTCTAGATGGTGTGATGGTTTTGTACATTGAGAGAAGAAATATAGCTTGGTTGCTTAATACATAAAGAGATAGGAAGGTTCGCCAAATATGGTAAAATAGTGTATGATTTAACGTAATTGCTTGATTAAGCTTTAACAACCCAAATGTCATCAAAGTTACAAGCATGGCTTAAACTAGTCCAGTCGAATCGAATATTAGATTATCAACTCTGAATTCACGTTGAATTTGTTTATGAATAGCACTTGAATTGAGATCGATAGTTGGTCTAGTGGTTAGGCTACTCCACAGAGACTAAGAGGTCCTGGGATCGAATCTCATTGGAGTCAAAATGACTCCGAGTCCGAAGCGGCTCTCTCATGTATTAAAAAAAAATAGCACTTGAATTATCAATAAACTATATGAATTGGATAAATATAGAATTTGAAATTTATATAATTGAATTATAGAAGATAAATTAAATAAGTTTTTAATAAATGATAGTTTTTTTTTGTTCCAATTAATAAATGATAGTTTAGTTCTTACTTAATATGACTATATTTGATAAAACAAATTTTTATTCATCAGTTAAATAATAATAACAATCGTTCAAAACGAGTTTAGTTCGATTTGCTCAAGTATCGAGCTGAATCTTTTTAGACAACCTTAAATGGTTTTACTATCGGTTTGGTTCGTACATTGGTGTATAATTCTATTTAAAGTTGTGATACAATATTTATCTTTATTCATAAAACGTGGTTAAAACCTTTTAAGGTAAAAAATTAAATCTCATATATGTTAATAGTAAAAAGATTTACAAAGTCTATAATATTCGATAACGTGAATACGTGTGATTTCCATAATCTTTCAATGAATCTTTAACTCCCACGTCTTCCTTTCCAGCTCTCTCTATTATTTCTCTCTCTCTCTCTCTCTCTCTCTCTCCCCAATCTTTACCTGTAAGAAGTCTCAACTTCTCTCTATATTTTCTATTTTCTCCTGGAGAATGTATCTGAGCACAAACAAAACATTTCTCGAAAAAGTATCAAGGTGATTCTTCTATCCTTCTCCATTTTACTCTTCGTTTAACATGTCTCTTAACTTGGTATGTCAATCCAAATAATCCACTTCTTTATGTTTTTACCTATATCAATTCGACTAGAAAAAACATAGTTTTATTTCTGATTGAGTTATTTTCTATGTTTCTTACATGGTATTTGTTTATATTCTGATTACTCATTTAGTTATTATTGTACAAAATCGGTCCAAAGATGATCGTTATCCCGGTTAAAACTCTGTACAGGCTATCCCTTGGACATAATTGTCATATTTAGACGGAATATGTAACTGCGAAGTGTTAGTTTAAGTTTCAAGACCAATTTGAGGACTTATAAGTCAAGTACCAAAATGAAGAACGAGTTAAAGTTAAGGGACTATATAGAAATATTTATGTGAAATGTAGTATGTTATAGAAGATCAGCATGTTCCTTGAACTTGTGATGTTTGTGGGTTAATGATATCATTTACTTGAGCAGTTACTTTATCAACAATTCCATATAATTGTTATAAATTTTCGACCAAAAAGAGAAATATAAATAAATAGCATAACTATAATGTTATTGCCTTATCAAAAAAAAAAAAAAAAAACTATAATGTTATTGACTTTCCTTTTTATTAAATTTTCTTTTTAATGTATTTATCACGGTATTTAAAGAACTTCAACGCTATTTCCAAATTAGTCTCCCCCAATTAATTTATTCAATATTTTGTTTTTATTTCATAGTTACATGATTTATTGCTAATTTTCTTCCATATATTAGTAGTTGACTAACTTTTTAAATTTTTTCTATAAATTGATGACTAAAAATAGAAGTCCGACCCCTAAATTGAGATGGTTTCTGGATTTTTCCCTTAAGTGTTAAAATATTTAACAAAAAATTAAGTGGGAGGTTTATTTAAATTTCTATAGTAAACTGATATATTTTCCAAATATTTTGAACAATAAAATAGATTTGGTTTGTGGTGGAAGTAGGAGAAATTCTTGTGTAGGGTCTGAAAGTTAATTGCATATAAAATGACGTCAGTAAATATGACCATCAGCTTTGCTGACATCATCCGGTCTTATGAACTATGTAGCTAGTGTTAAGATATTTTCCAACCATGTAGTGGTAGACAACACACGATTTTTCCCAGTTGAAAGGTCTAAGGTGGGTCCACTATTGTCCTAGATGGTCTCCGGTTTTAATTCTTTAGAATGTAAAATTCTTGGCATATATGGTAAACAATTTAAGCTGTTTTATAAAGAGCATGTTTAATGGTGTCTAAAAGAAGTTTTTGTTCCTTCTTTTTTATCAGCTAACTTTCTGAGAGTAACAAGTAATCATTTCCACCCGCTTGATGAAATTGTAAAAGAATTGATGATAGATTTCAACCATGGGATCAGAAAAAACAGAGAAAAGATGGGTTTTCCCTATTGTAATTACTTCACTAATATGTCTTTTCCTTCTCGCAATAGCCTTTAATCTCGAGCTCATTTCCTCATTACACACAATCCATTCCATCTTTGCATTTCCTACTCGTGTCACGACAAATGAAACTAAACCATATTTCGCTGAAGAGATGATCAAACAAACTCCACCTCCACCACCTCCCGGTCCCACAATGCCACGCTTCGCATATTTGATCTCCGGCTCAAAAGGAGACCTCGAAAAGCTATGGAGAACTTTACGAAGTTTGTATCATCCCCGAAACTATTACATAGTTCATCTAGATTTAGAATCTCCAGTTGAGGAGAGGATGGAGTTAATGTCAAGGGTAGAATCGGAAACTATTTTCGTTCAAGTTGGGAATGTTTACATGATCAAAAAAGCTAATATGGTTACTTATAAAGGTCCAACCATGGTTGCAAATACTCTTCACGCTTGTGCCATTCTTCTCAAGAAATATAAGGATTGGGATTGGTTTATTAACCTTAGTGCTTCCGATTATCCTTTGGTGACTCAAGATGGTTAGCTCTTTTTACCTTTTCGCCCCTCTAGTATAATTGTCTTAGTTTGAAGTCGAGTCGACTATTTACCATCTGTTAGTGCAGATCTTCTCCACACGTTCAGGAATTTAAACCGAGACTTGAATTTCATCGAGCACACTAGCCGGTTGGGCTGGAAAGAGTAAGTTCTCTACTTTACTTATTGCACTCTAGGTCCCTATAATATGCAAAAATTGCACTATATGTCCCTATATTTATCTTTTTTCAATAAATTGCACTATAAGTCCGTACATTATCCAAAAATTGCACTATGACCCTATAATATGCGAAAATTACCATACACGTCTCTACATTTATAGTTTGACTTAATTGCACTATAAGTCCCTATTTTATGCAAGAGTTGCACTACATGTCCCTATATTAGTCTCTTTGAATTAATTGCACTATAAGTAATTAAGTCCCTAAATTATACAAAATTACCTATATTTCATCATATGAACAACAAGATATACATACAAACAGAACATATCAAATCAACAAAGTCTACAAAGACACACAAAACAGGGGGACAAGTGAAAGCTCTGAGAACCTGGGAGAACTATAATGTACATCTATACAAAAATTAAGGGTCAAAAAAATAAATTTCACAAAACTTAGGAGGGACCATTGTCCTGCCTGAGCTGCCTTAAACTCCGCCACTGATTATTATGTGATATGATGCAGGCCTCACAGAGCGATGCCATTGATGGTTGACCCGGGGCTCTATATGACTACAAAGTCGGATATATTTTGGGTCCGACCAAAAAGAACTTTACCAACCTCCTTTAAATTGTTTACCGGTTGGTTCTATCAATTTGATCCTTCAAAATATTGAGAGTTTTTTTGTATTCCATCCCCCTCAAGTTTACATAAGTTGTGTTAGAACGTGAGGTTAATACCATACGTGGTCGAATGCAAATTATGTAGACCTAAGTGGGTGGAATGCAAAAAAATTCAAATATTGTCTTTCCTAACTGATTTTTTTGAGGCTTTTAGGTTCCGCATGGATGATACTCTCGCGATCTTTTGTGGAATATTTGATATGGGGTTGGGATAATCTTCCAAGAACTTTACTTATGTACTACTCGAATTTTGTTTCCTCGCCCGAAGGCTACTTTCACACGGTTATATGCAATGCACCGGAGTTTGTACCGACGGTTGTTAACCATGATATGCATTACATTTCGTGGGATTATCCTCCGCGACAACATCCACATAGTCTTTCGGTTAATGACACGGCGAAAATGATATCGAGTGGGGCTCCTTTTGCAAGAAAATTCAAGAATAATGATCCGGTATTGGATAAGATTGATAAGGATTTGCTTGGTCGGGTGAACGGAAGTTTCACACCAGGTGGTTGGTGTGAAGGGAGTCCTTCTTGTTCGAAGATTGTGGATGTGACAAAGGTTAAACCAGGTCGAGGTGCTCGGAGGCTTCGTCGCCTTATTGCTAGATTAGTTCCATCTGCTAAAAATAGTAAAAATCAATGTAAGTAAAATAGATTTCTATGTATGGTTTACATTTTTGTTTTTATTAGAGAAAGCTATATTGGATATGTTTTTATAGAGGCAAAATTTGGTTGTATTATACGTCTTTCCTCGTTTTCTCAATCCCAGAGATGGAGGCAAAATATTTTGTTTGCGGGTTTGTTATTGTGTATTTGCATTACATGTCCCTATATCTATTTGAGTTGTAAGTCCCTATATTATGCTAAATACTCTTTGTTTTATCAGAAAAACAACAAAATAAATCAAAGCCTAAATCGATAATTTCAAATAGCTTGGTGTTTCGACCCCAACGTGATACAGAATAAGATGGTGTTACATCATTAAATGGTTAATTAATGTTCGAAGCACAAAAATGATAACAATACATGATCTTACACGTAATAAAAACTAGGTAAGTTCGATGTCGATCCAAAGGAATTGGTGACTACGAGTGTATGTGCGTCTATTATAAATAGTTTAAATTTAGTTGTTGAATGATTGACATAGAAGGGGAATAAACCAGGATTAATCTTTAACTAAACCAGGATTAATCTATAACTACGATTAAATTGAAGTTATTACTAAGAAACAAATTGACATACATGTTCAAAGAAGACTAAAACGGGAACCATGCTAACGGGCCTCAAAAGTCCGCATAGAACTTCCACGTCTCTTGGAGGCTACAGTGCTTACGTTAGGATCTGCTCAGACCAAATTAACCTACTCAAAAGCTCTCATTGAATGCTCCCACGTATCTCAGAGGTTACAGTGCTAAACCTAGGATCCGCTCACATCGAACTTGCGAAATTGTAAGCGGCTAATGTCAATAGTGTATGGTATCTATGCTTTAGGACCTAATGATTGCCAGTCAACCATCCCTAATGATTTACCTAGCACTATAAATATCAAAGATCGATTCTTCAACCTTGTGGATCAAGGGACTAGGCTAGCCAAAAACTATGCATACAATACGAATGGGATTATACGTTAAACTAGATAGATAATTAATAGGTTAACTCACAAATCCACTTAAATTCTGCTATGTCATTCACAATCCAAGTTAGAAGCAACGGGGAAAGAAAATTGTACATGTTTAGTAACTTAGATCTTGCTCAAACCATGGTAAAAGTTTAGTCTAGATATACTTGAAAGATGAAAGTGAGAGAGAAATTATATATAAGGTTTACCCTCTTTGTCTGTCTTCTAAAATAAACTATTACAATAGATTAAAGTCTAGTCCTAACTGTAATGAGAAATGTATCTATACAAAATGGGTAAACATAACATATATGCATAAACTCGTAGGTCAAATTTAAGTCGAAACATATTTTCCAAACACCTAAAAGTTCAAACCCCATGTAATTACCTCGTTAGTTTAGCTTTTCTGAGTTTTCAACTACAAGAAGCGTAATTATCCTAGATCCATTACCAAACCTCCCCTTGTGGACACAATTTAATAGCTATCAAGCTCGGACATACTACAAGAATATTTATGAAGCATAAGATAATTACAACAACAATATAAAATCTAAAATTCATACAGTTTAGCCCTAAATAATTATTAGGGTTCATACACAAGCATCTCTCTCTCTCTCTCTCTCTCTCTCTCTCTCTCTCTCTCTCTCTCTCTCTCTCTCTCTCTCTCCATTATTAATGTTATAAACTTATACGACACAAAATCCACCCATCAAAACAACTACCTAGAAAGATTTTAACAGTAAGGTTCCTAAAGATTTTTATGATTTCACTAGAGATTTTTATGATTTTATAGACTGTATAGATCTTTAGTTTTGTGGGTATAAATATATATTTTTGTGGATATGGTTATGGATCTAATTTTTATGGGTATGGATCTGTAATTTTTGTGGGTATATATTTACATTGCGTGGGTATTCCCATCACATTGGCATATTTTTCATTTTTTGCATACTCATGGGTATAGTATGTGTACCATCACAATGGATTTTTTTGCATTTTGTGGGTATATACCCATCACGATGGCTCGTGGTTCTTACAGTGGTGTCTTATAATGGTGGGTATATACCCATCACGGCGATGTGTTGATTTTACATAAATCGACTTATTGGTGGTCTTATAGTGGTGGGCATATACCCATCATAGTGGTGTGTTGTATTTTCTTAGTTTTAATTGGTGGTCTTATTTTTTCTGTAGAAAATCAAACCAACGAGTATATACCAATACTGATATGGACCTTGACATAAACCTTGACAAGGAAAAGTTATCTTGAAACAGTGGTTACATACCCATCGAATTATGGCAGAGACTCGACAAAAATGTGTATCCTACATAATTGTCAGGACCTATAATCCAATTATAAAATATATAGATAGTGGATATAACTATAAAGACCTATAATGTAATTAAAACAAATCTGAACAGTGGTTATACCTATTACCAAAATAGACTAATACCCACTAAAATAAGGATAGGGGTAGTAAAGTAAAATTACAAAGTATTTTGAATTAGAATCATATAATAAGTCCTTTTAGAGAATAAAAATCTAGACCTTTTATACTATTATTTTGGAGTTTGAGATTTCTAAAAGTAGATTTCTCTTGAAAAAGGAATTTAAGTATGAAATGAAATGTATTGTGAAAGACAAATATAAAATTTATTCAATTTAATATTTTTAAAAATAAAGTATAAAATTAAAAAATATCAAGTTTCTAATTATTATTATTTTGGAAATAACGTCACGACTCTCTACTCTTGTTCAGTGTCTTTGCTTAAAGTTTGCTTATTGAAAAACACGATTCCCTTTTGGAAAGTGATGATAAGATAAAGGAAAACCATGGACAAAAGGACTGGACGTTAAGATAGGTGAAATTTCTGAGGTGATAAGATGAAGTAAACCTATAGGCAAGAGCATTGGATTTGAGATAGTAAAAAAAATTGGGACCACTCCAACAACTCTTCTCAATATTTTCTTTTTCCGTAATTAGAGTATGATTGTTTTAAAAAATTTGGACAAAATTTTAAATCAATCTCTTATTTTAGTCGAAATCATTTATACAAAAAATTAGAAAAAAAAAATGTTTGGTTGAGACTAAAAATGTTTAAGAAACAAAATTAGCGGCGAATCTAGAAAATTGGGTTAAGGAGTCCCACGAAAGTTTAAGGATAATGTCCAAATAGTACTTTTATTAGTTTAAAGTTCGACTATTTTTATTTATAGGGCAATTAAAATATTTTAAAATAACTTTTTAACATACCACATCATTCTTAACTTAAATAACATATAAATGTGTCACAAATTTATAACTTATTAATAAATTACATGAAAGTAAAAAAAAAAAAAAATATATATATATATATATATATATATATAACATATCGTGATAAAATACTCTAACTAATTCAACACCTTGGGATAGCTTGCTAGCCGCAAGTGTACGGATCGTTGACAAATAATAAAAGTAAGTATAAAGAGTTATCGTCTTCATATGGACTAAGTTAGCTAAGCTCGTATTCTCAGTTTATGTTTGAGATATTTATTGAAGGAACAGACAATAATTTAAATGATAATATTGTGTTTTGAGTTTTATAAGTACTTACTACAAAAGATAAAAGTCGGGGATTAAACGGTAAATATGAGAAGGTAGCTCGAGACGCTAGTATTCACCACTAGTTATAACTTGGGATTATTCTTGACTTAAGGGCGAAAAGATGATGTGTTGCTAATCAGGATTCTAACTTCCTTCTAACTCACGTCAGGGTAGCTTAGAAGGCTGCCTAACTCTTACTGAAGTTCGGGTGAGACTGTTCTATGCAAAAGCTCGACGATACAAGAATTAACCTATGTGATTATCCGGCTAGGCAAGCTCGTCAGGATCACTAGCGCACGCCATACGTTATAACCTATTTTATCCAAGAGTAATGCTATATATCACCCTTTCACCTCTTCACCCTTTATATTAAGCCTATGTGTCATTAAATAAAAGAGAGAAAAAAAGTCATTTAAGAAAGAGAAACATCATAATTGGTTTTTAAAATCGCCGAAATAAGCTCCACATAAGGGGTGAAAGGGTGAAGGGGTGATATATAGCATTACTCTTTATCCGAACCCCTATCAGGGCGACAACTAAGTATCTGTCCTATCCAATTGCATGGACACTAAAATCGGGGTACACAATTTTTACAAGAGTTATAAACAATAGTATACTTATTCCTTAGTTTGTTTAAATCAAATATAATCTCAAATATAATCAAAATAATACTCAAATCATAGTCTAAGGTTCATACAAAAAGCATCTCAAGCTAAATAGAGTTTAGTTCATAAATATATGAAATACCACGATAGTCATATTCATAATTAACCTAAGAATTAAAATAAGATAAGGATTACACTAAAAAAGATGATGAATTGATGGAACAGAGTGAAACCATTGTTCTTCCTCCTTCCTAAGCAATCAATTCGTCTTCCAATATGTCTTTGAATCTTATCTAATGGATGTGTTAGAATTAGAACTCTTTTCTAATGATATAACCTAATATATATATATAAAGAGACCAAATCGTTTTAGGTATTGTGGGGCCCTTTTGAGTGACCTAATGGTACCCAAAAATGTTTTTAAGGAAGAATGGGCTGGTTTGAACCACGGCAGCTGCAACTTTAATAACTTCTTTAATTCAGCTCCAAACCACAAACCGTCAATTACTACGCGCTCTTGACTCCAAGTACTATCCAGAACCTAAAGGGATCTTCCAAAATCTTTATCAATTGAACGTGGTGACACCAACAATACAATTTTCAAATATGGCCGGCAACTGCTCTCGCTTTTCAAAAAGTGGCCTTTCAGTTCTTTATTGTCTTGACATGGGTTTGACATCCCTTTCTCAACTTCTTTCCTCGTATTGGGATCTAATATCATTCAAGTACCTGAGATTTTTACACTTAACACACAAATTATGCACAAATATCTCTACAAGTAACAATTGTCCAAACTAAAGAAAAAACGAGAAACTATCATAATATGGGGTATAATCCCGCAAATATACAAAATATAACCCTTAAAAGATAACCTCGTGACTAGATTTAATCTATCACATAAATGGAGACATCGCAGCTCTTAGGTACTTGGATGATACGAGACCCCAAGAAGAGGATAAGAAGTTGAGAAAGCAATGTCAAACTCAAGTCAAGGCGTGAAAGGACCAAAAAGTCACTATTGGGAAGCTAGAGTATTTACCAGGCAAAGCTTGGAATTCAACTTAAGAGAGTCACCACGTGAAATTGGCTAAGATTCCGAGATATCTCTTTGGTTTCATGTTATTACTTTAAGTTAGGAGCGCGTGAGAGTTCACGGTTCGTGATTTGGAGTTATGATGAAAGAGTTATTAAAGTTGTAGTTGTCGTGGCCGAACTAATATGCTCTCCCTTGAAAATATTTTTTGGTTGACTTGGGTCATTTAAAAGGGGACCAGAACACAAAAAATGTGTTAGACCCTACGTATATTAGCAAAATAACATTAGAAAGGGTTACGCTTCAAAAATTATTCATTAGACATGCCTAAGAGAATAGAGTAGAAGCCTAGAGAGGAAGATCTGGAGCCCGACTCCACCATTCCTTCACCTTATTGCATCCTCTATTAGAGTAATTTGTATACTTTTCTCGTCTTAAACATGATTATAATGCTTTTTCTCTTTGGTTTTATTGCTTTTAGTATGAATTAAAATCCATTAGCTTGAGTATTGATTTTATCTATGTACCATAGTTGATTCTGTAAGGATTCTAATGTTATTTGGGATATTTTTATATTTAATTGAATTGATTATTGAATTCTCGTTGCATATGAATTGAGATTGTTAGTTGTTTGTATCTTTGTCAAATATAGGCAACCCCTTGGTTTCCTAAATTATCGTCCTAACGGGGGTTAGGAAACAGAGAGAATTCATTTATGTTTGGTGTAGGTTAGTGATCCTGACGGACTTGATTAGCCGAATAATCGTATAGGGTAATTACCAATAGCGTCGAGCATTCATTTAAGAGATCACACAGAAGAGGTTTTTCGCATTGTTAGGTAGACTTCTAAGCCACCAAGAAGAAGTTAGAAGTCAGTTAGAATCCCGATTAATGTGAACTTCCTAATTCACCCTTATAACTAGAACCAATCAATTGTCACTATAAGGGATTACTAGCACAACTTAGGTTATACTTTTTATTCGTATCTCTTCATTAGTTATTTATATTCTTAGTTTAATTAATTGCACCTTAGTCCCTTAATACTGAAAACCAAACAAATATTCTATCATTTACTTTCTAGCTTTTAGTAATATCGACTCAATTATCAACGCTTCCTACAAACACAATAATAGTTAACTTCATAGTCCATGTGGAGAGTTATACTCTAATACTTAATTATTACTGTTTAACGACCCGTACACTTGCAGGGAGTGATCTCTAGAGGTGTCAATTGTTATATTATTTTGTCACACATCTGGAGACGACAAGTTTTTGGCGTCGTTGTCGAGATATTATATCGTTAATGATTGTGTTTTGTTTAGTGTAGTAAGTTTTGCTGTTTTTAGTTTTACGTTTCCTTTTGTTTTTGTCTGTTCCACAGATTCTTAGGTTTGGTGTATGCTTTTGAATCCCGAGAGGTTGTTGAAAGAGAGAGAGAGAGAGCAGGGCAAGAAATGGAATATTTGAACGCTCCACTTAACTTAGATGATGATGGGAATCCAATGTTAGGATAAGAGGTTGTACCCCCACCAGGGATGGAATCATTCAATCAAAATTAAGTGTCTTCGGAAGTTCAGCCATCGTCAAGAGCTAACAAAGGAGTTACACCTAACGTTCAGAACAATCCACGTAGAGAATAAGGTCTTCCTGGTCAAAGAGGGGAATTTCGCGTTTAGTAGTTAAGGATTCGCCCTCTAGTAATTCAATTTGTGTAATTAAAGCCTAATTCGGGCATGTTGAACCAGTTATGAGCTATGAAAATTATAGTGAAGCCATACATCAAGATCTGGTCTAAGTCATTTAGAAGTTTATGTAGATATATGACACTTACATTACTCAAGGCGTCCAATGAGAGCAAATGTACTATTTATGTTTCAATTTTTCTTGACCGGGGGTGAAAGTGATTGGCTTGATCGTCAGCCATCTAAATTGATAACATCTACTTAGATGTTAATTACACGCCTTACATAGATTTTAATTCATGTATGGCCCCAATAAAATAACTTATTATAATAAGGACCATAGGTATTACAAGAAAATGGATGTTAGGAATGTTCAACTTGGAAAATATGATATGAAATGCTCAGAAACGAAGTGGCTCTGTAAATATATCAGCTAGCTTTGTAAATATAAAAAGATCTTTGAAGTACCATCTTGTAGCTTTTCTATAGTGAAATTGTAGTCTATGTTAATTTGCTTAATCCTCTTGTGGTGGATTATAATAGTATACATTGCAATATATGGCTTGTTCTTTGAGAACAATGTGAAACACCATAGTCATGTAAAGCAAACAACACCCATTGCATCTCACAACTAGTAGAGGCCAGAGCTTTATACCCAGTTTTTGCTGAAGATCTACTCAATGTGTGTTGCTTCTTACAAATCCAAGATATGAAAAAAAGAACACAAAAGATAGAAAAACCAGTAATACTTCTCCTAGTATCAATACGCCCATCTCAATCATTATATAATAATAATAATAATAATAATAATAATAATAATAATAATAATAATAATAATAATAATAATAATAATAATAATAAGGAGGAGGAGGAGGAGGCGGCTCTTTGAGTATCTTGCATATGCTAAAGTATGTAGGTTTTGAAGAGATATATTTTCCACAATGTCATATAGGAAGTGATATTTTTGTTATATTCTCACTCTAAAAAATAAATATATCTATTTTTTATCTAAATATATTATTCGTAGTCTTATTTTAGAGATATGGAAAAAATTACTTATATATGTTAACTTTTCTCAAGGAACACTTGTTTAATCTGATATAGGTTGAGTTTGTAAACATAGTAAGACAAAATATTTTTCATTATATTAATATGAATAATCAAATTGAATTGAAAAAAACTAGTGCGAGAGTACGTCTAGAACTAGAATTTTACATATAGGGGACCAGTGGAATAAATTGAAATTTCCGAGATGAAATAAGCTTATTAAATTAGTTTATTTTTATAAGGGTGAACAAATTATTTTTGAAATTTTTGAGGGAACCTGGGTTCCAATCTTTATAAGGTAGTTCAACCCTTATGAACATAGGATTCAATCTACCATCTACCGAATAAAAAATATAACAAAAACCAAGAATAATGATCATAAAATTCACATCCAAGAAAAGTTACTCCTTAAAGTCCACCTGATTTTTTTCTTCCCCTAAAGCACCTGAATGTATTCCATTAACATGATCTTCCCTTTTACCCTTATCAAATTATTTGTTGGATTATAAAAAACAATCAAGTTTTGTTTTGTTCAAGATGGTGGTAGCGATATGCTCGGATATGAATCTCAAACTTGCTTTGCTCACGATGGTGGGGGTTTGACATTTCGGTGGTAGAGCTCAAGCTTTGATTGGATTAAAGATCTCATAGAGACGGTGGCATTGTGCTTATTGGTGGTAGCATTTCTAGTGGTAGCGTCATCTCCCAATCACAATACTCAAACTCCTTTCACATTGAACTCGACTTTCGGTGGCTGTGGTTGTGGCACCTTCAAAGAAGCTGTGATTAGGGATGTGCAGTTGAGTTTCCGTGGACTTGGGAGTTTCCATGGACTCCGAGTCCAGTATTATTGATAGTGGTTATGGATGATGCAAGTTTCGAGCTCCATTAATAATGAAAAAAGAAAGGTTATATACAAATGGACTACATGCTTTGTTTAAGAATATGTTATACTTAATGTTTATGAACTGGTTACGTTTTACGAACAAGTTATGCGTTGTTTATACAAAACCGTGCAAAATCTCATTTATTTTGTTAAAAAAACTTTGGAGTAAATCATTTATTGCGTGAGTTCTATTGATGAATGATCTAAACTACCACTAACAAACCATAATCTATACAAAAATCCAAAACATTATCAGTATAGATCAAACAATTTCTTTTAAACACATCGAAAACGTAAAATTATTACGCAGATTGGATGGCATGGCAAGATGGGAGCAATTTTGAAAAACAACGAATCTCATACATGGACCCACATGATGGATTACAGATTTTCTTAACGAGAAATAGGAAAGGACTAACTACACCTAGAACTATAGTGCTCGTTCTTTCGGAAGTGTAGACTTATTGGTTTCTATAGGCCTCAGCCTCAGTTGTATTGAAAAAAAAATTAAAAAACGCAAAATTCCACTTTGCTTGATAATACTAATTTATCAAAATTCCCAACAAATTTATTTAAAAAAAGAGATAATATTTTCTTTTTTTAAATGGTGGGGAATCTCAAAAGTTCGAGGCCATAGGGTACCAATCATTCTTTTAACTAAGAAACGGAGAAAAATTACGAGACAAAATATACTAAAAGACTTTGTAATAGTAGCTAACACACAATAAGCATATAAGCATATTGCCCTTCAGACACACAGACAATATCTAGTAACTATAAAATATACAAAGAAAGAAATATAAACGAACTGATCCCCTTTTTCTCTTCTAATCTCTACCTATAATACAATTTTGATAAATCTCCCTCTTCTAGTTAAAAAGTCTCTACTATGAAATAACACCAAAAAGAGTTCTTTTAGTTCCTTACATATATGACCAACATTTTATCCTCTTCTTGTATTATAATTTCAGACTAAACCATCTCGAGAATCTTAATATTACCTAACGAATTTGCAGCGAGTAATGTAGAGGATTGACCGCGCCAACAAACTGATGAAATGAACTGTGCTGGATCGTCCACTTCATCTCCTGAAAGAGGATCTGTGCTATTGAATTTGAACGATAAAGCAGGCATTGGAAAAGCTTTGTGATATACAACAACCTATACATACATAACAATGTTAAGATAATTGCACTATAGGTCCTTATACTATGAAAACAATTGTAGTAAAAGTACCTCGTTTGTTTCGGAGCCGGTTGCTATATAACCATCTGCTACTGACAAACCCACAAAATTCTGAAACAATAAATACTTACTATTTAGTTAGTTGCGCTATAGGTCCTTATGCAAACTGGTCCTCACATTTTGGGGGGCCTAAAGCAAATTCTAAAAAAAGGGCCCCTCAAAAAAAATTACAAATTACATAAAAAAAATAATCATATAAATAAATTACAAACTATAAAATTCATAACTAAATGTTCATCAATTTTTATTATCATAAATAATTATTTAATAAAATAAAATAATTAAATAATACCATAATTAATTAAAAAACAATTTAGAAAAGAAAAATATTGCGGTATGGGTCCCTATATTATGTATAATTTGCACTATAGGCCTTGATACTTTTTACTCTATAAGTCCTTGAATTATAAAAAATAACCTATAGCAACCTGTCAAAATATACAAGAACACAACAATCCATAACGGGCTGAAAAAATTGGATAGTTTGGGAAAACTATTTGGGGGCTGTGGACCTTTTTTTAACTATATCTTTGTATTTTTATAATTGAAAAAACAAAATAAATTTGAAAATTTGGGAGGGAAAAGTAGAAAAATTTGAAAATTTCATGAGGGTAAAATGGTAAAATGCAAAACGCTACTAGATTTAATAGACGATACCTTAACATTGGTGTGACCAGTAAAGGATTGAACAGGAGTATCAAGAACTCGAGAAGTACACATAGAAAGATCCCAAAGCTTCACAGAATTATCAGTTGAAGAAGTTACAAGTGTAGTTGAGTCAATAAATTTAACGTAACTCACAGTCTTATTATGACCAATCAAAGTACACAAAGGCATTTTAGCATTTCGTAGATCATAATAATATATTCTATGATCAGCCGAACCAAAAGCAAGTGAACGGCTTGAATCAGAAGGAAATTGTACACAACATACATTCGCCTTTGTTTTAATCGTGCCAACACTAACACCCTGTAAATAAATAAAATAAAAAATGTTAGAAAAAAAAAAAGAAAAATAATAAATTGCTTTATAGGTCCCTATTATAGGTCCCTGCAGTTTTTATTTAGATGAATGTAGTACGTTTAGTTTCAAAGCTGAATTGCCTGATTTATATTCCAAAGCTTAACGGATCCATCATCGCTTCCACTAGCTAGCATGGTTGGATCTGCTGCTGAAAAATCAACGGACCAGATTCTTCTCTCATGTTCGTTCATTTCCATGAATATCTGACTTCTTGTTACATCCCATATCTATATAACAAATTATAAAATATTTAAAATATTAAATTAAAATACAATTTTTACAAAATTAAAAACTAACCTGTACAACACCATCGAAATTACTTGAAGCAATTTGACTTTTAATATATCCATTCCAACAAATACTACTTAATTTAGATCGACTCGCCATTTCAACAACTGGGTAATGAATATCACGATCTTCATCTAAAATCGAATTATATTCGAAAACTTTAATCTTTTTATTTACCCCAGCAGTTGCGAAAAATTCACCGTCACGATCAAAACCAAGTGAACACACAAGATTCGAAGAATTCAAAAGATCGCCTTGTTTTAAATGTGCTTTCACTTCTAATTTACTATACGTAAGATACTTACATAAACCTTCAAGAAATGAATTAATCCACCCTGTTTTTCCATCTTCCTCATACCTTTCTTTTGACGAAACATTACTTAACGAACTTCGCTCAGAAAACGAACCTTTTCCGGGACCTCCGGGCCCGGACCCAGGCCCGGAGCGTCCGTCACTACTTATGGGATGGTTGTGAAGTCTTGATAAGGGCCCACGTGAAGGTTTAAAAGCTCTACGCCTTGTTGAAAAATAAGCGGATTCTAACTTTTTGAAGTTGTTCATTAGACGTGAAGTTTTTGATAGCATATTTTCTGATTGTGGTGGAGGTGGTGGTGGTGGAAGTGGTGGTGCCGCATCGTTTTCTTCGTTTTCCGGCGTGTATTTCACTGGTCGGAAACGTTTTCTCGAGCCGGAGCTACCGGAGTCTATGTCTTCTATGATGGGTGAATCTCCTTTTCTTGTTAGGGCGTTTTGAAGCTTTGAAACTTCGTCTAAATCTGAAGATAAAAACGTAACGGTTTCTTGTAATGTATCAGAAGCTTCTTGTTTTCTTTGTTGTATTAATAAAAGAAATTCAAGTAATAATTCTTGTTCTTCGATTTTTTCTCGTAGTTCAATCGCTGAATCTCGCTCTTCTAATTTGTTTCGTGGTTCGTTTAAAAACTCACTTTGCATCACCTCTCTGTTTACAGTTAAAGTGTTAAAAAAAGATTGAAATAGAAGGACTAAATTGCAATATTAGCAATACTAACCCCATTTTTGGTCGACTATTTGGATCAGGATGAAGCAACCATAAACAAAACGAAGCTTCTTTAGGCCATTTTAATAGTAATTGAGGAGGTAAAACTCTATGTCTTAGACTAGACATAAGATCACCTTTTTCTTCAGCTGAGCTAAATTTGCAAAATAACTGTACACAAAATTTATATATAAAACACTCAAAATTTAATCTTTACAATAAATTAACCTTAAAAGATACGATTTTTTACCTCAAAAAGAAGGATTCCAAGTCGATAAATATCTGAAGAACAAGTAGCTGCAATACCAGGAGCTTCTTCAGGACTAGTATACCAATTAGTTTCCATTAATAATATTTTTTTCATAGGAAAAGGAGGTTTATTCTCCTCTAATTGTTCATCCGTAACAGCGTATTGTAATGACTTAATTCTTGAAATATCTTCATCTTCAAATGAATCGGACCCAGAATCAGAACAAGATGCAGATTCGATAAACGATACACGATTATAAGAAGACATAATGAAACAAGAAGGTTTAACATTATGAACAACAATTCCTTGAGAATGTGCTAAATTAACAATCTCAACGATTTGTGAAAATATATGTAAACATTCAAGAGAATCTACTGTTCTTTCGGGATTATCTAACCATTGTCTTAAACTAATATCTTTATGTTCTATACCTCTAATTAATGGATCGATTTGAGAAGTTCTTACATGATTATTATTTCTAGTAATTACCATCCGATTCCTGATCTTTCTTCCTTGTAATGAACCAGAATCTTGTGATGAGTTGTGAGTGTTATTATTATCACCTGAAGAATTCATTCGATTAGCTCGAATGAATCGTGAATTATTTCTGTTTGAAACCCCTGAAGAATTTAAACCTCTTGAACTATTATCAGACCTTTGCCAATTTGATTCTGATGAACCCTCCATTTTTTTACTCTTTTTGCATGAACTTGAATAATCTTACACTTATTAACTCAAGAAATACATCATTCTTGAATCAAAATCGAAACCCTCTTCTTAAAACATGCAAAAAAGGTGGAAAATGGTGGAAAACAGTCAAACACCATGAAAGCTACTTAAACAACATTATAAAGAAACCTTTTAAGAGAAATTCATCACTTTAAAATCAAAATCTCAACTCGAACAAAAGTTACAAAACCCAGTTTCGATATAAGATCAAAACATGCAAAAATGGTGGGAAAACACCATGAAAATTACTCAAATAACACTAAAAAGAAACCCTAGAATAGCAATTTTCTAAGAGAAGATATCTATTTTAGAGAGAGAAAGTATGAAGATGAAGATGAGAAGGATGAGAGTTAAGAGGTGAAGTTTGTTGAAGAGAGTGAAAACAACAAGAACCACACACCAGATACTTCAAAACAGAGTACGAAACAAAAAAAAAACATAAAAGTTTGCTTTTTCCCGAAGGAAGAACCACAGCCTCATAAAATTCCCCTCCAAATTCTATTTCTATTTTTTAATATTATTTTTTCCTCTAAACTAAAATAAAGGAATATTAAAACGGTAGATTTTAATATTAGATACATGGAAATATGGAATTGAATTATATCCCAATTAAAATATTTCTAAATAATATAGATTTTTCGTCGTAACTCGTAACATAGGTGTATCAAAAATTTATGTGTTTGTGTTTCCCTCATGGGAAGCACTTTATAATAATTATATAAAAAATTAAATTAACTTAAGTTATATAATTTTATATATACTAAACAAATTAAATAAATTAAAGAAAATGTGTATTTATTATTTGAATTTATAATTAACAATGAGTACTAAAGAAATTCTTATGCGACCGCGTGGGCTGTGGAGGAATTTGGGGAGCCAAAAAGTAAAAAAATAAAATAACTTTTGAAGTAAGACTAGTGTTGTACAGCTGGTACTTATAATGTTGTTGGCACTTTGTAATCTTTAAGCTAGAAGATAAAACGTCCACGGATTAAAGACTCGTTAGATGCAAAATATTCTCCAATCAAGGCCTAATAGTTACATGACTTGGTCAAAACGGGAATGAACTGAAATTAGCTAAGAGTCAAGGTTCATGTTGTAATTTGAAAAGATGTAACACAGAAAAACGTTGACATTTCTGAAAATCTTCTATTCTCCTATACATACCAAATCTCTAGAAGTTACGAAATTAAGAATCAAGAAAAACTATTCTACTTCAGACATAATATTTATATTTCTATAGAGTAGAAATTGTTAGAGATAACCGATACGATTAGAATTTTTTTTAAAACAAGTTATATACCGTGTAATATTTTCTGTATTAGATGCAAGTTTTGTCGTTTTCAATTTATTGTAATAAGTGTAGTATTATTTTAATTAAAAAGTATTTCGTATAATTTTTAAATTCTATTTTTCTAATTTTAACAAACTAGAATTTGTTTCCAACACTAATCTTTTTAAAATTTATATAATTTTGTATAAGATTGTTCATCTCATGAGTATATAAATACTCTAACTATTTGAGTAAAGATATATATCTCCCCTTTTGCCTTCACCTTTATACACCTTCTATGTGAAGGTTTTAAAAACCAATAAGATCGTTTTTCTCTCTTAATTAATTATTTTCTCTCTCTTTTGTTTTATGCCACATAGGGTGACATATAGGAGGTGAAAAAAGGGTGAAGCAAATAGAGGTGATATATAACAATTCTTTAACTATTTAGCTTAATTATAGTAAAAGTGGTGGACTAATTGTCATGTTTAATGTTTTTAAAGTTTGGTTAAACTATGAAATTTCAAGATATTAGGAAAGCTGGACATAAAATGTATTAGTGAATATATTATATTTTATTATATCTGAAATAGGTGATGTTTAAATTTATAGTTAATTCTTTAAGTTGAGGTATGTGATAGATCACTAATAAATTTGTCTTTGTCTTTATATCATATTATTGTACTCATAAATAAATAATAATTATAAATAATTTAGTGAAACTTTTATTGAGTAATATTTAAAAATATAAGAGAATAAAATAAAAAGACAAAAAAGAAAATCTTTTCCGTTGTAAAAAAAAAAAAAAAAACTTTTCCGAAAACACCACACACATGGCATACCCCCAATGCATTGGATCTAATATTTTAAGGGGTGATATTATAATATACGTATAAAAATGAAAGTTAAATAGTACTATTTTAATACTATTAATTAAACCACTATGTCCCATCTCTCTGACGTTCATTATCTACTGAAAACCAACTCATTCTTTGCTTCTTTACGTGGCTGCTTGACATCCTCAAAACATGTCTGAAATAGTAAGAGGTAAAATATTAAATAATTCAAATTCTGTGGACCAAATTGTGAAACTAATAAAATATTGATTTTAACATGGAATATGGAGATTGGGGTCAACAAGAAAATGAGATAGAGATCATTTAATATAATGTTATTAGTATTTAATTACTTCAACTAGATCATAATAAAGTAAATTATCACTAAATATCTTTGCATCGTATTTGAAAAAAAGTTAAAGATTCTTACATAATAATAAAATAACAGAAGTTCAGTAAGAGATTACATTTCTATTGTATTTTCATCGGATACCTTTAAATATGAGGTTAACATATCTAATTATTTCAAATTAATTTTAAATAAGGTTGTAAATGATTCGAACCGCTCGCGAGCAGGTCAAGCTTGGTTCGGAAAAAAGTTCGTCGGAACACGTTCATTTATACAAACAAACAAAAAAGTTTGTTCGAACTCGTTCGTTAACTCGTTAATATATTAATAATCTGTAAATTAATGGTAAAGTTATCAATAAATATACTATAAAACCTATAAAAAAATTATGTGTTAATAACTTGAGCTCGGCTCGAAAAAACTCATTCGATATGTTAACAAACAAGCTTTACAAAATTTGGCTGGACTCGTTAAAATTTGAGCTAGACTCGACTCGCTCGTAAATCTTATCAAACAAGCTTGCACATCTAGTATTCGGCTCGAATCGGTTTGCTTACAGCCCAAGTTTTAGATTTTATTTTATAAAATTATATAGAGTGATTTACTCTTAAGTCTTTGAGACTACTGTTATAGCGCATATGGATTTTGTAGCTACAATTTTCTACTAAGAGACCATTGAAATCTTATTAGACAAAAATATCCCTAGAGTATATATAAGAAAATCCAATACACAAGTTTTTCATTTGCTTGCAATTCATTTCCGCTCCACTCAAAACTCTCGCTTTCTCTCACTTTACTCCACGCTATTTTGCTTTTCTCTCGTCAGTCAAGTTTTTTCTCACTTGGCCATTTCACTAACAAGGACGAAGCAACTCAAAGAAACAGCAGTAAGTATCACCAATGAACAGGGAGAAAACAATAAAGAACGAGCAAAACAATGTATAAATACAGGTTTACACATAAGATTCGATCCCTATATCTTTTGGTTACTGTATAAGTAATTAATAATTAAAGTAACTATTGATCTTTGATTAATTAGATCTTTAAAAATACTTTTTATGGTTTTCATACTCTTGGAGAAAGATAACGATAAAAGTTTTTTCCTTAAAAAGTCTCAACATCAGAAATAGAGATGAGAAAAATATTGATTTATAATATATACTCTTTCTATATATTTCAATGGCTCAAGACGTTAAGGTATTAGCCTAGATGGAAAGATAGGTCTTCGGAAATACAACCAACAGAGTTCAAACCCTTTTGAATATTATTTGGGGATGAGTTTTGTTTTACTACCCAACAGAAAGCTCTACCCAGTAAATGAGCGGTGGCGAGGCGTGGTCGTAGGGGTGTTGGGAAGTTTTGGGGAAAATAAAAATAAAACATATTATAGGAGTGGATATTTATCGAGTCGGAACTAAGTCATCTCGTACTTGGTGAAGAGTTATCGATCATCTTCATGGAATTTATTCCCAATGATTTGAAACTCTCGCACTAAAAGACCGTCATGATTGCTCTAATCTCTAACATTTATGACTCAGAAGTTACAAATGCTTACAGGATGCTTCCAACAGTAAAATCCGCACTTATGGCTCAAAAGGTACAAAGGATGACCAAATTCGTTTTCCCCCTTCTCAAAGAATACGTCCAGATTTATGCCAGATTTGAAGAAAAGAGAAACAGTTTTTGGCTTTGTGGTGGACTCTTTAGGATGCCAATTATTGTGAATGTTTTGAAACTCACAAGACTACTATATAAAGAGGTTGAAGTCATACTTTTCAAGACACAAAAAAATTTATTTTCGACATCCAAAATAGAAATCCCTCTCCTCCTCTCAAAATGTTTCTGCGCTTAGAATATAGTAGTAATAGTAATCCCTTTGATGATACCCGCCATACCCAGAAAATCCTTTTTAAACGAAGTGATGTTAGAATCCACGCTATTACTCAGTGGTTCTAGAATACGTTGTAAGTTTTTTTTTGTTGTAATATTGATTTATCTACGTATAACCTGTTGTAAGTTGATTTTGTAAATAAATATATAGTTTTCGAGATTACTAGTTTCCGACCAATGTTTGTTAGTTTTACCAACAATTTAAAAAATGATTTAATTATCAAGAACACTGATCGGAATTGGATACTGTTTTCGGTTGTTGCTTCACTTTTGAATGCAAAAGTATCTCCCGGTGTGTTAAAGTTGGAATCCATGAATGGTGCAAACTACTAAATGCCGGGAACAAAAACTTCTAATCATGTTCTACCATCTTGATCTTGATTCGGTTAGGTTCAAGGATTTTCCCCCTATGAACAATGCAACCACCACCGAAAAGGAATTGGGAAAGCATTCTTGGTCAAGAAGTTTGAAGAAGTGGCCGATAGAGAATGGGGTGCAAGGGAAACTCAACCATTGTTGTTATTCTTGAAAAATGAGGTGCCTGATGTCTCCTTAATTGTTCTTATTTTTGACCCTTAGGAGACATCACTTTTGATGTTTAATTGAATATTTTGATAGACTTTTGAGCTAAAAATGCAATAATCCGGAATTCCTATTTTATTTCTAGTATTTTTGATTTATTAAACTTTTGCGCGTAATCTTGTGTATTTTAGTGAAAAGTTTGTAGTTTTTGAATATTAGCTAGGAATGGAATCCGAAAGAAGAGTCAAAGATCACGAGATGAAGTCAAGACTTGAAGATAAATCCCGAAGATATTATTTTTAGAGCTGAAAATCTGTTTTCCAGGCCATAGATTGCTGATTTCGAGGCACTTAAGAGCTGATTTAGCCGCTGACCTTTGAAGAGAAAACATTCCTTATCGAGTTACGGAAATTTAGCAACTGATTTCAGGTCAATCGGAGTTGTAACGAAGCGGGAAAAGCCGTTTTAGTGAAGGTGTATCAGCAGTTACGGGATTTTGGGCCAAGAGTGGAGTTGGGCTTTTCTAATTTTCATTTAAACCTTAAGTAAAACCCTAATCCGTTTTTACCACTATAAATAGGCCTTTAGACCTCATTATTCAATACCTCTCATTTTATTCTTCAAATCAAAACATCCTTAGAAGAGAGCGTCCAGAGAAGAAGCAGAAACAAGGAAAAGAAGAAGCAAGAGCTGGAGACAGTCTATATCTTCGATTCTCAGCCAATTCAACTCCATAATTAGGTTCTCTGTATTTTTATTTCTGTAAAACAATATGAATCTTATTTCTTTTAAATTAGTTTTTGTCTTTTCAATTATTATGAGCTAAACCTAATTAGTGCTTGAGAACGCATAATGGGTTAATCCCAATTTGATTTCATTCTATACGTTTGGATTTGGGATATTTATTATTTAAATCAAATTGGGTAAAGTGTATTTTTCTTTAATTTGCATTTTAATTACTATTATTGACGTAATTAACCAATGATAGGACTTAGTATCTAGGCTATTCCAATTAGTGGCGATTGGATCACCTTGACGGGGGTTTAGGTACCGAACTAGTTAACGAATGTAGGTTAGAAATTATTTGACTCTGACGAGCTTAATTAAACCTATGGCCTATTGGGTAATTTACATGTAAACACTTGAGAGTGGACTATAATCGCCCTGACGGGGTTTGTAGCACTTGAAAGTTGCTCCTTAGTCCACCTTGACGGGGGTAAGGAGATTTTAGAATCCCGACCAATACAAATTTACCGATTTGTCCCTTAAACAATGTATGAAATGAATGATAGTTAGGAAAGTCCTTGCGTCTCTCAAGTACTGCCTGCTCATACTTGCGTTTTACATTCATTTACTTGCGTCTTAGTTATTTATTTACATTTTTGCATTAGTCTTAATATCTTAGGAATTAGAAAACCAACCAATCAATCATATTATCTTTTATTTGCTTTCATAAGTGCAATCAATCATTAATAGATAAGCATTGTAGTCAACCATCCCGTCCTTGGAACGAATCTGTTTTATCAACTATATTACTTGGGACAACTGTACACTTGCGGTTGTGGTTCGATTACTTTTTGCATTTATTTTAGAACACACAAAGGACCACCAGTGCCTCTATATTTACTTTGGTAATATTTTAGAGTTAATTTGTGTTCTATGTGGTCCCTCACTATTATCAATAAAGAGGTCGTTAACTATTTTTCTTGGATAGGAAAACTAGGTATACTTTTAATTGATGACCTTGTTGGGCAAGGGTACCTTATATTGAGTTTTGCTAAACACTAGACTTGTGAATATGAATATAGCGTTGTGTAAGAGGTTGAATCTTTAAATGTGTGACATGGTATATTAAGACTTATTATTGTTTAATTTTTTAAAAGACCAAAGACACACTGGCTAATACCTGATCACAATATTGACAGTTTTGTTTGATGTTAAAGATGTGTAGAGTCCAAGCTATTAAGAACCTTTAACTCCTGGCCACTATAAAGAAAAAACTATACAACCTAATTCATTCTGAATTAGCTTTAATATACCGCTAGTAGAATAGGTGAGACAAATGTTATAACATGTGTAGATACCTACTCTATGTTCACTCTACCTTGTAAAGATAAAGAGATTCATATATACATATAAAGCTGAGAGAGTAAATAAACTTGGTAATACTCCTTGTCTTAGGTCCATGAGGGTAATAAATATGATTTATATTATCCTAATACATTTGTGAAATTGACAGAGGTAATCATGAACTTAGTGTCTAGTATTTAATCCCCAACAAAATGGCACAAAACATAGAACCCTTACAGAAATGATGAATGTCTTGTTAATTAGTTCAGGCTCACCCAAACGAATGTGGGAGGAAGTTGTCTTGTCTGTTTAGTACTTAATAAGGTACCGACGAAAACTTAGACAAGACCCCTTATGGGTCGTGGAAAGAGCTTTTCCACTTAACCTACAACAATTTAAAATGTGGGGGTGTTTGGCCATGATAGGGCTACCCAACTTATTAGAAGTCAACACCGGGCACGAGACCTTAGATTAAAGTTTCATGTGGAACACCGAGATGCGTGCAGCATACAAGTTCGAGATGACAATTCAATGTGTGAATCTAGATGTGTTGAATTTTTATTTCCTTAGAAAATTTTAACATGTAATAAACCTCTTAGCATGTTGAATAACTCATTCACCAAAGGCTTAACTAGGAGAGTAGTCTTGGAAACGTAGAGGGGGATGGGCCTAAAACCCATTGATGGGGAACATGTGACTGGTGAGTCTATATGGTGCACTAACTTTCCATCCCTATGGCGTAAATTGTGCATACAGGAGAATAATAACTCTTAATGAATTCATAGCCATGAGTGGTGGTCCTATTGAGAAGGAATTTATATATTTCTCTTACATAATGAATTCATAGTCATTAAGTGGTGGACCTATTGAGAAAGACTTGATGAACTCACCGACGATATTGAGATACATTGTTCATAATATTACTTCAAGGAGACATCCTTGGTGATCATACTAGGATGAGTCTGTATATCAACTCTGATTTCATAGCTTGTTATGGTGGTCATATTGATAACGACTTGATGGATTCGAGAGACACATGATAAGGCAGATCTATATTGCTCTTAATGATCTCTAGATCCTAGAGAGGTTGGCTAATGTTGGTAGACATTGTCGGATATCACCTATATGTAAAAAAAGATGACGATTGATGAATCTGTATATACTAGTGTGTTGAGTATGCGATGTGGGGGTCTCGATCGAAGACATTCAAGTTCAAGAGTACTTTCACTTGACATATTTTTTGGTTGCCTTACTTCACTACGTGACAATTCAAATTGAAAGGCATTGCCACTTAAATACAATTCACCTAACAGTGTTATGCACGAAAATTTGTTCATCTTTTCTCCCGGCGCCTAAGTAGGGAATTGTTGGAAATTAAAAAGAATTTTTATGGTTTTCATACTTTTGGAGAAAGATAACGCTAGGAGTCTTTTCCTTGAAAAGTCCTAACATCGGAAATGGAAATGAGTAAATTATTAGTTTGTAAGATTATAGCTCGCATTCTTGTGGCTAGATTAAAACCCCTTATGCAAATCATTACATCTGAGGAACAAACTGCTTTTGTTCTAGGAAGAGATATCCATGAAAATAGAATTATAGCCCATGAAGCGGTAACTTACTTGAAAAAATCTAGAAAATCTAAAAACTATACAACTGCCATAAAAGCTGATATCTCTAAAGCATTTGAAAATGTAGAATGAGATTTTCTCATTGATATGATGCGCAAAATGGGATTTTCTAAAAATTGGCTTACTTTAATTTATAACCGTATATCTACAATTTCTTAATCTGTTTTGTTAAATTGTTCCCCAATTGGTCTTGAGCAGCCTATTAGAGGATCGAGACAGGGGGACCCATCTACCCTTTCCTCTTCTGTATAATTACTCAATCCTTAGTGCTCTCATGAAATATAAAGTAAATAAAAACCTTATTCAAGGCATCAAATTAGCTAGAAATTGTTCCCATATTTTGTTTGATGATGACAATTTGTTCTTTCTTAAAGCAAATATTGATGAATTTGAACAGTTCCTTGATGTTATAATTTAATATTCTTTTACTTCTGGACAAACTATCAATCTAAATAATGGTGTAATATATAGTAAGAATATACCCTCATATGACATGTCTTTGCTTACTAATATTATAAGGATGGATCCCTTACCTGATCTAGGGAAAGACCTAGGTCTACCCTCTGACTGGGGAGGATCTAAGGTTAAATCCCTATAATGGATGATTAATAGAATAATTGAAAAAATAAATAAATAGAATACTAAATTTACTTCTTCTGGAGGTACAGAAACACTTATAAGAGTTGTGATTCAATCAATTCAACTTACCCTGTCCCTTTTTCTTATTCCCAATACCACTTGCAACTTAATTAGTAGTCTCGTGGCTTTCTTTTGGTGGGGCAATAAAGATAAGAAAAAGATAAATTGGGAAAGTTGGTATAAACTTGAATTACCTAAATTTAAAGGTGGACTAGGCTTTAAAAAACTTTTCTCTCTCAGTCTTGCCCTCCTTGCTTCAACGGCTTGAAAATTAAACCTTAAGAAAAACTCTCTTGCTTACAAAACTTTAAAAGGAATTTATTTCCATAACACTAATTTTATGAATGCAAATTAACACAAAGGCTTCTTGATGCTTTAAATCACTCATTAGGGGTAGAGACTTGTTCAAAAATGATCTCAAATGGGCACTACGTGATGGTAACCAAATAAGCATATGGAGTGATCTTTGGCTAAACTCTAAGAAAACTATCCCTAATCAAAAAAATTATACACTTAATAAAGTTCCTGAGCTTATGATTCCTGGTACAAATAATTGGATCATTAATCTTAATATTGAAATTTTTGATGTTATAACAGCTACTGAAATTTTATCACCGAATTAACCTTTTAATCAGTCTAATGATACTTTATGCTTGAATTAAAGTCCAAAAGGTACTTTCAATACAAAAAGTGTTATAACCATATTATATATGCAGAAATTAATGCGAGTAAAGCTCTAAACACTTTTGCCCCCTCTAGATTTTATACAAATGATGCAGAATTTTGGAAAAATGTTTGGCTTCTAAATTTGCCACCAAAAATTCTTATCTTTCTTTGAAAGGTAATTTCAGAAGCACTTCCTGCTCAACAAAAAAAATTAACAGGAAATGTGCTCTGAATAGTTTATGTAAACAATGTGATAATGGTCCTGAAACCACTAAGCATATGTTCTTTCTTTGTCCTAGTTCCAGGGCAACATGACTTGCGTCTCCTATGACCTTCTTAACACACTCATCTATAACGCTAGAATTGATGGTTGGTTTAAATTTCTTATAAATCTTGAGGTCTCTACTAATGAGTGTGGTAGAAACATAGTTGAGTTGGCAGCTTGGATAACCTGGTTCATATGGAAAATTCGAAATAGTAATTATTATAAAAATCGAGAAATCTTGCCCCTTTACAATATTAAAAGAGTCTACACAGCCTATGATGAATACAAAAACACAATCACAATGAATCTGAGGCTGAAATTTTACAAGAAAATGGATTGCTGAAGGAAAATGATAATGATAATGATAATGATAATGATAATACTCATCCACAAAATACCACCAATTCTCATGATCTAAATGCTTGCGCTGGTAATAATATTTCTGTAATTCCTAGCTTAAATTATAATCTTATTAAAATACAAGTGGATGCTTCATTTAATAAGGATACTAAAAAAGCTTCTACTGCTTGTGTGTTTAGTAATCACCAGTGCCGTTTTTTGGATGGACAATCATGGATTTTTTTAGCCCAATCACCAGTAAAAGCTGAATTAGTTGGAATAAGGAATGCATTCCTCAAAGACACAACATATCATCATCATCTCCAACATGATTTTCATCTAAGGAGTGACTGCATCACCATTATCAAGCCCATTCAATCAGCTACTAATCTCGACAACAACTTCCTTCCACCTCTCTTTCAAGACACCTTACGCATTGCAAAAGACCACCAAATCTCCTTCAAATATACTAACAGGAGACATAATAGATCAGCTGATTGGCTTGCGCGACAAGAGATGTTAAATTTTTTGTCTTGTAATTGAGATTCCCAACCCCCCTTCCCAATTAGTTTCTTTGCTTAGAATTGTTTTTTCTGCTACTGGTATTGACTGATAAACACTGAAAATATTGTATGTGTCCATTTATTTAATCTAATTTTCATTTCAACTAAAAAAAGTCTCAAGACATTAAGGTACCAGCCTAGAAGGGAAGATAGGTCTATTAAAATGAAGCTAAACAGAGTTCAAACCCTTTTGAATATTATTTTGGGGATGAGTTTTATTTTACTACCCAACAGAAAGCTCTACCTAGTAAATGGGTGGTGGCGCGGCATGGTCGTGCAGGTGTTGGGAAATTTTGGGGAAAATAGAAACAAAACATATTATGGGAGTGCGTATTTATCGAGTCGGAACTAAGTCGTTCGTACTCGGTGAAGAGTTGTCGGTCATCTTCATGAAATTTATTCCCAACGGTCTGAAACTCCCGCATCATGATTGCTCTCATCTTCAACGGTAACTCCAACATTTATGGCTCAGAAGTTAAAAATGTTAACATGAATGCTCTTAACAATAAAACCCGCAGTTATGGCTCATGACTTACAAAGGCTGACCAAATTCGTTCTCCCCCTTGTCAATTAATATGTCCAGGTTCATGCCAATTTTGAAGAAAAGAGAAACGGTTGGCTTTATGGTGGATTCTTTATGACGCCATTTGTTTTGAATGTTATGAAACTCACAAGACTACTATATAAAGAGGCTGAACTCATAATTTTCAAGACACAAAAAATTTATCTTTAACATCTAGAATAGAAAATCTCTCTTTTCCTCCTAAAATGTTTTTGCGCTTAGAATAGAGTAGTAATAATGATCCTTTTGAGGATACCGACTATACTCATAACTTTTTTTAAGGAACACGCTATTCTTTGTTGGTTCTAGAAAGTATATTGTAAGTTTTTTTTGTAATAATAATTTATTTACGTATAATTTGTTGTAAGTTTATTTTGTAAATAAATATATAATTTTTGAAATTACCAATTTCTAACTATGCTGGTTTTACCAACAATGACTTATAGATAATTATCTTTTATATATTATAGTAATAGATAGATTTTAACCTTTTCAATATATGAAGTGTTTTTAAATAATACAAAAACTCAGAACACGTTTGGTTTGTTTTCCGAAAATAGAAAATAAATTATATTAAGCAAAGACAATTTTACAGAAGAACCCTACGTAATAGGAACAATGAGAAATTATGTCAGAAGAGATATGAACAGTATATGAACAATACAATAATTGAGGGTAGTGTATGTTGTCATAAATCTTGCAAAAATGTGTGAATATAAATGACTAGTATGCGACATGTTCAAATGGGATTCCATTATTGTGAAACGACAAGAGATTTGTGAAAGGTCTATTTAACTTTGGATTAATGTTAAATAAATCCATGTATTGGTTTATTATCTGTAAAATATATTGTCTATTTTATTTTGTTAAGATATTTAAAACTTAAAATTTGAGTTCTGATAATTTTTTCATAGTTTAAAATTAAAATTTTAAGAATTTTTTTATAATTTAAACTATTTTTTATGTGAAAAAAAAGAATAAAATGTATGATACTTTTTATAAATTAAAAAAATGATAATTATAATAAGGACAAATTAATTATAACTTAAGAAATTTTTTAGACATTAATTTTTTTAATTTTGTTAGTTAAGAAATTAATTAGTTAGTAAAAAAAAAAAGATAGAAATAAATAAGAAATTAATCCTCTTAGAAAAAATATTTGATCATTTGTTGCACATATCTCAGATTGGGAAAAGAAATGTTGCATAAAAAAAAACATGTATAATAGGTCCGACATTGAGTGCTTGTTTGGAAGTGTTTTTTTTGAAAAACACTTAAAAGTGTTTCTAGCTTTTTAAGAGTTTTTTTTATCCTAAAAGCACTTTTCTGAAAAGCACCAAATTGGTGCTTCTTGAAAAAAGCACTTAAAATAATTTTAGATATCAAAATTATTTTTAATATTTTTTTTAAATTTTATGTTAAAAGCGTTTTTTACTTTAAAATAAGCACTTCCAAACGAGCCCTGAGTATTTTGAGAGAATCAATAAAAAGAAAAGTCATTTGAATGTTAATTACTGTTGTTCAAAAAAAATGATAATTACTTATTCTATTTATTTTTATTTGTTCTATTTTTTTCATTATAAAAATTTAAAAAAAAATATTAAATGCATTTTCTTTTTACCATATTTTTCCTATCAATTAAATATAAAATTATTTATTATACCATTCTTTTTAGCTAATTAATTAAAAACGTTCTTAGAAAATTAGAAAAAAATGTCTTATTAATATAAAAGAACAAATATTATTAGACAATTTTTTTTTTAAAAGGACAAATAAGAATAGACTAAAGGAGTAACAAACTATATACTTAATTTTTTAATTTTTTAAAACCTAGAAACTCTTATTTTATTTCTAAATTAATCCAATCGTGTCCCCCACACCGATCTCACCCCCATCTCAATCTACAGGCTCGACAGACCTGTCAGATCTAGAAACGATGGTAAATTAGTTCAGGGATGTGAACTTTTGTGGGATCAAGTGTTGAATTTGTTTGAAACGTGAATATTTTTAAGATTGGGGTGTGAATTTTCTGAAGTTGGTAAAGGTGAGAACCATGGTAGGACGACAACAAATGGTGATGGTGGTGGTAATGCTGGATAGAAGCGAGAAAAGATAAGAGAAATAGGAAAGCATAGAGAGTAATTTTTTTCTTTTTAAATCTAAAAAGATTTAAAAAATAATAGAGAATAAATATATATATATATATATATATATTGTACTTTTTCTATAATGGTAGGGGAAGGAAGGGAATGAAAAGAGATAAAAGGAGATAGAAGAGAATGGGGAGTAAAAAAAATTGTTACCCAATGAGAGTAAAAGAATAAGAGTGAAAAAAATATAAAGAAATTTGAGAAATTATAGAATTTTAAAATAAGAATAGCTAATTTGATAAAAACCAATTATAGATGACATCTTCTATTAAGTTGTTTTTTTTTTATTACTTTTCTATATGAGTAATATTAGGTATCCATGATAGGTAAAATTGTATTCCTGACACAAATAATTTTTGTCCAAGATAGGGCTATCAATGATAATGTCATTCTAGTGCATGAGATACTTCACAAATTTTAACGCCTTAAGCCTAATAAGAAAAAAAATGTTTCAGCATTTTTAAAGTAGATATAAACAAGGCTTACGATAAATTAGAGTGAGACTTTATCCAAGATGTTTTGTCAAGGCCAGGTTTCCAAGCAACATGGGTGTGATGGGCATCCAGTGTATCTCCCCAGTTTTGTATAACATTACTATAAAAGACGACCCTTTATCTACTTACCTGTTCACTCTAGACAACCAGACCCTAACATGTCACGTTGACGAGCAACTCTTGTTGGGGTACCTTAATAGGTGCCGCATCGCTCATTCTTGTCCTCCCCAATCACACTTACTTTCCGTAGATGAATTAATGTTTATCTTTCAATGTAATGGATAAGAAGCTCCGACCTCAAAGGATATATTATGCTAATATTGTTTTGCGTTTGGATAATCTCTGAATTTGCAGAATTCTTCACTCTTCATTTGCCCCAATATTATTGTTCGACTTTGAGCCTTAATAACGAACATCTTCACAATTCCTTAAGCGCCTGATATGTGCAAATACCTTGGAATTAAAGTGGGGTCATTTAGAGCTGGAGGTCTAGCTTGGATTAATAAATGGTACATTTATGCCTTCGAGTTTTGAAAGGATTTCTTTTAATGGAAGAGGAAAACTCATTCTTGTAGAAGCAACGTTAAATGCTCTTCCAACTTATTTGATGTCATATCTATTACTCCCTAAAACCATCATTAAATAGCTAAATTTTCTAATGTTGGATATCTAGTGGAGCAAGGTCAGGGATTTTGACATCCATTGGTCCAAAAAAACAATCCTCTTTACTCATGAGTCTCAAGGTGGTCTCAACCTTAAGGACTTCCAAGCCTAGAGAATGTAGATATCTAGTGTCTTCCAGCCTAAAAGGGGTTTATTTCCCGAGAAACTCATTCTCATACAAGTCAATATGAAACCATGCTTCATGTGTGTGGTGTAAAATTATCAAAAGGGAAGATTTCCATCAAGATTTTTTCATTTGTTCTATAGGGGATGGTTCCACCATTTCAATTTGGCATACCCCTTGTCTAAGGACATCCCCAATGCCTTCTTTGCTGAAAACCTCCCTAGTTTCCAAAATTATAAACCCAGAAACTAAAACAGGAATTCTCAGTTAATTGCCCAG
Source organism: Nemophila menziesii (assembly GCA_029959085.1). Lineage (NCBI taxonomy): Eukaryota > Viridiplantae > Streptophyta > Magnoliopsida > Boraginales > Hydrophyllaceae > Nemophila > Nemophila menziesii. Next base: position 516,689 of record JARWIR010000064.1, on the reverse strand, counting down.
GTCATGGACGAGGAAGTGCCCAATTAGTACAATCTACCCCTCTTCCTTTCCTTTTGTAACCTGATTGGTCGATTTGGCCCCAAATGTGAACGAGATGTATTACTCCAAGTCTGGGTATAACTAAACGTTAAAATACCTAGGTTCAGGACTGGTCCTGACATTTTCGGGGCCTAAGGCAAAATTTAAGAATTGGGCCCCTAAAAAAATTACAATTTACATAAAAATTCTAAATTTTATCAATTTTTTCAATCATAAATCTAACTATTTAAAAAATATAATAAGTAATTAAATAGATATAATTCAATAGATATAAAAGTTAATAAAATAATACTATCATTAATTAAAAAATAATTCAAAAAAGAAAAGAAAAAACATACCTTGTGAAAACCGTATATTTAAAAAAAAATAGTCTAACATTGTTTTGTGTTGGGTTGGGTCGAAACTGGGTTATTTTTAAATAGAATAATAACTTATGCTTATATATAAAAAAAATTAACGGACCCAAAAATTATAAAGATTGGAAGGGGGCCCAAGGCGATGGCCTCCTTGGCATCCTCCCAGGACCGGTCATGCCTAGGTTCACCAACTAATCTAGTACAAGCTCCTCCTACCTTTGACCTAGAACTTGTAATAAGATATGGAAGGTAACGCTGCCACTTAAGTTGAAGATTTTCTTCTAAAAAGCTTCCCTCAGTTCTCTCCCCACACAAAAAAATAAATTTCGTACGAAGTGTGTAAATCCCCTACCTGTAGCATATGTCATCTCAATAATGAATCAGTCGAACATATGTTGTTTCAATGCAGTTGTAGCAGAGAACTTTGGCATGAGTTTCTCTTCCTACTAATGTGATTCCCTAAGGAGTCTTAGTTTGAGCAATAGCTCGTGGACCTTTCCTCTAAATACGCAAAGAGTGACACTAAGACGAAAGAAATAATACATAAGATAGACTTTACCTTCCAGTCTATCTGGCTGGCACAAAATAAATTTGTTATAGAGCAAAAATATTGTATGTTCTTACTATTCTCATGCAACTAATAATAGTCTAGACAATTCTTTTAGCTCATGTTTTGCATGCTCCCCTCTTTTCCTCTTTTAACCTGCCTGATGCTTCGGTTATAACTGACATCTCTATGTAGATGCTTCTGTTGCAGGAGATCATTAAAATCATCATGGACGTAGTCATGGGCCCTCGTAGATTTGTTATAAGTTTCATTAGTAGAGATCATAATGGGGATGTTGGTTGTGGGCAAACTATTCATGCACCCCTTGCATCGTTTATATTATCGAGTGTTTGACCATCAACAAGGATATTTTGCATGCCAGAAAATGGTTGTATATTTGTGTTACCATAAAAAGTGATGCTTTACTTGTAATCCAATCCATCAAGTCTCCCACAAACAAAGAAGACCGGATATCTGTGTCGATCGTGGAAGAAATCTAATTGTTGGCCGATGTTACCTCCCATATTTCTATTAGGTGGGTCAAGAGATCAGAAAATCGTGTCATTGATTGCATTGTCAAAAGTGTTGTCGGGTCTAGCTTACCTATTAGTTGGGTCTCTTTTCTTGATTTTGAACTTTGTTCAATTTTGTATTCTGATATTTCCCCTTCAGGAATTAGTTAACTTTATTTTTATATAATAATATATGATGTTACGTGCTTTAAGACCTAAAATAATTAGGTATCATCCAAAAAGACATCATCAAGACAAAATAGAAGACATATGTATATATATATACACACTCACACACACATATGAGTCTATGTTTAAGAATTAATCTTTCTATATATATGTTTTAATTTTCTAGAATAGAAGATAGAGAAAGATTTGATTATGATATAGACGTCAAACATTGGGTCATGCAAACGTACACCCTAAGAGGTGATTAAAAAGTAATACAAAAAAGGCGACAACAATACATCGTTCTTTGATAATTTGTTATCTATATGCATCTGAACATTTCTAATGTATGTAATAATAAAATGAAATCCAAGTAATTGATCCATCTACTAGATAAGTGAGCTTAAGATATTTTATTCTCTCTCTTGAATAGTGTGTCGTCTATCTTCTTTTCAAAATCTTTTTTAAATCCTATTTCTCTGAACCTCCATTAAAATACAATTGTGTTATTTAAAATCTCATATTCTTAGTTTCAAGATCTAATTGTTGCTCATAGATCAGTACATATCAAACTCTAGTCTTCACTGTCTGATTGGGTTTGTTATGGATTCGGAGTTGCGGTCCATGTTATTTTATTTTGTTGTGTTTAGGTGGTCGAAAAGTGACGAAGGTGATTTCTCTAAAATTTGGTGTTATTTGGGTATATTTCTATTCCTTGAGTTCTCCATGGTCCTAACCTACTTGATTGTTGGGTATCTTGGAGGAAAGGCGGTGTTTTTCCCTATTGCAGGTCATGGTTATTGTTTGTTAGCCGTGAATAGGATCCTTTGCTTGATTATGAGATTTTTAATCTTCATTGGCTTCTCAACGATGCCGAACTCGAATGGATGGGTATATTACTTGGATAGTTACCAGCGGTAAGAGATTTATCTTCTATTTTGTTGGATAGTATTAAATGTTTTGCTAATGATCTCCTTATACCTATTTTCATCAATTCCTATATGTATCCATCTGTGTAATGTTGATGATATGCATAAAATCGTTCTACCGACAAAAAAAGTAATTGATCCAAATTTAAATTGAAAAAAGTCCATAGCGGTATATAACATCTGAATCAGAGAGTCTCCCCTAGTTCATCCTGTCCTATATGCAACTAATAATGATATTCAAGGGGATAAGATAAAGGACTACGTGAGAGAGGATGGATCATGGGATTGAAATCACTTCCAACACATGTTAATCCCTTCTAATATAATCGAGGTGGTGGAGATAAGGGTGTCGAGTGATGATGGGAATAGAGATATATTATCACGGCAACACGTGATTAATGGAGTTCTTTTTGTAAAGTCGAGTATTAAGGCTCATAGTGTAGAAGTAGAAGGTGTGTGCTTTGACTGCGAAAGGATTTATAAGGTAAGGTGTCCCCAAACAACTAATGTTCTCTTATAATGAGCGGTTCAAGATCGATTGGTGACTAGATCTAACTTGCAAACAGGGGTATGGATGAACCGATCTTGTGTGGTACCTATGAAGAAAATGTTATCCACCTTTTCAAAGAGTGTGGCATGGTCGTTAGTATATGGAAGCGGGTTAAGAAAGAAACAGAGGCGGCTAGGATTACTATCTGGAATTGAAAAAAACTAGAATGAATAATTTTTGAATGGTGCGTGGTTGGGTGAGGTTCAGTCTTGAACTGAGGACCAATAGAATTTGTCTATGTTTGTTACAGGTAGCTAAAGTGAGTCTTTAGTACAACAAGAGATGTGAATGATCAAAAGTAACTCATATGCATTGACCTCCAATGAAAACTTAGGACATGGACTTGCTGGTGATATATCAAAAAAATTATTCTTAGGTGCTCGCTGGACTTCCTTTTATTCCTGCTAGAAATCAGTTCCAGATACACCTGTCTCACACCAACAAAAACTGCAAGAAGGGACAACTTCCCAAAGTAATTTGCAAGCCATTATTGCTATGTTTGGAAGCTCAGAGCATCAACCTAGACATAATTTCATTAGGACAACAACTAGGTTACAAGACAACAACTGGAGCCAATGATAGTGCGACCTTGTGTACTTATAAAAGGTGGAACACGCAACTTTTGGGTACTTGGATATTTGCCGGAGTCACCTAGAATAGCTTTTTTGTGCCTTAATTAGGGTGATATGTAATGTTAGAAACTATGTGGTCTTAAATAACAGGTCGTTTCCAACTAATGAGGTTCTAACTGAGAGATCTGAACACCTAGCTTTGGATTACATTTGAGCTTGGAGTAGTCAACCGGGTAAGTTCGTAATTGTATTGTGTAAACCAAGCCAAGGACTTAAGTTGAACAAGGATGATATTTATATAAGTGTTCACCATATAGGAGGAGCAGGCGGTGCCTTTCGTGATATAGAGGGTAATTGGGTCCAGGGTTTCACCATAAGAGTGAGTTGCACCTCACCGGTGTTTCTGGAATCAGTCTTTCTTCATAAAGGTTTGGGAATGGCAGCGTATATTAGAGTCACTATTTTGTGTATGGAAGATGACTCTCAAAAGGTGCTAAAGGTGATCTCCTAGGTGGATACGAGAAGGGGCCGACTACAATCTGGGTTAAAAGAACATGTACCATGTGGTTAAGAGTATTTTTAGAGAGGCTAACATGTGTGTCGATTGGTTGGATCAGATGGGAGTATATCAAGGCCCTTTATACTCTTGCTTTATTGATCGTCTGGATGGAATATGGAAACTACTCACACGGGATCAATTCGGCTGGAAATATTCTAGGTTCTATACAGTCCAGGGCTAGTTGATGAATTGGTTGTAAATTGGCTTTAGTTACACAGTCCTAGGTACTCAATGTATAAAAAAAATTCTCTAACAAAAAATCACAAAGGATATTCTAGTACTTAAGAAAAGGCTTGAGATCATAAATTCTTAAATTCATGAAGACAGTTATGAAATAAACTATATCAATGGTGAAATTGAATCCTTATGGAATAAAGAAGAACAATATTGGAAACAAAGATCCAAGATATAATAGATACAAAAAGGGGATAAAAATACAACATATTATCATGTTGATGTCTTCTCATTTGTGATAGATTTATATTAGGATGATACATCATTTTTAGTGATTTAGAAGTGTTTCTAATCATTTTTCTTGAGAAATAGTGCACTTTTCTATTTTGAGTCTTGATTTAGTAAAAAAATATTTTTAGAGCATATTGGGTTTAATTATTTATTTAGTGTGAAACTTTAAAGATAATTATGGAGATTAATTAGAGTCCAAGTCAAAAACTACAAGATATGGAAAGAGATAAGCATGGAAATTGGAGATAAGGAAACAAAAGCTAAAAACATGGAAAAGGAAAAGCTGCCTTAATCCTGAATTTCTGCACCTACGACCACAAATCAGCTTATATCTCAAAAACGGTGTGGAATTTGGAGAAACGGTCAAGAGAAAATTTGAATATCTTTCCGAGACGATGAATTAGGTGTACTCATACGCGTCAAACGGATGAATATTGAAGCTTCTAGGACCAAAAGAAAAACGGGTCTGGTTTCATGTTTTTAGGGTTACGAATTTGAGTTGGGTTTGGAGTCCATTACTTACCTTTTCCTTCAAGAAAACGAATTAGGTCTTCTAAACACCTATAAATACACCCTTATATCACTTGTAAATCATCCTTGCCTCATAGTAATTAGTTCTTAAGGTTTTATTCTTCCAAGTTATTGTAGAGAGCAAGATGATGTCTTTTATTATTTCCTTTAGTATATTTCCTCCAGGTATGAAGTAAACCTCCCATAGCTTGGTTTTTGCATCATGTATAATCTATGAATTCTAATTTCTGCCTATCTAAGTTTCTTTGGAAATTACATGTTTTAATCTAATATTAGCTGTTTACCTTTATATTTGTTTATGTGTTTTGATTTAATTACTGTTTTCCTTGCTAGTGCACGAGTATAGGATTACCTTAATAGTAGTTAGATGATCACCTTAGCTGGGTGTCTAATTATTGAAACACCACATAACGTCTAGTCTCGATATTAGTCCTGACAACACTGATTCTAACTAGATAGTCATTAGGGTATGAATTAATCACTATCACCATGTATGGAAATTGATTGCTTAGGGCCCTAGTAGCGCAGGATAACCCTATTTGAACCAGCCTCGTGGTGTGTGTCCGTAGCCCGCTTAGTCGCTCTCAAGGTCTAAGGTATGGGAATTTAGAATCCTGACTAAGTATCTTAGAGCTAATTGTCTCCCTTATTAAATAGATTTAATAGAAAGAATTAGAAGGATTAGTGCATACGAGCAAAACCTAAGCTATACTTCTCATCTCATATTCTTCGTATTTATTTTATTGTCTTTATTTTCTTAGTTTAATTAGTTATTTTCGAATTTACTCTCTATTTATTCCTTTTATTTTCTGTCTTTTAATTAATTATTGCTTACTCGTTATTGCTACCCATTCGACTAGCACACTAAGTCCCTGGGAACGAACTCAACTTATCAACTAAAACTTGCATACGTCTTGTAATATTTGCAGTACTGTGCCTGTCTAGGGTGAGAGTGCGTAGTTTTCTTGACTTATATTTATCTTATTTTTATCACACCCTAGGCGACACCACATGTTATTACATAGAAAAATTACTACTATGATGGATAATAAGGGTATTTGGCATGATAGACTAGCTGAAATAAAAAATATCATTAAGTCACATTTCACTGATGTTTTTACTTCTATTGGGACTAGTGATTACTCTTTGATCCTTAGTAAGATTGATAAAGTTGTTACTCATGAGATGAATGTGCAACTTTGAAAACCTTTTACAATTCAAAAATCAAAAAGGTTGTTTGGTCACTAGGTAGTAACAAGGCTCTTAGGCCTTGTGGTTTTCATACTACTTTTACAAAAAACATTGGCATACTATCAAGATTGATCTTATGAGAGTTATTACTGATTTACTTTGGAATAAAAGTAACTTAACCCCTATAAACAAGACTTACATCAGTCTTATTCCAAAAAGAAGTGAAGGTCGTGCCACTTAGGGATGAGCAAATCAAAAAAAGACCAAACCAAAACAAAACCCTGCAAAAAACTGAACAAATAAAACCAAAAACTGAAAAACCAGTTGGTTCGGTTTCTAATTTATCAAAATCAAAAAAAAATCTGGTCCAGTGCACTACGCAAAACCAAACCGAAAAAACAAACAAAATTGCAATGGTAAAAAAAAAATAGGGTATGTGAGAGAAATTTTTGGTAATGATTTATATTGACATGGATTTATTTTTGTTTTGCTACACAATTAATTTATCAATTTTGTTATTGTACACTTTAGTAGGACACTTATGATTATATTAGTTAGTATTGTAGTTAGTATTGATGGCTTGATGAATATCTATTAATCGTGCTTATATGAAATCAGAAGTAATAGTCTCAATTTTATGAATTTAATTAGTATTATCAAATAAGATTATTATTTTTAGATTATAGAATAGATTCTATTCAATTGATACATTAATAGCTCATTAAAGGAATGTAAAAGTAGAATAATTATATATTAGCAACCATTGAATAATGTATGTCAAGAAATTGAATGATAAAGGTTATTAGGTTAGGTACCAAAATCCAAAGTTGAAACCGAACCAATACCGAATGTGGAACAAAATACGAACCGCCCGATTTAGTTATTAAATTATAAAAAACCGATCCTTTCCGCTTCAGGTTCTAGTTTTAGCAAAAAATCGAGACAAACCAAACAATGCTCACCTCTACTACCACTATTGGTTATAATAGACATATAAGTTGCCCAAAATTTATTTATAAAATCATTGTTGGCATTTTTGTTGATAGATTAAAACCTCTTATGGAAAAAAAATAGAAAAACAATATGTCTTTGTTCCTAGTAGACTCGTTCATGAAAATATCATAATTGCTCACGAAACTGTAAATACCCCTAAGAGAAAAAGACAATCAAAAAACTATAAATCTACTATTGAAGTTGATATCTCAAAAACTTTTGAACATGTGGAATAAAATTTCCTTATGGATATTAATGAAAAAATAGGAAATTCAATTATTTGGCTTGATTAGATTTGCATGTGTATTTCATTTTGGTTCATATGTCTTTCTCTTAATGAAAATTCTATTCAAATTAATAGTCCTACTAGAGGTCAGAGACATTCTCCTAAATTTATAACTCTTAAAAAATATAAACCTACCAAAAATCTTATTGGAAAATAAATCTTGATAAAAATTGTCCTAAAATAATATATGTGTTATTTGTTGATGATAGTCTAATCTTTCTTAAGACTAATCAGTGGCGGACTTAGAGGTTGTAGTGTAGGGGGGCTAAATATAATAGGGGCTTCGGAGGCAACGCCCCAGGATTTTTTTTTTTTTAATGTTTATCAACTAAATATAACATAAAATATAAAATTCATTAAATTTTAATAAAATACCAAATAAATATAAATATCAATTATAAGTGTTTTCTAATAAATATAAGAAAAAAAAATTACTTGAAATTTTTTTTTGATCGGTGATTGAGAAAAACTTTTTTTGTCCGATGGTTTACAGGCTACAACAAAATCAATTTAATTTTTATATTAAACATCTAAACACAAATTTTGTAATCATAAATATCAAATGATTTGTATTTATATAAAAACAATAGGTAAAATAAAAAAAAATTATCAGAAAACTGTTTGCAAGCGGCTGTACAAAAAGTAAAAGAAAAACTTTTTTTAATAATTTGATAAAATAAAAAGTTAAACTTTTATTAAACTTGTTATTAGATTAAAGGTTTAAATACTAGTTAAAAAAATCTAATTATAATTAGACTTAACTATAATTATAATCTAAACCCATTAATTTTTTTTTGAATTCTAGGTGGGCTTCAGCCCACCTTGGTGTGGCGGTAAGTCCGCCACTGCGATTAATACTAAGAGCCCGTTTGGGATAGGTTAGTTTAGAGTTAAAAGTGCTTTTCGATTAAAATTAAATTATTAAAAAAAATTAGACATCTAAAATCACTTTAAGTGATTGTTTTAATAATCACTTATCTAGTGCTTTCCCTATAAGTGATTTTAAAGGTGTAAAGTGTTTTTATGGATTTAAAATCACTTCAAATGATTATTTTAAAAAACAATCCCAAACAGGCACTAAGAAATTTGAGAAATTTAATAACATTATCCATAAGTACTCAATAACCATTGGACAAACAATAAATCTGAACAGAAAATAAGGATATTTACAACAAAAATACTCCAACTAGTAAAGTCTCTAAACTACAATTATTCTTATAACGAGTCATCTTGAAGACTTTAGCAAATATTTGAGTGAGGATAATACAAATTGAGGCTCAATTTTGCTCAACTTTCTTTTTAAAATTCTAGTTAGAAAAAATTCTTTTTTAAGTCCTAGTTCTAACTTTGCTGGTTTGGAACTTTCCCTTTTTACCCCTCTTCGTTATGGTTACGGACCCATAAAGACTAAATATCACGGCTACACTATAACGTGATGGGTACAGACCCAATACGTTTACAATGGTTTTCTTAATCTTTTTTATTAAGTCCAAAGATATAGGGCCAAACCCATATCCTTCGGATTCTTTTTGGGGCTGAACCTAACACGTTTTGTTGCAATGTGTTTTAGACAGTCTTTATTTTATTAAGTAATTAAATGTCTTTTATAGGTATATGGACTGTACCCAACAAGAACTAATGAAATACACAATATATGGGTTGTACCCATTACCACCAAAATATACAACTTGGGGCTGCCCAATAACAAAGAAAATAAAAAAAAATCCAATCACAATTTAAATGCAGGGTCCAGCCCAAGAATGAAGTAAATTAAAAAATCAAAATTCTCAACATACGGGGTTGGCCCATTACGCATAACAGTACATAAAAAAACCCAATCACGAACTGGATGGAGCAGGGCGGCGATGGAGGACTGGATCGAGGTGGTGGCGGTCTCGAGCGCGGACTGGATCGAGGTGCTTCGTTGTGGTGGCCCCATTAGCAGATCTGATTCTTTGGCAGAGACTGGAGGGGAGGCGCGGCTCTGCAGCAGTGTTCTTCGTCTCTGCAGATCTGGGAAGTGGAGCGTCGATGGTCAACTTGGTGATGGTGGAGGGAGGCGAGGCGTCGCGTGGTGGGAAGGTATAGGCCAGATCTGATATGGATGAAGGGGAGGGTCGTGGTGGTGAGTGGTTTGGTGGGGGTGGGGGCTTTGGTGGTGATGAAGGTGGGGGGGATCTGCAGCAGCAGGGCGCTTGAACTCGACGGCATCAACAATGGTGGTGGTGGATCTGCAGCAGGGGTGGCGAGGCGTAGGTTTTACTGTGCAAAAAGAGTGGTCTGTGGTGGTTTAGTTCTGGTGCAGCGGCAATGGTTTTCCTGTGCGAGGAGAGTGGCCTGTGGTGGTGGTTCTCTTCGTCGACGGTGGTGAGTGGGTGGGTGGGGGCGGGGGCTTTGGTGGTGATGAAGGTGGAGGGAGCTCGGTGGTGGTGCAGTGGTGCAGCAGGTGGGGGGTCGGGTCGCCGGGAGTATAGAGAGAGAGAGAGAGAGAGAGAGAGAGAGAGAGAGAGAGAGAGAGAGAGAGAGAGAGAGAGAGAGAGAGAGAGAGAGAGAGAGATATTAGAGAATGTGAGATACAGAAAATGGGATGGGTGTGGGGGGTTTCAGACAATTAATGGAGCTTTTGGATGGGTTTTTTGGTTTCACTGTGGGAAAGGGATTGGGGGCATTTTGGTACAATACCATCCCTAGTTGGACTAGTTAGGGAGTTAGTTAGAGGTAGGACTTAAAATAGGAAGTGGGATGGGGAGTTGGACTTTTAATACTGAATTCCCCTATTTGAATATTACCCTATGACTAGGACAAATTTAAAGCGAAATGTCTAGAATGAACGGTTGATAAAACCATTACAAAATTAAATGTTAGAATACTATATTTATATATAAGAAAGAAAAATAAACTTTAATTAAAACTGTTATCTGGTCTATTAATGTTTATACGGTATACCTCTACCTTATTCCTATCACCACTTGTAATCTTATACTCCCTCCATTCCTTAATATATGACGTTTTAGAGTTTTTCACATATATTAAGGAACCTAAAAAATAGGGAAAGTTTAGTTAAAAATTACTAAGATATCCCTACTTTTAAGAGAGAGAAAATTAATGATTAAATATAAAAAAATTAAAAAGAGAATAAAATAGGAAAAAGATCATTTAATTTGTATTAAAATTTAAAATGTGACATATATTGTGGAACAAATTATTTTGGCAAAAACGTCCACTATTCTGGAATGGAGGGAGTACTAGTTTAGTTGCTTCATTCTAGTAGGGGTAATAAATGTACTAAAATGATAGGAAGATTGAAAATCCTTTCAATTGCCCAAATTTGAGGGAAGCATCGGATTTGAAATATTTTATACTGCTTGAAAATGATCAAAATCCACTTGCCTTTAAAGTTTTTTTGTGGAATTTATCACCCTAATGATGAATTTATAAATGTCAAACTTGGTTCAAAACCTTCCTTCTTGGGGTTGAAAATCTTCAATTAAAAGCAGAGATATCTTCAAAATAGATACTCATCGGACCATGTGAATTCCAAAGCCATTGAGATCTAGAACGAGTCGTGGATCAATAATCATAGTCACATTATTAATGAAAAATCATGCTATTAAGAATGTTCATGAGCTTCTTATTGGAATAAATAATTAATTTTTAGTACTTTTCACATCGATATTGCTTAGTAGAAAATTTACTTCTCTTAGTAACAATGGAGAGAATCTTTTTCTCTTTTTGAACAATGGAGAGAATCTCATACTTCTTCTATCTCAAAAAAACATAATTACTCCTTCCGTCCATTTTTGTTTGTCCACTTTTTTGATGCACAAAGATTAAAAAAAGTATTTAATACTCTCCCCTTTTACACACATGCCCTTAATTAATATACATCAGATCATTTATTGCGCTATCTTTTCTATTATTTAATTAGGGATAATATTGAAAAAGTAGGGAAAAATTGTCTTGGTAATGAAAAATGGATAAACAATATTGGACACCCTTTTTTAGAAAATAAGACAAATAAAAATGGACGGAGAAAGTATCTTCTCTATTACTAAAATATCCCTAATAAAGTGTCTTGATATTTTAAATATTCATTGAAAACATAAATTTAAATATTTTAATAAAGATATTAGTAGAAAAAGATGAAATAAAGTGTCTTAAAATTCTAAATAAACATTATTTTTAGGATACCATTTTTACTAATAAGATGGACATTATTTTTAGGACAGAGAGAGTAGATGATATTATGTACTCTTTTCCTCAGTCCCAAAAATAACGTCCATTTTGTTTTTTATACAAATTAAAAAACATAAGTATTATCTTCTTTATTACTAAAATACCTCTAATAAAATGTCTTGATATTTTAATAGTCATTGAAAACATAAATTTAAATATTTTAATAAAAGTAATAGTAAAAAACAGTAGTATCTTGAAATTCTAAATAGATATTATTTTTGAGACACCATTTTTTGTAAGGTGGACATTGTTTTTGAGATGGAAGGAATATAATTAGTTTTAAACTTACCGATTTTATTTTTTATTATTATATGAAACTTACTAATAATTACACTCTACAAGAATAACTCTTCGATAAAACTTCAGCTAATGAAAATTACAAATATAACTAAAATTTAAATCACTCAAAAGTACCATTTATGGAGCAAACCACTATACAGTAAACTCCCATTTTTTACTACTACAAAGTCACCTAAAAAATAACTCATCATTTTACACTTAATAATTTTTTGCATCTCAACACCTTCTATTCCTTTTTTTCCATCTACTAACGACCCGAAACTCCTAACGAATCAATCGATTTGTGGGTCCCACTCTCTATCTGAATCTTTCTCATCTTCGCTTTATCAAAACGTGCTCTTCTTTCCGCTTCTTGTACATGTAAATCATGATCTTTCAACATTTGATCGTATTTTCCAGATGGAGCTAATAAAGGTCCCGAATAATGTATTTTATTCCCCTTCGATCCATAACCAAGCTATATAACAAAACAAATTGTTACAAACCATAAGGACTAAAACGCAAAAAAAAAAAAAAAAAAAAAAAAAACTTACAAGAACAGGGTCATTACTAGATCTTCCATTATCCTGATTAGTTTGTTCTTTTTTAGCTTCTTTAAAAGAACCGGGAAATCTAGCGATTAATTTCGGTACTTCTTGTTGTGAAATACCCGTTTTACCCTCAGAAACTAAGCTTCTCCTTGCTTCTTCTATATTCTTTCCAGCTTTAGCCCAAGCAGCACGATGAACTAAGGGCCCGGAATGTGAAGCCCGGTTATGTGGGCCCGGGCCGGGCTCTTCCATAGCTTGAGATTGTCTTGGTGGGTCAATAGGAAAACCCGACGCAACTTCTTCTTGTTTAGTACTGAACATTTCGCTTCGACTTTTTGAACTTGATTGAACTGATCGTTTCTGCATTTTTTCGAAAGATTTTTTTTTTCAGTTTAAGTCCTTTATATTATTGGTAAATTATGAAAGGGCCCGGGCCCGATTTACCTGCATGGATCCAACTAGTTCAGCATTTGCATCGGGTGCTGGTACAGCTCGTGAGTCTCGTGTTCTTCTTTCATTGTCTTGTCTATGACCCTTTTTTCCAGCTACAGCTTGTCTGTAAAGATACATTTTAGTCCTTAAACTATGCTAATGTTTCAAAATAGTAGGTAAAGAAAAGATATATAACCTATTTAGTCCTTTATCTTTACATTTTGAATGATTTAGTCCTTTGGATTTCATGACAAATTAGTCCTATTTTGTGTATTTATTACATTATAGACGTAAAATCCACGTGTCATGTGATAAAAGACTAAAATACCCTTTATTTTGACAACAACACTTATAACACAATGGAAATACGAAAAAAGAACCAACTAACGTGTAACAAAAAATCCAAAAAAGAACTAAAATTGTCAAAAATTTGCAAAACAAGGGGTTATTCAAATGTTATTATTGAAAAATAAAGGACTAAAAAGTAAAAATTCATACCTTCTAGCCTCTTCATCTCGTAATTTAGCATCAAATTCTTTACTAGGAGGATATTTCGGCATGCTAGAAGGATCACAAGGAAGCGGATCCGTAAAAAAGAACTACAAAAAACAAACATTAACGTAAACTTCAAGGACCAAAATGCAAAATCCCTTATATACACAAACCAACAAAAAATTTACATCACTCTTTAAAGCTGAAGCTGCAGATTTACGATCAGCTGGATCTATAGAGAGTAAAGTTTCGATAAGATCCAAAGCGGGTCCCGGAAAGTCTTTAAAAGTTTCACCAACACATCTTTTATAAGGTTGTTGAGGCTTAAAAATAGTTGCATGTGGTAACTTTGATTTTCTCCAATATTCTTCTGAAGGGGACCCACAAAGCTTGAATATCTTATGTAATTGCTCAACCTATTTAAGAAAAAAATAAAATTAGTTAATTTACAGTTTAGTCCCTTCTTATTGCAAATGTAACATTTTGATCCTTTTTCTGTATTCCCATTGAGTTATAAAAGTTGTCGCTACGCATTGAAAGGGTATTTTAGTCTTTTGTCATATCAATGATACGGCGACAGACACATGAGTTTAAAAACACATATAATGAAAAAGGACTAACATTGTCAAAAGATTAACCATTTGATCCTTTATATTTGCATATATTGACAGTTTAGTCCCTTTATCTTGCAAATGTAACATTTTAATCCCTTATCTTTCGATTATTCCTTTTTCCATACTTCCATTGTGTTATAAGTCTAATTATTTTTTGGCATAACACATGGTTACAACAAGACAACATTTTTAAGGGTATTTTAGTCTTTGACACATGGATTTAATAAATAAGGCGCTAAAATGTTCGCGTTTACTAGATTAGGGACTAAATTGTCAAGAAAGTCAAAGTACCAAAAAGTTTATCTACCCATATCAGAATAATATGTTCAAAATGGCAAAACATTAAAAAATTTGAGGGTATTTTAGTCTTATATCACATCAATAATATGACAATTTGTACCTATACACAAAAAAGGACTAACATTGTCACAAAATGATAGATAAGACACTAAAATGTTACGTTTACTAGAAAAAGGACTAAATGGGCAACAAAGTGAAAGATAAAGGACTAAAAGTGCAAACAAACCTCTGTTCTACCAGGCATAATAGGCTTTCCTGCATAAAGCTCAGCTAAAATACACCCAGTACTCCATAAATCTACGGAAATGCCATAATAAGTAGCACCTAGTAAAAGTTCAGGTGGTCTATACCAAAGAGTAACAACTCGACTAGTCAAAGGTTGACTTTGACTAGGATCAAAAAAACTCGCAAGTCCAAAATCCGCTATTTTCAAAATCCCATTATTATCAATCAATAAATTCGATCCTTTTATATCTCTATGCAATACACCTCGACTATGACAATGATTAAGCCCATCTAATAATTGTTTCATATAACATTTCACCTATAAAAAAATTCAAAAAAAATTTAAAACAAACAAAAATAGTACAATGTACACATACTCTGTTTTCAGACACGTACCTGGGATTCTGTAAATTTAAGACCAGAACGTAAAGATAATCCAGCTAGATCATGTTCCATGTATTCAAATACTAGGTATAAGCTACAAGACATACGAGAAGTAACTAAACCTTCTAATTTTATTATATTTGGATGATCTAATCTTCTAAGCACGTGAATTTCACGTGCCATAAATCGTACACTTTCTGGTTCAAGATTATCGAATCGAACTTTCTTTAATGCTACGATTTTTCCTTGATTTAAGTCTCGTGCACGATATACATTACTGTATGTACCTTGTCCAATCTATAAAAGGAAAAAATAATTAATTATATACGTAATAAATTAAACTAGGAAAATGCTCTGTTTTTAATTAGTTAAAATAGTTAAGTCAAATCAAATCAAATTTAGGAAATTAAACACTTGTAACTAGAAATTTGATGGAGACGTAATTAATTTAGTCAATGATGGAACTTAATTTTGACTAAATGTCTATTTTGAAACTAGATTTTGTACAAATTTTATGAAGATGGATAATAAAGAGAAGTAAAGATGATTACTTTATCTAATTTTTCGAAAGAATCAGCTCTACGTGGGACCCATCCACGAATAGCTTCACCAGCAACTGAAGCAAGCCATGGAGGCCATCCAGCTGCCACCTGTTCACCTTCCATAGCCTTCGGAATCATTGGGCCCCACCCGAGAATTTGTGACGGTAAAGGATCGGTTTTTTCTCTTTTCCGATCACTATGTAATCTTCCTGAACCATTTACTTGCTTATTAATGATTCTTTGTCCATCGATATTATTATTGTTATTACTATCTAATCGATCTTTAGCTCTATACGATTCATCTCTTCTTGACGAAATTGCCCTTACTACTCTTGAATCAGATGAGCCTTTACTTGATAATCTCTCTCTTGGACTCTCTTTACTATCTTCAATTGCAGAAGGTTTACAACAAGCACTACCCATTATAAAAACCGAAGAATACTCAAATACCCACTTCTCAAAATCACATCTTTTTAACGAGAACACACTTCATTTTAACTAAAGATTTCATCTTTCTTCCGTTTCTTCAAAAACCAACATCAAGAATTAAATAAAGACACGAAATTTAACTCAAGATTCAGCTGAAAAGCGGAAATCAGCTCAATAAATCATGAAATCAACATATAAGTAAGGAAAAACAAGTAAAAAATCATTAAAATTATGCAAGAAAATGAGATGGGTCCATTATATGGTACCTTGACATGAATGTCCCATTAGTGAAAGGGGTGGTGGAGAGGTTGTGGGGTGAGGTATGGGATGGATCTAGGGTATGAAATGGACTTGTTTTATTTACAGAGAGATTAAAAATAAGGGCTACTCCTATATATTTTAATTTTATTGTTTTTTTGTGATGTATTTATAGTGTTATGAATGCTATGCAGCTTTTTTAATAAAAGTCTGTAGTTTAGCGCACACAGAGGGAGAGAGAGAGAGAGAGAGAGAGAGAGAGAGAGAGAGATATGAGAACTGTGAAAAGTGAATACTTTTAGAAGCCCAAGGTGTGTTTTCTTTTAGCGACATTCTTCTTCTCCGTAAAGGTTTGCAACCACGCGCACGTGAACGTGTGTGTTTGTGTACTTTAAATGAGTTTTAAGATTTTCTATTTTCATCATTAGTCTCGAAAAAAGAAAATTACATAAATCTAAATTAGAAAGAAAAGGTCAGACCTTCTTAAGAGGAATTTTAAAACAAACAAAAAAAATTTAAATTTTTTCTTTATTATTGTAAAATATTATAGAGCAAATTCTGTTGTTAGATCATTACTTATAACCTAAAAATATATTTAGGTCAAAGGTTTCAAAATTTTGAGATGAGTAAGTACCATTTTTAGGTCATTACTTATAGTCAGACTAAACGATTTAAAAGTACTATTTTCAGGTCAAACGTATTCAAAACGACTATTTTTAAACCATTTAACTAATTTTGTGAAATATTTCATAAATTTTTAAAATAATTTGGACATTTTAAATATAGTTCCTAGTTCGTGATGTAACTAAATAAATATATAGTTTATTTGAAATGTTCAAGTTATTCTTAAAATATGAAATATCTCAAGAAAATAGTAAAATAGACAAAAAATGATCATTTTGAATACGTTTGGCATGAAAATGTTACTTTTGAAACATTTGATTTAAAAATGTTTTTAAGTCATAGGTAATGGTCTAAAAATGGATTTTGCTCATACGATATTTAAGCCAAATGTATCCAAATATATCATTTTTAGGCTATTTCACTAATTTTGTATGATATTATTATAGATTTTAAAGATATTTTGGACATTTCAAATAGAGTTACTAGTGTGTGATGTGATCAAATAAAAATGTAGTTTATTTAAAATGCCCAAAATACCTTTAAAATCTATAAAATATCTCACAAAATTAGTGAAATGCCCACCTCACCTAAGTCCTTAAATCGTTTTTTCTTTATCCTCCACCTTCCTTTGCATCCATCCATTGTGCTCTTCTTCCTCCATCGCTCATCATCTTAACCGAATCATTTTAGTTTTTTCCAATCGATTTCTTCTTTTGTATTTTTGGTTTTCTTTTCGTTCTTACTTTAAATCTGATTTCCTTTTATATAATACGTTGAAATGGAGAAATCACGCGCAATAATGGTGTTTGTCGGCCATCAATATGTTCTATCTCCTTCCATTGGTTGTTTCATTTTTGCGGATATTCTATTTCTGATGTGATTTAGCTTTGCGGCGCCCCCATCAGATTTTCTTTTTCAGTGTCATTGTTTTTCGCGAGATCTTTTTTGAATCTCGTTAATTCCTTCTTTACTTCTTCAAATATATTTATGTGTCCTAGTTTAATTTTCTTAGCTTTTACAAATATATTTTTCTTGTCTATTTCTTGATAAAATTTAGTAATTCTTTTTTCTATATTCGTATTTCTTTACTATCTTGTTCATTTTAAAGGTGTCTCTTCGAGGGAGAAATTTTTATCAATGCAGACTATAAAATTGGACAAATTTAACCCTGACTTGAACAAATATGTGCTTGAAACCCCTATGATTAAAATAAGTAACAATTTCTGTTTGAGTAAGGAGGTGTTTCCAAAACTTTTTTAGGGTAAGACTAGATCTAAATCAACTGGATCTTCAGTTTAAAAGGTTGATTTGAGTAAAGTTTTTTATAGTCATTGTGATACTGTGGGTGATTATGCTAAGAATTTTTATCCTAATTGTGATAATATTGTTGATGGTGAGGTTGTTTTTGGTTATGTGGGTAAAATTAGCGTAGAAGGTACAAATGTATCTTGAAAGAATGATAGTAGCAGTTTCGGTACTTCTTCGAGCGTAGTAAAAGGAAATAATGCCCAAAAGCGGTGTGAGGCTCAAAACTCCTTCATGAGATGTGCTACTAATATGGTTTTTGATAAAATGTAGCTACAATTCTGGATTAGGGGAGGCGGATGTGAGCCTACTACGTGTGATTTTATGAGAGAGATTTTGCCTTTGAGTAAGGATATTGAGTTGAGTGTGTGGGTGTTGAATTATGCGAAGAATGAGCATGTTATATGGGAAAATTTGTTAGCAAAATTTATTAAAGAATATCTCAAATTGAATTTTTTATCCTCCTGAGATTGTTAATGGTAAATTGATGCTGAAACCACCTATGAGTGATTAATAAATGAACTAAGCTATGGAGAAATTATTTAGTGAGTCGATACTCTAGGGAATCTCCTACGTTTTACATGGTGAAAAGCATGCTAAGTATATAATGGAAAACTATTGGCAAAATGGACATTAAATCTACATACCTCAATGTGTTTTTATATTCTAGTTTCAAACTGAGGAAGCTTGTAATAAGGTTCTGGAGCAAGTTTGACATGTAGGAGGAAGAATCATATTGTTATGAAAGTAGGAACCTAATATGATTCTTGAAAAAATCGATGCTACAAAGTTACCTTTATGTATTAAGTTGAAGAAATTACCTTTACAGTTATGGACTAAAGAGGGTCTTGGTTATGTTATTAATGTTGTGGCTTGTCAATTGAGATGGATCCGATCACTATATCAAAATAACTTATGCTAGAGTATATTTGGAGGTGGATGTGTCAAAGGAGCTTTGTCATAAGATTCCTATAGATTTGAAGGAAGATAGGGTGTACAAAGTTGAATTGAATTATGAGTTGTTGAATTCTGAACGTACTTTTTGTAAGGAAAATGGTCATTCTACTACAATATGTGGAAAGGCAAAGCAAGTTTGGAGGAAAAACTAAGGTAGATAAGGCTAAAGAGATAAATGAATAATCTAAGCCTACTAAAGAAGAGTAGGTAGTATTTCAACCTAAAACTCAAGTAAAAGAATTTAGTCCACTAAAAAGTTTGAGAAAACTAAGGCAAATCAGTCTGCAAGATCATCTAAACTGTAATTATTTGTTCACAATAATGCCTTTAGTGCATTAGATGTTGCTAGTTATAATTTGGAAGATGCTTTGAATATGTTTCTAAGTTCAAGTAAGGGTTACAAGCCAAAGGTACCTCCTAACTTATGATCATCGCAACTTGAAATGTAATAGGGTTTAATATAGATTTCAAAAATAGGTTGTCAAGTTAATAAAAAGTAATAATAGGGAAATTGTGGGTCTTTTGGTAACAAAAATGTGTATGGATAAGTATGAGAGAATTTATTTATATTATCTATGATTTGTGATTTTTAACTAATCATAAATTTAACTCTGGGGAAGAATTTGTATAAGATGATATAAGGATGTTATTGATGTGGTGTGTGTTGATAAATATGCTCGAGATGTGTTGTGTGAACAAAAGATTGACAAGAAGTTGTTTATGACTGTTGTATATGCTCATAATGATTATGAAAAGAGATTTAGGTTGGGGTAATTTTAGAAGATGGAAACTTATTGTTGGGTATAATACTTGGTTTTGGGGGTAAATTTAATGAGATCGTTACCTATGAAGAAAGAAGGGGTTGTCACATTTTTCCTAGTACTTCTTTAGAAATTAAGAATTGTATTAGTGGTGTGGAGGTATTTGACATAAAAGTACTTGATTTTTTCATACATGGAAAAATTGGAGAGCTAAAATATTTATTTCAAGTAAAATTGATAGAGATTATATAGTTTTCAAGTTTTGTGTCAAGTCTTGAAGTGGTGCCTCTTAGCATTTTCAAATCATGTTTCTCTTGTAATGAACATTTGAGGTTGTACTAAAAGAAGGCCTTCTTTTAAGTTCTATAATGTGTGGGTTAAACATGAAGAGTTCCTTCATGTGGTTACATTTAAAGTCAAATAAACATTATCTTTTTTCTAATGCTTCTTTATCTTCTGACATTGATTTCCTAACAGTTTGGGGGTTGTTCACAGTACTCAAATAGGACATGTTTGAAACAAATCACAAGGAATACAAGGTGCAAATCCTCTTTGAAGGATAGGAATTGACAACAATGAAAGCGTGCAGCTTTACTGAATCTCATAAACTTAGTAATATGATTATTCATAGTGATTTCTAGGACATAGGCCATGGTATGACAAACTCAACCGATTTAATATTGAATAACCAACATATTATGCAAAAAGTCTTAGCCTCTTTGGGAAGAATCCAAAACAAGTTTATTTGTCATGTTCGCATATTGCTTAATGGACGAGTTGATATTATAGTTATGAGTTCTAGACTTCTTTTACTTTCCCTGAGTTGAGATAATATTCCCCTTGATCTTTTAACCATCTTTATTACGAATTTATTGATAGATCATGCATATGCTAATGTAATCTACTTTATGTATATCTTATCATTAGTAATGAAATTTTTATTGAAAAAGCATATAAATACGATCACCAGCAATAGTAATTTTTTTTTTACCAAAGACAACAAGAAAGCTCCCTTTCTATTAGCAAGTTCCAAATAATTCAATTATTTTTCAAACAAAAAATCTTGAATTTATTAATATAGTTAAAACCAGGACGAATTTATTGGAGGTGGAGCTGCAATCCCCTGTCGGCGACCCTGAGGTATAGTGCGAATTTGCCCGATTTTTCTTTCAAGAAAAAATTATAATACTCCCCCCCCCCCCCCCCACCTGCTTAAATATTTGATCTCTGGTCTGCATATTAGTTCTCTCCTGACTAAATATACTTTTAGCCTAAAATAGATAAAAAAAATTAGAGACTTTTATCCAACGGATTTTGGAGACCCCTCCTCAAGGCCCAAACACTCCCACCCAATCCACTCTTTTTACTAAAGGTCAGTTATACGATTTAACACTATAAAACTATTTTCCTATTACCCATTATACCCTCAAAAAGTTTTACTCAATATATATATATTTATATATATACCAAATCATACAATAAATCCACACATAAATCAAATTTCCCACCTACAACCCCTAAAACACAATCTATACTCTCCCCTCTTCCTACCCCTACACCCACCGAGAATGATCCTTCATGGTGGCAAATCGGCAGCAAAACCATGCTTAGCTTCAATAAAACATATTTAAGCTCCATGTATGATAAATGGCTGAAGCTTCGAGATATGTTTGCATGTGTTGAAGCTCTCATGTGTTGAAGTTTAAACCAAAAAAATGCTCGCATGTGTTGAAACTCAAGCTTCCATGGACGCTGGAGGGGAAGGTGCACGTCCTTGGCTTTGAGATCTCAAAACACTGCTCAGAACAATGTTTCATTGCTTAGAACTCGCCTAAAAAATGGTTGAAGCTTCGAACATGGATTCAAATAGAGGAGATCCATGGAAGACAACTTCTAAAGGAGGAGAAGATCAAGAATTATGGCTCCAAGCTTCAGTCTCAAGTATTTGAACTAAAACTCTGCAATGGATCTGAGCTTCTGTCAAGATTTTTGAGTTTTGGAATTTAAAAAAGAAATTGCAGTTGTGTGATGTGGTCGATGGAGAAGAATAGTGTAGTTAGGGTTTTTTCTTCTTTTTTAATTATTGTATTTTTAGTTTTAAAATTCTAGTAATGTAACTTTGTTAAATATTTTTTTATTACTAGTAGGTAGATTATTCTTTTTTATTTTAGTAATATAACTTTGTAAAATGCAATAACCCTAAATAAATTTTCTACAACTATCCCATTTAATTTTGTGTTATGTCTTAATATCCAATGATTTTAGATAATACTTAGAGAATTCACTGAACATACTATGAGAATTTGTTGAATATACTCAGAGATTGTCGAGTATACTAAAAAAAAAATATTGATGACTATACTCTATTAAATCTCGTCTCAGTGATTTTTGTAATCAGAAATGTGTACACTGACTTGGTGTCAGTGAATCTTTAAGTACTCCTTAGGTGGCAATACCGGTTGTGGTCAGTGGGTGGTCTTCGGGGATGAACATTATTGATATTCAATGAATCATTAAATATGCCCCGAGTGATGGTGTCTACGGTGGTTGAATATGCACCGAGTGGTGGTGTTTGTAGTGGTTGGTAGGTAATGGTAAAAAATGAGCGGTACCAATACTCAGTGACTCTCTGAGTCGTTGGTTTATAATTATCGTCACTTGTTTTTTGTCTTAGGTGTCTGCATCGGGTTAAAATTCCGATCAACCCGCATAAACAAATCCTAGACTAGGTGGGTATTGTTTAATTGGGTGGGTTGCGGTTTAAATTTTATAAAAAGTTTACATATTTTTGCGGCTTGCGGATTTTAAAATTGAAATCCGCAAACCTGCATATGACCCTATTATATACAGAACTAAAAAATTAATATTTCTTATTTTATTTGAAAAAATTATACGGATGTTTATTATTTATTCCTTTCTTTTTAAAATCTTCCAAAATTTCAATAACCATCCATTTAATAACTCTAATTTTGTATTCTATTATGGCATTATCTCTATTTTTCTAAAATTTAAAATTTATTTTTCTTAAAGTTGCAAATTATATTTTCTAAGATCGGAAAATTATGTTAGTATATATTAGAGGTCTTTAGTTATAAGTATCATTTCATTTGTAAAAAAATGACATATTCAATGACCCTACAAATTCGACTGATTTATCAACCTATATCACCTGTAAAAGCACCTGAAATTCATCACACCTGAAACTCAATGGTTTGTATAATGTATTGGACGCGTGTGAATTTCAGTTTCCAAAATCCACGCATGAATAGACGGTTTACGGATCGAGCATTTTTTACCCCAAACTGACCCGTGCACACCCCTATTTGTCATTATATAATTTTTATTTTTTAGAATATTTTAATATTTATTGTGGTCTTTTTTAAAAAAAACAAATTATATATTTTATTGCCAATAAAACTGATTCAATACCTCATAGATCAATCACCTCAAAAATTAACCCTAATCTTTTTTATCTAATTTTAAACCCTTTCAAAATGAATTCTTACTCCTTGGTTGAAGTAATAACAAAAACTAAAAATTTGATAACTAAATAGAGAATCTCAATCACAATTATGACTAAATACTAACATTATAAAGTACAATTTTCTATTTTGTAGAATTAGTTAACTAGCCTAAAAAATTATAATGTGAATGTAAGAAGTTAGGCATAGGATACTACTACTATCTCCATCTATACTCTTTAATCCAGCGAAGCTATGTATATCCATCTAATTACAAACAGTGGTTATATAATGTAATAATATGAATGATATTCATGGGAGTGCCTCATCTCTATGGGACAATATAAACGGAGTAGGGACCATACAATTCAAGCTCAAGTCTTGTTTAGTCATTTTCCTTTGGCCATTGAGTTACATATTGTCTCCATGCATACTAACAAGTTTCAAGCTTTGAACAACAATTATTTATACGTAGGCAACACAGATTACGTTGAAAGAGTATTATTGAAATAATTTGAACTAAAAAATGGACTCTTTTACTCTTTTCGACTAAAAATAATTGCTAAAACATGGTCTCTTAGCAGCATCCCCTTCGTACTGTTGCAATATATGGATGCAGGTTCATCTAGGATTAAATGAGGTATGCGATGTATTGTCTTGGTCACTTATTTTCGCGGCGGCTGTTTGAATAATTTGGGTGATCGGAAGAAATGATGAGATTTTTGAGTCAAATAAATAGTCGGATAAGCCAAAAATCTTGAAGTCACAAATAAGGAGTATGGTGTGCGAATTTGTTAGGGGCATATGGGGTAAGGAAGTGGATGGAGATGTAATAATTGCGGCAAAGAATCAGTTGATAAAATAGATTAAACCGTCATAATGAATTAAACAAAATATTGATGAATGTTTTTAATAGTGAAATAGGAGGCATTTTAGAAACAATGTGTTTAGTTTTACAGGGTTTTACGTAGTTGAATCCCCTTCCCACTCGGAGTTAACTAGAGTTGTTTTGGTTTCTTCTTGAAAGTTTTGTAAGTTTAGAAACTTGCGGTTTTGTTGAAAAGTCTCAAATGTATAGAAAAAGATATCAAGCCCACAATTCCTTCTTTAACGAGTCTATTCTATTTTCTTAATTTGAAAAGCTTCTACAAATTATCAAGCTACCTTAATTTATAATTATATTTGAAGATATGAATGAATTGGTGACTAACATCTAAACCGCAAAATATGTTTATAAACAAAATAGGGTAAAACCCTCGTCTGATCCCTTAACTATGCCCAAAGTGCACGGGCCGCCTCTGATCTTCAAAATTACCTTTTTGCGCCCCATATCTTCATATTTTGTGACACCGATATCTTGGTTTCTGAACGACAGATCCACGACAAAAATCGTGTTCACGATTCGTGCAAATCTTAGGGGCACCCAAGAGAAGATACGAAATACATAACATCATAGACAAGTCTGTTTTTTGTTTCATTTTTTTTACTACTAAACTAGCTTACTTCTTACAAAATAACTTTCTACTTTAAAGTTTTTGGAAGTGTTCATTTATGACTTCTCAGTGTTTGGGGATATCTTTGATGAGTGTCTTGGCAACCTCGAGAATGTATTAATCCATTATAGAGAGACCGACTTAGTGTTATATTGGGAGACATGTCAATTCATTATTCAAGAAGGGACCGTGTTGGGGCATAAGGTGTCAAGAAAAGATATGGAGGTTGGTCGTGCAAAGATCGAGGTAAGCAAAACTCTACCACCTTCGGTTTTATTAAAGGTATTAGGAGTTATTTGGGTCACGTGGGGTTTTACAGACGCTTTATAATGGACTTCTCAAAGATTGCGCGGTGGCCTCGAGTTATATAAAAACCAACACACGGGGATACGGACAACTCCTTGCAAGTGTACGAGGTGTGATAAAACATCATTTGTATATTAATGTTACATTATTAAGCTCGTAACGAAACCGTGTAGAGGATCAACTGTCTTACACTAGTCTAAACAAGATTCCAAGCGATGAAAAGACAATGAGATATCACCGTGAACCTCAGACTTCACTTTGTTTAAACTAACCCATCAGAGCTTGTAATTAACATCATAGTTATAGTTACACTTAATCTCACGCACAACATCACATGGGGTAACACCAGGTCTACCCCTGACTTCTTCAACAATCAAAGTAGAAATCACGTTGGTGTTCAAATGCTTGGTAACATTGGATTTGAAAACCGATCCACATGTGTGCTCATTAACTAAAGAACAAATATAAAAGAATCCATTACTACATTCAATAGACGCATAAACTTTCCAAGGACAACCTGTACTACTCTTGAATATACGATGTTCCACAACTCAACTTGAAATTGGGATTAAGCATATACTCAAACCCATGTTCACTGGATTACTTGGCAAGACTGTCGTAAAATTCTAGAAGACAGGTGTAAATGTATTGCCTGACATGAGTTATAAGATTTTTCCAATTGTCACTGTTTAGGACAACCTTTTTATGAGATCCAAAAGAATGTTACATGGGATCATGAGAAGTGTTCTGCAGCTTTTTAGAGGCAGAGAAAGAATCAACATGCTTGGTATGGAATATTGCTATGGAATGATCAATCTATAATACCCTACAATCGGTAACACATATATCCTTCCGCAAACTAGACTGACTAACCAAAAAAAAATATTTGCAATGTTCTCGTCATTGTTCAATAGACAATTAACATCCTCACTAATCAAGCAGAACAAACGCGGTGACTCTAAAAACGGGCTATTTAGAAATAACATACTAATAGAACCGAGAGATTGAAAAGAGAGATTGACCTCATCGAATGTTGGAGGCCAAACTTAACAATAACCATTACCATCTGCATAACATGAGAATAAATCACCATAAGAATACACAAAAAAAACAAGATTGAACATGGATTTTCTATTAAATCTAGTCTAAAACAGGGAATTCAATATTTAATTCACTTTTGAAATATCACATAATAAGGAAATTAGTCTAGTCTAAAACCGAGAATTCCATGTTTGATACATGTAAAATTCTTTAGAAACTGATTTCAAACCATATGAACTTAAGAACACTTATTAAGCAAAATAACAACGAAAACACATAAAACACATATATTATACAAAATTATAACTAGAATATAAACACTAAAGCAAGCACGTAAATTGAAAAGTATAAAAGTTAAAAAATAAACTGCATAAAAAGTACACAAATATAAAAGAATCAACAAACATAAACACAATTAAACAACAATCATTTCATTAAAATGCAAAAAAGACAAAAAAAAAAATATATACCTTAGAAACTGAGAAATATACAGTAATCCTTAGATATTATATGTTTATTGAAAGTAATAACGTTTGATGATGAAGAAAATGAAAAAAAAAATTGAAAATCTGATGTATAAGTGTTTATGTGTGAGAGAGATGTGTCAAATTTTGATTTGACTGAAAAATATAATAAAATTAAAATTTATAAGTAAAAAATGATTAAGTACATACTGAAAGTATTAGAATTTTTTTTTTTACTCAGTTAAGAAATAAATAAATAATAAATAGATTGGAGAAAATTAAAACATAAAGTTATAAAATTAGAATTAATTTATTTAGTCATAATTTTAGTAGTAATTTTTCATTTTTAATACTTCTCTAAATAAATTAGTTTAATTGACTCTTTTATTGATTATATATAGATAAATCCATTATTACTGCTATTTTCCTTTTTGCTAATTTCGATATTTTTCACATGGTATATTTAATAATGTTCCGTGCAGAGTATTTTTAGCCACAAAATAAAATGAAAGGAGGACTCTTTGACAATACCTCCATTAATGCATCAACTGTATCATTGATGTGTTAATAAAGATCTGTCTCCTACACTATTTATTATGATAATTGATAACCAACCCAACCACTAGCCCCCTATCATTGTTGAAGTTATTTGGACAATATCTTAATTTTGTTTAGTTTAAGGATAATCTAGCTTAACAACATAAATTGTCCGTTACTCTTTGGTTTGTTAGCCATCTAAGGTTCGTCATTTCTGCGATCAGACCATCAAGAAAGAAATTTTAAAAACTAAATGACGGATTTATGACGGTCTTGTACTCTTGTTTAGGGATGGCAACGGATCGGATATGCTCAAAAAATTGCATAACCACATCCACATCCATTAAGAAAAACGATAACCAAATCCGCATCCATTAACCATCGGATTTTAAAATTATTTACCAAATCCGCATCCGCGACGGACGCGGTTTATCCGCGGTTAATCCGTATCCGCAATCGTTTAAAACGATTTAAATAAAATAATTTATTAAATGTTTTTAAAATTCTAAAATTAGTTACAAAATTATTGAAAGACCATAAAATGATATTAGGCAATATAGTAATTAAATAGATAATAATTAATTAGCTAGTTTATGTATGAAATAATTATATCTGTTAAATATTATGTATGAAATTTGCATATATAGAATATCTTTATATATTATATATATATTTTAATAATTTATTTCTTATATTTTGATTTGGATTTCGGATTATCCGTCGGATTATTGTGATAGACCAAATCCTAACGGATAATCCACCGGTTACCTCTTGTGAGAACCAAACCCTCATGGATGCACCATCGGTTCGACTAACGAATTTTTTATCGGATCGGATATCCATCGGTTACGGATAATATTTGAACCATTGCCATCCGTACTTTTGTTAATATTATTCTCTTAGTGATTTGTAAGATTATTGAGTCTAAATAGCATTTAAGTTAATCTGAGTATTTATTTGACGTGATTTGTAAAATTTTGATATGATACCTCATTATTAACGAGATTGTGGTTTTCAAGCTAAAAAGTTATATATAAATTGAGGACTTACTATCCTTAAAAAAGGAAATATGTAGCAACTAGCAGATAATTTGAATAGATTTACGTGTATAATTTACCATAATTTGAAATACTCTCTTTAAGACTAGCATGATCGACCATGATTGTGCTACTTTAGATAAAATTAAATTTTAAGTTTTTAATATTATATTTTCTTATCTAAAGTTTGTTATTTAAATGGCTATTTTTTGCATACATAAGATATTTAAAATTCGGTTTAACAAACACAACTAAAGTGAAAATAACAGAATAATTTTGGAAATCAAGTACGATTCTAACAATTGCACAGCCACTTCTATCTCTTGTAATGTACCATCATAGGTATTCCGAGGGATCCTCCAGCTCCAAAGGTCAAACTTGCATTTTTCCACCTTCTTTAGTTAACTTACCCGCACACAAGTTAGCTTCTCGGAAGATGTGATTCATTTCAAATCCAGGATGGACTTGTAAAATATCCCAGGACTCGCATTCTATATGAGACATCCGACCACTTGAACTCCTACCGCCATTCACTAACGTATGGAGCTCCTTCGAGCCAGTCTCGATATAGAGATCTTTATACCCTCTCCGGACAACCCATCGAAGTCCAAGTGTAGCGCGAGAAGTTGCGAGATGAATGGGGAATCTACTAAACATGATCCAACAAAGCCAGCTAAAAATGTACCATTAGAGTCTCTTAATAAACCACCAATGCCCGCAACACCTCTATCCGCAACATAGCTCCCATTTAAATTAAGTTTGACTCGTCCCCTTGGCTTGACCCACTTAACCATTATATTTTGTTGCTGGTTATTTTAAATGTTTTAGATACACAAGATTTTGTTTAGTCAAATGATACAAAAGATTTAGTTTTTTTTGTCTGAATCAATGTTTTAAAAAACGGTAGAAGTTAGGCGGACGGTCGACGATCTTCGAGCGCCTAGATAATTAGGTGGGAGTCTAAACGGAGTGTAGGCGTTTTTCTCCTAAACGTTTTATTTATTTATATAATTTTCAAAATAGTTTTATATAATTTTGTGTTACAAAATATAAAAATTTCAAATTTTTGTGTAAAAAAATTGATTTTACTTTTATTTTTTAGCTTACATACCGCCTAGGTCCGCCTAAGGTCGTCTCGGTCCGCCTGGGACCTTTTGGGACTATCTGGAGCCAAGAGGTCGTCTGGGCCATTTCTGGAGGGTAAGCTACATTCTAGCGTCTAAGCGGCCGCCTAGACCGATTTTTAGAACATATATCTGATTACAAAAGATATAATCAAACCTTAATATTTATTTTTTTTAACATATTTTTTAATTTGTCAAAAGATCAATAACATATATTCTACGAGTCAACAAGTTTCATTTCCCCCCTAAATGGTCCTGTTATTAATGATTATCTTTGTATTTTTAATAGGTTACGTATTTTTCAATTGGGTCGCATGTGTTTTTTAAATGAGTTGTATGTATTTATCAATGAGTTATCGTGTGTTTGGTGTGGATCTTATAGCCAAAGAAAACTTTCATTTATACTCAAAAAAAATTACAGTATTATCCAATTATAGTACTATTCTCTTAATTAGCTAATTAAAAAGAATGATTAATTATTCAAAGATAAATTATTTTGTAGCCCAACCTGCTATAACATTTTTCTTTGCTATACACAAGTGAGAAACTACATTATATGCCTTGCTGCAAAATAAATTGTCTTTAACAAATCTTTTAATAACTCTAAAAGGTTTGAAATTATTACACAACAAAGATTTCATAAAATTTATGCAATTATTCTTAATTACAGTTGATCTTTTAGGAAGCAAATAATCATTCTACAAGCTATGGTTACTTCTATTGCTTCTGCCTCTAATGCTGATAACACCTTAACTTTAAAGACTATTCCATCCAAAAAGTATGTACGAAATGTTTCTAAGAATACAAAAAATAGTAACAATATTAGAAAATGTATTTGGTACATATATAATAAATCACAAAAGGAAGCAACAAACCCGAGAGCCAAGGTTGATAATTGCACCAGTACGAGATTTATGCATGTATAATATACATAAGTACAATTAATAATTCTTTTTTTTACATTTGAAAAATTGTAAAAGTAATGAGATTAGGAGAAATTAAACTAATTTTTAGTAACAACAAAAAATTATTACTTTTGATTTCGGTTCTTCAATGATGGTCTTGAACTGAGGGAAGAAGATAAATTTTAATTTATTTATGGTCGTGGAGGCCAGGTTAGAGAAAAAGAAGGAAGGGGAACTTTTCAATAGTTTTTTAACACTATTTAATTGGGCCATATGGGTAAATTTACGGGTAAAAAATTAATAAAAAAGAACCCCAAGCAATAAAGGAGGTGTGTGGATACCAATAGCCATAAAATGAACGCGCGAGGGGGGCTTGAGGGGGAGGGGGACTTGTCAACAATTGATACATAAGTGTAGGGTATATATTATTGATCTAATCACATGTGTTAAGGTTATGGGATTGGTGGTCCTCCTGCATCTCACTAGCCTCAAACCATAACTATGACAACCCTCTCTGAATTTGTATAAGATTAACTGTGATACAAGGTTTTTTTTTTTTTTTTTTTTTTGGTCGAAAAACTACGTTTTATTACTCTTAAACTAAGTTGTTACAGTGATTATCAAAGAAAACAATATGTACATAAAAGACATTTTCCAGACTACCCATCGAAGCCCTTATCATCCACTTATTCCATTCGAAATTGCAAGATATGCTAGTCGTCGAGAGATTACACCTATTCGTTCGTAGATCACAAGTGTTATTTGTCCTCCAAAGTGAACCATCATCAAGCACAAAATTCGTCGCGCCTCTCTTAACCCCCGTGAAATGACCAAAACCAACACCAACACCACACTTACGAATTCCAAGAACCAGGAGGTACTTAATCACGTCAGCGGAGCTAACCATGACTTGCCGTAGTGTAGAACACCACAAGTCCTCCCAGATAACCAAAACCCAAATCTGGGTTTGAACCACGGAGGAGAGAGCAGACCAAGGGTTGTACTTGTATTTGATGTCAAGAATATCTTGGTTTACCATAATCCGTATCCAACAAAATATCCCAAAGTGGAACGAAACCGAGTTCAAATATCTCTTTAAATCACACTTATTTTCCACGCTGTCTTTCTCCATTAATTGTCCTTTTTTATTCAAAACTCGTCTCTTTGATATTACCTTGAAGTTGATAAAACCACATCCTATGCTATTCTTATATAATTTACCCACTTGTTCCTTACTCCAAATTCTACCCTTTTTATTAAATATAATCCAACCCAAATAAATATTTCTAGCCCAACCCATATTATTTCCATAAGTAGTTTTTATTTCAAGACTAGGCCTACTTTCTTTTTTCCTTTTGTAAGCCCAATCACCCAAATAGTACTTATCTCCTTTTTTGGCCCAACAAGCCCATCCATACCCATTCCCATATTTCTTCTTCCCCGTAATAATTCTCCACCACTGTCTCCCATCCACCATGTCTGAAAATCCGTTCTCCCTATTTCTCCCCTCCAGTTTCCCCAAATCAATCCTCCATAATTGTGCATTATTATCGTCATTTATCCAGGTAATTCTCCTCTGTTGTGTTATCCCAATTGACATCTTCTTCCCTAGAACCCTCCATTTCTCAGTACTCTGCTTCCCCTTCAACCTCCAATTAATCGCATCCCCTCTAATCCCCTTTATAGCAATTGCTCCTTGACTTATACAATTCTTTGTTTTCTTATGTTTTATAATTGCTCCACCATGTCTATTATTCAATTTCATAGGATTATACTTACATATCAGATAAATATCAGTATTCTTTTCTAACTTATTAACATATAGCTGATAGTAATCTCTCCTACCTTTTCTTTTACATCGATCATACATACTGTGCGCCATGACTAAACAAATTCGAGAGAAAAACTTACTTGTGGCACGTATTCGTGTCTCCCACCCCGGAACCTGTCCATGGCATATAACCTGACCTCTGTTCTGTCTAACTTCCTTCTCCGTTTTCTTATACACTGTCTTACTCGAGTTGGTGCTGGACCGAGTTGATGATATTTCTGTATGCTGATTCGTTATACCCATCTTCTCCATAGTCACATGAATCGATAGGCAACAAGTATTGTTCAGTTTGTTCTTCGTATTCCCTACGCGTTCCTGATTGTTTCGATAGTAAATCGCCCTTCGTGCCTTTCTTTTGTTGCCTCCCTGTGTCTTCATACCAATTTCCTGTCTTTGTTTGTTATCTTTGGTTACTTCGTTACCATGTCGAGAAATCTTCATCTTTTCTTGAAGACAGTTATAGCCTAGCATATTAATTCGTTGCTTTCCATCCGATGATTCACTCATGTTGTGTATCATATGCTAAAATCGATATCTGTATATGATTTAACCAGATGATTCGATGAACTTAGCTAGTGTTAATCAAGGAAGATGATATATTTTGACGGTGAAGTGGATAAGAGTTAGGAGATTCTCTTTACATCTTACATTATCAGGAATGCAAACTTGGATTCGATTGACGGTGCAACTATTGCTTTTGAGACTGCATTAGGAATGGAAGCTGAGACTCGTGGGATTCAGCCAATATGCATGATAACGTAAAACTTTCTCAAAGTGAGCATCATTATTGAAAACGATTGTGCTGAGACAATGAACACTCTGATTAGAAGCAACTTTTCTTTCTTTGTCACTTTATATAACTTTTTTAAGGATATAAACCTATTTATTTATTTCTTGTATGTTAAAGTTTTTCAATTTTTTGAGGACTAATAACTTTGTAGTCGATTGGCTAGTTTAACAATGGTTTGGTGACATTTGGTTTATTTTATAACATGTCTTTTCACCATTCTAATTCATCTTTGTAATCGAAAGACTAATATATTAAATAAAACGAGATGGCATGAAATAAAACTAAAACCTAATGCCTCGGAAGAACAAACTAAATAGTTTCGCTAACAAAGGAGGCTGGAAAAACATCCAAAGACACAACAAAATCTATGTAGGTTTTGTTTCATCCCCCAATCTGCCCTCATGTATTTACTTTTCAATACTAGGGAGATATACATTTTACAGATTTGCTTATAGAAATGTATATCTCAAATGCTATATATATTTTTCGACTAACATTGACACTGTTAGCCAAGAGAGGCTTAAAAGCGGTTGTGAAAACACTTACAACTATGGCATACCCATAGGGGTAGTGCTCAACTACTCGACATATAAAGAATATCGTAATAGTTACCGCTTCCATATGAGATAATGTTGCTACAACCAAGACGTTCCCATCAATCACTCTAAAAAATCTGGGGGTATAATTAACAATAACATTCTCATCACTCAAACAAACTTATTATTGTGCAAATAACTTTTTGCACCTTCATCAACCTTATCCGAGAGATTCTTTTTTTGTTGTCAATCTTATCGGAGAGAAACCAAGACGCTTTCAACGAGTCGAGAGACCAAAACTAAAGACAATTCCAATTAATTTTTTTTAGTCCAAAATTTTCCAATTAATTAATTGTATGATGACGTACGAATTTGTAGGGTTGTTTAATTTTTTATTATATATATAAAAAAATAAAATTCAGAATATGATAAATAAATAATTGAGTAAGATTTTTATTTTCAAAACCAAGATGGGCTTTTAGCCCAACAAGTTTTTAAGTCGTCCAATGATAGATAATCCTAGGAATCAACATAACCCAACAACGATGGGCATGTTTTCACACTTTTTGAACAAAACAATAGTAAAAAAACTATTCAGTTAATTTAACCACCAATAAACTAACCATAAAACCATAACATTTCACACACACTATCCCAAAATTGAATCCAACATTCAAGATTTTAACAGTGAATCACAATTCAATTTTGGGTATTGCTCTTAGAACTAAGGTAAGCCAATTCTAGTATCACTGTCTTTTTCTTGTTGTTAAATTGGGCCCACATTTGGTTTCATGTATTTTCATAAAAGATATGGTATGTTAATTTCTTAACTAATATATTCTTTTACGTGGGTCCAGATCATACTTTCTTTCCATACTTAGATTCCAATTCTTATTGCGAAATCGGTTCTGGGTTTTTGGAAGTGATTTTTTTGGTCAACTTTAGATCAAGCTCTGTGAATTTCGAACCTCATTGATGCGTTTATTCTAAATTTCTGGGTTTTATTTGTTTCGATGCGTTTAATGTAATCGATTTAATCGATTTCACGATTTTGAAGAATAAATTATTTAGAGATTCGTTAATTGTGAAAGTTAATGAAGGCAAATCTGATAGTTAAACGGAGATGAAGCGTGGTTTTTTGGAGTTGAAGATACAATGACTGGAGGGTCATTGGGTTTACGAACAGGTAGTAATGGATCATTACATCAACAACAAGGGCAAAATGGTCAATCAAAATCTAGTTTTCACATTCGTAAATCTTCAAAAGGATCCATTAATTTTTCAAGAGAAAAAGAAAAATGTCTTCCATGGCTTCGAAGAAATTCCGTTAGAACTGACGTTGGAATGTTAATCTTAGTTACTTTAGCTCTCATTGCTTATATGACTGGTTGGTTCACTCTTTATGAAGGTTAGGCCCGGCCCGGCCCATTCTGGCCCATTCTCTTTACCTTTTCTCTTGTTAATTTACTCATTACT
The DNA here is from genome assembly GCA_029959085.1 of Nemophila menziesii. Lineage (NCBI taxonomy): Eukaryota > Viridiplantae > Streptophyta > Magnoliopsida > Boraginales > Hydrophyllaceae > Nemophila > Nemophila menziesii. The sequence goes on along the minus strand of JARWIR010000064.1, from coordinate 481,601 downwards.
ATAAGGACTAAATATGCAATTTTTATGTTATCAGATGATACATCAGGAAGATCAGATTTCGATATATTGGAAAGATTTCGAAACCAAACATATCATATAACAGAGAAAGAATCAGAGACACATTACACTATATGTAACGAAAATAATAATTATTTACAATTTAGTCCTTTTCGAAACGTTACAACTTCGAATTCCCACGTAATTTCAAATCATCCATGTAAGAATTTCGCATTTCCACCTCCTCCACCTGGTATTCGAAGACGCATTGGACCACGCCGTAAGTTTTACTTTTTACTATATTTGCATTTTAGTCCCTATACTTTCAATAATTGCGAAAAAGCCCTTCTTTTTTTTTACAGCTTGTCCAGTTTGTTACATTCCTGTGGAGCAAGCTATAGCTAGTATGCCTAAATATCCTTCACATTCACCAATTCTTCAACATTTAACTTATTATTCGAATAAAATTAGCTCAAATTTCGGAGGGTACCCTTCATTAAAGCAAAGGAGTAATTCTTATAACATTACTAAATCCATGACGGTTCATTGTGGGTAGGTCCCACTTTTTTTTCTTTTTTTTTTCAAAAAAGAAGTTAATAAATTATTTGTTTATATAGATTTGTGAAAGGTTGTAGAGCTGGTGAAGGAACAGGTTTCGATATTGATGAGTCAGATTTAACTGAATTGGAGCAATATCATGATGTCATAGTTGCATCAGCTATTTTTGGTAATGTTTTGTTTCGTTTAATCTGAGCCGTTAAAAAAGATGGATTAATCTGAACCGTTTATTATTACAGGAAACTATGATTTAATTCAACAACCAAAGAATGTAAGTGAATATGCAAGAAAAAATGTTCCGTTTTATATGTTTATTGATGAAGAAACAGAAGTTTATATGAAAAATTCGAGTCTTTTCGATAGTGATAAAAGAGTAGGGTTATGGAGAGTAATTGTTGTTCATAATATACCTTATTCTGATGCTAGAAGAAATGGAAAGGTTAGTTTTGTCTTTTCGTCTTTTTGTGTTTTTAATTTTGTTTTTATTGATTTTTTTTGTTTTTTTTTTTAGGTACCGAAGCTTTTGTTACATAGACTTTTTCCGAATGTGAGATTTTCTATTTGGATTGATGGAAAGCTTCAACTTGTTAAGGATCCTTATCAAATACTTGAGAGGTAAATTACTCATTTAGTCCCTTATCTTTACACATTTTGACAGTTTAGTCCCTTAACTTACAAATGTAACATTTTAATCCCTTGTTTTTCGATCTGTGACGAGTTATTAATACCTTATCTTTTGACAAAATACATGGCAAAATTACAATTTTACAGATACTTTATTTTGGGTTAATTGCGTAGTTAGTCCCTGTGCTCTAAAAATGCCCCAAAAGGTCGCTATGGTCAAAGTTTATGAGCACAGGACCTTATGTTGCTCATAAATATCAACTATAGGGACCTTTTGTGATATTTGTAGAGCACAGAGACTAAATGACTCCTACTTCCGGGACTAAAGGTGCAATTATCATTATTTAACGCATAAAATGTAATCAAAACACAAAAAGGGACTAATATTGTTATAAAGTTAAAAAGATTATGGATTAAAGTGTTATATTTACAAGATAAGGGACTAAAACGTAATTGTGAATGTAACAGATACTTTATTATGGGTTAATTGCATAGTTAGTCCCTGTGCTCTAAAAATGTCACAAAAGGTCCCTATGGTTGATATTTATGAGCACATGGTGTTCATGAATATCAACCATAGGGACCTTTTGTGAAATTGTTAAGAGTACAGAGACTAAATGACTCATATTTTGGGGACTAAAGGTGCAATTATTATTATTTAGTCACATGAATAATATAATGGCATGCAGATTTAACGCATAAAATGTAATGGAAACACAAAAGGGACTAATATTGTTATAAAATCAAAAAAATAGGGATCAAAGTGTATATTTACAAAATTAGGGACTAAAACGTCAAAAAGGTCAAAGATAATGAAAATCTATAAACTTGTTTCTTCCAGATTTTTGTGGCGTAAAAACGCAACATTTGCAATATCAAGACATTATAAAAGATTCGATGTATTTGAAGAAGCAGAAGCAAATAAAGCTGGGGGTAAATATGACAATGTATCAATAGATACACAAATAGATTTTTATCGAAACGAAGGTTTAACACCATATACAAGGGCAAAACTTCCTATAACTAGTGGTATGTATGATCATTTTTATAATTTTGTTACGAAAAGTTGAAAATTGCGTTTTGGTCCTTTAATTTTGCAGATGTACCAGAAGGATGTGTAATAGTAAAAGAACATATTCCAATTACGAATCTTTTTACGTGTTTATGGTTTAATGAAGTTGATAGATTTACTTCAAGGGACCAATTGAGTTTTTCAACTGTACGAGATAAAATTATGGCCAAAGTTAATTGGAGCGTTAAAATGTTTTTGGATTGTGAGAGAAGAAATTTTGTGGTTCAGGTACTTTTTTTATTTGTTTATTGCATTATAGGTCCCTATATTTATGCATAATAATAACTTATGTTGTCCTAAATATATGAGTTAATTGAACTATAAGGATCAATGGTGCTGATTTTTTTGTTTTGAAGGTTCCTATATTTTGCAAAGTATGAGTTAATTGCACTGTAGGTCCCTATATTATGCAAATTATCTATATTATCCAAAAAAAAGTGAAATAGCACTACATTATACAAAATAATCTATCTGATACAAAACATAGGTTTTTTTTAGTGTTATGCAAAATAACCTATATAATGCCAAAAACTAGTTAATTGCATTATAGGTCCCTATGCTGTGCAAATTAACCTATATTATCCAAATAAAGTGAGTTAATTGCGCCGCAGGTCCCTATATTAAGCAGAATATAGGGGCTGAGCTAGGAATTTTATGTGTGGTTTATTGCACTATAGGTCCCTATATTATGCAAAATAACCTATATAATAAAAAAATACATGAGTTAATTGCACCACAGGTCTTTATATTATGCAAAAGATCCTATATTCATATTCTATAATTGCACTATAGGTCCCTACATTTACTTTAATTGCATTGTAGGTCCTTATATTATGCAAAACATCCTTTATCTTTTTCGAGTTAATTGTACTATAGGTCCCTACATTTTCTATAATTTCACTACAGGTCCTTGTATTATGCAAAATATCCTATATTCATTTTCTTTAATTGCACTATAGGTCCCTACATTTTTTTTAATTGCACTATAGGTCCCTACATTTTCTTTAATTGTAATATAGGGTCCTTATATTATATTATGCAAAATATCCTATATTCAGTGGAGTTAATTGCACTATAGGTCCCTAATTTTTCTTTTTTCTTTCTGTTGTATGAGATTTGCGATATCTACTTTTTTAAGCATAGGAGAGAAAATGTTTATAAAAATTTGAGTGGGAAAGTGAATCTATATTGTACTATATGTGCTTATATTATGCAAAATAACCTATATTCATTGCATTGAAGTCCCTATATTATCCAAAACAAATATAAGTTAAAATTGCATATATAAGTCCCTATATTATGCAAAATAACAATATTTTTTTTGCAGGCATATCACAGAGATTTATTAGAACAAAGAGCTGTTTTAGCTCGTGCAAGGACTCGACTTCCACCACCAGTTATGGTGGTGCATAAACCACCACCACCACCACCTCCGGTGAAGAAACTCCCCGTTAAACGTGCAAAACGTTCAAGAAAACACCGAAAAGTTGTCTCAGGAGATGGAGAACATTTTTTGTTTTGATTTGTTTTTAATTATATTAAAAAGTAAACATTAATTTCAATTCTTTAGTTTAAATTATTATTATTATTATTATCTATTATAAGAAGAAGAAGAGATAGGACAATTTTAGTAGTTTAGTGTATGGTCAAATGAGATGAAAAGATTTTGGCCATTTTTATACTGCTTCATTTTTGTTGTAAATACCACAAATCCCAACCCATTAATTTATTTTCTAAATTATACATTTATTTTAGAAATACCTAACTATTTCAAGATAAGAATACAATATATGTGAAATGTTATCGAATAAAAAATGTCTCCTAAAGAGAGTTATAAGTTTGTTTATATGTGATGAGCTGAAAACGTATGAAACTTTGGAATTGAATCACAAAAGTCTTGCTAGAGTTTGATTGACTTTTTTTTCGACAAGATTGACTTCAACTATCACTTGATAAACTTTACAGATATTTTATATTTACATGTATCAATTTAAAGTAAATGAGGTTATGTGACGTTTATATGAAGGATATTATTATGCTTCAAAGATTTTTTTTTTTTTGTTCAAACAAGATATTTATAAATATAAGAAAAAAAAGTCACCTAAGGTCAATAGAGACAATATCAAGTATAAAACACGGGGTAACTGATGAGGAGAAGAACAATCCTGATGAGGAGAAGAACAACTGTTAAAGACTGATTTTACGAAAATATGGGAGGTAACAAGATTACAATGTTTACCCAATTATTGTTTTTAGGATAAGAACATTAGCCGTCTTAATTTTTTTAAAGTTTTGAATGAAATTTTAAATTAATTTTTAAGTAAAAATAATATTATATAAATTAGAAAAAATGAAACAAAAATAATTAATTAAGTTATTTAAATAAATAATAAAATGAAAATTTAGAAAGTTGAATAAAGGGGTTTGAAATTCATAAAGGATCGTTCAAAATGTTTTACATTACAATTTTCATTTTTAAGAAAATAAGAATAATATTAAATTATCTCTTAACAATACATCTCATCCTTAATTCAAATGAAAAATAGATTTACCCAAAAATTACAACTTAGTAGAACTTATGTACAATTAATATAATATTATTAGTCTATGGTATTTTTAATTTATATATAATTCTTTTAAATAACTATATTTATAAATTGATAAAAAAATATATATGAATACAATTTATATTTATGAAAAATATATTATTGTCGACGTATGATATATGTGAATATATTATGTATCCCGATAAACCCGTTGCTCGGTCGATTTAGGAGGCTTTTTTTCTGGAGCAATTGGGATATGATAAAATTAGTTGTTCTAAGGATTTGTTCGAGACATTTTTATGAACATAGCGACCTCAACGCTCTAAATCGCACCATTATTACTCTTATTCCAAAACTAAAAACCAAGACAACGTAGGGGAACTGAGGTGGTTATAACTGTGATTTTTTTTCAAGGCTAAATCTATAATAAATAGTTGTATACATGAATCTCAGTCTGCTTTCATCCTGGGACGCTCAATTCACGATACCATTCTTTTAGCTCATGAGTGGTACACCACCTCAAAAAAATGGAAAAAGTTCAAACCTATACCACGCTGCTATCAGAACAGACATCTCTAAAGCCTACGAGAGAGTGGAATGAGATTTTCTTGAAACTCTACTACTCAAAATTGGGTTTCATGAGTTGTAGGTAAATTGGATTATAGTTTGTGTGAAAAGTGTATCCTGTGAAGTCCTGGTTAATGGGGCTACTTATCTCATTGCAAAACCAAGTAGAGAACTACGCCAAGAAGACCCTCTACCCCCTTATTTATTTTGTCTTATTACCCATGCCATATCCTCAATCATTCAAGCTAAAGAGTAACGTACCAAAGCTCAGGGTTATAGCTTGATGATGAAGTATTATAACCTGAAGAAGATGCATCATGATTCGAGTTCGAAGTATAGGTTAATGGAGCGGAATTATAGCTCGAGTTTGGAGCATTATGAGCAGCATAAATCAATCGTTGTTGAGCTTTAGGTGATGGATAAGTAACAAAATCAGCTCGTGAGTAGCAGTCAATAGTAGAATGACCAAAAGGAGCACATTTCTGACATGTAGGAATAGTTGAATGAGACGTGTTTGATGAATTAAAACCTGTAGTTGATGATGAAGGTTGACCCAAATTTGGTGGAACATTCAAGTGAGCACCACGCGCGCGTCCTCTGCCTCTACCACGTCGAGGTGAAAAACCACGACCTCGATTCGCCATAGGTGAAGATTGAGTAGATGGAGAAAACAACGCAGTATGAGAAACACCATTATGGTCAGAAGAATCCGCCATTGACATATGTAGTTCTTCCGACACAAGGAGACTACCCAAAGAGTGAAAGCTTAGAGTAGACGTATGAGCATTAGTAATTTTGATGCTCGATTTAAATTGATTATACTCATGAGGCAACCCCTTTAACGTATACATAATTATATCTTTAAGAGGCAGTGCAGAGGGTGCAGTTTCAAGACCATCACATAGATCCTGCACCTCAACTAAATAATCAAACATTCATCTATCACCTTTCTTTATGTTACACAGTTTCATCTTAAGTTGATGAATGTGTGTTCAACATTGCGGAACAAAGATTTCTTCAAGCTTTATCCAGACATTGGTAGCACGAGGAAGCTTAACCACCCGTGTAAGAACTGAAGGAATCATAGAAGACAGTAAAGACACTTTTAACTGTTGATCTTCGAGAAACCGTGTTGAATACAATGAATCTTTAGCTGAAGGTGGATCATCAACACAAGTAACATGATTTAAATAACCATGTGCTTCCAAAAAAGCTTCAAGTTGTGCACACCATAACACATAATTGGAAGAGGCAAGTTTGATTTGGACACTCCAATTTTGGCGGAGTAAAAGCAAACCAGGAGGTATAGAAGAGCTGGAAGCGATAAATGGAGCTGGTGAGGATGAAGTAGACGCCATTGATATAAGTAGGGCCGGCCCTTGGGTAAGGCCACCAAGGCGGCCGGCTTAGGTCCCATTTTTTTCTTTATATAAAAGGCCCTCAGTTTTATTAAAATAAATTTTTTATAGTTACAAAAGGTCCCGAAAAATAAATCTTGCTTTAGGTAACTAAGCATATTTTAGTTTCTCGAGCCGGCTCTGGATATAAGTATATATAGCAGAAGCAAAGAAAATAAAAGGAATCGAGTTGTCGAAGAGGAAAACTTCTAGATCACCATTAAAGGCGTATGGAGAAGATGAAGCTTTCTAAAAAAAATCTCCTAGGCTATGTTACCATATTGAGAGAGAGAAAATTAAAAACAAATTCTTTTTTTTTTGGTTACAAGGAGACCCAAATGGATCTTGAAATATTAGACTAACACCCCATCAAGAAGACCGGTGTTATATATCGCTCGGGATGTCTTCCATCCTAACTGATCACGCGTGAGGAGTTTCCATACACCCTTAGGCGGGTCTTTATGCCAACAATAAATCTCCGCCTGTAATAACCCAGTCTTTGCCAACCAATCCGCACAATAATTTGCCTCGCGATAGATGCATCCAAGTGTAATTACAAACTTTTGTATTGTATTGATTGAAAACAATCTACTCTATGTAAAGGAAAAAAGATGCTAACAGAATTTGTCATATATGTGACTTATTTTACTTATTCTATTTATATTCTATCTTTGTTGTGTATGTACAATATCATCGATAACTTAAATATCAGGAACAATACCTCTTGGGTTAGAGGAGTCTCCTCATTGCAAAAGATGTATTAAAAAATAAAATAAAACATGTTCTCAGAGATGAACACAATATTCGTATATGGAAGAATGTCTGGACCAACAATGATAAAAAACTTGAAAATTCTTTCAATAGTGAGTTAAGATTTGTCCACAAATTAATCAATATAAATGGAAAAACGTGGAACTAGGATTTACTCCGAGAAACTCTAATACCTACTCAAATACATACGTATCTCTTATCCACATTTTCCTCCTCGGGGGACCTGATCATCTAAGATGTACTAGATCTGTATCTCAGGTAAACTCACATCTAAGAAAGTGTACAAGCATGTCAACCTTAAGAAAGAAGTGGTAAAAGAAGTAATCTGAATAATAGAGGGAAAAGTTCTAAGACTATGTAACATTTTAATCCTTATTTCTTGATTTTGTGACAAGTTATTAATCCCTTATCTTTAGCAAATTACATTTTTACAAGATAATTTATTTTGGGTTAATTGCACAGTCAGTCCCTGTGCTCTAAAATTGCCCCAGAAGGTCCCTATGGTCAATATTTATGAGCACAGGAACATGTGTTGCTCATAAATATCAACCATAGAGACCTTTTGTGACATTTTTGGAGTACAAGGACTAAACGACGCCTATTCGGGGACTAAAGGTGCAATTATTATTATTTAATCACATGAATAATATGGTGGCATGAATTTTTAACGCATAAAATGTAATGAAAACAAAAAAGGGACTAATGTTGTTATAAAATCAAAAGAATTGAATTAAAGTGTTATACTTGCAGGATAAGGGACTAAAGCATCAAAAGTGATAATTCATAACCTTCATTTTTCCAGAGTTTTGTGGCGTAAAAATGCAACTTTTGCAATTTCGAGACATTATAAACGATTTGTTGTGTTTGAAGAAGCTGAAACAAATAAAGCTAGGGGTAAATATGACAATATTTCAATAGATACACAAATAGATCTTTATCGAAACGAAGGTTTAACACCATAGACAAGGGCAAAACTTCCTATAACTAGTGGTATGAACAATTTTTTGTTTTTTCTTCGTTTTGAAAAGTTAAATTTGCGTTTTGGTCAGTATATTTTGCAGATATAGCGGAAGGGTGTGTAATAGTAAAAGAACATATTCCAGTTACGAATCTTTTTACGTGTTTATGGTTTAATGAAGTTGATAGATTTACTTCAAGGGACCAATTGAATTTTTCAACTGTACGAGATAAAATTATGGCGAAAGTTAATTGGAACGTTAAAATGTTTTTGGATTGTGAGAGAAGAAATTTTGTGGTTCAGGTACTTTTTTATTAGTTAATTGCATTATAGCTCCCTATATTTATGCATAATAATAACCTATGTTAGTCCTAAAAATATGAGTTAATTGCACTATAGGGGTCAATGGCCCTGATTTTTTTTGTTTTGAAGGTTCCTATATTTTGCAAAAAATGAGTTAATTGCATTATAGGTCCCTATATTATGCAAATTATCTATATTATCCAAAAAAAAAAAAGTGAAATAGCACTACATTATACAAAATAATCTATCTGATACAAAACATAGGTTTTCTTTATGTTATGCAAAATAATCTATATTATGCTAAAAACCAGTTAATTGCATTATAGGTCCCTATGTGGGGCAAAATAACCTATATTATCCAAAAAAGCGAGTAAATTGCACCACAGGTCCCTATATTTAGCAGAACCAGGAATTTTATGTGAAAGGGGTTTGAGTTCAAGTGTTTAACGGTCCTGATTTTTTTGAGTTAATTGCACTATAGGACCCTATAATATGCAAAATAACCTATATAATCAAAAAACTATGAGTTAATTGCACTACAGGTCCTTATATTATGCAAAAGAACCTATATTCATTTTCTTTAATTGCACTATAGTCCCCTACATTTTCCTTAATTACGCTAGAAGTCCTTATATTATGCAAAATATCCTATATTCATTTTAGTTAATTGCACTATAGGTTCCCTAATTTTTCTTTTTTCTTTCTTGTATGATATTTGTGATATCTACTTTATTTAGCACAGGAGAGAAAATGTTTATAAAAATTTGAGTGGGCAAGTGAATCTATATTGTACCATATGTCCTTATATTATGCAAAATAACCTATATTCATTGCATTAAAGTCCCTATATTATCCAAACGAAATATAAGTTAAAATTGCATATATAAGTCCCTATATTATGCAAAATAACCATATTCTTTACAGGCATATCACAGAGATTTATTAGAACAAAGAGCTGTTTTAGCTCGTGCAAGGACTCGACTTCCACCACCAGTTATGGTGGGGCATAAACCACCACCACCACCACCACCATCTCCGGTGAAGAAAATTCCGATCAAACGTGGAAAAAGTAAGAAAGCTGCTTCAAGAAGACATAGAAAAGTTATCTCAGGAGATGGAGAACATTTTTTGTTTTGACTTTGTTTTTAATTTTAAAAAGTAAACATTATTTTCCATTCTTTAGTTTAAATTATTATTATCATTAATATTATTATCTATTATAAGAAGAAGAGATAGGACAAAATCGATATGGCAAAAACATATGATCAAGTTAATTGGAGATTTTTAATTCAAACTTTGAAAGCTATGGGTTTTTGTGATAAATGGACAGATTGGATATATAATTGCATATCGTCGGTCTCTTTACAAGTTAAAGTCAATGGACAAAGACTTAAGAAATTCTCACCGACCAGGGGAATTAGACAAGGCGATCCATTATCTCCTCTTCTTTTTTCAATCCTCACTGAAAGCCTTATTGGACTAATTAATTATCAATGTCGGAGAGAATGCATAAAAGGTATCAAAATCACTAGGAACTGTCCAAGCTACGCACCTATTATTCGCAGATGACGCTCTTTTTTTCATTAACATTGATGCTAAGGAGATTGAAACTTTCAAAGATACTATAAATCTTTTCTGTCAAGCATCGGGACAAAGGATCAACTTCCAAAAATCATCAATCTTATTCAGCAAAGGAACACCTGAAAGTACATGTGAAGAAGTAGCCAGAAATCTAAATGTTACAAGAACATCTTCATTCGGAAAATATTTGGGAATTCCTTTCTCTCTTAAAAGGGCAAAATCGGAAAATCTGAACTATATTAAAGATAAGCTTCTAAACAAATCTTCTAACTATTTTGCTAATTTACTGTCGGATGGAGGTAAGGAGATACTTATCAAAGCTGTACTTCAAACAATACCAAATTATGCGATGTCCATACTCGAATTCCATAAATCATTATGTAAGAAGTTATCAGGAATTATAGCAAACTTTTGGTGGGACTCAAGCAATAAGAAGAGAGTTCATTGGGTAAAATGGAAAAGAATTGCGAGAGCTAAAAATATTGGAGGAATTGGATTTAGAGATTTCCAAAAGATGAATTTAGCACTCTTAGCCAAACAAGCATGGAGAAGAATGGACAATCCTAACTCGCTAGTAGCTAAGGTTCTTAAAGGTATATATTCTCCGTTTGATAGTTTCTTTAATGCAAAATTATCTAATAGGAGATCGTGGAGTTGGGCTAGCATATATAAACGAATTCAATTCATCAAACAACACTCAATTTGGAGAATTGAAAATGGCCTGAGTATCAACATATGGGATCATAAATGGGTCAATAATAGGATAACTCTGGAGAGACCGGTTGAATGCAAAGTGGAATATGTAGCACAACTTCTTAATGAGAACATGACAAATTGGAATGTGGAACTACTTAGACAACTATTCCCTCCGAACATAGTAAGTGATATTTGCAAGATACCGTGCTTAATTAGCAAAGAAGATGATAAGATGATCTGGCCTTTCTCAAAAGACGGTATTTACAGTACGAAGTCAGGATATCATAGAATGGTCGATTTGGAAGTTCACAATGAAGGCCAATCATCATCACAAGGTAAACATGAAAATTGTGACCTTTGGGAAATCATTTGGAAATCAAATGTCATGAATAAGATCAGGGCCTTTGGCTGGAAAATATGCGATGGAGCCATACCCACTAAAAGAAACCTTAAAATAAGGAAATGTATCAAAGATGATATATGCGAGTGGTGTGATTTAGGTAAAAAAGATATAGAGCATCTCTTTATTAAATGTCCCCTAAGTATGGAGATTTGGGCCAAATCGAGGCTACAATTGCTTATTGATAAAGAGAAGAAATATGAACTAGGAGATTGGTTAATTGAAACACGTAAAAAATATATCAAAAATGGTTGGGATCAGAATGAGGTCACGGCTTATCTGCTACTAACTCTTTGGAACATATGGAAGGCGAAAATGAAGGAATTTCATGAAAAATCTCCATGGGTAGTCAAAGATATCCTGTTTAAAATTCAATCAACAATGGACGATATGTTTAAAAATAGAGATATTATTAAGAAGAGCATAAAAGATATCAACGAAAAAAGAGTTGGTAATAATGAGGTAGAGTTGATTGAGAAGAACCCTATTCTTTCAGATGATGCAGAATATATCTTTATGAGTGATGCCTCTTTCAAAAAGGAATACGAACCTGCAGGAATGGCGGCAATTGCTATTGATAAAGAAGGTAAAGTGGCCCATAGGATTGAGTCGAGATCTATCATTAGAAGTTCTATTGAAGGAGAATGTTGGGCGGTCCTTCTTGCTATGAGAAGGGCGGCTAGGTGTGATTTACGGAGTGCCTCTTTCTACTCCGACAACCTTGAACTGATTCAAGGTATTTCAAGAGAAGCAGGTCTTCGATGGCAAATTTCACCTTTTATTGCCGAAATGAAGAGCTGGTTGGCGAAGTTCCCTAATTGGAAGGTCAACTTCGTTAATAGGAAGTTTAATAACGTCACAGATCTCGCAGCTAAAAGTGCAAGACGGAACATTGATACGTCGAAATGGAAGAATGGATCCTTAAATGATTTTTATATTTTCTTAAAATTGCTGTATAAACGCTCTTAATGTTTACTTTTTCCTGACAAAAAAAAAAAAGTGTATTGTCAAATGAGATGAAAAGATTTTGGCCATTTATAATGCTTCATTTTTGTTGTAAATACCACAAATCCCCTCCATTAATTTAGTTTTCTAATTATACATTTATTTGTTTTCCTCCATTTCTAAATTGAAAATTAAAATATTCCTATCTAAACGTTATCAAAAAGTATGAAAAATGTGTATTAAAGATAGTTATAGGACAATCAAGTTTGTTTATATGTGACCACTTAGTTGATTTGTTAGTCAACTTCGGCTTTAAAGCCTCATATGTATGAAAAAAAAAAAGTCACGCTTGACTTTGATTGACTTTAACTATCACTTGATAAAGTTTCGAGATATAAAATAAATAGTGTTTCCTATTCAAGATAAATGAAAAAAAAAATGTTCTCAACTCAACATTATTAAGTTTAGAATATGTCACTAATCATAATCAGATGTTTTACTTAATGTAGTCTATTTTCAAATCAATATTGAAAAAATGCACGAAAATTCTAGGGTCTATTTAGATAATACGAATAATAGACATATATTATTTGACTAATTTAAAGGTTATTTTTTATCGCGTTAAAGTACTTAAACCTAGCCAAAATCTTGACATGTTCTTTGACTTAATAAACATTTAAAGTTCTGAATGAAATTCTAAATGAATTTTAAATAAAAATAATATAAATTTGAAAAGTGAGATAAAAATGATTAACTTTTTATTTAAATGAATAATAAAATACAAATTTAGAAAGTGAATTAATAATTTGTTTAGAAAGTTGAATAAAGAGGTTTAAAATTTATAAAGGTTCATTCAAAATATTTTAAATTTCAATTTTTACTTATAAAATAATAAAATAAATACTATATTATTTTTTAACAATACATCTCATCTTTAATTTAAATAAAAATTGAATTTATCTAAAAATTACAACTTACTAGAACTTATGTATAATCAATATAATATTATCAGTTCTCTGATAATTTTCATTATATATCATTATCTTAAATGATGATGCTTATTAATTGTATAATATATATATATATATATATATGAACATAATTTTTGTTTATGATAAAAATAATTTACTGTTAATGTATAATATATAACTTACTAGTCTAGACGGCTTTGTAGATATTTTCTTCAGAAGCATCTAAGATATGATTATTAGATGTTCTAAGGATTTATCAAGACCTTTTTTTGAACAATAGCTACCCCGGCTCTCTAAATCGCACAATTATTACTTTAATTTCAAAACTAAAAGCCTAGAAAATGTACAACAACTGAGACCTATAAGTTGCGTTAACTTTATCTATACAGTTATAACTGTGATTTTTACTTCAAGACTAAAACCTATAATTAATAGTTTTGTACATGAAGCTTAGTCTGCTTTCATCTCGGGGTGCTCGATTCACGATAACATTCTTTTATCATGAGGCGGTACGCCACCTTAAAAATAGAAGGGTTCGAACCTATACCACGTTGCTATCAAAACAAACATCTCTAAAGCCTACGGGGGAGTGAAATGGGATTTTCTCGAAACATTACTATTCAAAATGGATTTCATGAGTTGTGGGTCAATTGGATTATCATATGTGTGAGAAGTGTCTCATATGAAGTCATGGTCAATGGGGCTACTTATCCCATTGCAAAACCAACTTGAGGACTACGCCAAGGAGACACTCTACCCACTTATCTATTGTGCCTTGTTACCCATGCCTTGTAATCAATCATTCAAGCTAAATGACCTTATCAAAATTTTCCAAATAGCTAGAAACTCTCCTATACTTTCTCATGTGCTATTTCTCAATGATACTCTTTACTTTCTAGAAGCAGACGAAAACAATTTGACTATGTTTAGCAATATTAAATATTAGTATGGGTTGGATTCGGGGAAAACCTCAACAAAGTGGGGTGCTTTTCGGTAAAAATTTCCTGACCTAAGTCAAAACCACGCTCGCAGATATTCTTAATATGTGCAACCTAGTCGGCTTAGGCAAGTACCTAGGTCTCCCCTCTGAATGGGGAATATCTAAGGTGAAATGCCTTAGACGACTAATAGAGAGAGTTAGAAAACCAATGGTGACTTGGTATAACTCGTTTCTCTTTGAGAGAGGAAATGAGGTCTTACTTAAGTTAGACATTAATTAAATTCCAAATCATATACTCAAGTTTTTTTAGATTCCAGCATAAGTAGCTAATCATTTGGCCTCCCTGGTTGCTAATTTTGTATGGGGATAATGAGAATAAAGCTAAAGTTCACTGGTCCTCCTGGACCTACTCTCTAAAACTAAGGAGACGGGATGACTAGGACTAATCACTTTCAGATGATGAATATAGTAATACTTTCCTCAAGTGTGTGAAACCTCTTCCGACACCAATATTCTCTTTTATTCAGAGTTCTCAAAGGCAATTACTTCATAAATTAACTTCCTAGAAGCAAACATCGGGAACAATACCTCTTGGGGTTGGGGGAGTCTCTTCACTGGAAGATATGTTATCAAAAATGAAAGGGGTTGAAGAACAGAAACCCTAACCTCAGTCTTTTATACCCATTTAGATAATCACATATAGTATTAACCATTGTTTAAACACTTAACAATAAAAAGCTCGTAAAAAGGCGGTGAGAATCGAGAGAAGTTACTCGAATTAAATGCGGACCTTAAAGGTTGTTGAAATCCCTTAAGATAATTAATACGGAGTACAAAAGGAGAAAGAGGAGACGACGAACAGATGGGTGATGGGATAGGTTACAGAGAATAGAGAATAAAGAATAGAGAAGAGATAAAGGCTAGGGTTTTTAGCCTTTAGCATCTAAGAGATGAGAAAGAAATAAAGCTTTAGCGTACAAGAGACGGGAGAAGAAATGAGTTGGGTTTTTCATTCTGCCGTTTTTATATGCCATATAGGCATTTAAAAAAATAGTAAACCCTCTAATATGCAGACCGGGTTGACTTCCCGTGGACTGGGCTGGACCAAATCCAAGGCTCGGTCTGAAACCGTATAAAAAAATTGGGCTCAACTTGAATCATGGATCATGTGGGTCGGACTCTTGTAGGTTGGGTTGGGCTGGTCATTTGCGGTTTTGTGGTTCTGTTAGTTTCTTGTGCAACCCTAATTTGTGTTATCGACTTTTTTTTTGGCATAGGAGAGAAAATGATTTTAAAAAAAATTGAGTGGGCAAGTGAATCTATATTGTACTATATGTCCTTATATTATTCAAAATAACCTATCTTCATTGCATTAAAGTCCCTATATTATATAAAAAACACTCTACATGAGTTAATTGCATATATAGGTCCCCTATATTATGCAAAATAACCATATTGTTTACAGACATATCACAGAGATTTATTAGAACAAAGAGCCTTTTGGTTCGTGCAAGGACTCACCTTCCACCACCAGTTGCAGTGGTGCATAAACCACCACCACCATTTCTGGTGAAGACAATTCCAGTTAAACGTGCTAACAGTAAGATATGTGGTTCAAGAAGACATAGAAAAGTTATCTTAGGAGATGGAGAGCATTTCTAGTTTTAAATTGTTTTTAATTTTAAAAGTAAACATTCATTTTAACTTATTATTATTATTATTATTATTATTATTATTATTATTATTATTATTATTATATTATAAGTGTTATAAACTAAAGAAAGAAACGATACAAAGAGAGAATATATTCTTGTATTCCAATACGAACTAGTTCAATTACAATGAAAATGGTCTTTATATTTATAGGGAATATAATTACCCTTCACTTGCCACATTAAGAATCCATGAATATGAAAAATAAAACCGTAAACCTTTAGAAATCCAATATTAAATACTATACTATATCCATAATACTCCCCCTTCGATGTCCATCCATTAAGAAATATGCCTCGTTAATACCCTGCCAAGAAAAACCCTGTGGGATAAAAACTTGGTTGAAGGGAAAAGAGTACATATAGATGGAACTAATCATCTTGAAACGCTGTCTCGTTAAAACCTTGCCAAGAAAACCCATTAGGACAAAACTTTGACGAAGGGAAATGAGTACAGTCTTGTTTACGCTCCTGGTGTTGCCTAGGGTGTGATAAAAATAAGATAAATAAAGTCTAGAAAACTACGCACTCTCACCCTAGACAGGCACAGTACTGCAAGTATTACAGGACGTTTGCAAGTTTTAGTTAGTAAGTTGAGTTCGTTCTCAGGGACTTAAGTGTGTTAATCGCGTGAGTAGGAATAACGAGTAAAAGTAAATAATTAAAAGACATAAAATTAAAGAGATAAGAATTTCGAAAATAATTAATTAAACTAAGAAATTAAAAGACAATAAAGTAAAAGATAAAGAATATGAGATGAGAGATATAGCTTAGGTTTTTCTAGTATGCATTAATCCTTCTAATTCTATCTATAAATCTAGTTAATAAGGGAGAATATTAGCTCTTGGTATACTTAGTCAGGATTCTAAATTCCCATACCTTAGACCTTGAGAGCGACTAAGGGGGCTACGGCACAACCAAGACGTGGTTACACTCTTAGAGTTATCAAGTGCTACCAAGGCTCTAAGCAAACGCAACAATCAATTGGTGATATGGTGATTAAAACAAACCCTAATGACTATCTAGTTAGAATCATGTTTTGTCAGAACTAATATCGACACTAGACATTATGTGGTGGTTCAATAGTTATTTACCCAGTTAAGGAGACCATCTAACTACTATTAAAACAATCCTAAAGTGATCAATTCTAGGAAAGACAATAAATCAAAACACATAAACAAATATGAAGTAAGAAGCTAATATCAAATTAAAACATATAATTCCCAAAGAAACTTAGAGAGAAGAATTAGAATTCATAGATTATACATGATGCAAAACCCAAGCTATGGGGAGTTTAGTTCATACCTGATGGAAATAAACTAAAAGAAATTACAAAAGACATCTTCTTGCTCTCTACAATGACTAAGAAATAATTATAAGGTTTTGAAATAAGCAAGGATGATTTTACAAGTGATATAAGTGTGTATTTATAGGTGTTTAGAAGACCTAATTCGTTTTCTTGAGGAAGAGATAAAGTATTGGACTCCTAGCCCAACTCAAATTCGTATGGAAATAAAGATAAACACTGCTGGACCGTTTTGAGCATATCTTTTTCGTTATTGGTCGGTTTGAGCTCCATAAGATACCAAAAGAATCCTCACAGAATTATCTTTGTCCCTTTGAAAGGAAATTACCAAAATCGGCCTATTTCTTGGGGTAAATAGCACTTCTTTAGGCATGTGCTGCAGAATCCCAGATTTAGGCAGCTTTTCCTTTTCCATCTTTTTTAGCTTTTGTTTCCTTATCTCCAATTACCATGCTAATCTCTTTCCATAAGTTGTAGTCTTTGACTTGGATTCTAATTAAGCTCCATAATTATTTTTAAAGCTACACACTAAATAAACAATTAAACCCAATATGCTCTAAAAATATTATTTTACTAAATCAAGACTCAAAATAGGAAAGTGCACTATTTCTCAAGAAAATCGACTATTATGACTTCTAAATCACTAAAAATGATGTCTCATCCTAATATAAATCTATCACAAATGAGGAGACATCATCTCCCCCTGATGTTGGCAAGAGATCCCTGGGTTGTCGTATTTCAATGTTGTGGACCTACTTCTTGAATATTGTGGTTGACAATGATTTCATAAGGAAAGTATACAAAATTCTTGCGTGATTGTATCTGTCGAGTGTCAATATCCACATTCTTCTGTAGCTCACGTGTGTAGGAGATTTTGGTGAAATACGTTTTGTTTTGTATCCTTTGATGTAGCCATTCTAATTATGTGTGGTACAAGCAACAATATCCTCATACAATACCATTAGTATATTCTTGTTGAAGATAAACCATACTTCTTTTCAGTATGTTGAATAATCCACTTAAATAAATATTTCATACCACCTCTTTGGATATTCACTATAATATGTGCCTCATTAAAACCTAATCAAGAAAACCCATCGGGACAAATCTTGATGAAGGGAAAATAGTACATCAATCCTTAGGAGTTATGACACATATTCAATCTGTCTCATTAAAACCTTACCAGGAAAACCGTGGTGAAGGAAAAAAATAATGAATTTCAATATATTCTTCCCCTCATTACGACATTATATATTTCCTTTTACATTAGATACTTTTGGAATTGTACCTTGTTGTCATCGTTAATGAACTTTAATTAGTAAATCTTCTGGATATTTACTTGAGGATATGGAGTGTTAGTAATATTATTTCTTGATCGAGGAAAAGAGTATATACTTATTGGAAAATTTATATTTGGTATACCTCGTTAAAACCTTACTAGAAAAAACCCAGTGGGAAAAACCCCTAGTGAAGGAAATACATAAATATAACATCTTTTTCATTATGACAACAATTATTTCGAATATTCTTTTATAATCCTTATCGAGTTACGAATATTTAGCAAGTTGAATGGGTCAATTCAGAGTTGATTTGAGAAAGTTACAACCGTTTTAGTGAAGGGTGTACACCAGTTACGGGGTTATGATTTGAAGAGTGGACTTGGGCTATTTAATATATCACTAATCCACTAAATAAAAGCCCAAGTTCGATTTTATTAGTATAGATAGACCTTTTGACTTTATTTTTACACACAACTCAATTTACACAAGTCGAAAAACGCCAGAGAGATAGTCAGAAGCAAGGAAAAGGAGAAAGTTAAGAGCTGGAGAATTCATCGTCTCCAAATCACAGCCAAACCCAATTCTTCAATTAGGTTTTCTTATCTTTTAATTCTGTAATAAACATGAGTTCATTTATTTTTATTTCTTTAGTTTTTAATTCCGTTATGAACTAATTTCATTTGTGCTTGAGAATCGCTTAATAGGTTGATCCCCAATTTATTTAATTAGTGTTTTTGAATTTTGGATTGAAAAATTTAATTTGAATTGGGTAAATTAGTATTTTCTATTATCTTGGATTTATTTACTATCTTTGAAGTCATGAATCAAATATAGGAATTAGTAACTAGGCTATTCATTACAATGGCATAATGATCACCTTGGCGGGGGGTTTAGTTACAGAAATAGGTAACAGATGTAAGATATAAATTATTGATCCTGACGGACTTAGTTAATATTATAGCCAATTGGCTAAAACACTTGAACATTCAAAGGTAGCTTATAATCAACCTGACGGGGTTTGTAATACCCTAGGATAACTCCTAAGTCCACCCTGACGGGGGTTAGGGGAAAATAGAATCCCGACTAATATTAATTACCAATTCGACCCTTAAACAAAAGCATTGATTGAATAGATTTAGGTGAAACCCCTGCGAAACTCAAGTACCACTTCTCATCCTTGCGTCTACTCATTTTACTTTACTCGCGTCTTACTTATTTGCATTATTTAATTTAGCACTTTAATTTCATTGCACTTTAGTCCTTAAACAAAAATCCAACAAATATTTATTCCCTTTACTTTTCATATCATATAACAATTATTCACACTTATTACATAACATCTAAAGTCATATCCAATCCGTCCTTGAGATCGATTTCCCGTTTACCGGATATTACTTGGACAACCTGTACACTTGTGGTACGTGTCCTTCCTATTTGTGGGTGTTATTTTATAACATACCAGGAGACACCAGTCCACCCTGACGGGGGTTAGGAAGAATTTAGAATCCCGGTTAATATATAATACTCGATTCACCTTTAAGATTAGAATAACAACTTATTAAGATAGACTCATATTAGTAACCCTAATTTATCTGACTTGCATATATATTTATTTATCTTTGTTCTTATTTATTTATTCATATCAGGTAATTTTTCATCTTATTTTAATCTAAACATCTAAATTCATCTACGCTTGTTGAATACAAGTAGATCTAACCGATTAAATCCCTGCAAACGAACTTTGCTTATTAACTAAACTTGCAAATGATATGTGATACTTGCAGTGAGTTTCCGTGGTTGTTAAGGGTGTGTGTCCTTTATTCTTTTATCTTTTATTATCATTATTTTATCACACCTCCCCCCCCTCAATATGCCAAATCCCATCTTAGTATTAGATAAAGTTGTGACACTTTATCTCAATTTTAACGACAAAACCCCATTTCAAAGTTGATACAACAAAACCTATTACATACAGGGCCGGCCCAAGCGTCTCGGGTACCTAAGGCAAAAAAAAAATGGGGCCTTTTCCGTTATAATAGAAAAAGTTATCCTATTTTGACCAAACAAATCATATATTGTTTAATAATAAAATTTATAAAATAACCTTTATTTAAAAAAATTCGTGATATTATATCTAAACAATTATATAAAAAGTGTGTTTATAAAAATTCGTTCAAAAACTTATTGAATTCACTTTAAAATTACATTCTTTACTTTTTGAGATGTAAAGTTATTGATCAAATTTTTATGTTTGAATTCGTCTATCATATCTTACTCAACCGACAATATAGGCAATCTATTCAATTTTTCTTGTAACATCGTTGATCAGGGGTAATTCTTAATTTACTTCAACTTTGAAAAAAGATTTCAACAGATGCAACAATAACGAGTATTTATAAAATATTAGTAAAACAATTGAACTTTATTATTTGACGAACTCATTTCAAATATTTTTTTGTTTCGAATTCTGTTTTTAAAATCACTTATATTTTCAATCGACAATATAGTCAATCTATTGAAATTTTCTTGTAACATCGTTGATCAGGGGTAATTCTTGATTTACTTCAACTTTGAAAAAAATATTTCAGCAGATGCAACAATAACGAGTATTTATAAAATATTAGTAAAACAATTAAACTTTTTTATTTAACGAACTCATTTCCAATAATTTTCGTTTCGATTTTTGTTTTCAAAATCACTTATATTTTCAAATGGATTCAATTAAATCTGGTATATATAATATAATTTAATCTTAAAACATGTATAAAAATTAAATATAATTAATTTTATATAAAAAATAGAAATAAAAAACATCTTACTTTTAAACGGCTAGTTTATATATAATTTTGTTATTTGTAAACTAGTTTATATGCTAGTTTATACTTGTGATGCTTCATTTATTTCACCTAACGCACCAAGTGGTATCGGAATAGTTCAACGGAATAATCTTACAGGTCAACGTGTTACATTCTCGAAACCTATCTGGACAGATGCAGCAGCAGAAGGGGAAGCGGCTGCGGTTCTTGAAGCTTCTAGGCTCAACTTGGCTCATCCTGGGTCTAAAACCGTAATCTGTTCAGACAACCTTGACTTTGTTCAAGGTCTTAAGTTGTTGCCAGCTGCATGGTGGAAAGTCCGTCCTTTCGCTACGCGGATCAACAAGATAGTTGAGGATCATGATGCGCTTTACTTCAAGCATCTTCCGCGTAGATGGAACGGGTTGGCTGACCGAGCCGCGCGTTTAGCTAGGCAATCGGCCCCGAATCATTTGGACCCTATAGAATTGGGGTTGGCCTTTACGAGATTAGGGATAGGCTAATTTAGCCTTAATGTTTGTTACTTGTACGTTTGAAAAATAAAAAAAAAAGTAACTAGGTGATGTTTATATAAATAAAGGAAAGCTTTATATAATGCTAGTTTATATATTTTTATTTATTTGTAAACTAGTTTATATGCTCGTTTAAAGTAATTAGGTGATATTTATATAAATAAGAAAAAATCTTTATATGAAACAACATTTATAGTTAGCTGGAAACAACGTACAACAGAAACCTACAAGTGACTTGCAAACAACAGAAACCTAGACTGAGTGCCCGTTTGGAAGTGTTTTTTTTTAAAAGCACTTAAAAGTGCTTTTAGTATTTTAAGAGTTTTTTTTTTACCTTGAAAAGCACTTTTTTGAGAAGCACCAAATATGTGCTTCTTGAAAAAAACACTTAAAATAATTTTAGATTTCAAAATTATTTTTAACAATTTTTTAAAAATTTGAATTTTATTCCAAAAGCGCTTTTTTACTCTAAAATAAGCAAATTCCAAACACGCTCCGAGTATTATAATCATGACAACTTTGTAAGTCTTACAACTATATACGAAATATATATATTATATTTTTCTTTTTGGCCTTCAAAAATTTGGTGTCCAAAGCAACTGTCTTGATTGCCTTAGGCTCGACCGACTCTGATTACATACACAATTTTAAAATATTTTATTCTTAGTTACCATATAATAAATTTTAAAATACATACATCATATTTAAAAAAAATTCTGGATAAAAAATTATTATTTTTAGTTATTAAAAGTTTTTTTAAAAATATTTTTATTCTATTATTCTTTGACCTATCCAAACTTTTGATGGAATATCTCATTTTTCCAAAAACTTTGACTAACACAATGTCTAAGAACTTATCAAAAGTTTACGATTTTCAATTGTCATTTGGTGTAGGGTGGTCGATCCCTTTGTTATTTTTCATGATCACTATATTCGATAATAATAATAATAATAATAATAATAATAATAATAATAATAATAATAATAATAATAATAATAATAATAATAAGAGATAATAATAATAATAATATTAATAATATAATATAATATAATATAATATTATATTTTGTGTCATTAAAGTTTATTGTTGACAAATAAACATTATACGATACTATGCAAGGTTTAGTTTTAGCCTTGTGATCAACTCTATCAAGCTGAATTACTTTTAATATTATATATATTTGATTTTTAGACAAGTTTATTTCAAGTCTTAAAAGTTAACCTCGATGCAAAAATGGAATTAACCTAAGACATTGTTATCTATATTAATTTCAAATTTGAATTTAATCTTAATATTTTTAACATTTTAAAGTTTTGAGTAAAATTTTGAATTAATTTTTTAATAAAAATAATATTATAAATAGAATTGTTGCAAAACTTATTAAGGAAATGCCATTTACATGGCAACAAAAATTTAGAAAGTAAATTAATGATCGATTTAAAACATTTTAATTAAAATAATTGATATAGATGAAAATTCAATTTAATGTCTAACATATAAAATTATTTCTGACATTACATCTCATCCTTATTTTACATAAAATTAGATTTGTTTAAAATTTATTAAAAATTACTTATAATATTAATATTTTCTAATATCTTTTAAGTATATATCCTTATCCTAAATAACTATATTTATAAATTTAATTATATATAATTATAATTTATATTTATCATAAGAATTATATTATTGTCAGTTTAGTAATTATTGTTAAATCAATAATAATTATAGTTTACTAAAAATAAATTTAATTTATGAATTATTTAACTTTTTGTAGTACATTTGTACCTAATTACTAAATATATAATTTATATTGATATTTTTTGTTAGATTAAGAAAAAACGAGATAAAAAATATCAAGTAACATAGGGATAAATGTTTTAAAAGATTATTATTAGGAAGATGATTTTGAGGTGTTAGTTATTTATTTTTTAAATACATACGAGAGTTATTTTGGACTCGAAATCGTTTTGACTCCAATAATATTCGATACGGAGTAGTCTAACCACTAAACCAAGTATCGATCTTGAGGTGTTAGTTAGTGGTTGTTAAGAAAGAACTGTATAACCGTTTTTATTTCATGGTGGTAGATATTAATTATGAAAATAGATTTGTAGTATGAGTTAGTTAAACATGGAATTCCGTATCTGCGAATTAAAAAATTCCAGTTAGTGTTTATTACATTTGTAAATTGTAAATTGTATGTTAAGGGCCAACCCTATACAGTTGAGTTGAATTTTGATTGAATTTTGAGTTTCTTTGTTATTTGGCCAGCCCCAAGTAATATTTTTTGGTAATGAATACATTATGTATATTGTTTATTGCATTTATTGTTTTTGTTAATTATGGGTACGATCCTCCCTTGTTTTTGTTCATTACGGGTATGACCCTCCTCTGTTTTTGTTCATTATGGGTACTGCCCGTCTTTGTATTTGTACTTAATAAAAAAAGACTACAAACAAAAATAGCAAACTGGACTGTAAAGGGGCCATGTGTACAGCCCGTCCAGTCCTTGTGGGTCTGTACCCTCACGTTGGACTAAATAGAGGTATAATAGTAATAGCTCTTCCATCAGAAAGTAACTAAAAGCCTTAAAAAGTAGGTTTTTTAATAGGGTAAAGCACACGTGAAGCCCTTTATGTTTGGGCGAAATGCGCAATCTGCCCTTTATCTCTTTTTTTTAACGCTAAAAGCCCTTTATTAACGTTTTTTTGTCATCGTTAGCACTTTTTTCCTTTTTCTGTCAGTTGACCGTTAGTCGATTCCATTTGGCGCCACGTATGCGCCACCTCACCGCCATGTGTGCTCCACGTAGGCGTTAGGTCAACACAATTTCCACGTCATTAGTTTTTTTTCTTCTAAAATCATTTTTTAATTTTTTTTCTTTCTTCTTCTTCTTATTGTCAATTGGGAGAATGGTAAAGAACCCTAATTTCAGCCACGTTTATCAACGTTAGCTGATCTACAACAAAATCCCTTTCAAACACAAAAACATTACCCACAATACAAAGGGAAATAAGCCACAAAAACATTACCCTTCTTGTTTCAGAAAATCTTCTCCTTATCCACCATTTACGAATCATTGATTAATTGCACCATTGATCCTTATGTTATTCAAAATAGTCACATACACATTAATATTGCAGAGAACTGGGTTACCCGAGTGATGTCATAGAGGATACTAATTTAGTATAAAGACCATATACGAATCATTGTGTTATTGTAAGCGTTATCTTGTTGTCAAGGAAAACCTTTTAAAGTAACTTCTTTGGTTCATGGTTCATAGTTCTCTTATAATTTATGAAACTCGAAAATGGAATTAACAACCACAGATTCAATCACACTAGGTCTGATTTCCAAAATCGAAGCATCAAGATCAGCTAATGAATTAGCAACAAATCCTCGAAACTTGAATTTAACTTTAATTGCTTCAGCGAATTGAAAAGGAAGATATTTTGACGGTCTTTTGTTAACCAATCCTTCTCTCTACCTATGGAAAGTGTTGCTCGTGGTTTATATTTTGGGTTGTTCACTTGTTCGAAAATCTTAATCTGTTAATTAGCTAATGTAATATAGTAAATGCTTTGTTTTTGGATTGTACAATTTTGGAACCTTTGTATTCTTGAAGCTAAGTCGATGCATTGCCCGTGCTATTTTGTGGGGATTTTGGCAGCATCTATTCTTATCCGGGAAAGCAGCCACCTCTGAGGTCAATTGCCGAAGGGTTATTTGTGTCATTTGGCATTAATCTTTACGGTATATCGGTGTGAATAAAGAGAGCTTCTAGGAATTTCTTAGTATGAAATATATAAATTTTGATGATTTTGTATCATAGTTTCCGTGAGTTTTGCAGACATATTATTCTTGTTAATTTGAATCGTTACCTTTGTGTGCTACATTTATCTGGCAGCTTATTGTTCGTTTCAATGTAATGTATTGCCTTCGGTATTCTGTTTAGCTCTTATCGGATTTTCCCACGCCTTAATTGGATGAAAGAAATGTTTGTGCCGCTCCAATTCTGAAGTCGGGTTTTGTGCAGAAAGGGAAAAAGAAAGAAACGACTAATGCTATTCAGAGTCCTGGTGTACAAAACTGGCTTCAGAATATAAGAATTGGTCGAAAATGTGATTTGAATCAGTTAATTTATCCGGATCAGGCGAAACACCATGAACGACGACGAAGCTCCGTTTCTGGACAATAAGAAAAAGAAGAAGAAGAAAGATAAAAAAAATTAAAAAATGATTTTAGGAGGAAAAAAATTAATGACGTGGAAATGGTGTTGACCTAACTCCTACGTGGAGCACACATGGCGGTGAGGTGGCGCATACGTGGCGCCAAATGGTCAACTGACAGAAAATGGAAAAAAGGGCTAACGGTGACAAAAAACGTTAATAAAGGGCTTTTAGCGTAAAAAAAAAGATAAAAGGCGGATTGCGCATTTCGCCAAACATAAAGGGTTTCACGTGTGCTTTACCCTTTTTAATATGGTGTTAAAACATAAATTTGGCCAAAAGGTGGCCTTCAAAAGTAGTTTCCTCCAACTTTACCCGCTAGGCTGAGTATATAGCCATGACAACTTTGTAAGGTGGCGTTTGTTTTTTTAAGTAATAAGTGCTGAATGCTGAATGAACAGCTGAATAGGATTTATTCTGTTAAGAGGCAGTGTCTGAATGAGTCAGACTTATTTGAAATCTTAATGAAACAGACCCATTAAGAGCCATTCAGGTCTAAATTGGCCAGTAAAAACAAACAGTCTTATTTATTCAGTGTCTTAATGAACCAGATTAAGATCTCATTAAGTGTAAACAAACACCCCCTAAAAATCTTACAACTATATATTCTTTTTGGGCCTTCAAACTTAGTTATCATAAAATAAATTTTAAAATACGTATATCATATTCAAAAAAGTTAGCGATAAAAAATTATTGTTTTTAGTTATTAAAAGTTTTTTTGAAAAAATTTATTCTATTATTTTTTGAACTATCCAAACTTTTGATGGAAAATCTCATTTTTCCAAAAACTTTGACACAATGTCTAAGAACTTATCAAAAGTTTCAGTTGTCATTTGGTGTAGGGTGGTCTATCCTTTGTTATTTTTCATGATCACTATGTTCGATAATAATAATAATAATAATAATAATAATAATAATAATAATAATAATAATAATAATAATAATATTATATTTTGTTTCATTAAAGTTTATTGTTCACAAATAAACATTTTACGATAGTATGTAAGGTTTAGTTTTAGATGATCAACTCTACCAAGCTGAATTACTTTTAAAATTTTATATTTTTGTTTTTTTACAAGTAAAAAGAACTATCGTTTCACAAAAGTCAGATTATTTCAAGTCTTAGAAGTTAGCTCGATACAAAAAGAGGAACCGACCTAAGATATATTTGTCCAAATTAATTTCTAATTTAAATTTTGTCTTAATATTTTTAACATTTTAAAGTTTTGAGTAAAATTTTTTGAATTAATTTTTTTATAAAAATAATATTATAAATAAAATTGTGGCAAAACTTATTAAGGAAATGCCATTTACATGGGTACTGCAATAAAAATTTAGAAAGTAAATTAATGACCGATTTAAAACATTTTAATTAAAATAATTGATATCGATGAAAATTCAATTTAATGTCTAACATATAAAATTATTTCTTGACATTACATCTCATCTTTATTTCAAATAAAATTAGATTTGTTTAAAATTTATAATTTATTAAAAATTACTAATAATATTAATATTTTCTAATATCTTTCAAGTATATATCCTTATCTTAAATAATTATATATATAAATTTAATTATATATAATTAAAATTTATGATTAAAATTTATATTTATCATAAAAAATATATTATTTTCAATTAGTAATTATTGTTAAATCAATAATAATTATAGTTTAAAAATAAATTTAATTTATAAATTATTTAACTTTTTGTAGTACATTTGCAGCTAATTACTAAATAAATGATTTATATTGATATTTTTTGTTAGATTAATAAAAAAAACGAGATAAAAGTTATCAAGTAACGTAGGGATAAATGTTTTAAAAGATTATTATACAAAAGATGATTTTGAGGTGTTAGTATTTTAAATACATATGAGAGTTGATTTGGATTCGAAATCGTTTTGACTCCAATAATATTTGATCTAAGGATCTTTTGGTCTCTACGGAGTAGTCTAACCACTAAACCAACTATCGATCTTGAGGTGTTAGTGGTTATTGAGAAAAAACTGTATAAATATTTTTATTTCATGGTGGTAGATATTAATTATGAAAATAGATTTGTAGTATGAGTTTAGATAATTTAGTTTTTTTATCTATATTAACTAGATTCCTTGATCTATTGGGCTTTGCGCGGTCGTTTTTCTTGTCTTTGCTCAATATCACCATGTATACAAAGTTTGGTCAGTTCAAATATCACCTTGTATATAACATGAAATAATTTGTGTTCCCTTCTTTTTTTAGTCGAAAGTTACCATATATTAAAATACATCCTAAAATATTACAATTAGCCAATATCAATTTTTTCAAAATCCAAGTCTAACAATTTAGCCAATTAGGGAGGAGGATTAGAGCTCCAAATGCCAAACAAGTTTCCTATTAAAGCTTGTTTGGCAACCCAATCCGCTATCCTATTTCTAGACCTCTTTACAAAAGAGATTTTAAGATCAAGCGACTCTTTACAAAAATTAATGTTCTTAACTAAATTTCTAGTAATACACCCAACTTTACACTTGTTAGACATTTGACTAATTACATTCAAATTATCTGCCTCAATATAGATCTTTCCAGTAGGGTATTTTGAGGCTATAGAACAAGCACCAAGAATACTCTTTCCTTCCGCATCCTCTATTGACCAAGTGTTTATCTTCTTTGAAAATCCTTCAATTAAAGTACCTGTATAATCACGCACAACACAAGCAATTGCTGCTATATTAGTACCTTGCTTCATTGAAGCATCACAATTAATTTTTAGGAAACCTATATCAGGAGGAATCCATTTTATTTCGTTTTCCATCTCTATTTCTAGAGTTGGATTATTATTTTGTTGAAATCGAGCCTCAAGATCAAAGGCATTTGCCTTAATATACTCATCATAGGCTGATAAAGCTCTTTTCAAAATAATTTTCGGATCAGGCATAACCTCTTTGAAAATATACTCATTCCTGCCCTTCCATATAAAACACAGGATATTGACAACCATTTCTCCCAAATCTGGAATAATATCTCTTCTATCGACTGAACATTCTCTTACAAAGGATAACCATTTATTGAAATTAAAACAAGGTTCTCTTGTAGAGATAAAGTTCAACGGGCTAGCTAACCAAAGGGCTCTAGCCCAAGAACATTCAAAAAACATATGCTCAAGATTTTCAATTAGAATCCCACATATATCACATAAGGGTGAAGAAATGGCTTTTTTTCTGAACCTGTTACAGTTAGTAGCCAAGGCATTTTCTGTACATTTCCATAGGAAATTTTTAATCTTTGGCATAACATTAAGTTGCCAAATAAATCTCCAATCAACTGTTAAGAGACAAAAAGAACCACTACCTTTATTCTTATCCTTCCCTGCATTTTTCTTTAATTGAGCCTTCCAAATGTTATTATAGACTTCCTTCACTGAGACATCACCAAATTTAGAAAATTTCCAACAAGGTACATCAAAACAAAAGCAGGAAGGAATATCTATTCTAACAATGGTTGCTACAATATCATTAGAAAAAAGCTCATTTAGTTTATTCAAATTCCATGATCTGGAGTCTTCATTTATAAGTTCAGAAACTAGTTCATCATTACATGAATCAGGTTTATGTAAAGTAATATCACTTGGAATCCATCTATCATTCCAAATGTTAATAAGCTTACCATCACCTAAGCTCCAAAATATATCATTTTTAAAGCAATTTTTTCCTTCCATTAAGCTTTTAAACCCCCAAGAACAGTTTGAGGGCACAGTAGCCTTAAGAAAATCTGTCTCAGGAAAATATTTCCCTTTTAACACCTTATAAACCAATGTTTTATCATTGTTAAGAAACTTCCATGCATTAGAGGCTAATAGAGCTAAGTTTTGGGTGTGAAAATCCCTAAAACCCAGCCCTCCATCATCCTTTGAAGTCATTAAAGTCTCCCACTTTACCCAATGGCTTCTTGCTTCTCCTTGGTTGTTCCAATAGAAATTGGACACTAGAGAAGTAATTTTAGAAGTAAGAGTCTTAGGGATTAGGAACACAGACATAATAAAATTTGGAATATCCCCTATTATAGCCTTAATAAGCACTTCTTTCCCACTTTTTGAGAGCATTTTAGTTTCCCAACTCTCCATCTTGCTCAATATGACCTCAATTAACCATTCAAATGTTTTAACTTTTGAAAGGCCCCAAGAAGAGGGAATACCTAAGTATTTTCCCAAGTCTTGTAACTTATTCATTCGCAACAAAGATAGACTCTTACTACAAATTTCATTAGGAGTATTCTTACTAAAGAGAACTCCACTTTTATTCAAATTAATCTTTTGGCCAGAGGCAAAACAGTACCAATTAAGAGCTGTAATAAAAGTTTCAATGTTGTATTCATCAACCTCTAAAAAGAACAAACTATCATCTGCAAAGAGCAGATGGGTAATCATTGGAGATTTTTTAGCCACTTTAATCCCTCTCAAAAGGCCTAAATCAACATAATAATCAAGCAATGAAGACAAAGCTTGAGTAACAAGACAGTAAAGATAGGGGGATAATGGATCCCCTTGTCTAAGTCCTTTCTTAGGTGGGTCAATTTCATAAAGAAATCCATTAATTTTCACCTTATAAGTCACTGAAGATACACAAATCCTAATCCAATTCACCCAAGTAGCATGAAAGCCCATTTGTATAAGTAAATCAAATAGAAAATCCCACTCCATATTTTCATATGCCTTACTCATATCTGCTTTTATAGCAAGTGAGAATTCTTTTGTTTTTTTATTTGTTTTCAAATAATGACTAACTTCCTGAGCTAATAAAATATTTTCAAAGATAGATCTTCCAGGAATAAAAGCGGTTTGAGTTTCAGAAACCAAGGAACCAATCCAACTTTGTAATCTACTAGAGAGAATCTTGGAAATAATTTTATATAGAAAATTAGCACAGCTAATAGGTCTATATGAGGTAATATAATCTGGATTCTTATTTTTAGGAATAAGCACAATTATTGTATCATTAATGCCTTCCAAAGAGACATTATTATTCATAAAATCCTTAATCAAAGAAAGGAGATCAAACTTGATAGTTTCCCAAAATTTCTTGTAGAAAAATCCACCATAGCCATCTGGTCCTGGGGATTTATCACTCCCCAGGGCCCACACAGCCTCTTTAACCTCTTCCATTGTAATATCTTTAACAAGAGAAGAGTTTATTTCATCATTAACCAATTTCTTAACTTTCATCAATATAGGCTCATAGTGTCTTTTGCCTACTGATTTAAAAACCTCATTGTAATATCTCTTTATTTCAGAAACAATCTCCTCTTTTTCATGAACCCAATCTCCATTTTCAACTTTTATTGAAGAAATTCGGTTAACATTTCTTTTCATCTTGGTGATAGCATGATAATATTTGGTGTTTTTTTCTCCAAGTTTAAGCCAATTGTTTCGTGACCTTAAAGCCCAATACATCTCCTCTTTTTTTAAATAAACTTCAAGATTATAACTGATTTGTTCCATTTTATCTCTATTAACTTGCGAGAAAGGTTGATTAAATAGTTTTTCCAATTGGGATAGAGAAGAGTTAATGAGAAGCTTATTATTAAGCACTCTTTTTCTTGCCCACTTTGAAATGAAGGAATTAACATATGAAAGTTTACTTCTAAACTTTTTAACTCCTGTTTCAGAGTCAAATAATATAACAATCCATTTTTCATAAATAATTTTGCAGAAAGCCTCATCCATAATCCAGCTTTTTTCAATAATCTTACTGTTATTACATTTTTCAACTGAAATCCCATGTTTCAATATAATAGGAGAATGGCCAGATCCCACAGGGGGTAGAATGTAACACCAAGAATTAGGAAACATATCCATCCACTCTTTATTCACCAATATTCTATCCAACTTTTGCTTAATGAGCTGGTTGCCATATCTCTTGTTTGACCAAGAAAAATTACAGCCTTTGCTAAAGAGCTCAATAAGATTATTATTATTAATTGCACTATTAAAGAGATCCATATTTTGATTGTGCATATTATTGATTTCTCCTCCCATCTTTTCAGATGAGAGTCTAATAAGATTAAAATCACCCAGAATGCATCTACACAAATTTGTTTTAGGGAGATTTCCAATTCTTTCAACAAACTTAGCTTTATCAACCTCTACAGGAGGTCCATATACACATACAATTTCACATATTCCAATATCTTTTGAGATATAGGAACAGTGAATAATATTTTTATCCAAACTGATAAGTTTAAAATTCTCAGGTTGTTTAGCAAAGATAACAGTCCCTCCTGAGAGACCTTCAGGATCAATATGAGTAACTAGATTCAAATTTAACTTAGTACTAAGCTTAAGCACAAAATCAAATTTATTCTTAGTTTCAGAAAGAAAGATTACCTCAAAATGGTGAGCCTTGACTAGTTCCCTCAGGCTCAGCTCTGTCAAGGGAGTGCCTACCCCTTGACAGTTCCACGCAAGAATCATGACTTATTTTGGGGTTGAAGGTCAACCCCGCAAACCATAGCATTTGGACTTCCTAATACTTCTTTAATAATATCAGCTGAGTGATTTGCCTCTACCATCTCATCATCTACCTTTGAGACAAAGGTGTTGAGAGTTGCAGGGCCTTGACAAAAATCTTCATCATCTATTGGTAACCCAAGATCTTCCCTTACTTTCTGAGTTCTAAATTTTTGCCTTTCTAAAGATCCAAAGACAATAGAAGTGTTAGAATTGTTCCCTTCATAAGTGTATCATTGATAACTATCATGAAATCGATAGTCTGTAAATATCGATATGGCATTCCTCACATATGGGATAAGGGAGCTTTTGACAAGGAAATTGTTTTATCCCTTGTTATGAGATACCTTTCTAGTTGTTTTAAATGAAATTTAGGCAAATTTTGATCACTTTACCACAGTTAACCCTAAAGAAAAAACATGAAAATTTAGGTAAAGATGTGTTTATATATGATCTTTTTGAATTAAATGATCATATTAACATTTGGAATTAGTTAACAAGGGGGAAAGTTAATCACCCAGAACCTTAATTAGGATTTTTACAAAGTTACGAGACCAACGGAGAAACTCATCGTATTCTATCACGCTGTAAGTATTTCATTTATTATTTTTTGCATTTTACCCCTCATAGTTCATAATATTTAAAATTACCCGTCTTTTTATCAGAATGTCTGGTGTGTTATATCCTTGTGTCGAAATCAATAGATAGTATGCCTAAATATCCATCAAATTTACATGTTCTTCAACATTTAACTAATTTTTGCGAAGAAAAATTCAAATATAATTGGCTCAAATTTGGGAGGTCACCCCTTCATTAAGGCAGAGGAGTACTTATTTTAACATAACAAATATCCAATTTGGTTAGTCGAGGGAGAGTTCGTACTTCTTATCATGGGAAAGTGAAGTGAGTGAAAATGTCTCGGTTAAGTCGGCTATCACATGATATAATATAAACACAAAAGATGCTTCCAAAGTAGAACGCGCCTCACACGCGATTTTTATTTGCAATAGTTGGTTCATATTTTCTTTTTCTCTCTCCTCTAACAACTTTCAATCGTACTGATCTCACCCAAAAACCCAAAATTCCACAACTTTTGGAATTCTTTTCCTTGAATTTGGTGTTTATCTCATACTTTCTTGGATCTACATCAAATTCTTAAACCTTTTCCGCCCACTTTCCTTTGATTTCAGTACGTGTTTTTTCTCATTTCTTAGCCTACACATTTTCAATTCTGTTTCTTCTTTTTTCTTAACACTGATTTAAATATGGCTCCAACTAAGTGTGCTTCGCGACGTAATATTACTCACGAGATATTTGAGGAAAGTAATAATATGCAGAACAGTGTGTTACCCAAAAAGAATAACAAAGTAGGAATGCAGAGTGTAAGGAATAACAATGGAGGTAAACTAAACAACAAGGATGGAAAGCAAAATGCGCCGATTAGAATGGTTAGTCCGGTCAAAATTACTCCAATGTTAAGTGCGCCGGTTAATCAAAAGGTTCAGGAGCAAGTCGAGGTGGAGAGCAGTCATACGCCGGAAATTGCTAAATTGCCGGAAGTTGCTAGCTCGCCGAAATGGACCTCACTTTTCAAGGGTAAGATTAATGATATATTTAAATTGGATTATCATGAACCTAGTATAGAAGAGGATATGTGGTGGTCCTTTGTGTGTTCTAAAAATAATGCAATAAATAATCGAACCACAACCGCAAGTGTACGGTTGTCCCAAGTAATATAGTTGATAAAACAGATTCGTTCCAAGGACGGGATGGTTGACTACAATGCTTATCCACTAATGAATGATTGCACTTATGAAAGCAAGTAAAAGATATATTGATTGATTGGTTGGTTTTATAATTCCTAAGATATTAAGACTAATGCAAAAATGTAAATAACTAACTAGGACGCAAGTAAATGAATGTAAAACGCAAGTATGAGAAGGCAGTACTTGAGAGACGCAAGGGTTTTCCTAAGTATCATTCATTTCATACATTGTTTAAGGGGCAAATTGGTAAATTCATATTGGTCGGGATTCTAAAATCTCCTTACCCCCGTCAGGGTGGACTAAGGAGCAACTCTCAAATGCTACAAACCCCGTCAGGGTGATTATAGTCCACTCTCAAGTGATTAAGTTTAAATTATCCAATAGGCCATAGGTTTAATTAAGCTCGTCAGAGTCAAATAATTTCTAACCTACATTCATTAACTAGTTCGGTACCTAAACCCCCCGTCAAGGTGATCCAATCGCCACTAATTGGAATAGCTTAGATACTAAGTCCTATTATTAATTGATCAGGTCAATAATAGTAATTAACCACAAATTAAATAAAAATACTAATTAACCAATTTGATTTAAATAATAATAATCCCAAATCCAAACATATGAAACGAAATCAAATTGGGATTAACCCATTATGCGTTCTCAAGCACTAATTAAGTGTAGCTCATAATAATTGAAAAGACAAAAACTAAAGAAATAATTGGGTTCATAATGTTTTACAGAATAAAATAAAAGAACCTAATTATGGAGTTGAATTGGCTGAGAATCGGAGATATAGACAGTCTCCAGCTCTTGCTTCTTATTTTCCTTGTTTCTGCTTCTTCTCTGGACGCTCTCTTCTAAGGATGTTTTTAATTTGAAGAATAATTTGAGAGGTCTTTGACTCTCTCTCTCTAAGGATTTGTAAATTGAATAAAATATGAGAGGTAAGAAATAATGAGGTCAAAAGCTCATTTTATAAGCTTAAATTCGGAATGGGCTTTTAATTAGGGTTTAGTGAATAATAAAAAGTCCAAGTCTACTAATCAAGCCCAAATCCCGTAATTGCTGATATACCTTCACTAAAACGGATTTTCCCGCTTCGTTGTGACTCCGATTGACTTGATTCCAGTTGCTAAAGTTCTGTAACTCGATAAGGAATGTTTTCTCTTCAAAGGTCAGCGGCTCAATCATCTCTTAAGTGCCTCGAAATCAGCAATCTTTGGCCTGGAAAACAGATTTGCAGCTCTAAAAACAAATTCTTTCGGGATTTATCTTGAAGTCTTGACTCCATATCACGATCTTTGACTTTCTTCTCGGATTCCATTCCTAGCTAATAATTAAAACCTACAAACTTTTCACTAAAATACACAAGATTACGCACAAAAGTTTAATAAATCAAAATTACTAGAAATAAAATGGAAATTCCGGATTATTGCATATTAGCACCAAAAGTCTATCTAAATAGTCAAATAAACACCAAAAATGATGTCTCCCAAAGGTATAAAATTAGAACATTTAGGGAGACATCAAGACCCCCAACTCAAACCTTTGTCGTCCCGACAAAGCAAAACTAAAAATAAGGGGAATGAAGTAGATGCAAGAGAAAATAGAAGCTAGCAAATAAACCCT
The DNA here is from genome assembly GCA_029959085.1 of Nemophila menziesii. Classification (NCBI taxonomy): domain Eukaryota; kingdom Viridiplantae; phylum Streptophyta; class Magnoliopsida; order Boraginales; family Hydrophyllaceae; genus Nemophila; species Nemophila menziesii. The sequence continues at coordinate 445,538 of JARWIR010000064.1, read as the reverse complement.
AAAGCAATGCTAAAGATAAATCTCATATAGCAAACGTTAAGAACTAACATACACATACACTAATCATGCAACATCAAACATAAATAACTTCAATCATAAAATTAACTTTGCAATGCTAGAAGGTTACACTTGTACTTATCTCATTATGATGGCTATAGTTTGTTCCTCGATCCTTACTCGCTTTGAACGCTCCACTTAGTATACAACCTATTAACTTACCATGCACCTAGGAATCACGAGGACTTTACGGTTTTAGCGTAGGCTTGGGGACGGTGTGGTATGTATATTTGGTAAATTTGAAGTGAGCTTTTGGCTCTCTCCTCACTTACCATCAACAACTGTCCGCGAGCTTGAGTTTACACTCATATAATGTTCTCACTCAACCCATTTGACGCGCTAATGTTGCGTCCCCAATGTCAACCCAATTAATCTAAGATGATTTCCAAAAATATTCCACTTCGCCGGTTTATTTTATTCTTTCTTTTTATTTTCTTTTTTCATTTTTTTTTTGTACAAGATACCCATGACCATCGTTTTGATGTGAAAGGTCATGTCTCTTATAATTTTTTTTTTCTTTTTCAAATCCCGGCAAAGGGTTACAAATAATAATATCATCTACATTTTTGTGCCTCAATACAAACACATCATTTCCCACCCAATGAAATTTCCCAAATATGGACCCTCCACCCCAAACTCAAGCTCGAGACAGGTCTCAGGATTGTGATTCAAGTGCGGGTCATTTGGTCATGCCTAATAATCTAAGGGATAATGGGCTTATATCGTGGCTACGAAAGAAAGGCTTAAGGCTCAAAATTGGGCTAAGACGGATAAAATTAATATAAGGGATAGCAAGCTAAAAGGTTCCAAATGGCTAACAAAGAACTGCCCCTATCATTTTCCTAACTACATGGTTCGTCTCTAGTTCATATCTAAGTGGGTTCTCTACTAATTTAGATCTCACGTTCTACAAACCAAACATTTTCCTTATGTACAAGCTTACGTCTTTTGCATTGTTCATTAATTTTTCCTATTCATTATCTATGTTTGCATGCAATTGTAAGTGCGTTTTATGTTATTCCCTAAAGTCCACTATCTACTATCACAGATTCATCAAAAGTATGCTTAAAAGGGACATTTAAAGTCTTCTACAGTCAAACGCAACTCATAATTATTTTATTGAAAGCAATTAAAAACAAATAAACACATAAAAACTAGGATGAGGCAACGAACCCCACCCAAAACTCAAAAATGAGTCGTGTCCCCACGACTCGAAAAGACTCAAAGCAAATAAAATAATATACACTAAATGAGAAGGGATAGAAAACGTATCTGAACCAGCGTAAGGCTGGTGTCGGTGTTGTGTCCAAATCGAGGTTCTGAATTCTTCTTCACCAATGGTTGTGTTTAAATTGTTCTTCATCACCTCGACTTTTTCAAATTTCCCACGTTTTCATTTATTATTTTCCCTCTAAGCATCATCTCTTCTATTAAAATCTTCCCTTAATACCCAATTCCCTTTCTTCACTATGTTCTTCGTACCTTTTCCAATCTTCATGGTCATCTCTGATGACCCCAAACTCAAAGCTTCAAGACCCTCAAAAGGTTTGGATAAAATTGTGATTTTAGTGTTCTTGAAGGTTTGGGTATGAATTATGGATTGTTTAGAGCTGGGTCATGGATATTTCAAGGTTTGGGAAAGGTTTAACGGATAAACTTTAGCTTTGGTGAAAGAAAATTTCGGATTAAAGTTTGAAACGTTGGTATTTTGGAAGTTTAATGGTTTGATTGTGAACTTGGATGATGTTTAGAGGGAAGGATTGGTGGTATAATGTTGTTTTGATGATGATTTTCGGAGTAGTTGGAGGTTAGGACTCGTAATAAGAGGTAGGCTTGGTGAAAGAAGCTAAAAATATAGGGTTTTAACCCCTAAAATCGCCGATCACAGCAGTTGACCGGCATGCCAGCGGTTCTCGCTGTCGCAAATCGTGACGCAGCAATGATGCGTCATTGCTGACGCAATGGTCAGAAGCTTTGGGGTCTTCAGCTCGTTTTGGCCGGTATACCGGCCAGCTCGCCGGTCAAACCTGCGGTTGACTCCATAATTTTTCGTTTTCTCATCGTTTTGACCCCAAACTCATGACCCTTTTACCCCTGAAATCATCAAAAACAACTACCCTTCCTCATTTCTTAATAATAAACACTAAATTAACGAAAATCAAACTCATCTAAACTACGGAAAATAAAAACTTAAACTAATATACAAGAAATGGCTTTTGTTTAACGTCGTTAAGCTCGACGGGTTACCTTCCATGAAGATGGTATTGAGGCCCTTGCGGTGTTCCTCCGCTTAAACTCGCCTCTTCCTTGATGTAAAAGTTTTAGATACTTCCCCCTTAGAATATTATTCAATCGATCTCTAAAAGGGGGTGGGTAAGTACTTCATTTCGCCTTCTTACTTTCACGACGAAACTCATTTTCCACCACATTAGAGTAGATAACCGTTCTCAACGGTATAAGATCATTTTTATTCCTTGGTTCAATCTCGTATTCATCTTTAAAATGTGGTGGGTAGGTGCTCCTCCTTGCCTTTTTGCTCTCGCGGTGTGGCACCTTGCTTGTATAACACATATTGATCATTTGTGGTAGTGGAGGTGATTCTGATTTTTCATCTCTAATAATGATTCGTGGTAGAGATGGTGATTGGTGAACTTTTTGTGGCGGATATTCAATTTCTATTTTGTCTTTAACCTTTAATTCTTCAATTGATTCTCAAACCATTTCACATTCGTCTTCACTTTCAACCCAATCTTCCACTATTACCTCATAATATTCTTTCTTTGGATTTTCTATAACCTCGATCTCCATCTCTTCTAGTTTGCGTTCTATATCTTGATCATGTGTATACACCTTAGGAATAGCAATCTCTGTGTTCACTTCTAGGATTGGCGTTGCTACTCCTTCTTCCACTATGCTAACAAGATTCTCAACCACATGGTGGTCTTCATTTATAATTTGCACGATAGTCATGTCACTATCAATAATATCTTCTTTCAACACCTCCTCCTCAACTATTTTTCCAATTTGAGTAAGCATTTCATCTAGCTGATTGCATTCTTTTCAAGCTGGAATTATTTTTCTCTATTGACTCTAGCCTTTGTTCATATAAGCGCACGAGTTCTTTAAGTGATCTATCTAATTGGGAAATTTGTGGTGAAGGTGGAGGTTGTTGAATGTTTTCAACCCACTGGTTGTTCCATTCAGGCTCTTGTTGATAGTGATATGGTGTTTGTTGTTGATTATTCCTGATCCATTGATTGTTCCATCCTTGCTCTTGCGGGTATTGATAAGGTTGTTGGTAAGAATTTATACCCCATTGTTGTTGTCCCGAAGAGTCTTCCCAAGAGTCAAATGGACCAGGATTTGGGTAATGTTCTCTATACATCTTTAATTAAATTTCTTGATCATTACCTGAATAAAGCACCTGTAAAAACATAACAAACACAAGCGTAAAACTGAAATAAAAATAAATGCAACTATCACTAAAGGATAAACACCGTGGTCACACGCTACCGTCCCCGGCAGCGGCGCCAAAAACTTGGTGGTCCTTTGTGTGTTCTAAAAATAATGCAATAAATAACCGAACCACAACCGCAAGTGTACGGTTATCCCAAGTAATATAGTTGATAAAACAGATTCGTTCCAAGGACGGGATGGTTGACTACAATGCTTATCCACTAATGAATGATTGCACTTATGAAAGCAAGTAAAAGATATATTGATTGATTGGTTGGTTTTATAATTCCTAAGATATTAAGACTAATGCGAAAATGTAAATAACTAACTAGGACTGATGTCTCCTCATTTGTGATAGTAAAATACACTCTTGAGACATCATTTTAGGCTTATTTATTAGTTTATAGGTTGATTTTAGCTTAATTTAATGCACTTTCCTATTTTGGGTCTTGATTTGTAGAATTATTATTTTTAGAGCATATTGGGTTTAATTGTTTATTTAGTGTGAAGCTTTAAAGATAATTATGGAGATTAATTAGAGTCCAAGTCAAAGATTACAACTTATGGAAAAAGATATGCATGGAAATTGGAGATAGAAGGAAACTAAGTTCAATTAGGAAAAGGAAAAGCTGCCTAAATCTGGGATTCTGCAGAACACGTCTAAAGATTGGTGTTTTTACCTAAGAAATAGGCCGAATTTGGTAATTTCCTTGTAAAAGTCCTAGATAATTCTGTTGCGATTCTTTTGGTATCTTGTGGAGCAAAATCCGACCAATAACAAAGAAGTTATGACCAAAACAACGCAGCAGTGTTTATCTTACGAATTTGGGTTGGGCCAGGAGCCCATTACTTGAAGTTATCTCCAAGAAACGAATTAGGTCAACCTCTAACCTATAAATACAGCCTCTTAACACTCTTAAATCATCCTTGGCCAGACCCTAAGGCCAAGAGGAAGCTGCAACACAAGAGAAGAAGTCTGGAGGGAGCTGTGCATCAACTATGTCTCCTTCAACCTCTTATTTTGTAATTCTTTCTTCTTCTTTTCTTTGTATGAACTAATTCTCTTAGCTTAGGTTTTGCATATGTATAATCTATGAATTCTAATTCTTCTATCTAAGTTCTTTGGGAATTATATGTTTTAATCTGATATTAGCTACTTACTTTTATATTTGATTATGTGTTTTGATTTAATGATTGTTTTCCTTGCTAGTGCACGAGTATAGGATTACCTTAATAGTAGTTAGATGGTCACCTTGTAAGGGTGTTTAACTATTGAACCACCACATAACGTCTAGTGTCGATAGCAGTTCTGACAAAACATACTTCTAACTAGATAGTCATTAAGGTTTGTTTTAACCACCATATCACCAAGATTGCAGTATTTGCTTAGGGCCTTAGTGGCGTTTGATAACCCTATTTTAAATCACTTCTTGGTTGTGCCGTAGCCCCCTTAGTCGCTCTCAAGGTCTAAGGTAGTGGAATTTAGAATCCTGACTAAGTATACCAAGAGCTAATATTCTCCCTTATAAATTAGATCTAATAGATAGAATTAGAAGGATTAGTGCATACTAGTAAAACCTAAGTTATATCGTTCATACTATTTTCTTTTCTTTTCCGTTATTTATTTTCTGTCTTTAATTCAGTAGTTTAGTTTTCTTATTAAAAACCAAATAAATATCTATCTTTCTCTTCTTTCTACTTGCGTATTATTATCTATCTTTAATATCTGCACTTGATAATTTGCATAAGTTCTCTCTAACTTTCGTCAGTCCCTGAGGAACGAATCTTCTTATCATTAAAACTTGCATACGTCCTGTAATACTTGCAGTACAGTGTTAGTTTAGGGTGTGTATTTGCACTTATTTTATACATCTTTTTATCACACCTTAGGCCACACCAAGTTTTTGGCGCCGCTGCCGGGGACTACATCGTTAGTCCTTGTGCAATTATCTTGTGCTTTTATTTTAGTTAGTTCTATTTTACGCTTTTCTTTTTAGTTTTTGTTCTACAGATTTTTTTTAGGCGAAAGCAGATTTATTAGGAGATAAAGGTTTCGTGTTATTAGATCCTGAAGAAGCTAATTCATGACGGAATCTCTAAGGCTCAAGGAGTTGAGCCGACAACTTGAGGAATTACGAGAACTAGCTCAGAGGAATCTAGTACATACATCACCTTCATGTCCTAGTTGTGGAGCAAGAGATCACTCGTGGGGACATTGCATGAACAATCCAGCCTCAATTTCCTTCATGCCATATCGAAGAGACCATTATTATGATGGTTATTATCAATCTCAAGGAAATTACGCTGACTATCAACCCCCACAGAGTTACAATTGGGTCGGAGATCAACAGCCGTGTCATTATGATAACCATTATCATGATGATTATTATCAACCACGACCACAAGCTTATTATCCTCCACAACCTATCTATCAAGAAGCGCCGATTTATAATGAAGCTTATCAAGAACCACTTCCTTATTCAATGCAGCAAAAACAACCTTCGAGTTTGAGTTCAAGTTTGGCTCGACTGATGCAAACACTTGATAATATAGAGAGTCGCCAGCAAGAATCCCAAGACTCGCAGAATGCGCTTATGGAGAAGTTGCAGAGAATGTCACAAAGGATGAATGAAACTCTAATCCCTGCAGAAAGGCAACTCCGAAGTGATACTACTGCTCCAGAAGACAAAGTTTGTCATGCAGTTGAATTAGAAAGTGGAAAACAACTACCTCCAACAAGACCAGAACCAGAACCAGTCCCTATTCCAGATCAGAGGGGGGAAGAAGCAACAGAAGATAAGGTCGAAGAGGTAGTTGAACAAGAACGTGTCCAAGAGAAGACACCAGAAAAGAAAGAGAGCCCAGTGGTAACCAATACATGTCCTCCTCCACCATTCCCTTCACATGTCAGAAAGGACAATGACCTGGAATTCAAGAAGTTCGTTGACATGATGAACAAATTAAAGAACAGCAGCCCGTTTGTAGAAGCTCTCACAAGAATGTCAAAATACGGTCAATTCATGAAGGACATTCTTTCTAACAAACGAAGATTCGAGATGAATGGATTACCAGAGGAGTGTAATGCTACACTTGGAATTGAGTTACCACCTATTCCCACGAAATCTTGGATGGCACCATCCATGATTATAAAGAATCGAGCTGAAAAGTTCGTGGGAATTAAAGGCAAAGGGTGGAAATTTCGTCATCCTTAATCGAGGTAACACGTCTAACTTTGAAAGACGTTAAACAAAAGTGCTGTACGGGAGACAACCCGTAATTTCTTTTATGTTTTTACGTTTTAGTTTTTAATTTATGTTTAGATTAGTTAATTTTAGTTGATATTGCATATTTGAGGAAGGTATTAGTGTTTTTGATGATTAGGTATTGGAGAAATCGAGTTAGGGAAGCGATAAAAGTTTTCGGAACGGAGAAACTTCAGCAAGCCATATCTTTGCGCTCGGATATCGGAATCAGGTGATTTTTGAGCCTAAACTGCATAACTTTTCGAGATCTAGCTGCTGGTGAGGTTTTTGCCACGTGCGGTACACCGGACCTCAGCCGCGGTGCACCGCGTGGTCAAAAACCCGTACTACGGGTTGCTACCGCGGGTTTTATCCAGAAACGAAAAAAAAAATAGCTGATGGGTCCGGTATACCGGACCCTATACCGCGCCATGCACCGCACAAACACGTACCACGGGGTCCTACCACGGGTTTTTTGACGTAGGAGGCGCGGTGTACCCTGCGGTGCACCCCATGGTCCGCAGGGGTAGTCCGCACGAGCCGCCAGAGAGAGAAAAGAAAGGGTTTCAAGGTTATATGAAGATCTAAAGCTTATTATTCCGAATTTATTAAACCTTAAACCTCTTTCTTCTCTCCAAAACTCTCCTAACTCCATTGAAGCTCATCAAAACCTTCACCAATCATCAAAACACTACCCAATCACCATGAAAACACATCCAATTCATTCTCCACATCATTACAAGGAACATTCAACCACCTATATCATACCAAAACACCTTGAATCCAAGAATCAAAAGCTCAAATTTCAATAATTCATCCTACAATTTCTTAAATCCAAGCCAATCCATGAAGAATCCATCTTACCCACATAGAGAATCATCATCAAATCACCTTTCCTAACCCAAATTAAGCTTGTACAACCAATAATCAAGCGTTTCAAATTTCAAGAGTGGTTAAAGCTTTGAGTTGGGGGTCAATTGAGATGATTAAGAGAACATGAACATTATCTACTGTATGGGAGTTGAAGAAATCAAGGTATTGGATTTAATTAGAAGAAATCAAGTGAGACAAGTCCTAGTTCCAATTCAATGGGTAAAACAAGTCAAGAGAAGAGAGGTTAGCATGCTGTGTTGATTCAATGAGCAAAAAGGTTCTATCTTTAGTGAAGAAGACAACACAACCTCTCTAGATCAAAGACCTTATACCCAGAAGAAATAGAGAAAGCTTCAATGGCCATGATAGCTTCTCCAAGGAAACAATTAAAGGAACTACCTTTTTCTTATGAGAAAGTATTTGAAGAAGAAGTTGAAGGAGAATTCATGAAGATTCATGGAGATTTGGAATGCTTGGGTTGTTTGTGAATTGTAATGTGTGAGGAGAAGAAGAAGATGTGGCACAGTTGATCTATGAGGAGGTGATACGGATTTTCGATCTCTCCCATGTCGTTATATAATGCAATATCCTATTATGATCACGTGTCTTGATCGAAAAGCGAGTAAGAGGATGGGTGAAGAAGATACATTAGATTTAATCCGAGTATCGTCTAGGCGAGGTAAAAGCCTCGAAGAGTATGTTTTCTTTCTTCCCTACCATTTCTTTATGTGCAATATGTATGCTAATTTTAAATTTTATTTTTCTTGAGTCTTTTTTTCGAGTCGTGGGGACACGGCTCATTTTTGAGTTGGGGGTGGGGATTCGTTGTCCTCATCTTCCTTTTTGTGTTTTGCATAAAATTTAAAATTTTTGGGTTGAATTAGGCATAGAATATCTTTGAATGTACCTATTTGAGCATGATTTAATTAAGTTAATGATAGTAAGTAGTATGTTTTTGAAATATGCAACAAAATTGTTTAGATGCATGTATGAAAACAGGAAATAAAGGATAGAAAAGTTAATGAGCAATGCTAAGAAGTATGTTGAAACTTAGGAAAAGTTATTTGGTGTGTAGAACGTGAGGTTTAAAATTAGTTGAAAAACCACTTGTCTATGAACTAGTAGTGAAAAAGTAACAAAATCCGGTAGTTAGAAAAATGAATAAGGCAGTTCTTTCATGATAAAACACTTGAAGCCTTTTATACTTTCTCACCTTTTTGTTTGATATTATTGTTATTTATCCGTCTTAGCCCCTCTGAGCCTTTCTAAAGCCTTTATTGAAACACATTATAATCCATACCCTAGTTTTTAGGACTTATCTATATGACCCGCACTCGAATCGCAAAACCTGAGACAACTCGTTTTAGAGCTTGAGTTTAGGGTGGTGGGTTTCATTATTAGGGAACATTGGGATTTGGGAATTATAATGAATTTATTGATGATGAATTGTTATTATTGTAACCCTTTGCCGGGGTAATAGTGAATGGAAAAGAAGCTACGAGCTAAATTTGCCAACAAGGGCATTAAAAAGAAAGAATATATATATGAAAAGAAAATAGTGTGATATCTCAACATAAAAAGAGAATCATAGCTATACAAAAAAGAAAAATTGATTTGAAAAGAAAATATATATTCAGACCGGCAAAGTGGAATTTTTATATCATCAAAGGTTTTAATTGGGATTATTGGGGATGCACATTAAAAAGCATCAATAAATTGGGTTGAGTGAGAACATCTTTGAGTGAACAACTCAAGCTCTAGGGCGATTCGTTGATGGCTAGTGAGGAGAGAGCCAAAAGCTCACTTTTCATTATCCAAATATACCACACCCGTCCTTAAGCCAAGTTATACCCAAGACCTTAGGATTTCTGACTACTAGATGGAGAAACAATTGAGCTATTAGGTAGTAGGTAAGTGGACCATTGGATGCTGTATTTGGGACCTATGAACAACCTATAGCCATTAATCTGAACTAAGTTATCATCCTCTCCTTCTGGCATTGCGAAATTAATCTTAACTTGAATTTATGGATTGTTGATTACATGTATATTAAGCATATTTGTGCATTATTTCTTGAGCATTACTACATGAGACTTTTTAGATTTTTGCTCTAGGATCATTCATTATGTTCTATTCTTATTCTCCTCCTACTTCTTCTTCTTGACTACCCTACTGTTCTTTACTTTTATTGTATCGGGACGATACAACTTTGAGTTGGGGGTCTTGATGTCTCCTCATTTGTGATAGTAAAATACACTCTTGAGACATCATTTTAGGCTTATTTATTAGTTTATAGGTTGATTTTAGCTTAATTTAATGCACTTTCCTATTTTGGGTCTTGATTTGTAGAATTATTATTTTTAGAGCATATTGGGTTTAATTGTTTATTTAGTGTGAAGCTTTAAAGATAATTATGGAGATTAATTAGAGTCCAAGTCAAAGATTACAACTTATGGAAAAAGATATGCATGGAAATTGGAGATAGAAGGAAACTAAGTTCAATTAGGAAAAGGAAAAGCTGCCTAAATCTGGGATTCTGCAGAACACGTCTAAAGATTGGTGTTTTTACCTAAGAAATAGGCCGAATTTGGTAATTTCCTTGTAAAAGTCCTAGATAATTCTGTTGCGATTCTTTTGGTATCTTGTGGAGCAAAATCCGACCAATAACAAAGAAGTTATGACCAAAACAACGCAGCAGTGTTTATCTTACGAATTTGGGTTGGGCCAGGAGCCCATTACTTGAAGTTATCTCCAAGAAACGAATTAGGTCAACCTCTAACCTATAAATACAGCCTCTTAACACTCTTAAATCATCCTTGGCCAGACCCTAAGGCCAAGAGGAAGCTGCAACACAAGAGAAGAAGTCTGGAGGGAGCTGTGCATCAACTATGTCTCCTTCAACCTCTTATTTTGTAATTCTTTCTTCTTCTTTTCTTTGTATGAACTAATTCTCTTAGCTTAGGTTTTGCATATGTATAATCTATGAATTCTAATTCTTCTATCTAAGTTCTTTGGGAATTATATGTTTTAATCTGATATTAGCTACTTACTTTTATATTTGATTATGTGTTTTGATTTAATGATTGTTTTCCTTGCTAGTGCACGAGTATAGGATTACCTTAATAGTAGTTAGATGGTCACCTTGTAAGGGTGTTTAACTATTGAACCACCACATAACGTCTAGTGTCGATAGCAGTTCTGACAAAACATACTTCTAACTAGATAGTCATTAAGGTTTGTTTTAACCACCATATCACCAAGATTGCAGTATTTGCTTAGGGCCTTAGTGGCGTTTGATAACCCTATTTTAAATCACTTCTTGGTTGTGCCGTAGCCCCCTTAGTCGCTCTCAAGGTCTAAGGTAGTGGAATTTAGAATCCTGACTAAGTATACCAAGAGCTAATATTCTCCCTTATAAATTAGATCTAATAGATAGAATTAGAAGGATTAGTGCATACTAGTAAAACCTAAGTTATATCGTTCATACTATTTTCTTTTCTTTTCCGTTATTTATTTTCTGTCTTTAATTCAGTAGTTTAGTTTTCTTATTAAAAACCAAATAAATATCTATCTTTCTCTTCTTTCTACTTGCGTATTATTATCTATCTTTAATATCTGCACTTGATAATTTGCATAAGTTCTCTCTAACTTTCGTCAGTCCCTGAGGAACGAATCTTCTTATCATTAAAACTTGCATACGTCCTGTAATACTTGCAGTACAGTGTTAGTTTAGGGTGTGTATTTGCACTTATTTTATACATCTTTTTATCACACCTTAGGCCACACCAAGGACGCAAGTAAATGAATGTAAAACGCAAGTATGAGAAGGCAGTACTTGAGAGACGCAAGGGTTTTCCTAAGTATCATTCATTTCATACATTGTTTAAGGGGAAAATTGGTAAATTCATATTGGTCGGGATTCTAAAATCTCCTTACCCCCGTCAGGGTGGACTAAGGAGCAACTCTCAAATGCTACAAACCCCGTCAGGGTGATTATAGTCCACTCTCAAGTGATTAAGTTTAAATTATCCAATAGGCCATAGGTTTAATTAAGCTCGTCAGAGTCAAATAATTTCTAACCTACATTCATTAACTAGTTCGGTACCTAAACCCCCCGTCAAGGTGATCCAATCGCCACTAATTGGAATAGCTTAGATACTAAGTCCTATTATTAATTGATCAGGTCAATAATAGTAATTAACCACAAATTAAATAAAAATACTAATTAACCAATTTGATTTAAATAATAATAATCCCAAATCCAAACATATGAAACGAAATCAAATTGGGATTAACCCATTATGCGTTCTCAAGCACTAATTAAGTGTAGCTCATAATAATTGAAAAGACAAAAACTAAAGAAATAATTGGGTTCATAATGTTTTACAGAATAAAATAAAAGAACCTAATTATGGAGTTGAATTGGCTGAGAATCGGAGATATAGACAGTCTCCAGCTCTTGCTTCTTCTTTTCCTTGTTTCTGCTTCTTCTCTGGACGCTATCTTTTAAGGATGTTTTTAATTTGAAGAATAATTTGAGAGGTCTTTGACTCTCTCTCTCTCTAAGGATTTGTAAATTGAATAAAATATGAGAGGTAAGAAATAATGAGGTCAAAAGCTCCTTTTATAAGCTTAAATTCGGAATGGGCTTTTAATTAGGGTTTAAGTGAATAATAAAAAGTCCAAGTCCACTAATCAAGCCCAAATCCCGTAATTGCTGATACACCTTCACTAAAACGGATTTTCCCGCTTCGTTATGACTCCGATTGACTTGATTACAGTTGCTAAAGTTCCGTAACTCGATAAGGAATGTTTTCTATTCAAAGGTCAGCGGCTCAATCATCTCTTAAGTGCCTCGAAATCAGCAATCTTTGGCCTGGAAAACAGATTTGCAGCTCTAAAAACAAATTCTTTCGGGATTTATCTTCAAGTCTTGACTCCATATCACGATCTTTGACTTTATTCTCGGATTCAATTCCTAGCTAATAATTAAAACCTACAAACTTTTCACTAAAATACACAAGATTACGCGCAAAAGTTTAATAAATCAAAATTACTAGAAATAAAATGGAAATTCCGGATTATTGCATATTAGCACCAAAAGTCTATATAAATAGTCAAATAAACACAAAAATGATGTCTCCCAAAGGTATAAAATTAGAACATTTAGGGAGACATCAATATGACTGTTATAAACCCTCCCAAGGAAATTTTTGATGAAGGCTCTGAGATGTGGAAGAATTGTCTTGTTGGCCAATTTATTGGTGGTCCTCCACAATTTTATATGATTTCCAACTTTGTTAGATATCAATGGAAGGATTTTGGAAGGTTTAATATTAAATCTAATGGTGGAATGTTCATTTTTAGCTTCGATAGTGAAGAAAATTGAAATAGAGCTCTTGAACAGGTATGACATGTTGGAGGTAGACCTTTGTTTCTAAAGGAATAGAGTCCTGAATTGAAATTTGGTAAGGTTGACTACAGTATTGTGCCACTATGGGTGAAGTTAAGGAATATACCAATGAGCTTGTGGACTAGGAATGGTTTGAGTTACATTGCAAGTGGAGTAGGTAAACCTATTCAAATGGACTCAGTCACTGAGTCTAGATCTAGACTTGGCTATGCACGTTTTGTGTGGAAGTAAATTTGACTAGTAAATTAGTGGAAAAGGTGTATGCACAGGATATAAGGATTTACATGAGGTATCCATTGATTATTATTGGAAACCTGTGCAATGCCTTAACTGCAAGAGTTTTGAACATAAGAATTGCAAAAAGGAGACTAAGATTTGGGTTAGAAAAGTTGTAGAACCTGAGAATGGTAATGTTGTTGATAATGGTAAGGGTAAAGAAGTGGATGGTGGTGAAACTACTAAAGTCTTGAGAAGTGGTGAAAATGAATGGAGTAGAGTTGTGAGAGGTTCAAGGGTGGGTGAAGCTGAATGTAGCTATACTTCTCCTGAAGCTAATATAAACTCTTTCAATATACTAAACAACCCTCTTTCTACACTAGACAGTGATGTTATGAGGTTAGTGCAAAGTGCAAAAGGGGGTGGAAAGAATAAACCACCTGATCCATGATCTTAGGATCATGGAATGTAAGGGGTTTAAACATGGCCCTGAGACAGCTGGATGTCTCAAATTTCATGTTTGAAAGGAAAGTGCAAGTGATGTGTCTTCTAGAAACCAAGGTTCAAGTGCATAATATGGAGGGTATAATAAAAGTTCACTTTAAAAAATATAGTGTCATTCATTATTACATTAATGACCCTAAAGGTAGAGTGTGGATATTGTGGAATAATGATGAAGTGGAGGTGAAGCTAATTGAAAGTACAACTCAGGCCATACTTGTTGAGGTTAAGGAGCTATACAGTGCAAAAGTTTTTATCCTATGTCCTGTATATGCTAATAATGATGATAAGCTTAGATTGGTGCTTTGGAAGTATATAATTAGATTGTGTAGCTTATATAAGAATGAATTCATGTGTTGTGTTGGTGATTATAATGAGATTCTGAGAGTTGAAGAGAGGTTAAATTGTGATGACCTGGAGGATAGTTCAAAGCAGTTTATTGATTGTATAGATAAAGCTGAGTTGTTTGAGCATCAAAGTAGTGGTAACTTTTACACATGGTTAAATAGAAGTGAGGTGCAACTCAGAGCTAGTAGAATTGATAGAGTTTTAGTAAATTTAAAGTGGCTAGATCATATTCAGTCTAGTGTGCTTAGTTTGGCTCCCTCTACCTCGGATCATTGTGCTCTCTTGATCTCAATTGGACCACCACATATTAGAGGACCTTGTTCTTTTAAGTTTTTTAATATTTGGACTGAGCATGAGGGTTTTCTGGACTTAGTTAAAAAAGCTTGGGATGTCAATGTTCAAGGTACTACTATGTTTGTTTTATATACTAAACAAAGAGTTGTTAAAAAAGCTTTAAAGGCATTTAATATCAAATATTTTAAGAAATCTCCTGAGTATATTAGCCAGTTAAAGAAGAAAGTGGAGGAATTGCAAAATCTTATCATGAGTGGGAATGGAAATAATATAATTCTTGCTGAAGAAAAGGTTGCTCTTGCAAATCTTGAGGAAGCAGTTTTATATGAGAATGGTGTGTTGAAGCAGAAGGCTAGGGATATGTGGTCTATAAACAGTGATTGCAGCTCTGCCTACTATTATAAGGTGATTAAAGCCAAACAAGCAAGGAGTAAGGTGAGTACACTGATTAATGATGATAGGGAGGTCTTGAGTAGTTCTGAGCTGATTAAAAATGAGTTCTTAAACTTCTATATAAAGCTTATAGGAACAGCTGATCCTGATCAGGAAACTTGTTCAGTTAGTACATTAAAAGAGCTAATGAATAAGGAGCTTGATGATGAACAAATTGGCTGGCTTAGTAAACCTGTCACTGATGAAGAAATTAAGGAGGCTCTGTTCTCTATTAATGAAGCAAAATGTCCAGGCCCAGATGGATTTACTTCTTGCTTCTATAAAAAAGCTTGGAGCATAGTTGGTATTGATTTTTGCAAGGCAGTTAAAGAGACTATGGAGAGTAATAACATGTTAAAAGAAGCTAATGCTACAAACATAGCTTTAATCCCTAAGGTGCAGACTCCTAATAATGTGAGAGAGTTTAGACTTATATCTTGTGTAAATACTCCATATAAGACCCTCTCTAGAATTATAACTAACAAGATAAAAAAGGTGCTCAATTCTCTTATTTCCTTTAATCAACCAGCTTTTGTCTGTGATAGATACATAGGTGATAATATAATGGTGGCCCAAGATATATTGAATGGCTATGTGAAGTCTAATATGTCTGGCAGGAGTACTATAAACTTGGACTTGGAGAAGGGATATGATAGCCTGAACTGGGGTTTTTTATTCAATGTATTGAGACAAGGAGATTGAGACAAGGAGATCCACTTTCTCCTTATCTCTTTGTCCTATGTATGCAAGCTTTTACAACCTTATTTCAAAGAATTGGTGATAATAATAAGTTTCATTTTCATCCAAAATGTGAAGGTTTAAAGCTTAACCATGTTATCTTTGCAGATGACTTATTAATTTTCATGAAATCAAATGTAGAATCTGCTCAGATGGTGAAAGAAGGGATTGATATTTTTGCTAGGCTTACTGATTTGAGAATTAACACTTCAAAGAGTGAAATTTACTTTAGTAACACTCCTGATCATGTTAAAAGTAGTATAATGGATATATTGAATATTAAATAAGGCTTCTTACCAGTTAGGTACTTGGGTGTACCTTTAAACTCAGAAAAGATGACACTAGCTGACTCTAATAAGCTGGTGGAAAATATTTGCTCTAGTATATCTGTGTGGAGTAATAGATTATTGACTTATGCAGGTAGATTGGAGCTTATAATGACTGTGGTGATCAGTAAGATTCTTTACTGGTGTAGGGTTTTTCTTTTACCTAAACATGTTATCTATAAAGTTAATCAAAATCTCTCAAGTTTTCTTTGGAAGGGTAATCTTGAGGGAGCTAAGGGTGCTAGAGTAGCCTGGGTGGATATTTGTAAAGGCAAAGATTATGGTGGTTTAGGTTTGACGAGTATTGAGGCTTTAAACAAGGTGTGCTTATTGAGTATGTTTTGGAGAATGTATAAGAGGATTTCAAACTTACTTAGTCAATGGGCCCATCTAAACATCTTCAAAAGTGAATGTATATGGAGCTGTCCTATTAAACAAGAATTGGCTTGGACCTGCAGGAAGATTTTAAAACTGAGAGATGATGCTTATAATTTCATCACTCATAAAGTTAATAATGGGGCTCATACCTTTATATTTTGGGACAGGTGGCTGAGAGGTGGTAATGTAAATGAATTCTGTAAAAGAGATACTCATTACAGCTCTATTTGGCTTAACAAAACTATTCAAAGCTGTTATGTTAGGGGTAGATCGATTTTACCTCCTTCATTGAGTGGTTTAGCTGAGGTTATGCCTACTCTTACTACAGGTGATGATAAGATTATTTGGAGTGCCAGTATTAAAGGAAAATTTTCTTTTAAAAAAACAATGAGTGAGTTATTTGATCAAGGGGTGATTTTGGAATAGACTAGAGTGGTATGGAACACTATGTGCCTTCCTAAAATATCCTTTTGTGCTTGGTTAGCTTGCTTAAACAGGTTGCCCACAAAATCCAGGATGTTAGAGTGTGGGGGGTTCAAAATGATGCTAAGTGTGGTTTTTGTCATGCTCTAATTGAGGATAGAGATCACTTATTTGTGGGGTGTTCTTGGACTAAAAGGGTGTTATATAGGTGCTTGTTGCTATGTGAAGTTCAAATGCCGAGTCTCAACACTTGGGATGAGCTGTTGGAGTTTATATTGCTGAAAGCTAAAGATAACTTTATGGAGGCAGTTTTCTCAGGATGGTTTACAGCTTTTATATACCAAATCTGGAGTAACCGAAATGCTACTATACATAAGGGGCACATTTTGAATGAAGAGCAGGTTGTACACAATATTATGTACTGCCTGTATATAAGGAGTAAGAAGGGTAAAAAGTTTAAAGCTAAAGATGAGAGGCTAAAAGTTGCAACAAATTGGAAAATGCAGAGTATTTTTAAAATTGTTTGATATTGTATTACTTTGTATAAATTGCTGGTTTAGTTTGAAATGTAATAGGTAGAGCAGCTTATTGTTTTCCTAATTGTTAATTTGAGGCTCATTACTGAGTGCTCTTACATGTACTGACAATGTTAAGTGCTATAAAAGTTGTTAGTTGATAAAAAAAAAGTCGGCTATCACAAGGGATATAATACATGAAGTGGAGGTAAAATTGTTAGGGTCTTGGAACTGAAACATGATTTCTCTCAGGACCAAAGTGCAAAATGAGTTCTTGAACCACCTACAACTACCTGCTTCTCAGGATCATTTAGGAGATGATGTTAACAATTAACATGTGGGACCAGCAGTTCATTGAGAAGCTATAGGAATAAATATCCCAATGGAATATCTACATTTGGTCCCATTTTTTCCAAACTCCGTGATTTCAACAGTCATATGGTGGAATTGAATCTTTTGCACTAGGATCTCTTTTTCTGGGTTCCTTGGAATGTATTGGGGCCATAATTTGGACTATTTGGACTTCAAGGAAAGTGTGTATTTAAAAATGTTCCATTTCTGAAAGCATCAACTATTATATGTAGAGTGAAATTTCTAGGGTGGGATTATGCAAAATATCGTATATTCTTTTGAGTTAATTGCACTATAGGTACCTAATTATTCTTCTTTCTTTATGTTGTATGATATTTGTGATATCGACTTTTTTAAGCATTGGAGAGAAAATGTTTTTGAATTTTTTTGAGTAGAGAACTGAATCTATATTCCGAATTCTTTTGAGTTAATTGTATTATATGTCCTTATATTGTGCAAAATGTCATATATTAATATTTTTGTTTATCGCATTAAAGTTTTTATATTATCCAAAATAAATATAAATTAATTGCATATATAGGTCTCCATATTATGCAAAATAACCCTATTTTTTCGGGTATATTACATAGATTTATTAGAATAAAGAGCTATTTTGGCTTATGCAAATATTCGCCTTCCACCACCAGTTGTGGTGGTGCATAAACCATCTAGTGTCTACCCGAGCGTCTTGGGTACCTAAGTCGAGAAAAAAACAGGGCCTTTTACCAATAATATATTTTTATATTATATTTTGACCAAACAAATCATATATCAAAAAGTTACTAATAAAATTCATGAAATAAACAATTATTAAAAAAATTAAAATAATATATCTGATATAATTATATAAAAAAATGTTTTAAAAAAATTAAGAGATTTACTAAATTCACTTTACAAATATTTTTTGTGCTTTTTGTGATACAAAATTATTGATTAAACTTTCGTATTTAAGTTCGTCTATAACATTTTGCTCAATCGACAAAACAATATGATCATATTTTCGTTTACGAATCATAATAATTGATAGAATAATTGTAGAACATCTGAACAATTTTATTTGACGAACTCATTTCCAATAACTTTTTGTTTCGAATTTTGTTTTTAAATTTCACTTGTATTTCGAAGTGGATTCAATTAAAATTGTAACAATGTATAAAAATAATATAATTTAATCTTAATATATATAAAATTTGATATAATTAATTATACAAAAGATAAAAAACTATTTATTTACTCCTTTTTTATATAAAAAATATAATTTAATTTAATTTTAAGATATGTATAAAATTTAATATAATTAATTATATAAATTTTTTGTTAACGGTTAACGTCGATAGAGGCTTTCAACAAAAATTATGGCTTTTGATTGGATTTCTTTATTTTTATTTGGCCGCTAAGGCATATAAGAATATAAAAGAAACAAACAAACAAAATGGCACATAATGGGTACGAACTTTTACCATTCCATTTTCATCAGTTCACATTTCCACTGGGTCAGCTTTCAATCATTGATAATGTTGTAAGTTTAACGCTATATAGAATCTAAACTATTTTTTTTGAAGTCCTCAAAACTGTGGGGCCCAAAGACGACCGTCTTGGCTGCTTTGGGCCCAGACCGACTCTAAAACCACCACAACCACCTCTGGTGAAAGAACTACATGTTAAGTGTGCAAAAAGTAAAAAAGTTGGTTCAATAAGACATAAGCTATCTTAAGAGATGTGGTACATTTTTTGTTTTGACCTGTTTTACTTCTTTGATTTAAAAAGTAACCATTAATGTTCATTCTTAAGTTTAAATTATTAATATTACTATTTTTATTATCATATTATCATTATCATTATTATAAGCAGAATAGATAGGACACTTTTACTAATAGTTTAACACAGCCCAGCGGCGATGGCAGCTATTAGTATCAATATTGCGGGTATTATTGATTAGAGGGAGTAAATCTTAAATGTAATGTTAATAGGGTTAATTGAAGGAGAAGTCTGGGTCATTCTATTGGCCATGAGATCGTCTCAGGATCTCTCTAGTCAGAGAATTTCTTATTACTCTGACAATCTTGAATAAGTTCTAGGTATTCATAACTTGACCGGGCTACACTGAAACCTTAAACCCATTCTTTCTGAAATAGGAAAATGGCTAGGTCTTTTTCCACATGGAAGGTTGCTCATGTGATAGAATTCTTAATTCAACTGTAGATGCTCTTGCTAAGTGTACTATGATGAATAAGGATCTTTCGGTCTGAAAGGATTTCTCTCTACTTGCTTCTAATGCTTTATTAGTTTCTTTTTGTAATAGTTAATGGGTGTAATATCTTTTGATTAAAAAAAACATGGTTAAATGAGAAGAAAAAAGTGGGCATTTATACTATACTTGTAAATATCAGTTCATTTTTGTTGTTACTACCACAAATCCTTTCATTTACGTATTTAAGCAGATATTTATGGTCTAAAATAAATTTTTAGGTTAAACATTTTAAAAGTATAATTTTTAAATCAAATATATTCAAAATATATATTTTTAAATTGTTTTACTAATTTTGTAAGATATTTTATAAATTTTAATGATAATTTGAACACTTTAAATATAACTTTTAGTTTGTGATTCATTCAAATAAAGATATAGTTTATTTGAAATGTCTAAATTAGTCTTAAAACATATACAATATCAAACAAAATTAGTAAAATGATTTAATAATAAACGTTTTAAATATGTTTGGCATAAAAATTATACTTTTAAAACATTTAGCTTGAAATTTACTTTTAATTTTTTTTTTTGTTCGAATATTTTTAATTTATTTAACTACTATACATTATTTCGTTTTCTTCTTTCTCTGAAGTAAAAGAAAAAAATATTCCAAGTTTATTTCTATCTAAACGTTTCACGACACTTGATCCAAGAAATACCTAATAATTTCAAGATAAGAAGACAATAAACACGAATTGTATCGAATAAAAAATATTTAGTAAAGAGAGTTATATGACAATCAAGTCTGTTTACATGTGATGAGCTGATTTGGAGGAAAAAAAAATGTGATGAGGTGCAAACAAACGTACGCATTTTTGGAATTCAACCACAAAAGTCTGCTAGACTTTGATTGAGCTCAATTATTCGCTTGATAAACTTTCTGAGATATCTTAATAGATGGATAGATTTAGTAAAGAGAAATTTATAAAATAGTGTTCCCCATTCAAGATAAATGAAAAATATACTTTTAGCTCAACATTATTAAGTAGAGTAATGATATATACCACTTAAAATTATATTATCTAATAACGTGGTGTGAATTGGTTAGTTACAAATTTTTAATTAGATCAAGAAAATAAATATATTAAAGATTTGTAACCAACCAATATATACCACGTTATTAGATGGTATTTGAATAAGAGTAATGCTTAAAAGATTTGTAACCAACCAATATATTAAAGATTTGTAATCAACCAATATATACCAATAAATATAATTTTGGTAGTATATATCATTATACTATTCGGTATAGACTTAAAAGGCTATGTCACTAAACGAGATGTTTTAATATTAGAAATTATTTGTATTCTTTTTTTTTTTTTTGAATACATGAGAGAGCCACTTTGGACTCGGAGTAAATGACTCCAATGAGATTCGATCCCAGGACCTCTTGGTCTCTGCGGAGTGACCTAACCACTAGGCCAACTATCTATCTCAATTTGTATTCTTTTTTATGGCTAATTATTTATTAGATATCAACTATTCATATTCTTATTTTGTTTTGTTAAAGTTGTTTTATTTTATTTTATGTGATCACTATACTTTGTTTCTATATATTTATATTGTTAAAATAAAAAATATTGATTAAACTGGATAATAAATATGATAGATTAATAGAAACATTGTCTGTTATTAATAATTTAAACTTTTTAATGAAAATTTAAATAAAAATAATAATATAAATTATAAAAGTGAGATAAGAATTTTTTTAATGTTTAAGAAAACATAAATTTAGAAAGTTGAATGAAAAAGTTTGAATTTCATGAACTTTTTTTCAAAATGTTTGACATTTTGATTTTCACTTATTAAATAATACTAAATTATTCTTAATAATACAACTCACCTCTAATCCAAATAAAAATTAAATTGGTCAAAAGTTACAAATTACTAAACTCATCTCTAATACAACTCATCTCTAATCCAAATATACAATTAATATAATATTATGAGTTATTTGGTATTTATATTTATATATTATTTTTTAAATAGTTATACTTATGAATTATATAAAAAATATATATGAATATAATATGTACGCCGATAAAGCCCTTGGTCTGGACGGCTTTGAAGATTTTTTTTTCTTCTGGAGAAACTTTTGATATGATAAAATTAGATGTTCAAAGGATTGTTCAAGACCTTTTTATGAACAATAGCGATGTCAACTAGCTAAACACCATTACTACTATGATTCCAAAAATTAAAACCCAAATAACGTAAGGCAACTGAGACCTCTAAGTTACGTCAACTTTATCTATAAGGTTATAGCTGTGATTTTTTCTTCAAGGCTAAAACCTATAATGAATAGTTTTATACATAAAGCTCAGGTTGCTTTCATCCTGGGGCACTAGATTTATGATAATATTCTTTTAACTCATGAGGTGGTATACCACTTCAAAAATAGAAGGGCTTCGAACATATACCACGCTGCTATCAAAGCAGAAATCCACAAAGTCTACGAGAGAGTGGAATGAGATTTTTTTTCGAAACTCCACTACTCAAAATGAGTTTTCATGAGAAGTGGGTAAATTGGATTATGATCTGTGTGAGAAGTGTCTCCTAATGGGTCTACTTATCTCGTTGCAAAGCCAACTCGGGGACTGCTGATGTCTCCCCATTTGTGATAGATTAATGTTAGGATGAGACATCATTTTTAGTGATTTAGAAGTCATAATAGTCGATTTTCTTGAGAAATAGTGCACTTTCCTATTTTGAGTCTTGATTTAGTAAAATAATATTTTTAGAGCATATTGGGTTTAATTGTTTATTTAGTGTGTAGCTTTAAAGATAATTATGGAGCTTAATTAGAGTCCAAGTCAAAAATTACAACTTATGGAAAGAGATTAGCATGATAATTGGAGATAAGGAAACAAAAGCTAAAAAGATGGAAAAGGAAAAGCTGCCTAAATCTGGGATTCTGCAGTACACGCCTAAAGAAGTGCTATTTACCCCAAAAAATAGGCCGATTTTGGTAATTTACTTTCACAGGGACAAAGATAATTCTGTGACGATTCTTTTGGTATCTTATGGAGCTCAAACCGACCAATAACGAAGAAGATATGCTGAAAACGGTCCAACAGTGTTTATCTTTATTTCCATACGAATTTGAGTTGGGCTAGAAGTCTAATACTTTATCTCTTCCTCAAGAAAATGAATTAGGTCTTCTAAACACCTATAAATACACCCTTATATCACTTGTAAATAATCCTTGCCTCATAGTAATTAGTTCTTAAGGTTTTATTCTTCCAGTTTATTGTAGAGAGCAAGATGATGTCTTTTGTAATTTCTTTTAGTTTATTTCCTTCAGGTATGAACTAAACTCCCCATAGCTTTGGTTTTGCATCATGTATAATCTATGAATTCTAATTCTTCTATCTAAGTTTCTTTGGGAATTATATGTTTTAATTTGATATTAGCTTCTTACTTAATATTTGTTTATGTGTTTTGATTTATTGTCTTTCCTAGAACTGATCACTTTAGGATTGTTTCAATAGTAGTTAGATGGTCTCCTTGACAGGGTGTTTAACTATTGAACCACCACATAATGTCTCGTGTCGATATTAGTTCTGACAAAACATGATTCTAACTAGATAGTCATTAGGGTTTGTTTTAATCACCATATCACCAATGATTGCGGTGTTTGCTTAGGGCCTTAGTAGCGTTTGATAACCCTATTTGAAACCACGTCTTGGTTGTGCCGTAGCCCCCTTAGTCGCTCTCAAGGTCTAAGGTATGGGAATTTAGAATCCTGACTAAGTATACCAAGAGCTAATATTCTCCCTTATTAACTAGATTTATAGATAGAATTAGAAGGATTAGTGCATACTAGCAAAACCTGAGCTATATTTCTCATCTCATATTCTTAATCTTTTACTTTATTGTCTTTTAATTTCTTAGTTTTAATTCTTATTTTCGAAATCTCCTTGCTTTTATTTTCTGTCTTTAATTATTTACTTTTACTCGTTATTTCTACTCACGCGATTAACACACTTAAGTCCCTGAGAACGAACTTAACTTATCATTAAAACTTGCATACGTCCTGTAATACTTGCAGTACTGTGCCTGTCTAGGGTGAGAGTGCGTAGTTTCTTGACTTAATTTTATCTTATTTTTATCACACCCTAGGCGACACCAACTGCGCCAAGGAGACCCTCTACCACCTAGTCTATTTTCTAGTTACCCATGCCCTATCCTCAATCATTAAATCTGAGTAGTAAAGTGACCTTATCAAAGGTTTTCGAATAGACAAAATCTCTTCTATAGTTTCTCATGTGCTATTTGCTGATAAGTCTCATCTTTCTAGAAGCAGCAAAAACACCTTGACTATGTTTAGCAATATTATTTATCAACATGGGTAGGATTCTAGGAAAGTTGCCAACCTCAACAAAAGTGGGTGTTTTTTTTAGTAAAAATACCCCAACCCAAGTCAAAACCACACTCCTAAATATTATGAATATGTGCATCCTAGTCGACATAGGAAAGTACCCAGGTCTTCCTTTTGATTGGGGAAGATTTAAGATAAATGCCTTCGACTGGCTAATTGAGAGAGTTAGAAAAAAATGATGACTTGGCACAATTTGTTTCTCTTTGAGAGCGGAAAAAAAGTCACTAAAATCAGGGGTTTTCAATGCTAATATAAAACCCAAGTATATCCGTTGGACCAAATATATCCACGTGTAGTATTTGAAGAGCTCTAGAAGTCACAACTCTATTAATAGGTTTTTAAGAGGTTTTACGTTATTTTCTGAGTTGACAATCATAACATAATTTAACCTTATCAATCTTGAACTTAGGTAGGCCTAAAAAAGGTCTTCCCTAGAAATATTTGCAAACAAATCCATACTAGCATGACCAAGGCACATATTCCATAACTAAAGATTATTTTTAACAACCGGTATATATTGTACACTCTGGCACATAAGATTTTTAAAAATTTACGTTGTAGACATCCGTTACTCAATTTGCACTAAAAGTTACCTCTTCTTTGCCATATTTTAAAATAGCATATTTAGAGGATTCAAACTTAACCTTATAACCATCATCACAAATTGACTAATTCTATGAAGGTTAAAGAGAAGACCATAAACAAAAGGCACATTGTTAATAAGAATAAACTCCTTATTGTAATCGGTTCCTCTTCCCATAACTTCTTCTCTAGTGCTATCTGCAAAAGTGACGTTTCCTCCACAACCTTCTTTCTTTGTAAGTTTGTAAAAAAGTGATTAGTTTCCCGTCACATTTCTAGAGAATCCAATATCATAAATCTAATTTTTCTTATTGATGCAATTTTCTTACAAAATAAACGAATTAGATTTTAGGTACCAAAGTTGGGTCCATGTGGGTTAGTTATAACCTTCTTCTTTATAACCAATATTAGAATCTTCCATAAAAGAAAAATAGAGCCATATGTAAGTTACTTATGATAATCACAATTAATTACATCATGACCATCTTGTTAATAATAGGTGCAAGTATTAACAATAGTTTTTGGAGAAGAGTGGGTGGAAGAGGAAGCATCATTAGATACTTTTATAAAAACTATTTCTGAATATTTTTGTTTAACAAAAGGGTCAAAACCAAAACCATATTTTTTAAAACCAGTAATTTGGATTTCCAACATTAAAAAAAAGTTTTGTTGGCACTTGGTAAATTTTAAAACAACTTCTTCTAAATTCTTAACCTTTTCTAGAAGTATCATGTTTTCATCAACAAAATGGTGTTTCATCTTCAAGTTCCTCATTATCTTTTTAAGGATGTTTGTTTAAAAATTTAAAATCTTGGTTTCGTTTTTAAAGTTTCTTCAAATCTTTTGTCAAAACGTTATTAGTTGTAAGGGAATTTTGGTAGTCAAGTAAAAGTACATCATATGAAATTTCAATATCATCATCTAATTCATCTTGAGATAAAAACATGTTAGCATTAGAGTTTACCTCATCATTTGCGTTGTTGGTGGCCATGGAAGTGGCATAGTTGGTCAGTGATCATCTTCATCATCATCCTAAATTGCATTCAAGTCTTTTCTTAGATTGTCTTTGAATAGCTTTGCGAAATTTAGTTTGATGTGACTATTCTTGTGACAATGATAACAAGTAGGTTTACCTTCTTGAAATCTCTTATATGATTTTTGACGTTGTTGCTTGAGCTACCATGATCCTTGTGTCTCATGAGTTTCTTTGCATACATAGTAACGGTCTTATTATCACTTGGTTCTCCACTTTTGGATTCCACTACCACTATATTTTCTTTCTTGCGAGTTTGAGCGTGAAATACAATATTCTTTTTAAAGGTTTGATTTTCTTCTTCTTCACGTAAATTCTCTTGATCAAGAGTAATTTATTCTGTCATGAGATTACAAATGGGATCATAAGTGGAAATTTTAGACAAGTCATTTACTTGCATGATAGAAAACACTTGGCTTGTATTCCTTTGGAAGAGCACCCAAGATTTTTTGGCAAAGCTTCTAGTTAGGATATATTTTTCCAAGATAACCAAGAGTGTTGACAATGACGATAAATATTTGATGCATGTTGCTTAAATTCTCTTCAACCTTCATCTTGAACGTCTCATATTGAATGATATACAACCCCAACATGTTTATTTGATGACAATGATTCCTTCATAGGATAGCTTGAGATTCTCCCAAATTTTGAATGTCGATTCATATTTGCTAAGTCGACTATATTCTGTTTAGGTTATCCCAAAAATCAAGATGTCCAAGGCTCTAGAATTTTCTTTGAGCTTACTCATTATTTGCCTTCTCTTGATTCGTCATCACAGTGTCAACGACATCATTTTTGGCTTCCTTGTAAGTAACATGATGACCTTTTCTCTTAATTTTCCAATGTCGTAATCAAACATTGAAGATGTATCTCCATCCTCATTCTCCAATAGTTATACTTTGTACCTTTAAAGACAGTGGGTCTAGTAGTAGATAAACCTTCCCAATGAATAACTTCCATGTTGACAGCTCAATTACGGTTAAGAAATATACTAGAGATAGGCTCTAATACAACTTGTTAGTCCTATAGGGGAATGAAAAGGAAACGAATGTATAGAATTCCTATTTTATAATATTTTGGAAGATAGTTATTATTTAGAAATTATTGAGGAAATTTATCCAATACAAGTGAACTAAGGGAAGTGCAATGGTATAGGTAGATGAAATACTACCAATTTTATATATATATATATATATAAGGTTAGAGAATACACAATGACTCAAAGTGGTAAAAACTCCCAAAGGACTAATCCATTACCTAGGATTACCATGTAGGATTTTCAAACTTCTCTTCCATTAGGATTTTGGTATCCCTTATATGTGAGATACAAATTAAAAACAAATGAGACTTTTACCGGATAAATCACAACCTAATCTCAAACAATCACGCACCAAATTCCCTTATGTATAGACCTACGAAAGTAACCCCTTCCAATAGAAGTCTTCTCTTCTTCAAAGAAATGAAAACCCTCTTTTTTGCTGATTCTAATGAAAACCAATCCCTTATATAGATGGATAGTAATGTAAAAATTGTTTAAGTGTTTACATGAAAAGTAAATGCTCCTTAGAGAGAGTGAATATAACAACGACAAGTAACAAGCCTTCAATGAATGGTAATAACTTGATGATTTGAGGGCTTGAGTGTTCTTGAATGTGATTGAATTAATGCTTGAGTTGGATGGTAATTGAGGATGATTGAATATATGTTTATTTTTTCCTTGGAGTGGGTATCTATAACTTTCAAAGAGCCCGGCGTTTGTGAAATCATAATTTGGCTCCAAAATAAATCTGGGATTTGATAATATCCGAAATTTGTTTTTGTCGATCGTATTATTCGTTCGTAATGCATTTAATGATATAAAGACTAAAAATCCAACGTCTATTATTTCAAAAGCGGGATGACTTTAAAATGGGACTTTATTTGAAATCAGGATGACTTTTTTTCCAAAACGGGATTTTGAAAATTCTCAGACACTTTTCCCTTGTTGTTGCATTAAATGATCTAACATCTACGAATCTAACGTCCCAAGCGTTTTTTTGCATGAAAAATAGGATTCTATGATTATTTTAGGATTTTGTTTTCTCCGAAACTGGGATCCCAAAAAGACTCTGTAACTCCAGATTTTTTATTTTCCACATTGTTGCTCTAATGAAAAAATTCCAAGATAAGAAATTTCAGTAATAATAAATTTTTAATTCGAACTTGTGTCAATATTGTCAACACATAGAAAGATATGATATAAAACATGGGTAAAAAATGTGAAACTAAAAAAACATGTTTTTGCAAGAGTAGAAAAGCTTGAATGAAAATGTTTCCTTCATGAAATGTGTTCAAAAAATAATTTTGTGAGAAGTTGTAGTTGACACCAAAATGATATTTTGATCATAGAATAATCTTTCATATCGAATCTCATTTAGGTTATTTTAAAAGGCTTTTTGAACCGGTTGGTTTAGCTCAGCTGGCTGGAGCCTTGTTTTTTAGTCTTGGAGGAACAAGGTACAAATCCCTCCCTGAACATGGGTAACCTAGTTCTAACTTGCCTAGTGGAACACATGGGGAGGCGTGTATATTCTTCGTAGGAATAGTCGAGGTGCTGGCCCGGATACCTACGTAACAAAAAAAAAGGCCTTTTTTCAACCGTTGACTATACTTATTCCTAAATGAAAAACATGAACATTTGGGGGTAATCTTCTTATGTGTAAAAATTGTGTAAATGTTTGTATTGTTAATTCTTGTACTTGTTATTGGGAAAATTAACTAACGTGACAATACATTTTGGAATGTTGTGTTTATAAATGTTCATGTTGATTTTATTAATTGTGTTAACCTTTGTAATCAAATAACAAGGTTTAAATACCTAAAATCTAAGTTAGTTGTTGGATATCTTATCAAATTTATGAGACTAGCATAGAAACTCAGTTGTATTGGTATTTAGTTGATAATGTTACACATTTCAATGAGTTTATTGATGTGATACAGTTGTTGGAGTACACTATTAAATGTTGTTTCTTTACATATGATCAAACCAAAGATAATATTAGAACTTGGTTGAAGAGGACTTGGATAGAACATTGCGTCGTCAGGAATGGTTGAATCTTCTCCTTCTGGGGATTGGTTCAGAACATTATCGAGAGGCACAAAAACTTTAATGGAGGTAAAAGTACTTTCAAGTTGGAATCATTTTGACTTTATGATATTACACGTAGATGAGAGTTACGGGGAATTCTTAGGGAGAATCGGTGCACGATTTAACATTAAAATAATTTTATTTGAAAAAACAAGTTGCGTGTTTAGTTATGGATCGATGGAGTAAGAGATTGTTTTGAAATACTAAGAACCTTATTGATCAATACCAGAAGGAGCTGAAAGACATTCAGAATATTATTTGTGGATGAAAGTGAATATAAAGAGCGCCAAATTGTTTAAAAGATGGATGTTGTGTAGTCTAAGGCGGAGAAATATAGAGTTGATCAAGCAAGTGTTAATTGGCTAGATGCAAAAGATCCTAGTACAAAACTTTCCATGTATCTATGATAGAAAGGAGAAGGGGTAATGAGGTGATTCAGCTTAAGGGTATCAATGTAATATGGCACAAGTATTAAGAACAAATTAAGAGAATGTGTTTAGACTTTTATCATAATCCGTATACAAAAAAAATAAGATACTGCTTTTTCTATTTTTGTGGAGTTTATTCCTTGTAAGATTACTCACGAGATGAATGGAAGCCTTATTATGGATCCAACCGTGGAAGAGGTTCAAGATGCAGTGTTTAGTATGTAAGGTTACAAAATTCCTAATCCTGATGGTTGCATGATAAGATTTTAAGAAGTTTTGGGACAATATTCATGGGATATTTGGTTATGGTTATCGATTTATTTTAGAATAACATATGATTGAAGGTCTTAATAATACGCTTCTTACCATTATTCTAAAAGGAAAATATCGAGAAATGGTAGGGTTGAAGATAAGGAAAATATTTTTAGAGCATATTGGGTTTAATTATTTATTTAGTGTGAAGCTTTAGAGATATATGGTAATTAATGAGAGTCCAAGTCAAAGTCTAAGAGATAAAGGAAAGAGGATAAACATGGAAATTGAAGATAATGAAGTAAAAGCTAAAAATATGGAAAAGGAAAAGCTGCCATAAATCTGAATTTCTGCATCTACGACCACAAATCAGCTTATATCTCAAAAGTGGTGAGGAATCTGGAGAACCGGTCAACAGCAAAGTTGAAGATCTTTCCGAGACTATGAATTTCGACTACTCATACGCGTCAAACGGATGATTATTGAAGTTTATAGGACCAAAACAAAAACGAGGCAGATTCCATGTTTTTGGGCTATGAATTTGAGTTGGGCTAGGAGCCCAATATTTACCTTTTCCTTCAAGAAAACGATTAGGTCAACCTATACACTATAAATACTTCCTCTTAACATTAGAAAATTATCCTTGGCCAAACCTTAAGGTCAGGAAGATGCTTACAACAAGAAGAGAAGTCTGGAAGGAGTTGTGCATCAATTATGTCTCCTTCGTCCTTTAATTCTGTAATTCTTTTCTTTTCTTTCTTTAGTATGAACTAGATTCTATTTAGGTTGAGTTTTAGCATATATGTATGAACCCTAGTTTTGATTGACATCTATCTAATTTGATTGAATTTATGTTTTGATTTCTTTGTTTATGTGTTGGATTTATATTTTGTATTCTTTATGGTTGCAAACATATAGGATACCATCATAGTAGTTAGATAACCGATATATTTGACTATAGAATTAGCACATAACGTCTAGAATAAGGTTTGATCTGACAACCCAACCTAACGAGATAGTCAATGGTTTAGTGTATTGCTATTTTATCAATTGCAGGAACAATTTACTTAGGTTCTTATTGACACGGGTAAACCCTATTTGAAACTACCTAGCGCAATTGAAACCAAACTATTGGAATACTACATAATCCATACCTTACATGTTTAGAACGGCAAAACTAGTGGAGATTACATGCTAATTACTCAAGCTAAACTTTCATACTATCTTCTTTTCCTTTCTTTTATTTATTTTCTGTCTTTTAATTTATTAGTTTAATTTTCTTTTATCAAAAAACAAATAAAAATCTATCTTTCTTTCTTTCTACTTGCGTATTATTATCTCTAGCTCCCATATTTTCACTTGAATATTTGCATAAGTTCTTCTTAACCTTCGTAGTCCCTGAGGAACGAATTCTACTTATTCATTATAACTTGCATACAATCTGTATACTTGTAGAACCGTGCTCAGCTTAGTGTGTTTATTTGCACTTATTTATTACATTATTTTATCACACCTTAAGCGACACCAGGTGGGATCTAACTTCCTTGGTTTCTTGCCCAAGACATAGAAGGTCTCAGATACATTCTTTGCATGAGGGGTTATGGTCCTTCTCGGAAGTTGATGACACTTTGACTTGTGGCCATGAAAGGTCGTCCAAGTATGATTGGAACCTGCTTATCTGCATCAAACTCAAGTATAACAAAGTCAGTAGGGATGGCGATACTACCTGCACAGACAAAGACGTCCTCCACGGTTCCCCATGTCCTGGTAACTGAGTTGTCAGCGAACTGCAACTTCACTGGAGTTTTCTCTGATTTCTGAAGTTCAAGTCTCTCGAACACGAACTTAGGAATAACGCATAAGATTCACACCTGAACCCACATCGTACATCGCTTTCACCTTGAGCATACCATTTATTTGAATAGGAAGGTTAAAACTTCCCGGATCTTTGAGCTTCATTGGTAACTCTCTTTCACTTCTTCTTGAGACTCTCAGGTTCTCTCTTGGGATCTCTACACTCGCTTCTTTCTCATAAATAACTTGCGTAAAAACTTGTTGCGGTGTAAGCCCTTTCTTTGCAATCTTAAGCATTTGGGCGTTGATATTTTCAGGAGTGTATGCCTCTACAAATGTCTTGAGTTCAGTGTCATCCTTAGGATTTGTATCAAGAATAGTTGATGAAACTGTTTGAACAACAGGTGGCGATTCCACCTTCTCTTCCTCTTTCTCTTCTTGCACAGCGGGTGCAACTTCAACTTCAGCTCTTGATTCCTCCTTTGAGGCTTCTTCCTCTTTCTTTTCAGCCAGCTCATCTTGATAATCCATCACCGATCTATTCTCCTCTTGCATATCTTTCAGAAGCTGTATAAATTCGGATTTTTCTGAATCGTCCTCTACATCAACCTCAGAACAGTCAGATTCCACGGGGCTAGACTTGGTTGGTTCTTCTTCGGTACTCAGAACCTCCACGGCACTAATGGCAGCATGTGGTATTTCATTCTCTTCTTCAATTCCAAGGCAAATAGCCTTACAAGCTTCGAACCCAACATTGTCATCACCTCCTTCGATCGCCTTCAATTCTTTTCGTTCCATTAAATTTGTTAGAACTTTGTTCAACTGTTCTCGTAACTTTTCATCCTGAGTGTTCATATTCGTGGTCAAACGGTCCAAGACTTTTACTAACAGTTGATTATCCATAGTTCCTTCTTGAGGATACTGTGGTAAAGCTTTTTTATCTAATGAATCGGCATAGGCATCTTGAACAGGTTGTTGAGGGGGAGCAGGTCTATTTTGATATTGATTTTGATACTGACCTCTTGGTTGGAAAAAGTTGTTATGGGGACGCGGTTGATAATGACCAGGATTAGCGGCCCCCTAAGGATTTGAATATTGCATACCCGGATGGTTTCGGTTACCAAATTGATAACCTCCTCGGTTGGATATGAAATAAACAGATTGTTGATTTCCTTCGCACTATTCCCAAGTATGATTATTAACACCACATTATTGACAACCTTGTGCTTCTTGTACTACGTTTGCTGCGGCTAAATTTCTCTGCATCTCTAGCTTAAGTTCTTTGATTTGATTTTCTAATGCGGATATTTGAGCTGAGTTCGCAGTTTCTGCATCTAAACGAAGCGTACCTCGGGTCTTTGCAACAGGAGCTCGCGTAGAAGGCCACCTCTTTCTTGTTCTATAATATTCTCCAAAACCTCGGTAGCTTCATTGTGGTTCATGGACACAAAATTTCCCTTTCCTATGTTATCCACCTTCTCTCTACCTTGACTGTTGAGACCTTCATAGAATATAGCTAACTGTAAAGAGGGGGTATAACCATGGAGCGGACATCTAGCTAACTTATGTTGGAACCTTGTCCATGATTCTCCTAGTGTTTCTCCATCTTCTTGACAAAATCTTGCAAGCTCGCTTTGGTCTTTGAGTCTCATACTCTTCGGATAAAAAAGGTTAAAGAACGCAGATTGAAGTTCTGTCCATGAATTGATTACCCCTGGTGGTTGCCTATCTAGCCACTCACCAGCTCTACCGGTCAGGAAGAACGGAAACATATGACAATACAGTTACTCGCGTGTAATGCCTGGAGTAACATAAGCATCACAAATCTGCATAAACTTCTGAATCGATCTTACCGGATCTTGAATTGTTGTCCCACTGTAGAGTCCAAAACTTTGAAACTGACTAAGCATACCCGGATCGGGTCGAAATTTAATATTTTGGATCTCCGGAGGACGGTAACCTATTGGTTGAACATGAAACGGCACTCGGAGGCCAGGTAGGTCTTGTTCAACTCGGTTCTGATCAACATTGTTTTGCCCGTTACCTCTTCCTAGTGGATGTTGTCCTTGTTGTTGTACACGAGGTGGAATAAATGGTGGTGGTCCTCCTGGTGCATAGTATTGTAATACTTCAGGTGGGATTACAAGTGGTGGATCTAACTGATCTTGTATGCCTGTCATAGCTCTTCTTAAAGTTCTTTCCTCACGAACACGTTTATTATAAGATCTGAAGCTCCTCTCAGGCTCCGGTAACGGAGGCTAAGAATTAAACACTGTGAAACCTAAAAAAGACTAAAGCAAACCACAAGCGTAAATCCGGAAAAACAAAAACTAAATACTGAAATGTTTGTTTAGTTTATGTTTATACTTTTACATTTGTTGTAATGTTTGTGTTTTTTGAATAAATTGTTATTGTTAGAAAAAATAAAAATATCTATAAAAAATAAATAGAGAAGTAGCAAAAAATATGTTAAAATATATTTTAAAATCTACTATATATATTTTTTGTCAAAAAGGAACATACTATAGATAAATAGATAATAGGTGACAACTTAAAAAAAAAAAGACTCACCCAATCCTAGTTGGTGAGTTATCGTAGTCTAAATTTTGTACTAAGTGGAAAGATAAATTCAAATGCTAGTTGCTATACAATTTGCCCGCAAGTTATCATTTGATAACCCAATTAGGAGCCATGTTGGATGATCTATATATTGTATAGAACATAGGTTTCTAAATTGCTGAAAAATAGTAAATGTCAAGTACAATATTACATAAATTTAAATTAGTAATCGGTAAACTACTTGCTAAATTTTCAATTAGGATATGAGAGGCATTCTCAATGATCACTTTTTTTTTTTTTTGGTCACCGAAAAACAGTAAAAGAACATAAACTCCGACTCCTCTCAATGATCACTTTATTAGCTGAAAAATCACTTATTTTTCCATAAGCTTTCAAAATGCTATTTACCTATGCTTCCAATAAAGACTCGGATGCGACCAAGACCTTTCATTCAAAAAAAATTTATTAGAGTAATTTTACTATACAAATTGTTGTAATTCCTTTCTTAAAAAAATAAATGTCACAAATTATGTTGGAAAAAGCCCCTTCGAGTGTGTTATATGTAACATATCCTTATATTTTAACATCTCGAGATATTTTTCACTATAATATTAAGTGATTGCATGTTTGAAACATATCTCATTTAGAAAACTAAAGAATACAAGCATCTTTTCTATGCAAAAAATATGCATTTACACTTTCACATTTCTTGAACTTGTTTTATACTACATCTTTTTATCATTTTTGAAACTGAAAATGCCATGAACTATAGAAAAAATTAGTATTTCGTGTCTAACATTTGTTGTGGAGAAAGATTTTTTTTGCTTTTGGATAATACTGCAAATCGTCTTATGTTGAAATACAAATTATAAATCGGCATGCCAATTCATAAAATGTTGAAATGACGATGTCAATCGGGTTGCCGACATTTGTCAAAAAATAGGTTGCCGATACAGTATTACAGTTGAGGCAATATATAGTTGGAGC
This sequence comes from Nemophila menziesii, assembly GCA_029959085.1. Classification (NCBI taxonomy): domain Eukaryota; kingdom Viridiplantae; phylum Streptophyta; class Magnoliopsida; order Boraginales; family Hydrophyllaceae; genus Nemophila; species Nemophila menziesii. The sequence continues at coordinate 410,581 of JARWIR010000064.1, read as the reverse complement.
ATTAATTACAAAATGCGTATCTAACAAAAATCCAAAATAGGAATACATATTTTTCAAGACTGAAATGCCGTTCTCGACCTATTTTAGCATTTAATGAAGGGGCAAGCTTTATAATCGTTGAGGTTCTTTAATGGTTATATAGAAAAACTTAGTTGAAGCAGTTACTCATATCTTCAAATACCAATTTTACTCATTTATTCAAGCAATCATTCAAGAGATCTCAAACTTCTAAATCAAGTTCTTAGCTACATTTTACTAGCTTGATAAACTTCACTTTTATATTCATTTTTCAAGAGAGTTTTAGATTGTATTGTAATCATCCTTGAACACTTATCTTTTTGCTCTAAATTAGAAAGTAAGGTTAGGCTGAGTCCAACAGTACCCCAACTACGGCAAAAATCTAGAATTGAGGTTTGACCACTTAAAAAATAAGCTCCAATAGTATCAACAGAATGTAGAACCCCAATTGTAGCTATCAGTTTTTTTTCTCTTTTTTAGCCACATCTGTTGAGCAATAGAACTTTAGCTACAATTTTTTACTTTATTTTTTTAATTTATTTTACCTATTGAAAGACAGTAACTTACGTTTTCTTTATTTTAAATTTTGTTATCTTTTGATTTTTTTTTCTTAATTCACGTTATGTTTAATTTTATTGAACATTTTTTTATGTTTCATTTGTAACCTCTATTTCTTATAAATTCACTAGTTATATTTTTTATAATTTATTTTACATATCTTTAGCTTTCATTTCTTTTTTCTTAAAATCACGTCAAATAAGTTTTTTAGTTATAACTTATATTAATTTATATATTTTGTAAATTTTGTTTTCTTAAATTTTTTCTTTTTCAAAGCCTTTTTTTTTCAATTTTAATTCATTTTCTATATTAAGTATTTTTATTTTTTAAAAGAAAAAAATCAATTATGATAATTTTAATAAAATAAAATTTCTATATATTTTTGAGAAAAATAATTATAAATATAATTATAATTAGTATATAAAAATAACTTTTATAAAATAAATAAATAAAGATATTTTATTTAAAAAACTATTAAAATTAGGGGTTATTGTTGAAAACATCCTCCTTAAACTCTCTAATTGTTCTTTTATGCCTTCAATAATCTTATTTATAAAAAAATGCCTAATGAAATAATTATTTATAGAAAACATCCCCTTTATATTTTCTATACCTTTATTAATTCCATCACATGCGCGCGTCCGTGAAATTTTTTTAAAATCGTCATAACTAATTCAAAAAAAAATCAGAAAATTAAAAAAAAAATATTTTTGAATAAATCTAATTAATATTTACGTCTATGAATTTTTTTCCATGTTTTAAACACGGAATTCCATGTTTTAAACATGGAATTCCATGTTTTAAACCGTGAAATAAACATGAAATTCCATGTTTCAAACATGAAATTCCATGTTTCAAACATGAAATTCCATGTTTTAAACATGGAATTTCGTGTCTGCGAAAAAAAAAATTAAAAAAATCAAAAAAATTCAGAAAATTCCGAAAAAAATCATAGACGTAAATATTAATTTGATTTATCCAAATATAATTTTTTTTGATTTTTTTGATTTTTTTTGAATTAGTTATGACGATTTTAAAAAAATTTCACGGACGCGCGCGCGTGTTTATTAGTTTTTTTCTTATTTTTTAATTGTTAATTATAAGGGGGCTGTTTTCAATAAATATTTTTTTCTAGGCACCTTTTTCTAAATAAGTTTTTTAATAGGCATCAATCAACAATTGGCTCTTAAAATTAAGTTTAAATATAAAATTTCAAAATTAGAGTTGAAATAGGGGAGCTGTTGGAGCAAAATTATTGTAAGGAGTTAATATACAAGAGAAATTGATGTTTGACTCCCTATTCTAGCTAAAAATGTAGGGAGCTGTTGGACTCAGCCTTAGAGTACGTAGAAGGTTTTCTCGTGTGAATAGTTATGATTCCTTTGTGTTGATACGAAGAGGTGGTTATAATTGAATCCTGAAAAATCACGAGGCCAGGTTAATTATTAAGCCCAAAACAATCAATTATTGTATTTTCCTTTTAAAAAATACACAAGTTTAGTGGAGTAATTTCAATTCATAAGGTAATATTACCTTAAGTGGTGAACTTGGCTCTCGCGAGTTCAAAACGTTTAAAAATAGATATGTACTCTCCATTTATTATGTATGAAGCGTGCATGGTGGATCTAGCAGTTTAGTTCGAGTGAAACTAAATCTAATTTCAAACTATAAAAAATTGTTTTCACCAATACTTGAACTTAAGGTTTGTTTGGATATAGAGGGGATTAATTATTAAAGGATAGGAAAGGATAGTATATTAAAGGGAAGGAGAGGAGAGTATTAATCTTGTTTGAATTGAGTAGAAAAAGAAAGGAAAATATTAGTAAAGGATTATTTGAATATTGTGTTTAGATTGTATAAGTAAAGGAAAGGAAGGGATTATTTTATAACTAAATTACTTTTATACCCCTAATAAAATATATTTTAAATAAAACATAAGGGTAATAAAGATATTTTACTATTAAATCTAATCCCTTCCTTCTAATGACTCCAAATTGAAAGGATAGGATATAAAGGATTAGAAGGTATAAGTTTAATCCTTTAATAACTTATCCCTTCAAAAATTTATAATACAAACAAAGGAAGGATAACTATTATCCTTTATAATTCCTTCCCTCCCCTTCTAATCCCTCAATCCAAACATACCCTTAGATCGTTCTTTGACAAAAAAAAAATCTTAGATCACTTAACACTTTATACGAAATGCTTCTTTTTTCTTTTTTTTGTTCAAATTTATACGAAATGCTTCCCACTAGACCAATAAAGTTGTTTATTTGTTTCTAAACACCAAATATTGGTCAATGTTTAAAATTATTAATTATTTTTTTCAAAGAAAATTATTCATATATATATAAAAATTTCATGACTTGGGTAGGATTAGCTCCATACCCCCACATAAACGGGCATGGGCATGGGCATGGACAATATCAGTCTCTACGCTATAAGATCCATAGTTCCCTACTCTATATTACTATTGTAGGTCGAACAAAAGAAAAATAGTAGATCAAATGATTGAACCAAAACAAAGATCTCGAATCGCGACGAAAAAAGATATGCAAATAAGTGATTTATCTATTTAATTATGGCTTTCATCATTACAACATCACTTCTTCTACTACTAAAATTTATATATAACTTTTTTTTTTTTGGACAAGAATTTATATATAACTTAAAGCTAACAATTATAACAATAATATCCTCATTCCTACACCCCAACCCCACCCCGGCCAATGAAAATCCAAAAAATATCCGTTAAGCTATGTCTACATATTAAAACTTAGAGATCTTTTTCCAGATATTAAGACCAAATAAGTGCACTAAAGTTGTTATTTTTTGTAACTTTATATGTATATATATGACTCAATAATATGATCTCTTTCTTTAAATTAATATTTTATCTATCTTTTCTTCAAAAAGATCTCAATACATAAAATGAGTTTAAAAGATTATCATGAAAATAAATAAAGTCATTAATTCATAAATGCCGATTAAAAAATTTATTTGCTTTAAACATTTTCCAATAAAATTGTTTATAAAAACATCCATTTATAAAAATATTGTTATATAATCTTTTCAAATATTTTTATTATGTATTATTTAAATTTAAGAGAAAATTACCTAAAAGGTCTTGAAAACCCCCTTAAGACCTAATAAGACCGGATGAATTCTATCTTCTTACTAAAGGCCACAACAAAAAATTAACACTATAAACAAAAATTTCAATTATATTTTTACCCCTTTTTGTTTTTTTCTATATATACTAGTTTTTATCAGAATTATTTAATAAACCCTAAACATTAATTTCTCTCTCCTATCTTTTCTCCTGTAATGACTCTCTCTTTCTCTTCCTTTTATTCTCATTCCAGTCGAAGCATCTCACAAATCTACATGGTTTAAGCCTCGTCGGAGTAGATCTACTCCGTGGAAGCTTCGAAAAGAAGGTGAGATGAGGCTGTTGCTGAGAATGAAGGAAGGTGGAGATGTTGGTGTTGAATGAGAAGAATGGATGGAGATGGGCTCCGCGGTGGGACTGATTAGAACGAAGCGACGGGCTTGGAGATAGGTTGTGATGAACGGAATAAATTGGATGTGTTTTCTAACAATACTAACACGATCTCACATGGACATGTATTTAATTGATTTAAATAAGTGGGAGGTATTTGTTAACGATGATCATAGTCGCACATTTCTTTCAATAGAAGTTACTGCATGAGGTTTAACGGCGATACTACCTTCACTTCGTCGTGATTTGTACTAATTTATATTGTTGATCATTTTTTGTGATTTTTTAGATAACGAAGCAGATAAAAGCTGTGAAGTTTATTAGCTTCATAATCTTCCTAAATTTTTCAAGGTTAGGTTCTGTGTCTGTCTGTAATAAATATTCATTAATTCGATTTGGAGTTTTATAACAATACAGTGAGGCAGAGAGGAGGCGATGGATTGAGTAGATTTTGTGATTGTTGTTGGAGTAACATGTATCAACAGACGATTTGGGAGGAAATGGATCGAGTGGAACTTGTTAAGGAACAGGTACAAGTTCTAGCAGAGCAAAATCCAGCCTGTTAAGAAGGCTACTCAATCCATTAATGAAGCCCCAGATCACAAATTCTACTGGCGGTTTTCTTGTGTAGGCATGGTGGTGCTATTTATTTTTTTCTTTTTTTTATTTTTTAAAAAGAGAGTTAGCTGATTTTTTTATTGTAATAATTGTTAAATTTTATAAATAAATAACGATTTTATTGTTTTGATTTCTACTTAACAATTTTTATACCCGTACTCAACTGTTTTATCCTAAGACTCAGTAAAGTTACTGAACATACGAGCATACTTAGTAAAGCGTCTCAATAAAAAAATCGAATACTCAGCAACTTTTTTCGATACTCAGCACTTTTTACGATAGTCAATATCTTTTTCCATACTCAGTACCCCATGCTCAGAACTTTTTCCATGCTCAGATATTTTTTATACTCAGTACTCCATGCTCAGAAACTTTTTCCATACTCAGAACTCCATGCTCAGAACTTTTTCAGGCGGTGGTCGGTGGTTATGGTAAGAGCTGGAAATTATTGATAGTTAATGAAGGAGGTTAGAGAAAAAATGATAAAGGAGGAGAGAGATTAATGGTAATGGAGGAGAGATAATAATGGTAATGGAGGAGAGAGAATAATCTATTTTTTTGGTCTTATATATATTATAAGGGTAGTAATGACAATAGGCATATTAGAAGCCTCTTTCGAACAGTGAATTTTATGGTTGTGAAAAAAAATTGATAAATTAAAAAAAATCATAGACGTAAATATTAATTTTCTTTATCCAAATGTAAATTTTTGATTTATTTCAGAATTAGTTATGGCGATTTTAAAAAAAAAAATTCAAGGATGCGCGCTTGTGTGATGGAATTAATAGTAGGTGGTGGTGTTGGTTGTGGTGGTGAAGGAGGTGGTGGTTAAATACATGGTGATGGTTGTAGTGGTAGTGGTGGTGGTGGTGGCGGTGGTGGTGGAAGTGTCTTATTATTTGTTGGGTTAATAGCATGAGAGGTCCCTGTGGTCATCTTAATTAAGTTCACTGGCCCCTGTGCTAAAAAAATATGCATGAGAGGTCCCTATGCTCACCAAAAATAGGCACGAGAAGCTCTTCTGTTAAAATTTTCGTTTGTCGTGTACCACACGCGTTGTATGTGCGAATATTTTTATTTTTTTACAAATTTTAATCTTGTGAAGACATATTTATCCTTCCCCACTCCCATTAAATATATGAATATACAATAACACTCCTTATGGTCTATGTAAATGTGCACAAAAAACCTTTGTGGTCTATATGAATGTGCAATATACACCCATGTGGTCTATATGAATGTGCACAAAAACCCCTGTGGTCTAAATACATGTGCACTAAAACCCATATGGTCTAAAACATGAGTGCATAACAACACCCAATATATAGAAAACAACATACATAAATATTATAATAAAAAATAAAATAATATATTTAATATTAAGTATAGTAAATGTATAAAAAGATAGAGAGAATGTTTTTTATAAATAATTATTTTATTAGACATTTTTTTATAAAGTAAATTATTGAAGGCTTACTTTTACAATTAGGTACTTTTATTAGACTTCTTTTAGCAAATACCTCGATAATAATAAATGAAGGATAAAGGAGCAAATAAGCTATCTAATAAAATTCATACCAATCTTATACACAAACCATTAAAAATATATGTATTTTCTTAAAAAACTATACTTGAAGTATTAAAAAATTATAAAACATCAAACAAAATCGCAATTCATTAAAAAAAGACCGTGTAATTGAGCAAAAATTACAAGCTTGTTAAATCCTTAAAGTCAGATGTGAAAAGTCTTCGTGGAGTATTCCAAGTGCACATATTCTTCGTTAACACACCCCAAATGGAGGATCTTCCATAATAAGATGTGTATTTCTAATCCTCGACCCTTCTCTCGCTAACCAATCCACACAACTATTAGCCTCCTTACATATTTACTTGATTGGTAAAGCTCCATGTGACCCCAAAATCCTCTTAATCTCCTCAACCCCAACTAAAAATTACCCCTTTGTTACTAATTTCTTGATGGATTGCGCTAACCACCTCTTTAGAGTCTATTTCGATCTCTAATTCTTAATTCCCATATCCACCGCCAGTTTTAGACCTTCCAATATCGCGACCAGCTCCGCAACTAATATAGACGAGCACTTGACTTGCCTGACAAAACCTTTGGCCCATTTTCCTTCCGTATCTCTCAAAATCCCACCTGCACCGCTTATTCCTATTCTCCTAAAGAAACTACCATAAGTATTTAGCTCTAAACCTGTATTGGGTTTTCACCACCCCACCTATTCTACCTTATCCATGAGTGCCGACTTTCTTCCTTTTCGTAATCTCCATGCTCTAATAAATTCAATCGCTCTCCATTTGGCTTTACAAATCGACTGAAACTGTTGTATAATTAACTTATGTTATTCATCAAACAGTCTAAATTATACCACGTGATAAAATATTAGTTATCTCATATTTAATTAATTTTCATTTATTCTTACATTCCTTAAGTTTTCTAATTTATTCATTATAAAAACTCTTAGTTACCCTAATTTATTTACATTTTAAAAATTTTGTATAATAGCCGGAACACAAATTTTACCTTATAATTCATAAAACTTACCGTTACAACTATAATTGTTTAAGTTTATTGCTCGTCGTTATATGTAATAATAATAATCGAATCATAGAAATAACCTCTACAGTAGGTAAGAACAAATATATTCTATTCTATCCTAAAGTGCAAATAATTTATTCATTTCCCTATTTGTAGAAGTAAACGAAATAAAGCTCTAAAAGATCTCAGATGTACGTAAAAATAAAATAAAGATAAAGCTCTAAATAGATGTAAGTAATTTTTTAGTCGACAAATCTCTTATTCGATGTAACGCCAATATAATATCATAAAAATGAACCCATACTTTTCTTCTCATTGATAAACCCCTCTTCACATTCCATCTCACCCACCTTTCCAAATTGTTCAGAAGATTCAATTTTTTTGGATCGAAAGCTTTTAATAGATCTCTCTTACTACTGCTCCTTTTCTCTGATCATCCACCAGAATAAGCTAAGTGATTAAGCTTCTACTTATTCACTTTCTTTGCAACAAAAAAAAACTCCAAAACCCACTTGTAAAGCTTAAGTTTTTGAGCTAATTTTGTTAATATAAATCCAAAAATTCAATCTTTTAAGGAAAAAAATTACGGGTTTTGCTAATTATGTTATTTTGATTAATTGGGTTATATAAAATTGTTAGAAATTTCGTTGTTATCTCAATGTAAAGATTTTGATTTGGGTGAATTTAATTTGTGATTTTTTTTTGTCTTACGAAACAATCAATCGATACCATATCCAATTTTTCGGCGTGGGTTTTGGTTAATTTCAAATGGGTCCATCTGGTTTTTTTCTTATATGTTGTTTACATGCTTTAGTAGCTTTATCCGGTGGAGTTTTAATGATGTTCTTCACAAATGAAGTATTTGTGTTTATCCATGGAGAAGAACATGCTAGTAAGCTTTTGGGATCAACACCACACGATGAATTATTGATTCGGACATCAGATTCTTTCTCAGGGTTGCTTTTATGTGTTATTGGTTTGCTCTTGTTTATGGTGGCATTTGTAAAAGATAGCAAGTTTCAAAGCTTTTTTGCTAAAGGATGTGTTATACTTCATATTGCTATGGCTATTTGGAGATTTAATTTCGAAAGAAAGCTTGAAGATCTTGGTCATGATTGGTTAAGACTACTAGTTGGTGATATTACTTTGGGCCTTTCATGGGTTTTATTTCTCGTGTATTCTTGGAGAGAGAAGTATGATTAGCTTCGGTTTTTGAAGTGGTTTGATAGGGTTTTTAATCGTGTTTTGAAAATCAAAGATTGTGAAAAGTGAAAAAAGTGTTTCGATTGTTAAAACTTGACAATCTCAAAAAAAAAAAAAACGAGAATTACGCGCTTTAGTGCTAAGATCATGTAAAAGCTTGGTATTTACTTTTTTTTTATTTTCTTTTCCTTGCAAAAAGTATATTTTCCTTCTATGTAGATCTTTCCCCGTGGCCGTGAATAACAATGTAATGTTTGATTTGTATATATTTTATGTTACATGTTTGTTGTAAATTACTTGTTTAAAAGTAAATGGTTTTGAATTTTTAATCTTTGATACATATTTCTCCTTTTGATTTGCTAATAATGAGCTTAGATTGTGATAATAATATACGTGGTATTATATTACCATCAAGAATTATTTAGACAGTTATTAAAGCGTTTTTTGATAGCTAATTAGACTTAATAATTGAAGAAACAGTAGTTAAATGTTGACAAAAAAAAAGTGTAATGGCTTGCACTTTCTCTATTATAGAATTTTATCATAGTCAAATAGTACCATCTTATATGAAGGCACGAGCATGAGAAAGAATCCTAACAGTAATTTTTAGACACGTTATACTTATAATTACAATCGCTTCTAGAGTAGGACAAATTTTTGAGAACATGTTCTTGATTTTAGTTCGTTATGTAAAAGTAGACCCACATAGTTGAAAATAGCGGCTTGGGCTAAAAGAGTCGTATGAATAAAATAATTTATCATTGACAAAAAAAAAAAAAAAAAAAAAGAATAAAATAATTTATCCTACTAAAAATAATAATATTACAACAATCAATACTCATTGGGAAAAAGAAAATAAAAGAGAAATATTTTTTTCGGAAGTATTTTATTTATGAAAAATTGTCAAACAAAAAATTTGCATCCACTTAATATAAAATATACTAACTTAGAATTATAGTAAAATATTAGGTTGTGGTTAAACTCGATACCGCGAAAGCTTACGATAGAATTAGATGAGATTTCTTAAAAAAAATTGTCATGCGAAACTTTGGTTTCTATGAGTAAATGACCCGATAGACTAATGAAACGTGACTTCAATTAGTTATAAAATTAATTTGAATGAGGATATACTACCTGAAGTCATACGAAAGGAAGTATTAAGGCAAGTTGATTCATTTTTTCTGATTCTATACTATATGATTTCCAAATTCCATATTATTTTGATTACTTTTAAATGTAGAAGTGGGAAAATTAAAGGTTTGAAGATCATTTGGGAGTGTGCATCACTTAATCATCTCCTTTTAGTAATGATTAATTATTCTCTGTTGCCATCTCGAGTAAGGACTAGATGCTTTCCAAAGAAGTATTAGCCTTCATTGTGATTGTTTGGGACAATATGTTGATCTAGTAAGTCAAACACTTATTTTAGTAAGGGTACATTGAATAATCTTATGAAGTCTACTATTTTCAATTTGAATATTACTAGAGTTGAATCTTTAGGTAAATACCTTAGAATTTTGATGTCTTACAATGGCTCAAAGTCGACGACCCTTCAATGATCTATTCTTTTGTTGGTGAATGTGATGTTGACAAAGTTTGAGATACGTTTTATGGGAACACGGCAAATAGTATTTTGAGAACCCGCTTGAGTGATTTTTTTTTTTTGTCAATAAGATAGTCTAGCATTAATGTCTGGTACAACCTGAATAAACATTATTGATACAAGCATAGAACTCAACTAACGACCTAGTAGGACAATTAGAAATGTCTAAATTAAGTCTGGCACTTTTAGAAAGGATATCCGCCACTCCGTTAAACTTCCTTTTAATATGGTTAATCTTCCATTCCGGGAATCTTCCTATCCACCTCCATGCCTCGGATATCATGGGGCGGATCCTCCAGTCAATTCCACCTCGTCTATTAATACCTTGAGTCACTTCAAGGTTATCTGAGTAGAAAGAGCTACTCTTAATACCAAGGTTTGCGGCCGATCTCATCGCTAACAAGATCGCCCACATATCGCCTTCCAAGCTACTATTCACTCTTGCTCTCTTTGTATTAATATTTCTAACTTCGCCCTCTTTGTTAACTGCGATAGACACCATACTTGTTGGTTCCCAACTTTTAGTGTGCGACGAATCACATAGCCATATCATCTTTGCATCATCATATAAGATCGGATTTTCATTTTTATCATCTTCGCCTTGTGCCTTAGACCTGCCCTTATTGCTTTGATCCTTGTCCTCCCTAGCTTCAAATAAGTGCTTCATGGCGAATTTTGTTTTTTCTAAAATTGCTTAAGTGATATTAACTTCAATGATACTATTATTTTGCCACATTCTAATTTTGGAGCTAATACGACTAAAACTGGGTACCACACTATTGTTTAAAAAGAAGATGAAGAGAGTAGTATTCTAGTCTTGAATATTCGAAAAAATAACTATCTTTACAAACTCATTTGGCATGTGAATGTGAAGATTTTTTTGAAGATCAGAGCTTTTATTTGGAACTGCTACCAAATTGGCACAAATAATATGGATATGATTGATGAGGTGATTATGAATATCTACAAAAGATTTCTCAAATAATGGTTGGAATAAAAAAAAATTGGTAGTGTGTATCTTCATCACCATTTGGTTCATGTAGAAAAACCGTATAAAACGTTTTTTCTAAAATAAACCTTGAAATGATAGGTAATCGTGGGAGAATCCTATGCTCTTATGGAGATTATCTTTGGTTAATAATACCCATATCAATATAACCCACAGAGACAATACTAATATGGACTGTAGCCTGGATCCTGGAAAAAATACCGCTTTTGTGATGCCTCTTTTACTAATAAGTGTGATCCCACAAGTATAGTGGTTGTCCCCACAAGTATAGAGTTTGTCCATATGTCTTGGGACGGTACATGTTTAAGAGAATTTACCGAAAAAGTCTGGTGACAACGACCCTTGTAGGAGAATCTCACGCCACATTTGAAGCATGCAAACTTGTTAACGAGCTTAACCTTCGTATTGTGGCTATACACACTAACAGTCAAGACATTGTTCATGGTATGAATGATCCAACCAATTCAACATAAAATATTAGACCCATTTATAGAAAAGTCGTGATTTATATTAGGGTGAATTATCTATAGGGTCTTAGAGACTCTATTTTTTCTCTATAGAGTAGACTCTAGACTTTCGTTCTTCCTAGGGACCTCAACTTTGACAATTGTCTTTACTACCCTTGTGGTATAAATACTCTTAGAATTAGTTTTCTCTTTCCATTCCCGTCAGACGCGCTCTCTCACTTTCTCTCTCACTTTCTCTCTCTACCCACAACGCTCTCCATTTCTCTCTCCTGTTTTGAAGCGCCGATTGAAATACTCCGATAAATCGAACGGAAAATGGCTAACAATGGTGATTCTGATGCCGATTCAGATGACAAACCAAAGGTTAGCAACGATTTACGATACTCTTAGTTTTTCAGGGTTTTAGTTTTTCGTCTTTTTCTGGGTTTTATGGTTTCGCATGAGTACTCTTCGTTTTTTATCCGATACTCTGTGTTATTTGCTTAGTAGTCTGTAGATTTGGTGTTATACTCTCAGTTTTGTTATGAATGTGAACCGTCGTTTCTGGGTTTTAGGGTTTTGCATGAGTACTCTGAGTTTTTGACACGACACTCTGTGTTATTTGCTTTATACTCTGTCGATTTGGTGTTATACTCTCAGTTTTGTTATGAATGTGAGCCGTCCTTTTTGGGTTTTAGTGTTTTGCATCATTACTCTTAGTTTTTGAACAGATACTCTGTGTTATTTGCTTAATACGCTGTAGAAATAGTGTTATACTCTCAGTTTTGTTATGAAGATGAACAGTCTTTTCTGGGTTTTAGGGTTTTGCATGAGTACTCTGAGTTTTTGACCCGACACTCTGTGTTATTTGCTTAATACTCTCAGTTTTGTTATGAAGATGAACAGTCTTTTCTGGGTTTCAGGGTTTTGCATGAGTACTCTGAGTTTTTGACCCGACACTCTGTGTTATTTGCTTAATACTCTTAGTTTTGATATGAATGTGAACAGTTTTTCTGGGTTTTAGGGTTTTGCATGAGTACTCTGAGTTTTTGACCCGACACTCTGTGTTATTTGCTTAATACTCTCGAGAATGTGAACCGTCGTTTCTGGGTTTTTGGGTTTTGCATGAGGAAACTATGAGTACTCTGAGTTTTTATATTACAATTGAAAATACTCTGCGTTTTAATATGTATACTAAATTAAGAGTACTCTGTGTTTTTATACGAGAACTCGGAGTACTCTGTGTTTTGTGTTTGAAAAGTAAGAGTACTCTGAGTTTAAATTCGAAAACTCGGAGTACTCTTATATTTCAATAACTACAATAACATACTGTGATTACTGAGTATTTGTTGATCTTAACTGTTTTTCAGAAGGGTAAACAAGCAATACAGTACAGATCAAACATTAATGGAATCCTGCAGATAATGCAATTGCAAGGTATGACAGAAGATCACCTGTCAGAATGCGTAAGGACGCCTTTTTATAGGTTATGGAAAGGGATATTCGATAGGAGAGCAAAGTACAAGTTTCTGAAAAAGTCTGACGTTCTGATCAAACAAGTTATAGATTGTTTCTCGTCTGTATCGGGTGGATTCGTAATTGGTGGGAAAGATTTAAAGATAACTGAGTTAGAAATAAAAATACTATTAGGTATCGAGTGTGGTCAAGATCATCTACCAAAGAAATCTACAGTTGATGCAACCAACAGATCGGCGTGGTATAGGAGAGTGTTCGGGAATGCGGGTGTAGTTAATTTAAAACTTCTTGGTGAAAAAATAGAAACTGTTATTGAAAATTTTAAAGACAGAGTACTCACTTTAGAGGCGAAGGAGGATATAGCGAAGTTACTATCAATATATACAGTAACGTCATTATGTTTGTCGAAAAGACATTACCAAGCTAAACAGATACATATCAGGGTATGCGAGGACTTGGAAAGCATAAAGAAGTACAATTGGGCTGGTGAAATGAAAAGTTACATGTTTAAATCAATTCGCAAATGTACGGATACAAAAAGGGCAAAGGGGGGTGTTTTTGTGTTGCTGGTAAGATGATTAAATACAAATCTATCTTAATCTTATAAAATACTAACTGAAAAATATTTTTTAAAACTTGTAGCCATGGCTTTTTGAACACGTGAAGGACATGGGTAGTTTGAATGAGGAAGATGCAGTTCCGAGGTGCCTGAAATGGGAGTACATGCTCGGTGCTAAAAAACTCAATGTGCATGCAGTGAAGAGTAAAAAGGTTAAGGAATAGTGTTATAAAGTATAGATATATATACATAAAAAACTGTGAGTACTATAAGTTTTAGAATATAAAACTAAGAGTACTCTTAGATTTAAAATGTTTTAACTGTGAGTACTCTAATAAATATTATATAAAACTCGGAGTACTCTCAGTTTTGATATATGATAACTAAGAGTACTCTTAGTTTTAAAATATGAAAACTGTGAGTATTCTAAATAATTGTAACATAAACTCTGAGTACTCCAAGATTTGATAAATGGAATGTGTGTGACATACGCAGGTGAGGAGTAAGGAGCTAAAACCAACTACTTTGGAAGAGGGATGGATAAGAACCGAGGATGGTCACGACCAGGAAGTAAATGAAACAGAAGTGTTAGAAGAAGGAGAGTGCAGTCGGGGTGCTGGGAAAGAGGTAGATGAAGTGGTTGGAGACAAAACTGTGCCAAATGAAGATGACAATGAAAATGTTGCAAAAAGGGTGTCGGATGATGAAGACGTAAATGTCGATAGTTGGATGAATGATAGAGGAGATGGGGCGATTAGTGACGTAATACGTGAAGATGACAAGGATGAGAATAAAGATGATGCAAGTGAAGAGATGAAGGGTTCTGAAAAAGAAAAAGCAGCTGAAGGTAAAAACACAGAAAGCAACGAAGATGTTGTAAGAGAGGTGGATTTAGATATGGATTTGGATAACGGAGATGGTAGTGCCGAAGAAGAAATGTTGATAGACGACAATCTGGATGATGGCCCCCCAAGAGGAGGTGAGGAAGTTGAAAAGATTGATGTTGAGAAAGAATATGAATTAGAAAAAGAAGAAGAAGAGGAAGTTGATAAGAATGATGAGTTACAAACTGAAAAAAGTGAAATAGATGATTTGACAAAGATAGTGGAGAAGGTTGTAGAAGGAATTAACAAAAACAGTAGCAGTTTTAACGAAGACGTATACGAGGGGGGAGATTCAAATGATCCAGTTATTGTGTGTTTAAGAGAAAAATTGGTTGAAGCCGGCAAGGAGAAAAATAACTTAATAGATGAGATAGAGGTTTTGAGGAAGGAAAAATCTAAACAAGACAAGACAATATCAAAAATTGAAGAGATTTTAGCTGATCTGGAAAAAGAAAAAAAGGAAAAAAAAGAGGTTTTGCAGCTGGTAGAAACACTCAGCAACCAGGTAAATAGAGAAGAAATAAAAAACAGGGAGTTGGAAGATGCGATAATAAATCAACAGGGCAAAATAACTCGTCTAAGAGAGCAGGTTGCGAAGATGGAGGACGAAAAATTAAAGTTAAACAAGGAGCACATGGATATAAGCACGTGGTACAACGAATGCATCGAAGAACTAGAAAAGTCAAAGAAAGAGTGCGAAAACTTGAGAGCAGCCGCTGCACTTTTAGAGAGTAATAATGAAGATGCAGAAAAAGGAACAGAAGAGGGTGATGATGTGGAGGTGGTTGCTGAAGTTAAAACAAATGTTAAACGAAGAAGATCGTATAGATTAGCGACCCCAGGGTCGATAGAGAGAAATGTGAAGAAAAATAACCGTGCAGCAACTGCTGCAAAAAGTGTGAATTCTGATTTTGTTGAAGAACCAAGAACAAAAAGAGTTAAAGTAACAATGAAACCAAAAGAAGGGGGGTGGGAAAAAAAACGGAAAAGAAAGTGATTGATAATAAAATGACGGCAAATGTTACAGAAACTGCTAAGGAAAAGGATGCAGGTTTGAAGAAGAAAACCACAGTTCAGTGGGAACAATTTGATGAAAACCTAAGATGGGATGGTAAGGACACAGTAGATGAGAAGGATTATAATTTTCTTTTGCAAATTAAAAAAGAAAACTTGGGAGATGCTATATGGTGGGATAAAGAGAATGAGTTGTTAGTATCAGGAAAAGATGCATTTGCTATTGCGCACAAAGGAATGGTTGAAGTACAGGTAAACAAATAACAATATGATCATATAGAATATGTAAAATTGGACATTGAGTATGTGATTAATTCATATTGCAGGTGATTGAGGCTATGTTGAAAATGGTACAAGAAGAATATGGAGTCAAAGGAGGGAAGTATGGTGTGACACACCAGAGTGCGATGAGCATGGTAAGTAAACTCTGAGTTTTTCAATGTTAAATATAAAGTACTGAGTACTCTGTGTTCTAATGAATTTGAACTGTGAGTACTCTAATAATTTAGTAAACAAATCTGTGAGTACTCTAAGAATTGTGAGTACTCTGAGTTTCAATTTAGTTGAACTGCGAGTACTCTAAGAATTTAGTTAACGAAACTGTGAGTACTCTGAACTTTTGTATGAGTATTATGATATTTTATTACTGAAAACTCAGAGTACTCTATCTTTATTATGAGTACTCTGAATTTTATTACGAGTACTCTATCTTTAATTAACAAAACTATGAGTACTCAGAATTTAATTGACAAAACTGTGAGTACTCTGAATTTTATTATGAGTACTCTATCTTTATGAATTTTTGTTTAAAAAAAAAAATTCAATTTTATTGCAGAGTTTGATCGAATATGAGGACGTTGAAGCATGTCAGATTTATATTGCAGACCCATTCTATAAAAATAGCCAAGATTATGCTTTCACCCTATTACCTGTGTTTGTTAAAGATGATAGCTGTGGACATTGGAGCTTGTTAGTGTACAGCAGGGATAATAAAGAATTTTACCATTACAACTCAATCAAACCGAAAAATCCAGAGTCAATTGGTTCGAAGACAGAGCAAACCGCAGCAAAGTATAGAAAATTCTTGGTACAAAATGTCTTGAGGAAGATAAAACCAGGAAAAGAAGATAAATATATAATGACCAATGTAGATTGTACTGAACAAGAACCAGGAAGCGTTGACTGCGGAATTTTTGTAATCCTATGGTGTTATGCATTTTATCGGAGTGGGGTGATAAAACAAAAGACATATATTCAGAAATATATTAACGAAGGACGAGCAATGATTATTAGGAAATTGTTGCGCAGCAAATATTCACAATGCATAAACAAGGGAAAACGTTCTTAACTGATTAATCATCGATAATTTATTTTGTAAAGAGTGTTGGGAGGATTTTGATTTAGACTTTTTGATGGTTTGTTCTCTAAGTTTGATAAGTACTTTATGATGGTTGTTGGTATGTAACTAGATTATTGGGTTGTTTTTGGAACTTTAGAATGGTTTTGGGTGTTTTTGGATGTTTTTTGAACTTGGAAAATGAATTATGAATGAAACAAGTTTTTGGTTCTGTTTGATTAATTGATTGTTGAACAGATACACAATAAAAGTACGGACAAAAATGCGAGTACTCAGACAAAAATAAAGAGTACTCAGACAAAAAAAAAGAGTACTCAGACAAAAATAAAGAGTACTCATAGAAAAATAAAGAGTACTCAGAAGAAATAACAGAGTACTCTATAAAAATAAAGAGTATTCTGAAAAATGATAGAGTACTCATACAATTGTATAGAGTACTCTGACAAAATGGTAGAGTACTCGTACAATTGTATAGAGTATTAATACAATTGTATTGAGTACTCTGAAAAATGATAGAGTACTCATTCAATTGTATAGAGTACTCATACAATTATATAGAGTATTCATAGAAGTATAAAAGATTGTTAATTCAGATATATAGAGTACTCATTGAAAATGTAAAGAGTATTAATCAAGTTGTAAAGAGTACTCATACAATATAAATCAAATTCAACACAGATGAAAGAGTACAGCAAGAATGACATGCTTAAATAAAATTCAACTTCTAAAAACTTAAAAACATTGTCAATTGCACAAATGAGTGAATGTAAACATTAACAAGAAGTTAATAAGCATGATTACAATTTAAAAACATAAGTTAAATTATGATTTTGGTGGAGCTCTACAAGTAGATTTGTTATGTCCCACCTTCTTGCAATTGCTACACTTAATTGAACGGACAACCTTCTCGGTGCATGAACGAAAGCGCTTAGTCTGAGGCCTACCAGGTGGAACCCTAACATCAGGAGCAAGAATAATCTGAGATTCGGGCACAGGGACTTCAACTTGAAAGGTAGACATAGCAGGAATACTCGTTGAATAGGTCTTAACGTATGATGAAGTGTGAAAGTATGACTCTACATACTCGAACGGATCACGAACGGAGGCACTAGATAGTGCACACAAAGCATGCTGACAAGGGAAGCCGAGCTCTTGCCATTCACAACAAGAACAGGTACGGGCAGCTATATCTACCACCATAATAGGATTTGAGCCAACTTGAAACAGAGTAGCAGTGGATTGTTGAATGGTCCAAGTGCAGCTAAGACCGACATTAGTGTTAAAAAGCTCCATAATAGCCGGGCATAGTGGTGAAGTCCACTTGGATGACTTTAGAGATCGGTCATAAATCCACTGCATTAACTTAACACGAAGAGCGTCAACAAGCTCACATACAGGAAGTCCCCTTTGTTTTATAATCCAGTAGTTAAACGACTCGACTGCATTAGAAGTCATCTCTCCATATCGTCTACCAGTGAAATAAGCATTTGCGTAATTTTCCCTTGGCAAACCCTTTAGGAAAGATTTGACCTCATTCTTTCCTTCCAGCAGGAATCTAGCAAGCTGTTGATCGTAATGTGCAACAGTAGGAGCATGAGCGACTCGCTTGAGCAGATACACCATCCTTTCACGGTAAAAAGTCGAGCCGGAAATAGCAAGTCTGAGGTTTTTCTCGATATGTTTAATGCAAAAACTGTGACTATCTTGAGGAAAAACATCCCTAACACCATTTAGTAGACCCTTGTTGCGGTCTGATATAAACGTGAGAGGGCGACCCTCGACAAGGGGCTTTAAAAACTGAAGAAATGCGGTCCAATTGTCGGTGTCCTCACCGGGAACAACGCCAAAAGCAACAGGGAATAAACCTGATTAGGAAAAACAGTGGAAACATAAAAAACAAGACCTAAAAAAGAATCTATACAAAGAGAAAAAATAATAAGTTGTTATGATACCTTGATCTCCATCCTTGGCAGTAGCAACGAGTAACGAGCCTTTGTACTTGGACTTGAGGAACGTAGCGTCCAGAAATAACATGGGGCGACATGACTTAAAACCAGCAATTGAACCACCAAAGGCAAAAAAACATCTGTGAAATATCCGTGTTTCAGGATCGCAATGAACCGAGAAAGCCGTGCTTGGATCAAGATTCTGAAGCTTTTCAAAGTAAGATTGCAAACGATTGAATGAAGAGCCAATATCACCGTATAGAGTGTCCTTAGCCTTATTGATAGTAGACCAGGATGTTTTGTATGAAATATCGAAACCATAATTCTCCTTTAAGACAGTCTGAATTTCTCTAGGCCTGGAAGATGGTTTAGAACGAAGTTCATCGAAAATAACCCGACTGAGAATTGAAGAATCCAACCGGGTGTGTGATGTTTTCTTGTAAACATGACCACAAGTGTGATTATTTCTATAAGAACGCAAATACCAAAATCCGTTTGTCTTTTTAACCGATGCGTATATATACCATTTGCAACCCTTCTCGATCTTGTAATAGCACTGCGCGCTGATGCGAGTGTTCTTGTTATTGTGGATATAGTCGAAATCAAACCCATCAACAGCCGCTTGCTTGCAAAGAACGGAACGGAACTGCTCAGCACCACCCACAAAACACTGTCCAACACCTTCTAACCCAAGTTTCCAAGAATCACTCAACATAACCTTCTTTTCATGAATAAAATAGGCTGGATCAGGGGTAGAAGCAACAACAGAACGAATAGGTTCAGCGGAGATTGGTTTAGAAATGCCAGATGATTCTGGAGAGGATATATTGTTGAATGAAGGGGTCCTGGAATCAGTAACATAAATATAAATCTTGTCATACACACCACGTCCAAGAATCCACTTAATTGTGCAGAAATCTGTTTCAGTTTCAAGAAGGGAGTCTTTGTACTCCACTACAGTATAAGATATAACAGCAGATTTAGATATCTGAGGCCACCTAGACTGAACAAAATTCTTTACTGAGTTAATGTCAATCAGCTGATGAAATGGGAGGAAAATCTGACCAGTTCCCATCTTGAACACAACAAGCACATCTTGTAACATTATAACTGTCAGCAGAAGAGTAAAAAGAAAGAAATTAAAACTAAGATTATTTTCATATAAACTGAGAGTATTTAATAAGACTCAGAGTACTCTGCAAAAACTGAGAGTACTTTAACAAACTAGGAGTAATTAATAAAAACTGAGAGCACACTATGAAAACTCAGAGTAATATGTAAAAACTGAGAGTATTCTATAAAACTGCGAGTATTCTATAAAACTGAGATTAATATGTAAAAACTGAGAGTATTCTATACAATAGAGAGTATTTACTGAAAACTGTTATCACTATACAAAACTCAGAGTACTCTATAAAAACTACGGGTAATCTATAAAACTCATAGTACATTACAAAAAGTGTGAGTACTCTGCCTATTTGAAAAACAAAGAGTACTCTGAGAAATTTGAAAACAGTGAGTATAGTACTGTACTGTACTATCATGCATGCAGCGGCTGTGATAAACCCTAACAATGGCAGATCGGAAAAATTAACGTTCAAAGAGTAAAACAATGACATAAACACGGTAAGTGAGACGAATATAAGCAATAACATACATATCATGAGCAAATCTACCATGAAACACATTAAAACGTAACAAAAACATCTAAAACGAGCATGATATAGTCACGTAATCGTATGTAGAAATGGAAAAAAGTGAACAAACGACGATACATAGTGGATATTGTGAATAAACAGCGCTATTAAACACAAAAAACACAAAAAACACACACTAAGGTAATAATCTGTTGAAAAACACAGTAAACATAAACGAAACAAACCTTAGAACGAAGGTAACAGTCAAAAATACAGAGGAAATGCAGCAGATTATGACGTTATGAATCTATGAACACAAGGGAGGAAGGTTGAAATCGGATGGGGAGATTTGAAATAAATATGGAAAGCTTAGAAAATAGCTCACGAAAATGGAGAGAGAGAGGAGTAAAAGAAGCTCATGGAATTTACAAGAGAGAGGGGAAATGCTAAATAGTATATATATGAGACTAAAAATCATTTGAGGGTAAATGGGTAACAGGGGTTTTGGGTTTCATGTGTTAAAAAGTTTATGAGGTCTTTAGTAAGAAGAGGCTCTAGTAGGGGGTGGTATCTTGAAGAGGGGTGTGTCTTCAAGACCCTAAGTGTCATTATCTCTTTATATTATGCACACTGAAACGAAGAAATCCATTATGTTTATTAGGCCAGATTTAGGTTTAATATTTTAGCTAAATAAAATCTAGTATTTCCTTATTGTGTCAAGATGTGAGGCGGCCAGCACCAAATGTCGTATTCTCAGTGCATCACTATTCATACTATAATAAATCAAGTTTATGTATAACATATAATACATACAAGTGTAATCGAATATAAATTTAAATCTGTAATATAAATATTAGTTAATAGTGGGGAGATTAAGTTAAATGTTATTTATATTTCAATTACTAAAATGTTGATTATCTTAATTTTGGTTATTTGACAATTTATTGTTGTTGATATAATGGTGGAAAACATCTCTATGTTCGCGGCAGGTATAAATGTACATGAGAATTGGGGGAGTATGTCAAGAGATGGTTGGAGGTCTAGATAAATGTAAATCCTAAAATAATTCTTTTATCTTCTATTTTGCATCGTTAATTTATTTTCCAATTTTTGTGTCAACGCCATTGAGCAAATAAAAACAAAAAAAGAAATACAATTCATTTTAATATAGAGCAATATATAAAAGAAAAAGAAAGAAAAATACAAAGTTGTACGAATAAATGAAAAGAAAAAGAGAAAAAAAATTGTACGCTAATAACATCGAAATGACGTACCCATCTCCTTTTGCCCCATTTTCACATATGAATGGGTATGAAAAAGATAGTCGCGAAAATATATTTGAATTTGAGCTACAATAATTTCGCCAAACTTCATTCTCACTGTAGAGGATGTAGTCATGGAAATCCTTTTAGTAAGTTTGAGATAAATAAATTTATTTCTATAGTTTCAAAATTACTGAAAGAATTTCCATTACTACGTCCTCCATAGTGAGAATGAATTTTTGCGGAATTATCGTAGCTCGAATCCAAATGTATTTTCGCGACTACCTTCTCCATACCCATTGGTATGTGAAAATGGGGCTAAAGGAGGATTTCCATGACTACGTCCTCCATAGTGAGAATGAAGTTTGGCAGAATTATCGTAGCACGAATCCAAATGTATTTTCGCGACTACCTTTTCCATACCCATTGATATGTGAAAATGGGGCTAAAGGAGATGTGTACGTCATATCGATATTATTAGCGTAATTTTTTTTTTCTCTTTTTCTTTTCATCTATTCGTACAAGTTTTGTATTTTTCTTTTCTTATATATATTGCTCCATGTTAAAATGAATTGTATTTTTTTTGTTCTTATTTGCTCAATGGCATTGACACAAAAATTGGAAAATAAATTAACGGTGCAAAATAGAAGATAAAAGAATTATTTTAATTTTTACATTTGTTTTGACACTGAGCAAAAAACTTCCACATTTATTACATACATTTAGGGTGTGGTGATTTAGGCGTTTTATGGTGTCTACGGGTGAAGGCCGAGTTTCAAGCGTGATAGTGGTGGTTCAAATCGTGATGGTGATGTCGCTCAGTGTAAAGGAGTGAGAGAGGAAAAAGAAAGAGAAGAGGAGAGGGGTGGAAGGTTTGAATAACATAAAAATAATATAATTAGTATAGTTAGTTAAATAATAGCATTGGTCATATTTTTGTCAATTTTATTAACAAAATCTAATATTGAATATTGAGTAGGTTTATGGATATTTAATTTGCTTGAGTAGTTTTTGGACATTATTATTGAATATGGGAGGTTATTAAATATTTTTTATATTTTGATGCAATATATATGACTTATCTATAATTTAAAGATTTTATAATTTTTTTTAATATTGCATTAAAAGGTTAATGCCTAATAGGCATCTACAACCTTACACCTTAACCCATAAAAGATATTGTCTTTTTTTAAAAACGAAAATTCATTTAGGTTTTTGGTAAGTTGTATCTTTGGTACAATTTTAACATTAGAATGAGATGTTATGTTAAGATTAATTTTTAATTTTTTTTTCACCACCTATAAATATTAAAGACAGATTCTTAATAAATTTTTATAGACATTAAATTTCTTAATTCAGACTTTTTAGACTTAACATTGTTTTGTTTACTTGATATTTATTCTATTATCCGATTTCTAAAAAAAAATTATAATATGTTGTCACCTTTTTTAAATTTTAATATTATTTTTATAAATTATTTAATCTAAAATTTTATTCTAAATTTTTAAATTTTAAGTATAAATATTAATGCTAAAAAAATATGAAGATTGTTAAATTTTAATAATTAGATTATCAACAGTAAAGATATTTTTTTATTAAATTTATTTTGTGGGTCAAGAGCTAACTTATAGTCTTTTTTATGATTATCACAAGTGTAGGACGATTTAAACTACAAATTAGTGGTGTAATTAATGGTGTGCTTAATTATAGAAGATTAGATAAATTAAATAAATTAGATGAAAAAATATAAGAAAAAAAGCTATTTATTATTTTCAACATAGCGGACAAAGTTTCTTTTTCTTTTTTTTCCAAATAGGACAAAGTTACCTCTCCCTCACAATAATATTTGAGACTATTTTTTTTTTTTTTAGACAAAGACACTAATATATAATAAAAAGCTACAAGAGTGTTAACCAACTCCTGAAGCTTCAAAAGAGTTACAATCGTTATACGCTAAGCTACGCAATTCAAGAGGAATGTTACAAAGCCAAGAAGGCGCTAATAAAGAACTAGAAAAAGTCTTCGCAAGCCAATCAGCAACCTTGTTCGCCGTTCTTCTAATACCACAGATACGAATTTGGTTGTGGTCTCTAACCATGTTTCTAATATCACCAAGGATAGCCCTGTCCTTCCAATGACAGTTCGGGCTTGATGAATACACAGCTTTAAGAACGGCTTCTGCGTCAATTTCAATACTTTCGCATAGAGGAGCGTGGGCTAAAGCAAATTGGATGCCAGATCTAAGTGCTTTA
Source organism: Nemophila menziesii (assembly GCA_029959085.1). Lineage (NCBI taxonomy): Eukaryota > Viridiplantae > Streptophyta > Magnoliopsida > Boraginales > Hydrophyllaceae > Nemophila > Nemophila menziesii. The sequence continues at coordinate 386,677 of JARWIR010000064.1, read as the reverse complement.
GCTTCTGCTTCAAAGCTGGAGGAAGCTTCAATATTCATGGCGAAGCCATTAATGAAAACCCCTCTCCAGTTACGGATTGCTGCAGCAGCAGTGACTTTACTATTCTTGAAGGAAGCATCAACGTTCATTTTCAGCGTAGACTGAGGTGGAGGTGACCAATAGGGAATAGTGGAGATTCTTATCTCAGGATTAATGTGGTTAGAAGGACTATCAGCTGGATCAGTAGGGTTTGAATCATTCAAGAAGAACACTTGATTTTGGAATAAGTCTAATAAGGACATGCAGGCATTCAAGTCAACAGGGATATTATTAAAAATCACCTTATTCCTGGTCAACCAAATGACCCATAAACAAAGAATAATGTTCAGAAGAAAGTGATTTTTTACTTTAGCATTGTTCCCTTGATCAAGAATAGAGCCAATCCAGGATCCGAGTTTCAAATCACTACTCTGGGGAATGTGACAGTGGAGGGGAGATAAAAACCAGAATTTCTTAGTCCACTCACATTTTAAGAAAAGGTGTTCAGTAGATTCTTCTTCTTTTAGACAAATGTGGCAAAGATCAGTAGATGAACAACGACGGGAAAACCTGTTTTGTTCAGTAGAGAGAGCATTCATCATCACTCGCCAGAAGAAAAACTTAAACTTAGGAGGAGCATTGGATTTCCAACAGAGTTGAATAATGTCAGAAAAAGGAAAGGTAGAAGTAGAGGGATGGATAGAAGGGATGACAGTAGGATGGAAAGCTGAGAGATAACCTGATTTACAAGAATAAGTACCATCCTTGGTATGGGGCCAAATCCATTCATCCTTTTGAATAGTCTACGGAATATTAAGCAATGAAATAATAGAGACTACATCAGGGGGGAAGAGTTGATTAAGCATGTCCATCTTCCAAGTTCGTGTTGGGTTATGAATTAAATCAGCCACAAACTTGGGGAAATAAGGATCTTCAGAATAAGAGTCAGGTTTATCGATCAGCTGACCAGTCCAATTGTCATCCCATATCAAAGTTTGATGCCCATCACCAATAGGTTTAATTAACCGAGGTTTGAGAAAGGCACAACCTCTACGGATACTATTCCAAATCCAAGAACCTTTCTTAATATCCCTAGTATCCAAAAAATCATTATCAGGGAAATAAACACCCTTAAGCACACGATGGACCAGTGATAAGGGTCGGATAAGGATAGACCAGGCCTGTTTAGCCAATAGAGCAAGGTTAAAGATTTCCAGATTTTTAATACCAAGGCCTCCAACTTCTTTGGGAGATGAGATTTTATTCCAGTTAATCCAGTGGATTCCTTGATCCTCTTCATTGCCCCATAAGAAATGACAAGTGAGGGAGTTAATCTTTTTAATAACTCCCTTAGGTATAGCCAGCAGGGACATGAAATATGTTGGGAAAGCGTGAATGATAGAGGAAATGAGGACAGCTTTCCCAGGCATAGACAGGAGGGATTTCTTCCACCCATTCAACTTAGAAGCCATTTTTTCAATCAGAGAATCCATGGCTTTGGTCTTAGAGTTTCCCCAGTTAGTGGGGAGCCCTAAATAAAGGCCAAGGTCCTCAGACAAGGGCATACGGAAGGCTTCAGAGAGCTGGACTCTCATTGAATCAGGGAAATTAGGACTCAAGAATATGGAAGATTTATTAAGATTGATAGATAATCCAGATGCAAAACAGAATTTGTACAGAATTTCCTTAAAAGCGTAAATCTCCATAGCTGAGTTCCTGAGGAAAAAAATGGAATCATCAGCGAATAACAGATGGTGGACATGAGGTCCATTTTTCCCAAGCTGAATTCCTTTGATATCTCCAGTCAAAAAATCAGCTTCAATCAGGGAGGACAGAACATTTGAAACCATAGTGAACAAATAAGGTGACAAAGGATCTCCTTGACGGAGCCCTCGTGAAGGTTTGAAGGACCCTACTTTGCTCCCATTAACCAAGACATTGAAGGAAACAGAAGTAACACATTCTTTGATACAAGAAATCCAATTGTGATTGAATCCCATCTTATGAAGGACAGCAAAAAGGAAGGGCCAACTCACTCGATCATAAGCTTTGTGGAGATCAGCTTTGATGATGGAGTAACTGTCTTTAGAGTTCTTCCTTAAGTGCTTGAGCTTATGTAATACTTCATGGACTATGATGATATTATCTTGAATAAGTCTCCCCTTAATGAAGGCAGATTGTGCTGGCGATATCACATCAGGGATGATGCTGGAAAGTCTAAGCACCATGACCTTAGAACATATTTTATAAAGGAAATTCGTACAGGATATAGGTCGGTATTGACCTATTTTTTGAGGGTGTTTACATTTGGGAATAAGAACGATATTCGTATCACTGATCGACCCTAAGGATATTGTACCAGAAAGAACCCCATTACAGATAGCTAGGATATCATCCTTGATGAGATCCCAGTATTTTTTTTAAAAACGAACCTGGAAAGCCATCTAGACCAGGTGCTTTAGAAGCCCCTAATTGCCACGTGGCTTTCTTCAGCTCATCAGGGGTAATTGTAGATGTGAGCATATTATTTTGGTCTGGAGAGATAGAGGGGGTGATCTTTTGTATGATGGGATCTATGAGTCTAGGACCCGAGTACTCGTATAGATCCTTAAAAAAGTTAGTAACCAGATCATGAAGCTCAGAGGGATTAGATGTCCAAGTATCATCTTCCTTTAAAAGGGATACCATTTTGTTACATATTCTTCTGATACGAGTTGAGAGATGGAAGAACTTAGAAATTCAATCACCCAATTTAAGCCAAAGCACTCTGGATCTAGTGGCCCAATATTTTTCTTCAAGGGACCAGAAAAATTCAATTTCTTTCGAAATAGAAGAAAACAGGTCCTGGGAAGAGGAAGGAAGACCATCAGGATTAGATTGCATAAGGGATTCCAATTTCTTAGATAGAAGATTAATGATAAGGGCATTGTTCTTAAGGTTAACTTTCTTCCATCTAAGAATCGTTCTTCTGCATCTACTCATTCTTTTAGGAAATCTAACAGCAGGGGGACCCGAGAAAGAGCGGGTTGAAGAAAGACATTCTTTAATGGCCAAAGAGCAGGATTCAATATCAAGCCAAGAAGGATCCAGTTTGAAAGCTGGTCTTGGAGTGGAAATAGGGGGTTCATCCCAATGAAGGATCATTGGGGAATGGTCAGAGCCAATAGGGGGAAGATTATGAATCCAGGAATCGGGGAACAGGTCAAACCATGCCGCTGAACCCAATCCTCTATCTAACTTTTGTAGGATCAGTTTATTTTCAGACCGGTTATTCCTCCAAGTGAATGAGCAACCTTTAGAAGGGATTTCAGATAGTTCGTTGAGGATTATATTATTGTTAAAAAGGCGCATTTCAGCAGGATTCTTCCCTAACCCCCCCACTTTTTCTTGGGCATTACGAATATCATTAAAATCGCCAATAAACAAGTTAGGGGAATGGGGGTATTTGTTAGAAACATCAATAATATAATCCCACAAAAGTTTTTTACTATTCAGATCAGGAAGGGAATAAACAAAATGGATAATCCATACAGAACCAGAGTCATTAACAGAAGAAATAGAAATATGATTAACAGAAAAAGAAATAACATCAGCCATCCAACCTTCCATCGTAAGCACAGCTAGACCTCCAGATAGCCCCACAGGGTCTACGCACCACAGCAGGTTCATTTTCAATTTCTTCGCAAGAATCAGCATTTTCTTTCTTTTGGTCTTCGTCTCTGAAAGCCCGATGACGCGGGGTTTTTCCTTAGAGATGATTTCCCTAAGGTTTTGGACCGTCAAGGGGGACCCCGTCCCTTGACAGTTCCAAAACACCCCGATCATGGATCAAGTGGGGATTGCTGAGAGCAACCGCCCACATCTTCAGGGACCACCGTAGCAATAGGAACCACATCTACAGCCATATCTAACAGGGGAACTTCAACCAACGAACCATCACTTTCCTGAAAACCAACCATCTCGGAATGGGTTAACTTGCGCTTCTTTGCACTGGGACCTCCCATATCCTCCACCGGACGCTCCATAGAGATAGGAATTTCGGTGAAGGAGAAGGAGGATTCATGGATAGGAGTATCGGTAACCAAATAAGTGCTAGGAGACACCATAGGGGTAGAAGACCCAGAAGAGGGAGAAATCGGGGTAGGACCCACAGTTTCAGGCTCGGCTCTAATAGAAGAGACCACTTCATCTGTATTGTGTGACGGTGAGGATGAGATCGGGATGGGATTAGTGTCTGGGGGGATAGGAGAATTGGGAGGGGTATACGGTAAAGGGGTATTATAAGCGGTGGGAGGAGATGAAGGGTTACTCGAAGGATTAACCTTGGGAGAATGGGTATGAGTAGAATTGATATTGGGGTTAACCCATTGGAGATTAGTTTTACCTTTAGTAGGGTTAGCCCGTGACCAAGTACGGTTCGATCCACGACTACCTGAAGTGGGGATGGGCTTAACTGGACCATCAATCTTTTTGGGCCAGGCTGGCCATTTAGTAGAAGAAATGTTTTCCTCGAATTTCCTCTTCGACCCAGACCAAGAAGGAGGAGTATTGGGCTTGTTATACTTAGGAGTGGGCTTAGAAGCAGATTTGCGAGCATGGGCCTTCACACGTGTCGCAATAGTACTACCAACATTACTTTTACCAGCAGACTTAAATAAATGCTCTACACCGGTCGGATCTGAACCAACATCTTTCAACAATTCTTTAACTACTAGCGCATATCCTTGTTCCGGATCATTAGGACAACCTCGTAAGAACTCAGGGACATTCTCCTCTTTTATGACTCCACCCTTATCATTGGACACGGTATTAATGGAGGAGGGACCACCACTGTTACGAGTTTTTGAGGAGACATCCTCTGAAGAAGGTAAGAATGAATCTTCACTCCCCGAAATGATATGGGAGGGATCATCTAAGTCATCTACCACCACAACCTTACGACCTCTACCTTTAACAGGGGTGATACTCATCCAATCACCATAGGGAAATTTAACATAACCTCTGCTTCGGATTTGTTCTTCTTTATAAAGGTTGCATTCAGCGGCTGTGTGGGTAAGGAGACCACAGAAGTAACAGAACTTGCTCAATTTCTCGAATCTGACTTGAACCTCCAGATTTGGGAGAGAGGGTCGATCAATATTGAAATTTTTAACCAAAGGTTTCTCGAGTTTCCACAGAGCTCTAACACGGAGGAGTTTAACCGTAGCACTAACTTGATTAATGTCATAGGCCAAAAGGGTACAACCCAGATTTTTGCAAATATCTTTCGCATTATCAGGGTTAGCAAAAGCTGGGGGAAGATTCTGGAAATGGATCCAGAAAGGAACCATAGAGAAATCGGCTTCACTCATGGACATCTCTGGATGCCAGGCTTGAAGAAGGAGTAGGTGTCCATTAATGGACCATGGACGAAAGTTCCATGTATTAAGAAGGTCCTCCCTAGAATCAAGCATCAGAAAGAAGGTATTAAAGCTAGCTGCAACCACATGCATTTTGGATCTCAGACCCCAAGATCTATTGGCGGCGTATTCAACAGTTTCAGGAGTGACTTCAGAAGAAGAGAGAGTTTTAGACAGCAGCATAAATCTTTTAGCAAAGATTTCGTCTGGTTTGTAGTAGGGAGTTAATTTCATGGTAATAACTGAGTCGGAAGCCATGGAAAGTTAAGAAGGTATAGAAGGAGTTTACAGAGAGAGAAATAGAGTGAGAGAGATAGGGGGAATAGAAGATAAGGGGCCGGTAATATAGAGGAATAGTAAGCGTACAAGGGAAGCTTAAAGGAAGTTCTTGGGAATACAAAGGAGAAGATAAAAAGAAACCTCGGGAATGAATAGGAAGGGAGTAGATACCCGTGTGTAGCGTGTGTAAAGTCCCAAAAGAGGAATGATTATGAACTAGGGAATAGTAGAAGACCACCATTGATGAGAGGAGAGAGAGAGCTCATTCTAGAGAAATATATATATCGAAAATATATTTGAGACTATAGGGATAAGTTTTTTAGCAAAAATCTTATTAAAATATTGTATTTAATAATAAGAATTACTATTTTTTTCTTTTTCTTTTTTTAATCATAAATATCATCTTTATCGGTTTCTATAATGTTTGGAATTATTAAATATCATCCATTAAATAATTATTTTTATATTATTTAAAATGATATAAAAATGAAAATATTTTAATTTTATGTAATGATAATTTTTATAATAATTATATTCAATAACAATGATAATTTTTTAAAGATAGAGGAGTAATAGTATCATCGAACGAATTACTTTTTGCTTTTACACTGTTCTTTTTCTAAATCGTATTTATTGGGCTATAAAGGGTGACATTTAAAAGTAAAGGACTAAATTTTGACAAAAGAAAAAGTAAAGGACCAAATAGGTTATTTACCCAATTAAAAACTAGTGCAAGATCAGAAGGCACGTCGCGTATAAATCCCTCAAACCCCATTTGCTTACGTCTCTTCTGTTCTCTCCTCTTCGCTTTCATCTATCAATCAATAAAAGGTACAATTTTTGGCTTCCTCATCTCTGTATATTATATGTAATTTCAGTTTTTATTGTTTATTTAGTAGTTTCTTTACAATGATTATAGTTATAAGTTTATTATATAAAAAAAAATTCATCGGCGAGCGTTAATTTGTTGTATATATTTATGTGATAACAGTTGTAACCCAGAATTTTTTTCTTATTAATTCAAATAATTAGTCCAAAATCTCTATATATTAATAAGTTTGGCTTTAATAAATGTGTGATATATATGTTTTGATGCTTGAAATTACTCAATGGGTACTAAAACTAATAAGATTGATTTTCATTTTTTTGTGTTTAGCTTAATTGAGAGAGGTATCTTTATAGGATAGTAGTTGAGATTGGTCAGATAATTTTGCAATATAGTCCCTGTATGATTTTTCATTTGCAAATTAACAAATATATATTTGATATACCGTAATAGTCTTATTTTGATATATATTTTTCAGGTAACTATCAAAATGGGTGGACTTTCAATTGAGAACTCTTCACCTACCATATCAATAACGCAACCACCAAAAGATCAAGGATCAATTGAAAAAACTTCAGGGACCACCGATGCAAAACCCAAGAAGAAAATATGTTGTGCTTGCCCAGAGACTAAGAAGCTAAGAGATGAATGCATAGTGGAAAATGGTGAATCGTATTGTGAGAAATGGATTGATGCTCATAAAAGATGCCTTAGAGCTGAAGGTTTTAATGTTTAAAATTTAAAATCATTTGATAGTGAAATTAAAATATTTTAATTTTGTTTTTAGCATTTGTTTTGGCAACGTAGTTTTGTCATAATGGGATTGTTTAGATCATATATTGCGACAGAAATAAAGCAACAACGACGGTGTTTTATGACCGCTGGATTACATTCTTGAATACATGGTTTTTTAATTTACCTTGTGTTTTGCACTTCTTAAAACGTGTATATATATGGTGAAATGATATAGTAAATCACCGGTTTTACATGGTATTATACACAACAAACTTTTCTTGCTCAAGGATTACACAATAATATATTCTCCTCTAATCTATAACTATTTCTTCTTTACTCCAAAATGGCAGCGTCTCTTATATTTTTCAACAACATAATGATAATCAAGATGTAAGAATTTTATATCCATCTTATTCCTCTCCTTCTTTTCCTTTATTTACTTCCCCTTAGGACTTTAGCTAGTCACTTATCTCCTTTAGGGTAGATAATCATTGCTTAACTTTAGGTTGATCATCTATTTTCTAGTTAACCTTGAACTTATCATCCTTGACATCTATAGCTAGCTCATTAACTCTTCTAACACTTAGATTCTGTATTTACATCGATCATTCGTATAATTTTATCTTTAGAGTTTGACCTATATGTTTGATTAAACTTAATTTAGGAGTCTTTAATTTTTAAAATCAGGTAATGATTAGATTTAAACTTATTCACCCTCCCTCTTAGGATTTTACAGTCGGATTTTTATTGTAGCCTTTGAATGCATCAATGACGTACAAGAACGGAGTTTATCGATCTTTGGGATGGGAAATCTATCCTTTGGGTATAAGCCCGTTCGAGTTTTGTATAATTCACGCACATCCTTCATAAGCTGTTTGGTTGCTGACGGGTATATGATTGCAGATCCACCTCGGATACAAGATGTTATTGGGGCACAATCCAAGAACATGTGTCGTTCCAAGAGTGATAAAATAATCGACACTTGAGACAAGCACTTCCCGTAGGTGTACAGGTCGATTGCAAGTAATAATGTAGAGTTCAAGTAATAATAATGTAAGTCTATAGAGTTATATCTTTAATGTTAATTCTTAGTGTGTTTTCGTAAGAAAAATTAAAATGAGTTACGAAATAAAAAATAAAAAATATAATGGTTTGTTGGATTTTTTATTAAGAACTAGAATGCCATTAACAAATAAAGTAAAATAAAAAGTAAGGTCATGTATTGGTGTCTTTTGGGACCAATTGAAGTTGTAGTTTTTATCTCTTTGTTATTTCTTTCTTCTGTTTATTGTAATTGCTTATTTTCTTTCTCTAAGAGGATTTAAGTTCTATATTAAACGAATGTTATTTGTGGAGGTTTGGTTAGTTTAATATGTATTTTTAAAGGGTGTTGGAGGAGTTTATATATATAATTGCACATCAATAGTTTAAAGGGGGATTGAATAACAAATAATGGATTGAACAAAAAAATACAATAGGTAAAATTTATCAAAATTTTATCGAGATTTTTTTAGATATATTCTAATGGATAAAGATTCAATAGAGAGATCGATACTTGGCCTAGTGGTTAGGTTACTCCGCAGAGACCAAGAGGTCCTGGGATCGAATCTCATTGGAGTCATTTACTCCGAGTCCAAAGTGGCTCTCCCATGTATTTAAAAAAAAAAAAGATTCAATAGACAGTAAATTTAATTTAAATTTCTTTTGGTAATTATTCTTAATTTTATTATCAAATCAAGAATAGATAAAATATTGGAAGAGATATACATACTAATAATTTTTGTATTATAAAAAGTTACCAACAATTATAAAATAATTATTTCATAGTTAGAAGAAGACAACCAACTAACCACACAATACATATAACATTTAACAAATCACTCATCAACAATAACAACACAACACTTTAAACAACTTATTTAAGCACACAATAACACCACTATGAGTGGATCATGTAAATAGAGATATATAGAGAAGCTATTGAGTTGAGTTGAATTGAGTTGAGTCGAGTTGCTTAATGACCACATTTGCAATCAGTGCATGAGCAAGTAGTACCACACTTGCACTTTCCATCATGCTCAGCTCCAAAATCCATTATCATGGTCTCGGTGTAGCTGCAAAACAAGTGTGAAAAAAATGAATCGTAGGGCTATTTTCATTTTTTTTAAATAGTGGAAATAATATAATAATGAATCATGATTATCTTTTTTCGTATTTGGAAAACAAGAAAAGTACCTCTCAGTCTCAACAAGGTCAAGTGTGTTTCCCTTCTTCCTGCAATACAACAATAATTTAGTTAAGATACTAAGAAAAATAGCTTAGTCCACAAAAATTCTTTTTAAAAGAAGATTTTTTTTTAAAGAAAAATACTATAATAACATCAATATGCTACGTACAAAAGCTTCAGTACTAATTCCTTTTCCTTTTTTCTTTTCTATTAGACGTAATGATAATTTAGCCATGCTTTAAAATCCTAACATCAACGTGTTTTGAGATCTAATAAGTTAATAACAATACGAGATAATTATTGTACATAACAGGTTATAATATAATTAACTCATCTAAATTGCTTTCTCATACTAATAGGTAGTGAGTTGCATCATTAACATGTTTAAGATAAGGAAGATTAAAAGAAAGAAAGTCGAGTTAAGTTTATCCAAACATTTTAGTAGGAAGTATTAAAATGAGTACTAAATTTTTGTTTCAGAAACTAATATAAACGGGCTCGAATGGGCCGGGATGATTATACTTACACGCACTGACTCTTGTCAGAGCAATCGCAGTTTCCACACTTGTCAGACATGGTGAATATTGTTAAATCTAAGCAAAGGAAACAACTAGAGGAGTTTTCGTAAGTGATATGAGCTTGCTATATTTGAAATCCCAAGCTTGACGAGGTATTTATAGGAAGAGAATGGTATGGAGCCAAAGGTTAAGATGGTCCATAATAATATTGGGACCATATTATGGGTCAAGTAAGGCCCGTTAAACCACCAGAGGAGCACACGCCTCTATGGAAAAAGTCTCAAAACGAATCTTAATAATGGTTTGGTTTGGCTTTTTATCGTTCGTCCTCTTGTTTTCTTTCTGGTTCATTTAAATACTTATTGGTTTTTGAAATTGACAAAATTATTTTCGGCTTTGGGATGAGTTCCTTTATTGAATATGATAGCTAGCAAAAGAGGATAAATTCGAACAAAAAAAATAAAGAAGGATAGATGATTCTAAATAAAAAAGTAAGGGGTAGTTTTTAGTTTAACATGATAGATGGTTATGAATTATTTAATTATGGAGATATTTTATAATAAAGTTATAACGTATAGAGACGACTTGTAGGCTACATTAGTTTATGACAGACAGCTCATTCAGACAGGTACAGTAACTTCAATGTTGCAACAGATTAAGTAAGTACCATTACAATTTATTATAACCAATCTGAATTCTACAAAATAATAATATAAATTTATATTTTTTTATATTTTAAGTTATCGTCATTAATTTTATAACACGTTATCAGCACGAGTCTTTATGTTGTCGGTATATATTTGAGAAACCAAATAAACTTATTTCTAGTTTTGATTATTATTTTGTTGTGTTTTAATCACCTAATTTTTTTCCCTTTAGATATATTAATTTTTGAATGTTTACATTATGAATCTTTCAATTTAAATATTATTTATTTCATTAGTATTGGGAACCATTACTATATTAAAAAAGTTTGGCATCACTGTTCGCTACGTGTTTGCATGCAGTTACATATTTATATGTCGTCGTTCTAAAGGTGTGATAAATAAATCAACATTTGAGGGAGCTACTAGTGTAAGTGTATAAATCGTTGACAAGTAATATAAAAGTAAGCCTAGTGTAAGTGTATAAATCGTTGACAAGTAATATAAAAGTAAGCAAGAAGGTTTATCGTTCCTCATATAGATTATAAAGTTAATACCTTTGTGTTTTATAAAGTGAATAAGACTTTAGTTACAATTATATATAAATATTTGTTAGATTTTTAATTATAAAGGACTAAGATACAAACAAATTAAATTAAATTAATTATAATTAACTAAATGATTGAAATGCTCATAAGAGATTAAGAAAGGAAGTATAGATGAAAAACTCGCAAGTTATGCCCATATTCTACAATTTATTGTTTAAGGAGAATTGGAAAATATGTTATAGACTCTTTTTCTAACTTTCTTACGGGTAGCTTAAAAAGCTACCTACCACCCCTAGAAACATCTCCCAAGTGAACTCTATGATGATGATCGTTGCCTAAGGTTCTTACCTAGATGACTATCCGGATTGTCAAGGCCTCCTAGATTACTAACGCATACCGAATGTTTATATATTGTTTTCCGAAACCGAACCCCTTCCTGGGTGAAAGTCCTAATTCTTACGGTCAACCCTCTATTCGGCTAGAACAAAGGTTGGATTTTTTTTTTTTGAATACATATGAGAGCCACTTTGGACTCGGAACCATTTCGACTCCAGTAATATTCAGTCCCAAGATCTCTTGGTCTCTGCCGAGTAGTCTAACCAGTAGACTAACTATCAATCTTAAAGGTAGGAATTTTGAGTATAATCAAAGCAATATATTGACTATTTTATTTTACTTATTCAGTCCCATAACTCAATTAAACGTTAAGAATTTATCTAGGGTTCATAAATCATATAGGATTCTCAAGCTACGAATAGTTTAGTTCATGGATAAATAATGGAAAACAACAAATAAAAAGTGTAATATTCATGTTCAAAAGAAGAAATAGAATAAGATTACACTAATAATTGTTGAAAGATGATGAATGACAAGTGTGGAATGGAATGGAAGCTTCTTTTCTTCTTCTCCAGGCGTTAACGTTTTAAGGGAATGTGGAATGGTCGAATCGTCAGTTCCTATACGCTCCTAACTCCAAGTACTATCATAAAATCCAAAGGCTCGTCAAGAACACTAAATGATTGCGCATGATAACTCTAACAAGTTGATTTTCAATTATAGCACTTTAGGGTAATCTTGTTTTTTGACTTTTTAACATCGTCTCCGAATATCCTATCATCCAAGTATCTAAGAGATACACAACTAACACACAAAAACTCTAAAAGAAGAAAAATAACCAAAACTAGACAAAAAATCGTCAAATACTAGTGTTGATATTTGGTAAAGTCAAAGTGTTGGTCAAATGGTTTAGTTGGCATCTTATGTGGCTATACACCTCAGCATTTGATATGGGCTAAATCTCGGGTTATAACTTGCACCGCCTTACTTATGTGGCTTAATCTTATGCGTTGATCAGTTATCACTTTGGACGGCTCAGATTAAAACCCTCAATGGGTCATATAAAAGACCCAAGTCTTCAGACTTGGTCATAATCTCACTCTCTCGTCTTTGACTCTTCGCTCTCTCTTCTCTCTCTTGTTCTTCAGATATTGTTAGGGTTTTGTAAACATTATCAATCTATCTAACACGATTGATAATTAGAATAGTTGTAATCAAGTGTATTACTTGTAGATTGAGTAGCTGTTCTCGATTGATCTTAGGGTTTCACGCTGAAACTCTTGTGGTGTTCTATTCTTGTAAATCCTGTAATCTGAAGTTGTAACCGTGTTCTTATAGTAAGCGAAGCATCATCTGAGGGTGGCTTCAACGTGGATGTAGGCATATTGCTGAACCACGATATATCCTTGTGTTCTTTAATTTTCTGCATTTATCTTTTTCTGGGTTTGATTTGTTTTTCAACCATAGATCTATTTGATCTATTTTCGCCAAAGATTTATTACGTTTTGCTAAGAGTTTTTACAACAGTGGTATCAGAGCCTTGTTCGGTTGATCTTTAAAAACGTTTTAAGAAAAGATTTGTTTCTAATCTTTACAGATCTGTGTTTTGGCGTGTTAAAACTTTCTGAAAATCTTTTCTCAACAATACAATCTCTTAATCTTGTATTGTAACTCACAGATCTAAAATCTTTAGGGTTTTCCGAAAACTTAAAATCCTTGAATAAATTTTCTTGGGTTTTTCTATTTAACTAACCCTAATAGTGTGCTGCATGTGTTGTTTCTCTTTGTTTCTTATGTACAGAATTTAAGGAATGGCAACAACACGGCTTGAAATATCTGTATTTGATGGAAAAGGCGATTTTAGTGTATGGAAGAAGAAAATGCGAGTATTACTTTCACATAACAAGGTCATAAATGCTCTCGAGCCTGATCTTGAAAAATGGTCCGAAGAATCTCTGAAAAGAACAAATGAAATACGAGAAGAAGCATATAATCTTCTGTTCTTAAATCTTTCGGATAATGTCATACGAAAAGTAGATGGAGCAGATACTGCACTTGACCTATGGGGTAAGCTTGAATCTCTTTACTCTTCTCAATCTGCTCCTAATTTGGCTTTCTTGAAAGGAAATCTGTTTTCGTATAAAATGGATTCTTCTAAAACAATTGATGAAAATGTTGATGAGTTTTTAAAACTTAACCTTGTTCTTAAAGATACTGATATGGCTTTAGATGAGACCTCTAAATGCATGATCCTTCTGAATTCATACATTTGATCAAATTGTTGCCTCTCTAAAAACTAGGGAACTTGAATTAAAGAATATTAAACGTGTGGGAAATAATTTGTTTGTGAATCACAAAACTGATAATCATGAGCATGTTAAGAACAATAAAAATAAGAAAAAGTATAAAGGAAATAAGAATAAGGAAACTCAAAAATGTTATCATTGTGGTAAACCAGGCCATATTAAGAAGAATTGTTATGCGCTTAAGAACAAAAATAACAATAATAATAATGAAACCAATATTGCATGTATACCCCATAAGATTGATGATACTTGTGAGGTCCTTAATGTTTCTGACATTGCTTGTAAGTCTAATTGGATTTTAGATTCTGGTTGTACATTTCACATGAGCCCTAATAAAGATTGGTTTGTGGATTTGATTGAAACTAATGTTGAAACTGTGTATATGGGTAATAATAATACATGTCAGGTAGCTGGTATTGGTAAAATAAATTTGAGACTTAATAATGGTAAAAATGTGACCCTTACTGATGTTAGATGGATTCCTGATCTAAAAAGAAACCTTATCTCTTTAGGTGTTTTAGATGACTTGGGTTGTGTTTATAAAGTTTCAAATGGTGTTATAAATGTGTTTAAACATGATAAACTTGTTCTATGTGGAAAGAAAATGTCTGGCCTATACATTCTTGATGGTATGTGTATTGAAAATGATATGAACTCTGTTAGTACTAACCTTGATAATGCAGCTACTGTTAAGTGGCATTTAAGACTTGGCCATATGAGCCAATTAGGCTTGAATGTGCTAAGTAAGGATGGAATGTTTGGTAAGGATACTATCTCTAATCTTTCTTTTTGCGAGCCTTGTGTGTTAGCTAAGCAACACAGAATGAAATTTAATGTGGGTGTTCATATGTCTAAATCAATACTTGAATATATACATGCTGATTTGTGGGGTCCTGATAAGTATGAAAGACATGGGGGTAGAAAATATTTCTTGTCCCTTGTAGATGATTATTCTAGGCGTGTTTGGACTTTTTTGTTGAAAAATAAAAGTGATACTTTTGAAACAATAAAAGATTGGCTTATCTTACATGAAAACCAAACTGGAAAGCATGTTAAAACTTTTAGAACTGATAATGGTCTTGAATTTTGCAATGAAGAATTTGATAATTTTTGTAAATTGCGAGGCAGATTAAGACATAGAACTGTTAGAAAAACACCACAACAAAATGGTGTAGCTGAAAGAATGAATAGAACTTTATTAGAAAAAGTTAGATGCCTCTTATTCACATCTGGTATGCCTAAATCTTTTTGGGGTGAAGCATTATATACTGCTACCTATTTGATAAATAGAAGCCCCAATAGATCTCTTAGTATGAAATGTCCCATGGAATTGTGGAACAATAAAAAATCTGATTTGTCAAATTTGCGCATATTTGGTTGTGCTGCATATGCTCATAATAGGGAAGAAAAATTAGATCCTAGATCTCTTAAATGTGTGTTCTTGGGTTATCAAACTATGCATGGTACTAAAGGTTATAGATTGTGGGATAAAAGTGCTAAGGGCATTAAAGTCATTATTAGTAGGGATGTAATATTTGATGAATCTAACTTTCCTTGCAAGAATGACTCTGTGATTTCAGGTATTGATTCAAATAAGGCAGATACTACACTTGAGAATGTCACTACTAATAGAACAGAGTTTGAGGTGGAGCCTTTACAAGCTGGAAGTGATGAGAGCAATCCTGATCCAGCTGCAGAAGAAGAAGATTCTGAACCTCAGCCAACTAAGCAGCCAGGTAATACTGAGCCACACTCAGAAACTGAGGTTCTTCAAGAATCACTTCAACAAAGTCTCTCAAACTATCAGTTGACAAGAGATAGAGAAAAGAGGGATCCTAAGCCCTCTACAAGGTATTCTTATGCTGAGTTAGTCTATACTGCCTTAATTGCAGCTTCTGAGGTATACATTCTGAACCTGAAACTTATAGTGAGGTGCTTAAATCTAGTAATAAACATGAATGGTTAAATGCTATGAAAGAAGAGATGCAATCTTTACATGTTAATAAAACCTGGACCCTTGTTAAAAACCCACCTGGACAAAAACTTGTTGATTGTAGATGGTTGTTTAAATTGAAAGAGGGTGTTAATGAATTTGATCCCCCTAGGTTTAAGGCTAGACTTGTAGCAAAGGGTTATACCCAAAGGGAAGGTGTTGATTTTCATGAAATTTTTGCTCCTGTTGTGAAGTTTAAAACTATAAGAATTATGCTTTCATATGTAGCTTGTTATAATTTGGATTAGAGCAACTTGATGTTAAAACTGCCTTTTTACATGGTGAACTTGAGGAGAAAATCTATATGAAACAACCTGAGGGTTTTCTTGATATAAAACATCCTGAACATGTTTGTTTGCTTCAAAAATCTTTATATGGTCTTAAACAATCCCCTCGACAATGGTATAAAAAGTTTGATAATTTTGTTTTGAGCCTTGGATTTAAAAAAAGTGCTTATGACAATTGTTTGTACTTTAACACTGATTCAAAGAATGTGATATTTTTGCTACTATATGTTGATGATATGCTACTAATTAGCAATTCTTTGCAGAGCATAAATGATTTAAAAGCAAATCTAAATTCTGAATTTGAAATGAAGGATTTAGGTAAGGCCAAGAAAATTTTGGGTATGATCATAGAAAGAGATAGAAATAAAAGCAGTCTCAAGTTGCATCAAAAACCTTATCTGGTAAAGCTAGTTGAGAAATTTGGTAATCTGAATTGTAAGAAAGTAGAAATGCCATTAGCTGGGCAATTTCATCTTAAGTAAGAATCAAAGTCCTCAAAATGCTACTGAGAAAGTAAAAATGAGTTATATACCTTACTCAAATGTTATTGGTTCTATTATGTATGCAATGATCAGTACAAGGCCTGATCTATCATATTCAATATCTCTACTCAGCAGATTTATGTCCAATCCTGGTCCTGAACATTGGACAGCTTTAAAATGGGTAGTTTCTTACATTAGCAGTACTTTAAATGTTGGATTACAGTATGGTAAGTATGAAGTACCTTTTGAATTATGTGGTTTTGTGGATGCTGATTATGCTGGTGATAGAGATAGTAGAAAATCTACTACAGCTTATTGTTTTGTACTTGGGAATAATTGTGTTACTTGGAAATCTCAGTTACAGCCCCTTGTGGCTTTATCAACCACTGAATCTGAATATGTTGCTATTTGTGATTGTTTCAAAGAAGCTATTTGGTTACAAGGTTTGACTAAGGAATTACAGTTGACTAAATCTACTGCTACTATTTTCAGTGATAGTCAGAGTGCTATACAATTAAGCAAGAACCCTGTATACCATGAGAGAACTAAGCATGTAGATGTGAAGTTCCATTTTATCAGAACTTGGCTTGTAACTGAAGGAATTAAGTTGTTGAAAATAAAGACTGAAGATAACCCAGCAGATATGGGAACTAAAATTGTTACAGTTAGCAAATTTAAGCATTGCTTGAATCTGCTGAATATTCTCTGACTCTTTATTTTCTGATTTTGATAATTATAAATTATTAACTTGTGGTTTTAATAATTATTGCAGATTTAATTATTTTGAAGCAACCAGATGGTGCCGAGCTTACTTGAACACATGGAGGACAACTAGTGATGAAGAGCTGTGAAGTTTGACTTTAAGGTGGAGATTGTTGATATTTGGTAAAGTCAAAGTGTTGGTCAAATGGTTTAGTTGGCATCTTATGTGGCTATACACCTCAACATTTGATATGGGCTAAATCTCGGGTTATAACTTGCACCGCCTTACTTATGTGGCTTAATCTTATGCGTTGATCAGTTATCACTTTGGACGGCTCAGATTAAAACCCTCAATGGGTCATATAAAAGACCCAAGTCTTCAGACTTGGTCATAATCTCACTCTCTCGTCTTTGACTTTTCGCTCTCTCTTCTCTCTCTTGTTCTTCAGATATTGTTAGGGTTTTGTAAACATTATCAATCTATCTAACACGATTGATAATTAGAATAGTTGTAATCAAGTGTATTACTTGTAGATTGAGTAGCTGTTCTCGATTGATCTTAGGGTTTCACGCTGAAACTCTTGTGGTGTTCTATTCTTGTAAATCCTGTAATCTGAAGTTGTAACCGTGTTCTTATAGTAAGCGAAGCATCATCTGTGGGTGGCTTCAACGTGGATGTAGGCATATTGCTGAACCACGATATATCCTTGTGTTCTTTAATTTTCTGCATTTATCTTTTTCTGGGTTTGATTTGTTTTTCAACCATAGATCTATTTGATCTATTTTCGCCAAAGATTTATTACGTTTTGCTAAGAGTTTTTACAACAACTAGGAATAATCCTTCAAATAAGTCCAAAAAATTACCAACTCATGAAACAATTATTTTATCACAAAAAGGAAATATCACATACCTATTGTTTCCCAGAAGTTCATAGTGCTAGCGGGTTCCTCAGTTATGTAATGCATTTAACCCCACAATTTGATCTACTAACTTCTTCATGTATTTTCAATACGTTTTTTTATTATATCTTAGAACAAACACTTAGTTCACTAGTTAAGGTTTTATTTATTTTTCAAAAAAAATAAGAATAATCATAAGTTATTTGCATCCCCTTAAATTTTTTAGAATCTTCTTTTGACCTCAACTTTTAAATTTATTTTAATAAGTTTATAATTATTTTATTTATATAATATAGAAAATCATAAGGTAACTAGTTTAAAAAAATTAAGTTTAAGACTTAGTACAATTTTGCATTATATAAAGACGTCTTTTGCAATTTTTGCATAATAGATAGATAAGACTTATAGGTCAAATAGGTCGGAAAAATATTTCGGCGACACGGTCCCCTCCCAACCTAATTGAAATATATCTTGAGATTTACATCATTTACAAAATTAACAGTAGATACCCCTACAACCCTAGTTAGACACGAAACCTGGATTAAAGTGGTACGATGATTTTGTGATCGACAGTTCGCCACTACTCTTCATCCTTGTGCAGTACGAACAATTGCTTCTCCATAGAACTAACATGTTTCTCAAGTCGATAAATCAAAAAAAAAACCTTGACCTTACATTAATATTCCATCTTTTAAAAGTCGATACATACACATCATGCTTGTCATATTTCTTATCCACTACCTTCTTTTCATTTTCATAAAGTCCTCATCAAAACTTTAAAGTCGGAATCATCTTTTTGCCCTGAAAATTTTGCCTCTTCATTTGTATTACATATACGAATTAGTCACTTTCAAGGAGCCAAGAAAGAGTCTCCAAAATAATATAATATAAAAAGTCCAATGATTTAGCATAATTATTATTGTATTATAGAAGTATTAATTATAGTATAATACAATAAAAACTAAACAAGTTGAATAAAAATAAATGTAATATTCCTCAATTCAAATACGTATACATCATTACAATCACACGCTCAATCAAAACTCAAACTCACAAAAACCCACATATTTCATCATGTATTCAATACAAACTCACAAAAAAATCACACACTAAAATCTCACTATATCTTGAATACAATCATAAAAGTAAGCCAAATTAATCTTTTCTTCACCCGAATAAATCCCCGCTGCTCCACCACCAGTTTCTCCCTGAGCCGCCATTTCAATCACCATATACAGCTTCTTCAATGGCATCTATGTAAAATCACAAAACATAATTACACTCACCCCATATTTCATCTTAATTACAATTTAACCCCAAACTATAATATACTTACATCATTCAATGCTTCAGCTGCTGAATCAATATCTTCTTCAGCAAACACATTAAGCTCTTTCAACACCTATATTGAAGTGTTACATCAAAATAAAAATAAATTAAAATTAAAAAAATAAATCTAAATTACCAATTTAACATCTTCAGTTTTTAAAGTTGGAACTTGGAAAGTAACAGAAAAAGCATCACATAATCCAACAGATTCCAAAAAGTGAACTTCACTTGTAGTACCAATTACAAGTACATTTTTTCCCTGACATAAAATATTAATTAATTATTATTCATATTAAATTAATTTTAAAAAATTGAAAAAAATTATACCTTAGGAGGAAGTCTTTTAAGAAGCACCATTAATGTCTGAGAAATTAAATTCGAAAATCGAGGCCCAATTGCAACATATTCTAGTAGCCTAATAAATCAAGGCCCAATTATTAATTCAAGTAAATTAATTAAAAATCATTTAAAATTTTACCTTTCAATATCATCTAAGATAATAATACTTAAAGGTGACTTATAAGCATCTTCAAACACCTATATAATAATAATAAAATAGATATTAAAATACAAAACAAACTTAAATTTATACAGAATTTTAAATTAAAATTCATAAAAAAAACCTTGACAATTTGAGCACATTTGCTACTTTCACTAAGTCCAATCATTGATTCAGCAGAAATCTATTAAAACAGATTAAATATATTAGAATTTTTTTTTAAAAAACAAGGGGTAAAATCGTAAATTACTCACGATTTTCACGTAAGGGTAATCACTTTCGATACCAATAGTAGCTGCCATAGCAGTTTTACCACTGTTTAAATTACAAAAAGTTAGATTAATGAGAATTAATGAAATTAAAATAAAATAAAATAAATTATAAAATTATAATTACTAACCTGCCACTGGGACCTTCTAGAAGACAAGTAACGATAGGGCTTCCTTTACTTACTTTAACTTGTTCAGCTAATAACATTGATCTTTTATATATATGATCGTGTTTTCCACCACAATTTACTATACCATTAAGTCTGTAAATAAAAATAAAATTTAATAAATTTAAATCACAAGAATTTCTCAATGAGGGTAAAAATGTAAATTTACCTGCAACGTTCAAGATCACCAGTAGAAGCACCAAAAGCAGGTTTAACTTCTAAAATAGCTTCTAAGAAATCTTGCATTTGAACTTTAATATTCTCTTCTTCAACTTGTTTAGTTAAATCATCCATGCTGAGCTGGCGATTTAACGCAAATGAAACTGCACTTTTTACTACCCCTTCAAGTTCTGCTCCACTGTAATTTTTTGTTCTCGCAGCTACATTTAAAAGAAATTAAATAAAAATTATCTCATAAAACCATATAAGGGCAAATACGTAAAATTACAATATAACATACCAAGCTCTTGTAAATTCACATCTGGTGAAAGAAATGAATTTTCTTTCATTTTATTTGTATGAATTTGAAGAATTTGTAAACGTCCATTTTCATCTGGTAAACTTATTTCCACTAATACTTCTAAACGTCCAGGTCTGAAAATAATTAAAATAATTTAATGAATTATTTAATTTTTTTTAATTAAAAAATTAAAAATAATTACCTTAAAATAGCTTCATCGAGTAAATCTTTACGATTAGTCATACCGATAAGTAAAACATTGTTTAAAGCTTCAACACCATCTATCTAAAGAATTATGTATAATTTCAGTTAAATTAAATTAATTTTCATTATTAAAATAAATGTTTAAAAATTACGAAACTAACCTTTGTAAGAAGCTGATTAACTATACTATCATGTACTCCAGTTCCATCTCTACTTGAACCTCTTGACTACATAAAACAAAACAAAAAAAATTATTAAAAAAAATTAATATAATAAGGAATCTAAATTAATAATATTTTACCTTACAAATTGCATCAATTTCATCGAAAATAATAACATGTAATTCACTTTGATCACCTGAAAAATGATCACAAAAAGTGAGTTTTTAATACTTATATATAAAAAATAAAAATAAAATTACTGTCTGAATAATAAATATTTACCTAAAGTCCTTTGATCTTGTTCAGCATCGGCAAAAAGATCTCTTACATTCTTTTCAGTTTCACCAACAAATTTACTTAATACTTCAGGTCCATTCACAATCTATAATTCATGTGGGTCCCACTAATTAATATAAGATTAATTATATTAGCATTGTAACAGAGATAGATATTATATTACCTTTGGTTCTTTACCATTCAAAATTTTTCCAATTTGTCGAGCCATTAATGTTTTTCCAGTACCAGGAGGACCATAAAGTAAAATACCCTTAACATGTTTGATCCCTAATCTGAAAAAGTTACAAAAAGAGTTAAAAAAAAAAAGTAAATATTATTAAAAAAGAATAAAAAACTTACTTATTAGTGACATGTGGCGGAAATACCCTTGAAGCAAAAGCTCTTCGAAAAATATCAGCAAATTCTGCACCTAATCCACCTATACCTAAAGCTTCGAGATTAAACTCTTTATGTTTGAAAATATTACTACTTGCTGCTTCACGTTGATTCACTATCTGTATTAATTGCAAAATGGTCCTTTAGTTATTAATAAATGATATATATATATATATATATATATGTATGGTTTTTGTTAAGAATGTGTACTTTTATTCCACTTGAATTTGGTGCTTCGAAGATTATGTATGTATCAGGAGCAATTATTCCTCTTTCGATGTTTTTTGATTTAACTTCACCTTCAACTGAAGCTTGATTTACAGTAAAAACATAACTATTTCCATGGTATTCAAATGTTACTCTTTGTCCAGCTGTCATAACCTGATTTAAAATAGTTAATATTTTAATTAACTACAGTTAAAAGTAAGTTTTTACCTGATTATTAAATCTCTTTCGAATTTGCTCTGATAAAAGAATAGCATCTACATGTTCTTCTTTTGTGCCTCTTTTTACAAACTCTAATTCAAGTCTTAGTAATGCGAGATTGAAAATCTCTGGTGGAATAAATCTACATAATGAAATGAAAATGGAACATATAATTATTATTATTATTATATGTAAGTATAATTATGTAGGAATTAGAGAGAGAGAAATTGAACCTGATTACAGATACTGAATCACCAGTTGAAACCTTAGCATATCGACGTTGAATTGCATTAAGACCGATTTGCCCTTTCGAGATATCTTCGTGCCCAGTATATTATAGTTAAGGTAACATTAAATAAACTATGGCATAATTGCATTAATACACAATTGCAGTAACGAGGAGTATTCTGGATCTATTTTTGAAGAATTTTGATGGCGCACACGAGTTTTGAAAAGGGATGTTTGACTATTTTGTATAATAACAGGGACTAATAGTGAAATTTACCCAAAATTCATTCCAAATCAATTTAGGTAACGAAATGTATTCATTCCAGAGCAACGATATATAACTTAATCGGAAAATTTAAATGAAATATATACGGAAATAATGTAACAAAATGTGTAAATCAAAATACCTTGATATAACTGAAAATAACAGAAAATGTAAGAATTAAGGATATGAGATAGTGAGAACGAATACATCGGCGACGACGGCGTAGGCGAATTTGGATCCGGGAACGGTGAATTGGCTGAGATCGGACGGCGAGACATAAGCGTGATTAGTGGTTACGAGATCTTTGCCCGGCGTGCTAGCCACGATCATCATCACTATTCCTCCTCCTGATTTTCCTGCCATTTTTGTTGTTATGAGCTTTCACAGATTGTACAAAGATTCGATTGGTGTGAATATGTGTTTATACTTTTTTGTCTCAGATTTATGAAAGGAAAGAAAGTAATTTTGGTGTTTATTTTTATTTTATTTTGGAATTAACTTAGAAGGGAAGCAATACAAAGGAGGGTTTTTCTTTTTAATCGAATGACATTTTTTTATTTGTGGAAACTTTGATTAAAATGTAATACTATAATGATTTACATTAAAATGGGAAATAAATGATTAACCCTTATAAATAAATGATTAGTAGCTAATAAATATCAATTAAAGTTTGTTTTGTAACTCAATCATCAATTAAGTTTTTTTTCAAAAGATCCCAGTTGGTCTATTGGTTGGATTACTCCGGTAGAAAAAAGTACTAGGATCAAATTTTATTAAAAATAAGGGTTAATGTCCAATAGGCACCTGCCACCTTACACCCTTGCCCATAAAAGGCACCGTCTTTTTTAAAGAACAACGAGTAATGGAAACCTTTCCATTACTCAAAGTTTGAGTAGTGGGAAACTTCCCATTACTCAACGTTTGAGTAGTGGGAAACTTCCCATTACTCAACGTTTGAGTAGTGGGAAACTTCCCATTACTCAAATGACTCTCTTATTGGAAAAGAAAAGGAAAAAGCAAAAATATGTGTGCCTTTTATGGGCAAAAAAATGATGGTTGGGGTGAGACGGAATTAATTCTAACTTGAGGTGTTTTTTGGACAATAATTCTAAAATAATTCAAAATAATTCTAAATCTATAATAGCTTTCATATGTATGTGCATACATATTCTAATATTTAGTGTAAGTTCTTTCATATTCTAAAATGTTAGTCATATGTGTGCATAGACAACAATAAACTCATGCAACAAAGACAACATATATTTTCCGTTGGTTGTATATTGAAAGAATTGTTGGGCACGCACCTAAATTTGGCGAATTACGGGTTGATGTAACTTATATTTGCCTGATTTGCGGTGTGTCAGATGAGAGAACACGTCAAGTCTGGGTGCTTCAAAATCGAGAGATTAGCTACATAAGAAAAGACTAGTCAGGGACGGTCATTTCGCGAGCGACTCTAGTTATGAGTTAAACTCCCATGCATCTTGCTTGAGATTGAATCAGGAAGTAGCTAGCTCGAATGTTAACTTAATTGAAAACAAGGAACGAATGATCAGGAAAGGAAGTAGTGAGGTGAGATGCCATATGCAATGACAATCTGGACTATAGAATTCTCAACGACTGTTGAATCCACGACATCAACAACTATAGAAAGTGAAAGCTAAGTTCACAAAAAATCATCACGGAGAATGTTTCATGAATCGTTTGATCTATTTGCAACGTTATATAATGAATGTTGAATTTATCATACCTCAAGATTGGTCAAATAAAAAAAATCTTCTAAAGCTCCAAAATATTATATGGGTTCAGAACTGATATACTAAAGATGTCGGACACTAATTTAACTTACAAATTATTCATGATCATGTAAGAGTTGTTGCATTTGCATTATTTTGTAAAAATATCAAGTGATTATATTCATGTTTTTTGCAAAGATTTCAACTATAAGAGTCTCGGTATATCAAGAAAAAAAATCGTAATTCATTCTAGAGACAATGATTTTTTTCAAAGGCAACCCCGAGACCGTGGACGGATGTGCTTTGGAAGTCGTTGGTGTGGCCTAGGGTGTGATAAAATAATGATATAAATAAGTGCAAATAAACACCCTAAACTAACACGGTACTGCAAGTATTACAGGACGTATGCAAGTTTTAATGATAAGAAGATTCGTTCCTCAGGGACTGAAGAAAGTTAGAGAGAACTTATGCAAATTATCAAGTGCAGATATAAAAGATAGAAAGATAATACGCAAAGAAAGAAAAGGAAAATAGATTTTTATTTGGTTTTTATAAAGAAAACTAAACTACTAAATAAAAAATAAATTAAAAAAAAAAAAAAAAAAAGATGGTATGAAAGATATAGCTTAGGTTTTACTAGTATGCACTAATCCTTCTAATTCTATCTATTAGATCTAATTTATAAGGGAGAATACTAGCTCTTGGTATACTTAGTCAGGATTCTAAATTCCTATACCTTAGACCTTGAGAGCGACTAAGGGGGCTACGGCACAACCAAGAAGTGTTTTAAATAGGGTTATCAAATGCTACTAAGGCCCTCAACAAATACTGCAATCCTGGTGATATGGTGATTAAAACAAACCCTAATGACTATCTAGTTAGATTCATGTTTTGTCAGAACTAATATCGACACTAGACGTTATGTGGTGGTTCAATAGTTAAACACCCAGTTACGGTGACCATCTAACTACTATTAAGGTAATCCTATACTCATGCAATAGCAAGGAAAACAATCATTAATTCAAAACACATAATCAAATATAAAGGTAAGTAGCTAATATCAGATTAAAATATATAATTCCCAAAGAACTTAGATAGAAGAATTAGAATTCATAGTTTATACTAGGGGTGTGCGCGGGTCGGTTTTGTATGAAAAATGCTCAACCCGCTAACCGCCCGTTCTTGTGCGGATTTTGAAAAATAAGACCCGCACCCGCCCAATACATTACTTAAACCATTGAGTTTCGGGTTAGGTGGGTTGCGGGTGCATTGCGGGTGATTTAATTCGATAAAGAAGACGAATTTTTATCCATATTCATTTGGCGAGTCAAATTTATATTACAAATGAAAATTATAACGAAAAATATTGCTTAGGATACGCATATGCATTTCAAATCATCTATGATTAAAAGATATAAAATGAGATTTTAGGAAAGTAAATATATGAACTGAACAAAGAGTATAGATATTATCATAATTGAAATGAAAATCCTATTCATTAGATAAAATATTATTGAAATATTGAGGGATTTCAAAATATTTTTAAAAAAGAGGAAGGAATAAAAAAATGTAGAGTGAAAAGCACACGACCCCCACTATTTTATTTGAATAAAATGAGCAATACGAATTTTTATAATTTTTATACTACAAGGTAATCGAGTATATGCGGGTTTGCGGGTTTCAAGTTTAAAATCCACAACCCGCAAAAATATGTATATTTTTTCAAAAATGTAAACCGCAACCCACCCAATTAAAAACTAACCCGTATAATTTCGGGTTAGTGTGATCGGGTTGGTCGGGTTATGCGGGTTTGCTAACCCGATACACACCCCTAGTTTATACATTATGCAAAACCCAAGCTAATAGAATTAATTCATACAAAGAAAAGAAGAGAAAAGAATTACAAAATAAGAGGTTGAAGGAGACATAATTGATGCACAGCTCCCTCCAGACTTCTTCTCTTGTGTTGCAGCTTCCTATTGGCCTTAAGGTCTGGCCAAGGATGATTTAAGAGTGTTAAGAGGCTGTATTTATAGGGTATAGGTTGACCTAATTCGTTTTCTTGAAGGAGAAGTAAGTGGTGGACTCCAAGCCCAACTCAAATTCGTAAGGAATTAAAGATAAACACTGCTGGACCGTTTTGAGCATATCTTCTTCGTTATTGGTCGGTTTGAGCTCCATAAGATACCAAAAGAATCGCAACAGAATTATCTTTGTCCTTAGAGAAGGAAATTACCAAAATCGGCCTATTTCTTGGGTAGAATAGCACTTCTTTAGGCGTGTACTGCAGAATCCTAGATTTAGGCAGCTTTTCCTTTTCCTAATTGAACTTTGTTTCCTTCTATCTCCAATTACCATGCATATCTCTTTCCATGTCTTGTAGTCTTTGACTTGGACTCTAATTAATCTCCATAATTATCTTTAAAGCTTCACATTAAATAAACAATTAAACCCAATATGCTCTAAAAATATTATGTTACTAAATCAAGACCCAAAATAGGAAAGTGCACTAAACTAAGCTCAATTCAACCTATAAACTAATAAATAAGCCTAAAATGATGTCTCTAAAGTATATTATATTATCACAAATGAGGAGACATCAGTCGTGCATTACCCCCCAAGCACGCAATCATTCTTGTTAGCATTCTCCTGCATAAAATATTATTGAATATAGGTGTCCGAACCAGATAAAATAATAACTAGAGTTGTCCCAAACAACAACACACTGAAACCACGATAAATGTGAACTATGATAACCTTCCTTTTCCATACACAAACATAGTGGTATAACAAAGTATTAACTGCCGATTCGATAAAATATGTTAAAATATTAGAAAATTATTATTAAATACTTAACAAAACTATCCAAAAAGATCATCATTAAAACAAAAAAATGACTAACATTTTAGTCAAGTTAAATATAAAAACTAAATTAGATTAATAAACTGGCACCACCATTTGCTTTATTGGACATCATCATCTATTCTTGGATCTAATCAAGCTAACATCATCATTAAAATATACTTCTTCATGTTCATTGGACATCCAAGTAATGCTCATACCTTTTCAGGCTTCTCTACGAGAAAAAGAAATGATTTCTTAATCGCTTCCTCATCATTAATTTCCAAATCCATCTAAAAAGCCGCGAGATCTTATTTTATGGAATTGGAAGTTTATGTTCATCGTTAGATAAATCCTAATAGTGATGGTATTCGCCTAGTTGAATGTATCACTCAAAATAGTGAAATCTTCTTTCATGAAGTGAGATCTAGTGACAGTCTTTGGTTTCTTTACTTTTTTTGCTTTATATTCTGCATCTAGTGTATGAATCTCAGGGGAGACCATGAAATCAACATCATCAGTCCCAATGTTCTCAACTAGATAAATTGTTACTTCATTTGTAGATGACAAATGACTGATTTCTACACTAGGGCTTGTGAATATTGCTTCTTCAGAATTGGTGTGGCCTAAGGTGTGATAAAAAGATGTATAAAATAAGTGCAAATACACACCCTAAACTAACATTGTACTGCAAGTATTACAGGACGTATGCAAGTTTTAATGATAAGAAGATTCGTTCCTCAGGGACTGACGAAAGTTAGAGAGAACTTATGCAAATTATCAAGTGCAGATATTAAAGATAGATAATAATACGCAAGTAGAAAGAAGAGAAAGATAGATATTTATTTGGTTTTTAATAAGAAAACTAAACTATTAAATTAAAGACAGAAAATAAATAAGAGAAAAGAAAAGAAGATAGTATGAACGATATAACTTAGGTTTTACTAGTATGCACTAATCCTTCTAATTCTATCTATTAAATCTAGTTCATAAGGGAGAATATTAGCTCTTGGTATACTTAGTCAGGATTCTAAATTCCCATACCTTAGACCTTGAGAGCGACTAAGGGGGCAACGGCACAACCAAGAAGTGATTTCAAATAGGGTTATCAAACGCCACTAAGGCCCTAAGCAAATACTGCAATCTTGGTGATATGGTGGTTAAAACAAACCTTAATGACTATCTAGTTAGAAGTATGTTTTGTCAGAACTGCTATCGACACTAGACGTTATGTGGTGGTTCAATAGTTAAACACCCAGTTACGGTGACCATCTAACTACTATTAAGGTAATCCTATACGCATGCATTCGCAAGGAAAACAATCATTAAATCAAAACACATAATCAAATATAAAGGTAAGTAGCTAATATCAGATTAAAACATATAATTCCCAAAGAACTTAGATAGAAGAATTAGAATTCATAGATTATACATATGCAAAACCTAAGCTAAGAGAATTAGTTCATACAAAGAAAAGAAGAAGAAAGAATTACAAAATAAGAGGTTGAAGGAGACATGATTGATGCACAGCTCCCTCCAGACTTCTTCTCTTGTGTTGCAGCTTCCTCTTGGCCTTAGGGTCTGGCCAAGGATGATTTAAGAGTGTTAAGAGGCTGTATTTATAGTGTATAGGTTGACCTAATTCGTTTCTTGGAGATAACTTCAAGTAATGGGCTCCTGGCCCAACCCAAATTCGTAAGATAAACACTGTTGCGTTGTTTTGAGTGTATCTTCTTTGTTATTGGTCGGATTTTGCTCCACAAGATACCAAAAGAATCGCAACAGAATTATATAGGCCCTTTAGAAGGAAATTACCAAATTCGGCCTATTTCTTAGGTAAAAACACCAATCTTTGGACGTGTACTGCAGAATCCCAGATTTAGGCAGCTTTTCCTTTTCCTATTTGAACTCAGTTTCCTTCTATCTCCAATTTCCATGCATATCTTTTTCCATATCTTGTAGTCTTTGACTTGGACTCTAATTAATCTCCATAATTATCTTTAAAGCTTCACACTAAATAAACAATTAAACCCAATATGCTCTAAAAATAATAATTCTACAAACCAAGACTCAAAATAGGAAAGTGCACTAAATTAAGCTAAAATCAACCTATAAACTAATAAATAAGCCTAAAATGATGTCTCAAGAGTGTATTTTACTATCACAAATGAGGAGACATCAAGACCCCCAACTCAAAGTTGTATCGTCCCGATACAATAAAAGTAAAGAATAGTAGGGTAGTCAAGAAGAAGAAGTAGGAGGAGATTAAGAACAGAACACAATGAATGATCCTAGAGCAAAAATATCTAAAAAGTCTCATGTAGTAATGATCAAGAAATAATGCACAAATATGCTTAATATACATGTAATCAACAATCCATAAATTCAAGTTAAGATTAATTTCGCAATGCCAGAAGGAGAGGATGATAACTTAGTTCAGGTTAATGGCTATAGGTTGTTCATAGGTCCCAATACAGCATCCAATGGTCCACTTACCTACTACCTAATAGCTCAATTGTTTCTCCATCTAGTAGTTAGAAATCCTAAGGTCTTGGTTATAACTTGGCTCAAGGACGGGTGTGGTATATTTGGATAATGAAAAGTGAGCTTTTGGCTCTCTCCTCACTAGCCATCAACGAATCGCCCTAGAGCTTGAGTTTTCACTCGAAGATGTTCTCACTCAACCCAATTTATTGATGCTTTTGATTTGCATCCCCAATAATCCAAATAAACCTTTGTGATGACATACAATTTCCACTTTGCCGGTCCGAATATATATTTTTCATATCAATTTCTCTTTTTGTATAGCTATGATTCTCTTTTGATGTTGAGATATCACACTATTTTTTCATATATATATATATTCTTTCTTTTTAATGCCCTTGTTGGCAAATTTAGCTCGTAGCTTCTTTTCCATTCACTATTACCCCGGCAAAGGGTTACAATAATAACACTTCTTCATCAATAAATTCACAAAGATAATTCCCAAATTCCCAAAGTTCCCTAATGATGAAAACCACCACCCCAAACTCAAGCTCTAAAACGAGTGTCTCAGGTTTTGTGATTCGAGTGCGGGTCATATAGATAAGTCCTAAAACTAGGGTATGGATTATAATGTGGTTCAATAAAGGCTTTAGAAAGGCTCAGAGGGGCTAAGACGGATAAATAACAATAATATAAAACAAAAGGGTGAGAAAGTATAAAGGCTTCAAGTGTTTTAATCATGAAAGAACTGCCTTATTCATTTTTCTAACTACCGGATTTTGTTACTTTTTCACTAATAGTTCATAGACAAGTGGGTTTTCAACTAATTTTAAACCTCACGTTCTACACACCAAATAACTATTCCTAAGTTTCAACATACTTCTTAGCATTGCTCATTAACTTTTCTATCTTTTATTTCCTGTTTTCATACATGCATCTAAACATATTTATAACATTTTTCAAAAACATACTACTTACTATCATTAACTTAATAAAATCATGCTCAAATAGGTACATTCAAAGATATTCTATGCCTAATTCAACCCAAAAATTTTAAATTTTATGAAAAACAAAAAGGAAGATGAGGACAACGAATCCCCACCCCCAACTCAAAAATGAGCCGTGTCCCCACGACTCGAAAAAGACTCAAGAAAGAATAAAATTTAAAATTAGCATACATATTGCACATAAAGAAATGGTAGGGAAGAAAGAAAACATACTCTTCGAGGCTTTTACCTCGCCTAGACGATACTCGGATTAAATCTAATGTATCTTCTTCACCCATCTTCTTACTCGCTTTTCGATCAAGACACGTGATCATAATAGGATATTGCATTATATAACGTCATGGAAGAGATCGAACATTCGTATCACCTCCTCATAGATCAACTGTGCCACATCTTCTTCTTCTCCTCACAAAATACAATTCACAAACAACCCAAAGCATTCCAAATTTCTACGAATCTTTTTGTATTCTCCTTCAACTTCTTCTTCAAATACTATCTCATAAGAAAAAGGTAGTTCCTTTAATTGTTACTTCAGAGAAGCTATCATGGCCATTGAAGCTTTCCCTTTTTCTTTGGGTATAAGGTCTTTGATCTATAGAGGTTGTGTTGTCTTCTTTACTAAAGTTGGAATCTTTTTGCTCATCAACACAGCATGCTAACTGTTGGCATATAGCCTCCCTTAATAGGTTGTTTTAATGTGACAAATCCTCTTGTGTTTAGTGTGCTAATTACCTTTGTTATATACATTCTATCTTGCACTCTAATTCATCAAAAAGAGCTTCTTTATCATTTAGATCAAAGCTTTATTGTTTTATCTTAAGAAACTAATTCTCATACAAATGCTATTAACTTTATCTTTGTGTACATTGAGAATTAGCTTTAGTGATCAACTACAAAGTGTATAAGAATGATGTCCTCTACAACTCTCGTGAAGAAAGCTTTCTAATCCGAGCATCATAGAAAAAGATATACTCACTAGAAGGTGTTTTAAACCTTTGGTGCGGTACACCGGAGTACACCTACGGTACACCGCAATACCACGGACCAAAGCACGGTGCATAGACCAGTCCGACCAGAGAGCTAAGTTTCTACGCGGTACACCGGACGGAAGCGCGGTACACCGCAGCTCACGGACCAGTCACACGGTACACTACATGGTCCGACCAGTAAGCTCATAAAATCTGCACGGTACACCGGACCACTGTCACGGTACACCGGACCACTACACGGTGCAGGCATGCGGTACACTACATGGTCCGACCAGTAAGCTCAAAAGTCAGTCGAACAGTCACGCGGTGCACCGGACCCTACCCGCGGTACACCGCACGACAGGGTTTCAGCTCTATTACTAGAGGACAAAGCTTATATCCGTTGGAGAGAAAATAGATCCGTTAGATAGAAGCTTATATGACCGTTGGGAGCATTTTGCAGCTATATATTGAAGGTCTTTCAAGGCTACAACTACACCTTCAACCCATATACACTTAGGGGCTTAATTGTTATCATCCAAGAAGGTGTCAAGAGCTTCATAGTTCATATCCACTCAATTAAGGAGTTAATCCAAGGAGCTATCAAAGTTATTATCTACTCAAAGAGGAGTTTACAAGCTTATAGTCATATCTACTCTTTAGGAGATTATCTAGCAAAGTTGTTTGCACCCCTTTAAACACTTTGTATCTATCCTCTTAAGTCTAGGTCTTGTAATAGATAGATTAAGAGAGAATTCAAGTATAGGGAGTATACTTGGTATCCTTGTGTTGAGATAGCATAAGTGTTTGAGTATCGGGAGTATACTTGGTGTCCTTGTGTTGCGATAGCACAAGTGTTTGTCCTTCGTGTTATCGAAGAGGTTGTAAGGGTTATTGTGTTCTCGACCCGGTTAAGAGAGACACGGGAGCTTAGTGAAAAGCTTGAAATCCTAAGGAGGCTTCCTTAGGTAGTGGATGTAGGGAAACCGAACCACTATAAATCGTGTGTATCTTTCTATCCCTACGCTATTTATTTTCCGCACTTCACATGTTTGATTATATGCTTACTAGTATGAATATCGTGATTATGTTTATCTAGCTAATCAAACTTTGGTCTTCTAAGTTAGTAATAGAATAGATAATCGATTTACTTGTTTAACTTATATATCGAACCTCTAACTTATCCTTTGCATGATCCCTTAAGTGTTTGATATATTAGTTAACTTAGAAGAATAGCTAGTATGAATATTGTGATAGTGTTCTTTCTAGTTTATCTATCATATTGTCATCTAGAGTAGTAAGAGATTAGAAACTTGTCTTTTCGTGTTTCACTTATATATCAAACCTCTTAGCTTATCCATTGTATGATCCCTTAGGAGCTTGATATATTAGTTGACTTAGAAGTTTCTTTCTTAAACTTTTAATTGTCCAAAAGATTTTTAATTAGGCATTAATCTTATTAGTAATCCTATTCACCCCCCCTCTAGGACTTTCAATTGGTATCAGAGCCTAACTCTACGTGAATAGCTTAACCGTTAGTAGAGTAAACGATTTGGAATCTAATCTTTTGGAAGAGTTGTTTTCTACACAACCTCCATTTTCTTGTAGGTAATCGTTACTTTGCTTGGAGGAAACAAATGGAAGAATTAATATACGAAAGAACGCTCAAATCTCGAAAAAGGAAATCCGGTGATTTCTTTTCTTTATCTCGTATATTATATTGCGTTTCCTCCTTATGGCTTGCGTTTTTAATTATGTTTTGGGTTGTGATTTGATTAGTTGTGTTTGTTGTTATCATGTTTTATCTTTGGATATTATCTTGTGATTCTTATCATTGTTTTAATGTTATTAGTGTTATTGCATCTAATTCTCATGAATGATGTTTTTGCACTTTACCTCTTAGAATTTTGGTAATTGCATCTTAGTCCCCAATATTTTCAAAATTGCACTTTGACCCCTCATAGTTTTAAATTCTCCAAAGTGTCATAGTTTGGACTTCATATTCTTTCACTTGTAATATTTGCCATTTTAGTTCATATCTTTGAAAAATTGCATTTTTAGTCCCTACTATGTGAAATTGCTTTTTTGTCCCTCAACGATTATAAATTGCACTTTTTATTCTTACAAGTTTTTATATCTTTTTAAAAGTGACTATTGATTGATAAAAGGGAAAAAGATCAAAGATATTAGTTTACACTTTCAAATCTTAATTTATCTTTGATCACAAATTTGCATTTTCATATGGGTGAGTTTTTAAAGAAATTGTTTTTCAAAAATATTTTTCCGATAATCGTTTGCATTTTCCATAGCATTTCAAAAATGTTTTATGCATAGTATTATGGGAATTCTATCCATTATTGGTCATTAACTCATTTGCATGAATTTGCTTTGCTTACTATCTTTATGATGTGCTTCATTATGTGCTTATATGGTTTATTCCCTATTGTGCTAATATCTTGTATAACTTGACCTTTTCATGCTTAAAATTGCTTAGTTTTTACATTGGGTCTCTTTGTACTTTTTAGAAAATATAGGGGTATTTATGAAATAAACTGCTTTATGTGTTTCGGGGATTTCCACGTTGAATCTTTTCAAAACAAAAGCGTTTTTAGTTGTTTTAAAATATCTCTATACTATTGGGGAGTTTTCGTATTAACTTCGGGTGTTTATGCAAATTGCCTATTTTCAAAGTCTCTCTTCTTACTCCTTTTGGTCGAGCTTTAGTGCGGTGCACCGCAACAATGGTCCGGTACACCGCGATTTGGGGTTTATTGTTCTATCTTGCATTGTGATCCCTATAGGTTGAAAAATATTAATTTAAGATCCCTATAGTTTGAACAAATTGCATTTAGCTTTCTTATGCTTGAATATTTGACCTTGGTCCCTATTGTCTTGAGAAAGTTTACTTAGGTCCTTGAAGGTTTTCAAAATTGCAATTAGTCCCTAAATATTTGAAAAATGCATTTTGACCCCCATACTTTTCAAAGTTTAAAATTTTACCCATAGATTTCTTAAAATCGTTAATTCTTCTTATTGGGTGTTTTTAATCTTCATTTTATTACTACTTGGCTATATTTGGATAATTGGTTTAGGATGCTTATTCTTTATGTTTCGGATATTTATTTAAATGTGTTAATGGTGCTAACATTTTCTTTGATGATATAGGTACTATTGCATCATTCATCCTTGATCTTATTCTATATTGTTTTATAGTCCCTTTAGTTTGTTCAATTAGTCTTAGTTCTTCATATGGTTGAAAATTGCATTTAGGTCCTTTGAAGTTTTTCAAAATTGCGTTTAGTCCCTAAACTTTTGGAAAATTCATCTTGACCCTTTTGCTTTTCAAAAATGACAATTTACCCCATGTTTTCTTAAAATTGATTCAAATATTCTTATTGGTAAAAAGGGGAGAAATTATTGGTCAAACTTTTCAAAATTGAAACAAACACTCTATGCATTTCGTGAGGGGGAGTTTTTAGTAAATTATCTTTAAAAACTAAAATGCTAGATTAATCGTTTGCACTAATCGTTTATCTTATAATTGCACTAATCGTTTGCATTGTTAGAAAGCTTATAAGATGAAAACCTTTCGATCAAGAAGTTGGTAAAATGTCTCCATCCCTTATCTTTTTTATGCTTTGCAATTGGTAAAATGTTGATCTTTGTGCATCTCAAATTAAAATGTTTTAATTGCTTTTTAACCTTTGATCTCTCTATGTTGTTTTTCAAAAATCTATTCACTTGAGTTTTTAGCTCTTCTATGATTATTTGCTTGATCTTATTATCCCGTCTTTTTGATGAAGACAAAGGGGGAGAAATATGTGCACTAAAACTTTCAAAATTGCACTTTTAAATACTCACAAATGCATTTCACATCTTATATTCATGTTTACTTAAATGCTTATTGTGAGGGGGAGCTATATTTGATAAGAGCTTATACTTTCATATCATTCCTAAGGTGTTTTAGTGAAGGATTTGTCATCATCAAAAAGGGGGAGATTGTTGGCATATAGCCTCCCTTAATAGGTTGTTTTAATGTGACAAATCCTCTTGTGTTTAGTGTGCTAATTACCTTTGTTATATACATTCTATCTTGCACTCTAATTCATCAAAAAGAGCTTCTTTATCATTTAGATCAAAGCTTTATTGTTTTATCTTAAGAAACTAATTCTCATACAAATGCTATTAACTTTATCTTTGTGTACATTGAGAATTAGCTTTAGTGATCAACTACAAAGTGTATAAGAATGATGTCCTCTACAACTCTCGTGAAGAAAGCTTTCTAATCCGAGCATCATAGAAAAAGATATACTCACTAGAAGGTGTTTTAAACCTTTGGTGCGGTACACCGGAGTACACCTACGGTACACCGCAATACCACGGACCAAAGCACGGTGCATAGACCAGTCCGACCAGAGAGCTAAGTTTCTACGCGGTACACCGGACGGAAGCGCGGTACACCGCAGCTCACGGACCAGTCACACGGTACACTACATGGTCCGACCAGTAAGCTCATAAAATCTGCACGGTACACCGGACCACTGTCACGG
The DNA here is from genome assembly GCA_029959085.1 of Nemophila menziesii. Classification (NCBI taxonomy): domain Eukaryota; kingdom Viridiplantae; phylum Streptophyta; class Magnoliopsida; order Boraginales; family Hydrophyllaceae; genus Nemophila; species Nemophila menziesii. Next base: position 350,211 of record JARWIR010000064.1, on the reverse strand, counting down.
TACACCGGACCACTACACGGTGCAGGCATGCGGTACACTACATGGTCCGACCAGTAAGCTCAAAAGTCAGTCGAACAGTCACGCGGTGCACCGGACCCTACCCGCGGTACACCGCACGACAGGGTTTCAGCTCTATTACTAGAGGACAAAGCTTATATCCGTTGGAGAGAAAATAGATCCGTTAGATAGAAGCTTATATGACCGTTGGGAGCATTTTGCAGCTATATATTGAAGGTCTTTCAAGGCTACAACTACACCTTCAACCCATATACACTTAGGGGCTTAATTGTTATCATCCAAGAAGGTGTCAAGAGCTTCATAGTTCATATCCACTCAATTAAGGAGTTAATCCAAGGAGCTATCAAAGTTATTATCTACTCAAAGAGGAGTTTACAAGCTTATAGTCATATCTACTCTTTAGGAGATTATCTAGCAAAGTTGTTTGCACCCCTTTAAACACTTTGTATCTATCCTCTTAAGTCTAGGTCTTGTAATAGATAGATTAAGAGAGAATTCAAGTATAGGGAGTATACTTGGTATCCTTGTGTTGAGATAGCATAAGTGTTTGAGTATCGGGAGTATACTTGGTGTCCTTGTGTTGCGATAGCACAAGTGTTTGTCCTTCGTGTTATCGAAGAGGTTGTAAGGGTTATTGTGTTCTCGACCCGGTTAAGAGAGACACGGGAGCTTAGTGAAAAGCTTGAAATCCTAAGGAGGCTTCCTTAGGTAGTGGATGTAGGGAAACCGAACCACTATAAATCGTGTGTATCTTTCTATCCCTACGCTATTTATTTTCCGCACTTCACATGTTTGATTATATGCTTACTAGTATGAATATCGTGATTATGTTTATCTAGCTAATCAAACTTTGGTCTTCTAAGTTAGTAAGAGAATAGATAATCGATTTACTTGTTTAACTTATATATCGAACCTCTAACTTATCCTTTGCATGATCCCTTAAGTGTTTGATATATTAGTTAACTTAGAAGAATAGCTAGTATGAATATTGTGATAGTGTTCTTTCTAGTTTATCTATCATATTGTCATCTAGAGTAGTAAGAGATTAGAAACTTGTCTTTTCGTGTTTCACTTATATATCAAACCTCTTAGCTTATCCATTGTATGATCCCTTAGGAGCTTGATATATTAGTTGACTTAGAAGTTTCTTTCTTAAACTTTTAATTGTCCAAAAGATTTTTAATTAGGCATTAATCTTATTAGTAATCCTATTCACCCCCCCTCTAGGACTTTCACTAACCTCTCTTCTCTTGACTTGTTTTACCCTTTGAATTGGAACTAGGACTTTTCTCACTTGATTTCTTCTTAGATCCAATACCTTGATTTCTTCATCACCCTTTCAGTAGATAATGTTCATGTTCTCTTAATCATCTCAATTGACCCCCAACTCAAAGCTTTAACCACTCTTGAAATTTGAAACTCTTGATTATTGGTTGTACAAGCTTAAATTGGGTTAGGAAAGGTGATTTGATGATGATTCTCTATGTGGGTAAGATGGATTATTCATGGATTGGCTTGGATTTAAGAAAATGTAGGATGAATTATTGAAATTTGAGCTTTTGATTCTTGGATTCAAGGTGTTTTGGGATGATATAGGTGGTTGAATCTTCCTTGTAATGATGTGGGGAATGATTTGGATGTGTTTTCATGGTAATTGGGTAGTGTTTTGATGATTGGTGAAGGTTTTGATGAGCTTCAATGGAGTTAGGAGAGTTGTGGAGAAGAAAAAGAGGGTTTGGGTTTATAAAATTCGGAACTAAAAGCTTAATACCTCCTTTATAATCAAATCCCGTAGGTTTTTCTCTCCCTTGCGGCGCTGCGGACTACCCCTGCGGACCATGGGGTGTACCGCGGGGTACACCGCGCCTCCTACGTCAAAAAACCCGTGGTAGGACCCCGTGGCACGTGTTTGTGCGGTGCATGGCGCAGTATAGGGTCCGGTATACCGGACCCATCAGCTATTTTTTTTTTCGTTTCTGGATAAAACCCGCGGTAGCAACCCGTAGTACGGGTTTTTGACCACGCGGTGCACCGCGGCTGAGGTCCGGTGTACCGCACGTGGCAAAAACCTCCCCAGCAACTAGATCTCGAAAAGTTATGCAGTTTAGGCTCAAAAATCACCTGATTCCGATATCCAAGCGCAAAGATATGGCTTGCCGAAGTTTCTGTCCAAAAAAAATTTTGCTCGCTTCCCTAACTCGATTTCTCCAATACCTAATCATCAAAAACACTAATACCTTTCTCAAATATGCAATATCAACTAAAATTAACTAATCTAAACATAAATTAAAAACTAAAACTTAAAAACATAAAAGAAATTACGGGTTGTCTCCCGTACAACACTTTTGTTTAACGTCTTTCAAAGTTAGACGTGTTACCTCGATTAAGGATGCCGAAATTTCCACCATTTGCCTTTAATTCCCACGAACTTTTCAGCTCGATTCTTAATGATCATGGATGGTGCCATCCAAGATTTCGTGGGAATAGGTGGTAACTCAATTCCAAGTGTAGCATTACACTCCTCTGGTAATCCATTCATCTCGAATCTTCGTTTATTAGAAAGAATGTCCTTCATGAATTGACCGTATTTTGACATTCTTGTGAGAGCTTCTACAAACGGGCTGCTGATCTTAAACTTGTTCACCGTGTCAACGAAGTTCTTGAATTCTAGGTAATTGTCTTTTCTGACACGTGAAGGGAATGGTGGAGGAGGACATGTGTTGGTTACCACCGGGCTCTCTTTCTTTTCTGGTGTCTTCTCTTGGACACTTTTTTGTTCAACTACCTCTTCGACCTTATCTTCTGTTGCTTCCTCCCCCCTCTGATATGGAATAGGGACTGATTCTGGTTCTGGTCTTGGTGGAGATAGTTGTTTTCCACTTTCTAATTCAACTGCATGACAAACTTTGTTTTCTGGAGCAGTAGTATCACTTCGGAGTTGCCTTTCTGCAGGGATTTGAGTTTTATTCATCATTTGTGACATTCTCTGCAACCTCTCCATAAGCGCATTCTGCGAGTCTTGGGATTCTTGCTGGCGACTCTCTATATTATCAAGTGTTTGCATCAGTCGAGCCAAACTTGAATTCAAACTCGAAGGTTGTTTTTGCTGCATTGAATAAGGAAGTGGTTCTTGATAAGCTTCATTATAAATCGGCGCTTCTTGATAGATAGGTTGTGGAGGATAGTAGGATTGTGGTCGTGGTTGATAATAATCATCATGATGATGATACGTCTGTTGATTTCCGACCCAATTGTAACTCTGTGGGGTTTGATAGTCAGCGTAATTTCCTTGAGATTGATAATAACCATCATAATAATGGTCTCTTTGATAAGGCATGAAGGAAATTGAGGCTGGATTGTTCATGCAACGTCCCCACGAGTGATCTCTTGCTCCACAACTAGGACATGAAGGTGAGGTATGTACTAGATTCCTCTGAGCTAGTTTTCGCGATTGTTCTCGTAATTCCTCAAGTTGTTGGCTTAACTCCTTGAGCTTTAGAGATTCCATCATGAATAAGCTTCTTTAGGATCTAATAACACGAAACCTTTATCTCCTAATAAATCCGCTTTCGCCTAAAAAAAATCTGTAGAACACAAACTAAAAAGAAAAACGTAAAATAGAACTAACTAAAATATAAGCACAAGATAATTGCACAAGGACTAACGATGTAGTCCCCGGCAGCGGCGCCAAAAACTTGGTGTGGCCTAAGGTGTGATAAAAAGATGTATAAAATAGGTGCAAATACACACCCTAAACTAACACTGTACTGCAAGTATTACAGGACGTATGCAAGTTTTAATGATAAGAAGATTCGTTCCTCAGGGACTGACGAAAGTTAGAGAGAACTTATGCAAATTATCAAGTGCAGATATTAAAGATAGATAATAATACGCAAGTAGAAAGAAGAGAAAGATAGATATTTATTTGGTTTTTAATAAGAAAACTAAACTATTAAATTAAAGACAGAAAATAAATAAGAGAAAAGAAAAGAAGATAGTATGAACGATATAACTTAGGTTTTACTAGTATGCACTAATCCTTCTAATTCTATCTATTAAATCTAGTTCATAAGGGAGAATATTAGCTCTTGGTATACTTAGTCAGGATTCTAAATTCCCATACCTTAGACCTTGAGAGCGACTAAGGGGGCAACGGCACAACCAAGAAGTGATTTCAAATAGGGTTATCAAATGCCACTAAGGCCCTAAGCAAATACTGCAATCTTGGTGATATGGTGGTTAAAACAAACCTTAATGACTATCTAGTTAGAAGTATGTTTTGTCAGAACTGCTATCGACACTAGACGTTATGTGGTGGTTCAATAGTTAAACACCCAGTTACGATGACCATCTAACTACTATTAAGGTAATCCTATACGCATGCATTCGCAAGGAAAACAATCATTAAATCAAAACACATAATCAAATATAAAGGTAAGTAGCTAATATCAGATTAAAACATATAATTCCCAAAGAACTTAGATAGAAGAATTAGAATTCATAGATTATACATATGCAAAACCTAAGCTAAGAGAATTAGTTCATACAAAGAAAAGAAGAAGAAAGAATTACAAAATAAGAGGTTGAAGGAGACATGATTGATGCACAGCTCCCTCCAGACTTCTTCTCTTGTGTTGCAGCTTCCTCTTGGCCTTAGGGTCTGGCCAAGGATGATTTAAGAGTGTTAAGAGGCTGTATTTATAGTGTATAGGTTGACCTAATTCGTTTCTTGGAGATAACTTCAAGTAATGGGCTCCTGGCCCAACCCAAATTCGTAAGATAAACACTGCTGCGTTGTTTTGAGTGTATCTTCTTCGTTATTGGTCGGATTTTGCTCCACAAGATACCAAAAGAATCGCAACAGAATTATATAGGCCCTTTAGAAGGAAATTACCAAATTCGGCCTATTTCTTAGGTAAAAACACCAATCTTTGGACGTGTACTGCAGAATCCCAGATTAGGCAGCTTTTCCTTTTCCTATTTGAACTCAGTTTCCTTCTATCTCCAATTTCCATGCATATCTTTTTCCATATCTTGTAGTCTTTGACCTGGACTCTAATTAATCTCCATAATTATCTTTAAAGCTTCACACTAAATAAACAATTAAACCCAATATGCTCTAAAAATAATAATTCTACAAACCAAGACTCAAAATAGGAAAGTGCACTAAATTAAGCTAAAATCAACCTATAAACTAATAAATAAGCCTAAAATGATGTCTCAAGAGTGTATTTTACTATCACAAATGAGGAGACATCAAGAATATATTTCAATCTGCGAGCTTGAGGGAGTTCCACCTTACCCACCATGAGCTCTATCATCCACATAATATATTACCAATTTATTATAATTCGGTATAGGTTTGGTTTTCAATTTAACAACATCAAGGTAAGCCTGTATAATTTTATAATAAAATTATAATTTTTTAGATTAAGCGATGTCCGAACAACTTCAGTATAAATTGATATATCAAAATTTATCCACCTAGATGAAAATATTTTTATTTTAGCCCTTCCAAGTAGCAAGACAGTAAAAATTAATGAATTGATTATAAAGTTTTTTTAAATTACACATTTTTTAATACTTGACCATGCTCTTCTTAATATAAATGATATCTCGATAAGTCGTTCCCAAACTTCAAGCAAGGCCATTTATCCATTTTTTAATAGATAGTAGCATTTGAAAAAATTATCTTTTATAGTCTTCCAATGATTCTTCACTTTTCCTTTACTAATGTAATCACCTGTTTTTTCTTGTAGATCTTTGACTATCTCAACATATGCCTTTCTGGTGAAAGTGACATTCACTCTAATCACATATTGTGTTGATACAAATACGCATCAATAAGTACATCATCCATTGGAGGGGTCCATGTCAAAGAATCATCAATTTCACCTGGAGATCATTTCCTTAATGGCATGACTGGTCTGCAAAATTATTAGATCAGACCAACAATAAATAAATATACTATCATAAAATTTAAAATAAAAATCCACACGAATTAATCAAGTAATCAAATGATTAATAATATTCATCATAGTCATCACATAAAGCATAATTTACAAATTCAACCAAATAATGCTAATATTCTTCAATACTTAATTAATTATCACACATGATAGTCATTCACATATTATTAGCTATTAAATCTCTTAAATGTCGTCCTTGTGCAGTATCTTCATCCTTATTTGTCTGAACAATTCCGTCATTGTGGAATTTGATTCCTAATTTCGTTGTTACACTCAGATATGATCAAGCGTCAAACATTATACACTTGAGTGAAATCATCTCTGATTTCACAAAAGTGTTAATTATTTCACACTTAATCAAACTCAACTTAATTGTTTATGTCTAAAACATTAAATCACTATATGAACTTAACTTAGAATTTACTAAAGCGCTAAGTATTAAACACTTAAATAATCAATGATTGTTAAATTGTTAAACACTTAGCCCTTTGGCAAAATCTGAGTTGATTTCACTTAATTGTTAAAGTGTTTCACTTTTAAAAAATTAAGTCGGATTTGATCAAGTGTTAAACACTATACACTTGAGTGAAATCGTCACTGATTTCACAAAAGTGTTAATTATTTCACACTTAATTAAACTTAACTTGATAGGTTTATGTTTAAAAAACATTTTACTTGACAGAGCACCATTATTTTATTTCAAAAACTCAGAAATACACTTAATTTATCTCAGAAAACATTTAGAAATCATAAAAATCTTTTTAAATAAAAGAGATTACATGCATATTCTTAAAAAAGTAATTGGATTTAAAAAGATCAGGGTTTTCAATTTTTTAACCTAAAAACAGGGTTTTTCCATGTCATTTATAGACATTTCCGACCACGTTTGACCCAAAAACCAAGCATTGAACACCATAAACCTTATATTTAGTGGTATAAAACCTTTTTATTTGACATTTAAACAACTTAATCTTTTAAAAAATTAGTAATGTATAAACAAATCCACATTAAAACTCTACTACAGATTATATGCCAAAAAACACCATTATTTTTCTTTTCAAAAACTCAAAAATACACTTAAATCCTTTTGAAAATCTTAGACTAATTTACAAAATCATAATACAAGTTCAAATAAACCAGATTACACATGCATACATTTAACAACATTCCGATTTAAACAAAAAGGTTAGGGTTTACAAAAAAATAAATACATGAGAAGGGGGTTTTGATAATAAAACTTTAGCTATGTCTTTTATAGGCATTTTCGAACCCATTCAACAAAGTAACCAAGCTTTAAACACCTTAACCATAATAAATGCAAATTACGAAAATAGGTTAAGGGTGTTTTTTGAGGTGTACTATCCCATCGATTTTTCAAGGCTAGAGTTTTCTTAGATATGAGAGAGATAGAAAGACGAAGAGATAAGATATTAGGTGAGAAATGAAGCGCACCAAAAAAGCGTGCCAGATACATGAGACAAAAATGATTTAAGTTAACCAAAGGTAAATAAAAATGGGCCAAAGCTTTTTAAGCCTTCACCACGAAAAAAAAAAACTATAGACCAAAAATAATGAATGACCTATAGAATTAAAATAACAAAACTATTATATGCCCATATTTCCAACCAGGGAAGGTAATCGGGTTTTGGGTTAGACCAAACACATTGTCCGACCCAAACCCAATTTTTTTTTTTTTTTATTAAATTTTAAACCCTATTAAGCCTTTTTTTTTGGTCGAAGGAAGCATAAATAAAAACTTCAAAAATACAAATTACCCTATCCCAGTAGGGTTATAGTCATGAGCTAATAGAGAGGCAAGCTTGGGAGGTGGAAAACAGTTCCAAAGGCTAAACAAGGAGTCTTTAATCTCCTGTTTAGCCACCCAATCTGCACAACAGTTTCTAGACCTCCTAACAAAGGAGATTTTAAAATTACAACCCTTTTTAATTCTACTAATACAGTTTACAAACCCTCTAATATTACAAAAGGACTTAATATTTTTAGAAAATTGAAGAACAAGGGCTTGGCAGTCACTCTCCACTTCAACTTTGCCTCTAGGAAGTCTTGAAGCTATCTCACAAGCTTGTAGAAGTCCTCTAGCCTCTGCTTCAAGTGGGGAGTAAGCAAAAAAAAAATTTGAACATCCATCAACTAAGCTTCCTCGAGAATCCCTGAGAATACAAGCATATGAGGCAAGATTAGTTTTAAAATCAAAAGATGCATCACAATTAACTTTGAAACATCCTGATAATGGTGGTATCTAATTTCCATTTCTACCCTCTCTCAAGGTTTGCACCTGAATTGCATTATCTTGTGAAGAATTTTGATGTGAAACAGCCTCATTCCTCACAATTAAACTGTTATCCTTATTAGCCTTATTAGCCTCAGAGTTCACTCTTTTAGACAATAAGAATTCATCATTGGCTTTTAAAGCTTCTAATAGAATTTTCATAGGATCAGGGACAATGCCACGAAAAATAGCCTCATTCTTTTCTTTCCAAATGCTCCAAACAATATAAAAAGCTAATTCACCAAGTCCTTTTTATTAAACTCAGTCTCAGAAAGTTTAAGCCTAATAAAATTAATTCATTTTTTGAAATTGAAAGATGAAGTAGTTAAAGAGCAAAAATTCAAGGGACTAGCTAATTAATCCATTGGGTATTTAATTAAGTTTGGTTTTTTAAGATCGGTTGAAGTTGGGTTTTGTTATTTTGTAGACCGGTGGGTTCCCGTGAACACACATAATGCAAACCATTTATATTGAAATGTGAATTTTTTTTTATATAAATTGAATATCTATATAAGAAATCATATAAATACTATAAGATCATTTACCTTATAAAACCAAAATCTCCTTTATTTACCTATGATCCCAAGATAGGACTATAAAACTTATAATAATTATAGAGATTTAGAACGGAATAAAACTTATAATAATTATAGAGATTTAGAACGGAAAGTACAATCATCCATATCCTTTTTTTTAATAAAATACCAATCCAAACAATAAAAAGGTTTTCTAGGATATATCCTTTATTTTACTTTAATATAGATATAAACCTAAACATAGCTCCTGCTAATCTCTCGAAGCCAACGATAAAAATACGTCATGTTAATCTTTTCTTTACCGGAGTAAATTCCCTGTGCTCCTTCACACCATTCTCCCTGAACAGCCATCTCAATTATAATGTAAAGCTTCTTGATTGTCACCTGTCATTACATTTCATTGTTTTTAAATATCGTAGCTAACTTAAGCTCTTATATAATAATTCTAACAATAGTGGCTAAATCTAGGGATATATTTTACATTATTTAACGCTTCAGCAGCATTATCTACATCTTGCTTCGAGAAAACATCAAGTTCTTGCAGTACCTGCATAACTCGAAATATCATATCATATCATTATATAATATATATATATATCAAACGAAGAAAGTCAAAAGTCAAAGTCAAACAGACCCTCTTGGCATCATCTGTTTTTAATGTCGGAACTTGATAAGTCGCAGTGAATGCCTGACAAAGTCGAATAGATTTCAAGAACTCAACCTCATTGGTAGTGCCAATCACAAGCATGTTTTTACCCTGAGACAAAATAAAAAATATTGAATTAAGATAAAAAAAATGTACAAGAAAAATATTTGAAGTTCCAAGAATACCTTAGGAGGATGCTTTTTAAGGAGAACCAACAATGTTTGAGAAATTATGTTCGAGTACCGAGGGCCAATCGCACCATATTCTAGTAGCCTACACAAAGAAAGAAGTATTATCTCAATGAAAGATTGTGTGAGCAAATATTACCTTTCAATGTCATCTAAGATAATCATGCTTAATGGTGACTCATAAGCATCCTCGAACACCTAGCAGATAATTAATTACATTTACTAAACTCACAAATTCAAGTAGGTATAAAAGAGTATTCACAAGTAAAACCTTGACAATTTGAGCACATTTGCTCCTTTCACTCAGCCCAAGCATTGAATCAGCAGAAATCTATCAAATTTGAGAAAACAGACAGATTAAACATTAGAATTTGATTTATAATACAAGGGATTAAGGGATAATATCGTAAATTACTCACGATTTTGACATAAGGAAAGTCACTTTCGATACCAATAGTAGCTGCCATGGAAGTTTTACCACTGTTCAAGGCAAGTAGTATAAATTTAATTTTAATACTAATTTTAACTCAAAACGATAGCAAAAAAGATATTTGATATTCACCTGCCACATGGGCCTTCTAAAAGGCAAGATTTAATCGAGCTTCCCATGCACGTTTTAACTTGTTGAGCCAATAACATGCACCTATTATAGATAGATTCATGTGTACCACCCCAGTTAACAATGCCATGGATTCTGTGACCACCAAATAATTAATTCAAATATATCGGAAAAATAATAAGGGGCATAAATGTATATTTACCTACCTGCATTGTTCAAGATCAGATTTAGAAGTTCTAAAAGCAGGTTTCACTTCTTCAATGCCTTCTAATAGGTCAGAGCAACCAGAAGTTCCCGACTTGTCAGACATGGTGAGTGTCAAATCTAAGCAAAGGAAGGAATTAGAGGAGTTTTTGATAGTGATATGAGCTTGCTATATTTGAAACTCCAAGCTTGACAAGGTATTTATAGTGGAGAAGGCCCAGAAGGGTAAGGATCCAAAGGATAAGATGGTCCATTTGAAAAGTCTCAAAACGAATCTTACTAATGGTAACTGGTATGGTTTGGCTTTTTATCTTCCTCTCGTTTTCATTTTGGAAAATGAAATTACATCATTTAGTAGCTGAATCAACCCTTTGGATACCAATAGTCGCTGCATGGCAGTTTTACCACTGTTCAAGGAATATACAAAGTCAGGTTAATACTTTTTTACTTGTCAATAAATGAATTTTCTCTATTTTTAATAATCATGAAATAAAATAAAAAGAATAAGTTGTCACTGCAGCGTTCAAGGTCACCTGTTGAAGCTCCAAAAGCAGGTTTAACTTTAAGAATAGCTTCTAAAATGTCCTGCATTTGAACCTTAATATTCTCCTCCTCATCCACTTTCACTGAAGTTAATCTTTTTTGCTTCTAGTTTCATGATGGATTGTACTCCAGCAAATAAGGCTTCATACTTGGCCTCGTTGTTTGTGGCTTGAAAGTTGAGTCAGATGGCGAAGCAATGTTCTCGGTTCTCAGGATCAATAAGTGCTAATCCGCCAACTTCTAGCGTCACTCTCGTTGGTGATGTAACATATTAGGATGGATTGAAGTTATATTATAAATTGATGTTATCTGAAATTTATTAAATAATCTTAACTAATTGGTATAATTTACATGTTGAAATTATATATTATTTTGTTATTCTACTTATCTAAAACTTAGGGTTTGTGGAGTTCAGCTAAACTCAAATTCTAACATTTTTTTTGTCAAGAAATTCTAACACATTAGGAATTAAATCATATACCCAAATCAATTTGCAACCGAGATTCAATATATAGATTGTCTATTATACGAAATTGAATGAGTACAAGTAAATAAAATTCATAGTGAAATTGTGAAACTACCCTAAACAACATAAGACTTCCAAACTAATACAATGTTGTGCCTCGGCACATAGGACAAGTCCTATTTTTCTCCAACCATCTTCCTAAACAATCACCATGGAATTCATGGCCGCAAGGTAGAGTCGCGATAGTGATATCATCCTCGTACTCCATTAAACAAACCGCACATGGATTATCAATCATATTACCTTCTAACGAACCGTGATAATTTCTTGTCTTTAGATGGCCTATGATCATCTCCAAAGATTTATCATCATATTCATCATTGTCTTCATCTTCATCTAGCAACATTGGTTCATCATTGTCTTCATATTCATCTTCATCTCGTAACAGTGGTTCATCATTGTCTTCATATTCATCTTCATCTAGCAACAGTGGTTCATCATTGTCTTCATATTCATCTTCATCTAGCAACAGTGGTTCATCATTGTCTTCATATTCATATTCATATTCATATTCATATTCATATTCATATTCATATTCATATTCATATTCATATTCTTCTTCTTCTTCTTCTTCATCTGACAACAATACTTCATCATTGACCAACAAATTCTGTATGTGACGATGATTATAATTGATTTGATCTTGGGCTTCATGAAGAACATGATTCATGAATCCCAAGAACAAAACACACCGCGTAGCAGGTGAGCAAATTGGTGGCTGAGGATTAGAAGAAGACATTGTTGATTGTTGAAGCAAAGTTAAATCCATCTTAACCAACCGAATAATAAGTTTTGATTTTGTTGGTTAGCCTTGGTGGTGTGATGTCTTATTTATAGAGTTGTCCTCCTATGCCGCCTTGATATCTTTTAGTGTTTGATATTGTTTGGAAGAGGAGATCTTTTTAAACAGTGTTGTTGTTGGGTTAGGAAATTATCACTACTAATTCATTACATACCCCTAAAAAAAAGAAATACACCAAACTCTTTGCGTTGTGTATTTGACTTTGGAAAAAGGAGTGTTGAATTTTAACACGTTACAAAATACAAATAATTAGCCTTTTCTGGAGTTGTTTTGTTTAGTTTAAATAGTCTCACAATGCAGATGGATTATCATATTCGATTTGGGCTTTAAAAATGATTTATAGTTAATTGAATTACTTATAATGTCTTGAAAATAATCTTAATATTATAAAAAAAACATTCTATTTCTCTTTTTTTCAAAAAAGTCTCTAAAATTCTCATGGTCATTACTACTTAGGCAAAAAATTATTATTCTTTTTCTTTCATTATCATTTTTTCCTCTTTTTTTATCATTTTTTCTCTATTACCATCTTTTTCTCTCTTCTCTTTTATTAAGTATCGATATTTTCTAGCTCCGACCACCGCCGATCGCCCGCCGGACAAAGTACTGAGTATCGGAGTATGCTTAGTTTTTTTTACTGAGTAGGGTCGTATGCTCAGTAACTTTACTGAGTATACTCAGTATCTTTCTGAGTATGCTTGATAATTTTGCTGAGTATCGGAAAAAATTCATTGAATTTTGGGAATTTTTACAAAACATTTAGAGAAAAGTTGTTGAGTTTGATTATTTTCTTAATTAAAATTTATTTATAAAAAAAATCAAATTATTACAAAACTGCTAAAAAGAAAAAAAAATCAATACACACGTAACATCTACTCTACTAGATACGTAAAGAAAAAGCAAAACTGAGTCAGAACAACAAATCTGAAGCTACACGGTCAAAGTCAAAGAAATAAAAATTGTACTAAGCATCTACTGTTCACGCCGTTGTGTGAAACGTTGGAGGCCACGAACGTGGTCACGATCCAGCTTCTCCGATCTCCTGGTGGCTGACTAGGTGGCAGCAGATTCATTTCGTATCTCGAACAGCTTCGTGGCTGCAACCTCCATGGCGAACAATGAGGTCTTCTGCTGTACTGAGGTCTTCGTTACCGAATGAGTCATAGCTTCCATGGCCGGATCTAGATCTGGAGCTTGGCAATAGAATGAGCTCAGGCGAAACTCGAACCAAGCGGCGAGCCCGTGTAGATCTTCTCCGACACCAAATCTGAAGCCTCCTTTCCATGGTTTCCGATGAAGCCTCCCATCCGGCGTTCGTGACGTGAGCTCAAACCTATTTTGGAGAAGAAGGTCGAGCTCCATTTTATTGCGTGATAAAAAATTAAAAAGAGAAAGTAAGAGAGGAGAGAGGGGGAGTGTTTTGGGTTATAATTTTCATTTGATAAGAATTAGTATATATAGGAAAATAAAAAACAAAAAGGGGTAAGAAAGTAATTGGAATTTTAGAATATAGTGTTAATTTTTGTTTGTGACCTTTAATCAGAAAAGAAGGTGAGAAAAGAAGGTGAGTGACGTCTTGTTAGATCTTAAGGGGAGGTGTCTTGAGGATCCTTTGGATAATTTTCTCTTTATTCAATTAAATTTGCTTTAAAAATTACTTTTTTTTGTAATAAATATTCTTCATATTTTTATATAGGAAAAACGTAACAATGTCCCTACTATATTAAGATATATATATATATATATATATATATATATATATATATATATATATATATATATATATATATATATATATATTTACCATAAAATCTAAATTTCTATTGGTTAACCAATTTACAATACCAACAAACCGTTTCGACGAATATGTTAACCTATTAGTATGCCTGAGAATACTAAAAATGAATGATTTAGCCTTTTAAAATATCATTAGTTAGCCTAAATGTTGTATTTTCATTGATGACTTGGTGACAAAACAATATATCTTTAACTTGTAGGATCAAGGAAGCACGTTGACTTGTTTGAACCATAAACTGCAACTTAAATAACTCTTACATCGTAACACTTTAAATTGCGAAACATCACCTCTCACGTGCTCATGACTTCAAGTGTAATCATGAAACAAAAGGGATAGATCAAAATCCTAGTCAATTGCGTGTGGTGACTTTCGTAAGTCGATTTCCAAATCTTGCCGGTAGATACACTAGTTGTCCAAAAGTGGTTGAATTGTACTCTAACGTCGTAAATTGGGGTTAATCTTGTTTTCATGACTTATAATCACCGTATCGGGGCCTCATATCATCTGAGTACCTAAGAGCTGCACACTTAGCACACATTTAATGCACAAAAACTCTAAAAATAGCAAAATATCTAGAAATAGACACAAAATTGTACAAGGTCAAATACTAGGAGATAATTCCTTTCAAATAAATCCAATAAAACCCCAAAATGATGTCTCGTGATACGATTATTCTATCATGAAAGACGATACATCACGTATTCTCTAGAAAAATGCTTGGGTAACAATAGACCGGAGCGATTAGCAAGGTCATTCAAGATTCTATGGGCTCGAGTCTTCGGCTTTATTCTCCTTGACTTTAATGGGAGGTGGCCCTTTGACGGCATAATCACTAGTGGGATGTAATCGACGCGTTTGGCAAAATATGACCTAGCCGATCAGTGTATATGACCATTAAAAATAATTCTCCGTCCATTATGCTTCCCAATCCAAAGAACAATACATATAATCCTTAATGAAATTCTCCCTTTCAATTTACTAAATACAAACAAATTAATTACTCCCATTTCCCTTTTTTTACTATACTCTCATTCATTTATTTTTGGGCTGAAAGAGTAACTCATATATA
The DNA here is from genome assembly GCA_029959085.1 of Nemophila menziesii. Lineage (NCBI taxonomy): Eukaryota > Viridiplantae > Streptophyta > Magnoliopsida > Boraginales > Hydrophyllaceae > Nemophila > Nemophila menziesii. Next base: position 335,063 of record JARWIR010000064.1, on the reverse strand, counting down.
TTAAGAAAAAATTAGTCAGCCAGTAAGGACAGACATAATACACAAGACAAGTCAATTCAGGCGGTGGGAAAAAGGCCTGTAAGCTAACCAGAATTCCACATATTTTTTATTATTTACCCAATCAGCAACACGTTTACTGTCTCTACGAATACATAATAATTACTTACGAATGTCAGAATTGAAAACAATGTATTTTAAAATACTACATAAGTAAGCAAAAAAAGGAGATAAACGAGATCGCATGATCCTCTTCCAATCGTTATGTATTATCATGTTACCAACGGAAAATCCATATGAAGTTATGCACACCAAACAAATCCCTCTAATTTTAGTTCCATAATATAGATGTCTCGAACTCAGTAGACAATCCATGATCAGTTTCCTTTTCTTATTCCTGCCCACACAAGCACCCAAACTTTTATAAGTTTTGGGTAACCATGAAACATCACCTTCAATTTGAAAAAAAGAAAATTAAATAAGTAAAGTTTTTCGATTGTGCTTATTCAAGGGATATTTGGGTTGAGATAAAGTCTTGGTAGGATTAGATAAAGAGGTGAACACGCTCCTAAGGCTTTGAAATAGCTTAAAAAGCTTAAAGCTAGAACAAATGGGAGGAGAAAAGCATGAATGACTGGATTTGGAGCTACCATGTATTGTATTTGGAAAACGAGAAATCACCTAGTTATGATAGACGAATCTTCCTCTAGAGAAACAGTTACCAAGGAAATTAAGTGGTGCATTTTTTCTATTTTTTTTTGTTCCCTTGTTATTCTTTTATAGATGATAGTGGAAGAGTAGTTTGTATTAATATTCGTATGAGGTAATTGTATTTAACTTCTGAGTTGTTATCTTTAATGTTTTAGCTTAGCTAATTAACTCTATGTTTAGTTTACAGTTATTTTGATTAATACAACCGTTTACCTAACCAAAAAAAAAAGTCTTGTACTGGTTGGTACAAAAGGTTAGTTAGGAGCTCGAGTCTCACCGCAAGGCTTATTCACTCAAAGTGTCCCATCCAAGTGATAATTGATTAGAAAAATTCTTCTTTGTCCTTTTAATTATTCTGGGTGATAATGGAGGGTTACTTATAAATAAGGATGGGCCTGAGGTAGTACAAACTGTGGCTCATGTTCGTATTCATATCATCCCACGAACAAACGGTATTTTTGACAAAAATGATGAAATTTATGAAGCCGTAAGATCATCAATTAACGCTAAGTACTATTAATGATTTGTAAATTAAAAGTAAGCAGACACTTCATAGAAAAGAAGGAAAGTAGCATGAAGGAGATGGTTAAAAGATGAGTAATGATATTTGTCACTCTTTCTGTATCACCTTTTTATCACCTCCTACTTGTATGCTTACATGTATCAATGAATTGATTTCTATATCCTATTTAATTTTTTTCTATCTTCTATTGAAGAAAATTAGAACATATGTATAGAAGGTGATAAAAGGGTGACATGAAAAAGAATGACATATATCATTACCCTTAAAAGATTTAGTACATGAATACAAACCGTTTTTCTACTTTTTGATTTACACGTGATGTAACATATTACGATGAATTGAAGTTAAATTATAGACTGATGTTATCTAATTTATTTAATAATTTACATGTCGAAATTTAACATTATTTTATTATTCTACTTATTTAAAACTTAGGGTTTATGGAGTTGGACTAATCTCAAATTCAAACATACATTAGCAATTATATCATACCCAAATCAATTTGCATCTGCGATTTAATATATACTGTGTATTTTTTACCAAATTGGATTAGTACAAGTAAATAAAATTCATAGTGAAATTGTGAAACTACCCTAAACAACATAAGACTTCCAAACTAATACAATTTTGTGCCTCGGCACATAGGACAAGTCCTATTTTTCTCCAACCATCTTCCTAAACAATTACCATGGAATTCATGGCCGCAAGGTAGAGTCGCGATAGTGTTATCATCCTCGTACTCCATTAAACAAACCGCACATGGATTATCAATTACATTCCCTTCTAACGAACCGTGATATTTTCTTGTCTTTAGATGGCCTATGATCATCTCCAAAGATGTATCATCATATTCATCATTGTCTTCATCATTGACCAACAAATTCTGCATGAGACGACGATTATAATTGATTCGATCTTGGGCTTGACGAATAACAAGTATCATAGATCCCAACAACAAAAGACGCCGCCGCGTAGCAGGTGAGCGAATTGGTGGCTGAGGATTACGGTAATTAGTGCTAAAGGAGGAAGAAGAAGCCATTGTTGATTGTTGAAGCTAAGTTAAATCCTTATTAACCAACTGAATAATAAGTTTTGATTTTGTTGGTTAGCCTTGGTGGTGTGATGTCTTATTTATAGAGTTGTCCTTCCTATGCCGCCTTGATATCTTTTAGTGTTTGATATTGTTTGGAAGAGTACATCTGTTCTGTTTTGGGTTAGGATATTATCATTACTAATTCATTACATACCCTAAAAGAAATATACCAAACTCTTTGCGTTGTGTGTTTTGACTTTGGAAAAAGGAGTGTTGAAATTAGATTTAATTCCCATATAATTTAGCTTTTTGGAGTTGTTTGGTTTAGTTTAAATAGTCTCACACTGCAGATGGATTACCATATTCGATTTGTACTCCTTATTTTGGGCTCCAACAATATTTATATTTAATTCGATCAAATTTGCTTTACAAATTACTTACTTTTGGTAAGAAAGATTCTTTATATGTTTATGAAGAAGAAACATATTACTCCCTCCTACTTTAAACTATTACATATATTTACTACAAAAAAAAAAAAAAATCTCTAATATTGAAAAACGTTTTTAGTCTCGTGACTAGATTTAATCTATCACATAAACGAAAACATCAATTACCATTCTCGAACAAATATAACATGTGTTTTGGGAATAATATGGTTGTTAAAGCGAAGGTAACCTTACACGTTAGATTAGTCTTTCGTTCTTAGTTTTGGTTTCGAGCAATTACTTAGAACCGAATAAATTGAATGTTTGACTTTTTTGACTCACAAATTAGTTTGTTTCTTTACGTTGTTGTATATTTACCTTTTTATTTATTAATTTATTTATGTAATCGTTATTTCAAATGATATTTTGAAATGGTTGAAAATAAAAAAACTACTTATGGACACTTGAAAATAAAAATAATTATTGGAAGATGTTTGTCGATATTCTATTTGAACTTTTGTTAATCTATTTATTTATTTTGCTATTTCTTTTCTTTTCTATTTAAACTTGTTCGTTCTTTTGTCTATCAAGAATAAAAAGTCATTTAAACATGAGATTATTACCTACGGGTCTTGAAGACATTCCCCCTATGTCCATTCCAAACTTCACTTACCTTCTTTTCTTACTAAAGATATCAAATAAGATCTTACACTATAATCTAAAATCCCAATTACATTTTTACCCCTTTTTGTTTTTTATTTCCTATATATACTAATTATTTTATTTCTAAACCCTAAAAATTCCACTATCTCTTCTCTTCTACTTTCCCGTCACCCACCTAACTTTCCTCTCTCTTCTCACTCACCTAACTTTTCTCTCTCTTCCCACTGCATTTTCATATCTCGAAGGACTTTAGCTGACTGTGAGCCTCCAAGCCTTAGAAGCCTACTGAGAAGATCCATATGAAAATGCTACTGATGTTATTCTGCATAAGTCTGTGCTTGTCCCAGTGGTTCGATATCTGATTTGTGAGCTCCGGCAAGGCTTGACCTCCGTGAGAAGCCATGGACGCCGCCGTGAGACAACAGCTGCTCCGAAAATGGAGCTTCGAGCTCCATTCGAAAGATATTGTTGCAGCGCCTGAGAAGCCTTGAAAGCCTCCTATGCACAAGAAAACGGCCTGGATCTCGGAGAATCTCATACGAGTAGCTACAACTAGGGGTGAGCACGGGCCGGGTTTACCCCGGGTTGGGGTCTAGGGTAAGGGTAGGGTAGATCAACCGGGTCTAGGTTTGGCCAAGGGTAAGGGTAGGGTTAAATTTTACCCTGCCCTCGGGTTACCCAAACACGGGTTACCCTCGGGTTTACCCTATGGTAATTAAACCTGTAATTAGCAACTAATTTTAATATAAAGCTATAAATTTAATACAAATTGCAAGTTTCTCCCTTAAATTACTTAAATAACACATGATTCACAAGTTAACTGTAATACCAAATTACTCCCATAAATTACTCAAGTTCACAAAATAGATGTTACAACTAAATTGCAATGTTCCAAAATATTACAACAAAATCAATTTCATTCAAAATATTAAAACACAGTAATAATCTTCTAAAATATTGCACATAATCAAAAGCTTCAACTCTTCTTCCAAATTCCTTCCCTGAATTCCAATTTCCTGTTACTTAAACAATTCCCAATCAATATCAGTTAGTTGAACATAACATATTAAGGCTTTAACCCTTAAGCCTCAGAACAGTGTCATCATAGGCTGGAATTGAATAGCTTATAATTGAGTAGATCATCATAGGTCTCGTGTTATAAACACTTTCATCGGCCTCAGATATAGTTGGAAAATAGGACGGGATTCCCGGAAAACCAACTATACCTCATCACCGGATTGTGTTTTAAACACGTAGGCAACTCACTACAAAAGGCGGCTACCAATACATGTTTAAACACAATGATAATAAGGTTAGGGCTTACCCAAAATAATCTGTTACTTCACTATTTTATCCAACATTTTCAGGTGGTGTTATGTAAAATGCACCTGAAAACACAAGTCAGAATGTTAGTATATTTCAATATATTCCATATGTTAAGTAAGAATGAAGTAAAGAAATTGCTAGTGTTCTGAACAACTTTTAAATAACATACATTATCAGTTCCATTAGAGCAAAGTAAAAACAAAAATTTACCCAAAAACTTAGGATCATTACCTGAGAAGGCACCCAATCAACTGTAAGTAATTATTCGGAAATAGCCTAATCCAAACCCAATAAACAAATAACACCATTCTATAATCAAGATCCATAATAAAATATATTACTCCAAACCCAATCAAATACAATTTTCGAACCATTTAAAACTACCAACTAAGTTCATTATTAACACCAAAACATGTGTATTTAGAAAAAACAGATAAATAAAAAAATTCAGAATTAGAAAATTGCTCACCTATGCACAATTAACAGGATTTTTGAATGAATCTGGCCAAAAAAACAGTTAACAAATAAATATTAGTAATATATAACAATGGATGATTAGATACAAACAAAATAAATTAACATAATGAGCTATAATGCTATATATATGAAAAGAGGGTAGAATATGAAATACCTTGGAAAAAATAGGAATATAACACCATTTCTGATATACCTCATATGAATATGTCAAAATACAGTGTTATTGAAACAAATTAATACGGGTAATATAATTAACAGAAAATGAAATAGAAATAGATTGAGAAGAGAGATTAGAAATACCTTTGAAATGGTGTGGCTTTTCTCGATCTGAAAAATCCCCAATATATAGCCAAAAACCTATGGCTAATCAAATGAGAATAAGGCAACACGTTATTTAAACTATCAACAACGGCTACATCAGACCTCAAATAGGGGTTTTTCAGGCCACATTAAATGAAAGCTCTTGAACCCAACAACCAGTAAACGCGGCTTCATTTAATGTTGACCCAGGGTTAGGGTACTAATCGGCAGAAAAGAGAAGAAGAATAATAATATAGTACAAGATATAGGCATCTAGCATACAGTAATCGGCAGAGAAGATAGAGATTGGATGGCTTAGGGTTCGCCTTTTTCGTGTTTCAGAAGAGAGAAAGATAAAGTAGCGTAGGAGAGAAGCTGAGAAGGGGAAGAAATGAAATGTGTTCTGATAATTCACGTTATATATATATATTTATTGATGAATAGTGTCGGGTTAGACGGGTCCAACCCGAGAGTTAAGTGTCCAAAGAGAGGCCCGTGGTAATTTGGACGGGTCCAGATTTTCAAATGGTAGGCCCAAGTTAACATTGGGCCAATGTTAAAAATACCCAATATCCCCTTTTTTATCCCCCTTTTTTATCCCAATTACCCAAACCCAAAGTCTTGCTCACCCCTAGCTACAACATCTATGGCAGCCATAACAAACTTCAGATCTCGATCTGGTTCACAACTTGCTCGATCTGGTTCATGTCTCGCAGTTCGTACCTCGCCATTGGTAGCTTCACCAGAATCTAGCAATGAAGACTTGAAGAACAGCTTGCTCGACCTGGTTCGCAGCTGGTTCGAATCCATCTTACTGGTTCGTACTGCCTCGTGAAAATCCTCGGTGAGGCTTGGTCGTGAGGCTTCATGACGAGCTGTTGCGTTTCTCCGGCGTCTTCAGGTTGCTAGGGTGCTTATGGTGGTTGATTCTCTTGTGTTGGATGGAGAAGACGAGCGACAGATTGCTCGCAACGCTCATGCTATTTTTTTGTTCGAAAATTAATTAGGTGTTGCTTTTTTTTTTGTTCAATAACTGTAATCGATAGGACGAAAATGTAATTAGTTAGGCTTGGATTTCTAATAAATAAAATTTATCTTTTATTGTATTACCCCTTGTTTTGTAATAATACTCTAATTTTTTATATAATGCTCTATTCTTTTTAGAGAATACTCTATTTTTTTGGAGTACTCTATGTTTTTATGGAGTACTCCGTATTTTTGAATATACGCTTTGTGTTTTATTTCGATATTCACTGTTTTAATTCTGATACTCCATTTTTTTTGGATACTCTATTTTTTTCCGATACTCTATTTTTTCTGATACTTTATATTTTTCCGGTGGTCAGAAGTCAAAGGTAGGTGGATAGTGGACAGAGATGAACAGTAACAACACTCAATATTTTCTTTTTGTTTTTTAGTGTTAGTAAATATATTTTAATATTTAATTATTTCTAAGGTCTCTTTAAAAAATTTAGATTCTTATTATTTTTTATAAAACAAAAATCTAATCTCAAAAACTTTAGGTCTCATTCACCCTTTAAACATTATGCAATTGTTAAATCATATACGTCAAAAGCATATCAAGTCATATTCGCTTCTGTGAGGTGTTTGCCGTTCATTCGATATCCACTTGAGGCGGTGTTTGGTTGGGCGAGGTTTGTTGGGGTTTGCGAGAGGTTTTGTTCGTTGTCTGTTGTTGCTGTTCCACACTTTCTGTACCCTTGGATAAGATGGATTTCCATAGCCTCCTTGATATTTAAGGGTAGGGGCGAGTTTAGTGGGTGTTTGCCGTTCACCCTTTATTCTTTGCCCATTGCCCCTAAAGGTTCGAGGACGTTATGGTTTGGTTGTCTTGATTCTGGATTTCGGTTGGTGTGTGTGGCTTTTGGTTTGGTGAGTCGTGTTGCTCCATGGTATATTGTGCTTTGTTTTCTGCCGCGACGCTTCTGGTGGAGTTTCCCCTTTCCACTTTTCTCACCCTTTATTGTGGTGACATTCCCTTCTTCGATTTTCTCGTTGAAGTTGCAATCTACAAAGTATGGTTTGGCACATGGTTGCATTATATCATCTTTGCGGGGTTTTTCCTGGTTCGTCGATTGCGGTGTGGTCTCGTGGTTGTCTTGGTGGTCGGTTAGTTGGTCCTGGTTTATTTCTCCGGAAAGAGGTTGGATTCTCTCCAGTTGGGCGGACTTCTTAGCATTGGTGTACCTTGGTTTTGTTGTCTTTGTCTTTTGTTTTCTTTTTCACTTTGAGCGTGGTATGCCACCTCTCTTATTGTAATGTGGATTGATATCAATTTTAATTAATCGTTTTTGACAAAAAAAAAAAAAAAAAGATGAATTTTTTGATATTAATTTTTTAAAAATTAAGTCTTTATAATAAATGAATCATGTGAATTTGTGTATGAATTTCCGAATTATCCTTTTAGAATTGTGAGCTTTAGCGAAAGCAAAAAAAGTCATAACTTGTACTCTTACATTTCAACTTTTCCAATTTTAAGAAGAAGAATTTTTTTCTTTAAAGGATGGAAATCTTCCCTAACAATAAAGGTGGTACTTTCCCTTTTCCTTATATTATTAATGAATGCTCATTAAACATCTATCTAGAAATAAAATTGTACTTAAAGTATTGAGATCGATGGTTTATCTATGATAAATAATGGACGATTAAGAAGTACTCATATACGTTCATTAATGCGTATATAAGGAAATAAATATTTCCTTTCTAACTTTATTAGTCTTATAATATTTAAAAAAAATTAATAATCTTTTTTTATATAAAATTATCTTTATTTAATAGAGTAAATACACTGTTTACCCCCTGAACTTTACCCCGATTGACTGATTGTCCCCCAAAGTTTAAAATGCGACTAGTTGCCTCCTAAACTTTAATTTTGTGACTCGTTAGTCCTTTTTGCTGTTTTCCGTCCATTTTTTCCGTTAATTCGCAGCATGGGTGCTACGCGCGCATGGACTAGTTGCCCCCTAAAGTTTTAATTTCGTGACTAGTTGCCCCCCTATTTTTTTTTTAAATTGTTAATTATATCTTTTTTTAAAGATGGGTATTTTGGGTATTTTGGGTATTTTACACTTCTTTTTCTTTAATGGAGAAAGTTTGATGAATGACGAAGTACCGTGTTTCTGACTTGTCTGTATAAGAAACCTGATCCTTCAACTTCAAGCTGCAAAACAGGCCCCTAAGGAAAAAACCAAACAATTAAAGACACAAGATCGAGCAAATTCATTATTTATTTGTCATCTTCCGATCAATTAAAAATTAAGAACCCAAACAATGAACCATTATGAGAAGAGCAAATCACCCGTACCGCTGCAAAAGAAAGGTAAAGAAAAAACAATTGTAGTTGACGTAAGAAATTAAATATCTAAAAGGGTAGAAATAAAATGAATTAAGTACCAGAAAACAAACATATAAAAACTACCTGGCATTTAGTGGGCGGTAGTTCCCATCTTTATCTGCACAAAATAAATTAATTAGCTTAACTAATCCTAGAAAATACAAGTCTTGATCAATTGGGAAATCACTAACCTTTTCCTGGAATAAAAATCTGGCCAGTACCAGCACTAAAATTAGTATCAGGATTATAAGCTCTGATTACATTAGTACTCAAATTATTAGAAGCCGCTATAGAATCCAAACTCTCCTCATCCTCATGCGTTAAAGGATAGGTGATGAACAAACCATATATTTTATCAATATTCTTATCTCCACAATAACATCTCACTGTATATTGATGCACCCTTTCATTGGTTGTCAAGTTGGAATAGTAACCAACAATTTTATCATATGCTTCTTGTGTATCTGATGTAGCGTCGTAAGTGAAGATATGGCCTAATTCACCATTACTCAGACAATCGCACGAACAAGGTACGTTTATTCTTGACCCTTGCTGTATTTTATCTTTGTTTGGGATTTGTTTGTTGTAATCGAGGATTTCTGGTATAGGAGTGTTTGTGACTTGGGATATGAAGCTAAGGTTGGGCCGTCCCAAACTCTGTATGATACTAGTGCTAAGTCACACCCTTTGCTACATCTAGATTCAACCGGTGCCAAAATTGAGCTGTTAATTGTTAATATTAACACATTTACGATAAATGGCACCTTCATTATGATGATTTTTACCTATAACACCTTGATAAAGGGTCTCTTTCTTGAACATAGAGGAGTTAAACATTTGAAGATTTGAAGATTTGAAGATTTGAAGATTTGAAGATTTAAAGATTTGAAGATTTGAAGATTTAAAAATTTAAAGATTTGAAGTTTGAAGATTTAAAGCTTTGAAGCTTTGAAGCTTTAATCATGGAGAAGAAGATGATGGAGAATAAGTTTTGAAATACCAATATTGCCCCTGTTAAAATGATTTTTTAAATAATTAATTCTGAAAAAAAAAAGTTCAGGGGGCAACGAGTCACGATAATTCCGAAAAAAAAGTTCAGGGGGTACCGAGTCACGAGTTAACGGCGCGTGACACGCACGCTGCGATTTAACGGAAAAAATGGACGGAAAATGGTCACAAGGGGCATCGAGTCACAAATTTAAAGTTTAGGGGGCAACTAGTCGCATTTTAAACTTTGGGGGGGGGGGGCAATCAGTCAATCGGGGTAAAGTTCAGGGGGTAAACATTGTATTTACTCTATTTAATATGCATAAAATTATATTTCCTAATACAAGAAAGGTCGACATACCGTAATAATAAAATTATATATTTTAAGTAACAACACTAAGTGACTTCGAAGTGGGAGTTATAGATTACTTTTGATATTTTAAAACCTCACTTATCTCAAATTATATGTCTTCAAATTCCATTCGACGAATCCATATACAATTACTTAAACACCTCCAAAAAGATCTCGTTACATGCCATCCAATCAACACATATGTTTCCTTCTCTGTATATACCCATTATTGTGAACGATGTGATTCTTCTTTATATTATTCTGATGGTCGCAATCCACGGTACCCCCGGTCCTTTCCTTGGTAATGTTTGCTCTAATGCTACTATGACATCTTGAGAATAAACTTGACGCACATGTCTCGTGCTCCGAGCTTTTCGGCCAACATCAGCCTCTGGTAGATCGCTGTCAACTCAACAATTATCAACAAAGTTTATGTAATCCTCATCAAAAAATCACATATCCACGTACCTTACTAGTCCCGTATCAGACGTCTTACATTCCCACGATTTCAACTAGGATTAACACTCCCATTAGTATTTAACTTCCATCCAACATCAAGTTTACTACACCCTACCAATTCAATTTTCCATGGAGACTTGAGACAACCCATATAGTCCATCCCCATGCTCGAGAATACCAAAAAACAAATGCTTTAGCCTTATAAAATGTTGCATTTTAGCCTAAATACTACAATTTGATCGATGACTTGGTGATAAAACAATATATCTTGAACAAACTCAATCTTATGAAGAAGCCAAGATTGGTAGTTAACTTTTAGGCTCAAGTAAGCATGGAGACGATGGTGATGAAGATGGAAATGGTAGTAAAAGTGAAGAATATAACAGCTTAGACGACGAACGCTAAATATTTGGAAGATTGAGAAGGATATCTCAGAATAGACGAGATTAAAAAGATGAAGAAGGAATAAATGGATGATGTAGAAGAAGTCGAAAGCAAAGCATCAAATTCCAAGTAGCTACACGAGTGGAATGCCTAACGTGTCCACCTAAAAAAACATAGAAGGATAGAATATCATACCTCTGGAAGCGATGAAGAGTTGGAATGCCTATATCAATTGGATAAAAAAGCTGATAATATAAGAAGGATCAGACCTCTGGACATAAAGAAAAAGCAAACAACCTAAACCTATTGGAGGATAGAGTTGAGAAGAGACACATACCAGACCTCCGAATTAGAGAATATGTGGAACTCCTAAGTGAATTAGCTAGGATATAAAGAAGACAAAGACCAGGCATCTAAAAAAAGATACCAGACACCCGATACACTTTATTGTAAAATATGTAGACTCAACCCCAAGTGTATGAAAGACATATATGAGGCGGGTATTCAAGAGGTTAAGGGATAACAACTAGAACAGACGCATATAAAATCATTAGCATACAATTTGCCAAGGAGTCAATTAAGCCACGTCACCAGGCATCTAACCAAAAGAAGCATATGTTTGCACTTTAAAAAAAATATTCAATTGGAAGATGACACATGGACAAGAACGTTGGAGGATTTTTGCCTATAAATAGATGTCTATAGACTTCCGTAAGTGGATCTTCTTTATACAAATTCAAAACTTCTCATAAATATATTTCAAGATAGTCCCAAGGCAATACCATTTGCATATCCATACAAATTTCTATGTATTTTTTTAGCACAAACACTTGTATTTATTACCCCGTTTAGGATTTTAGATGCTAGGCTGGGTAGATTATGTTTAATCACAATCCTATGATCTTTTTCTTTTTTTAGTGAATATGTTGTTCTTACATAGACTAGACAAGGGTGAGTTAGATCTTGTGTGGTGTAGATAAAAATCTTGAAGGCTTCACAAAGTGTGAAGTGGTAGATCGTGAGTAAAATATTTTCTACTAGTCCTTGTATACACAAGTTCAAGGCTTCACGGGCTTCTAGATTGGTATATCGTGAGTGAAGATTGTCCACTTGGTTTCCTAGTGTTGGTGATAAAACTAGCGTGTTCCTTCGAAGGATATTTTAAGGAGGTTGTAAAGGTTTATGCTCTCAGCTTCAAGAGACCTAATGAGTATTAGTGGAGGAGTTTGAAATCCCAAGGATGTATAACCCTTAGGTAGCGGAATAGGCCTAAGGGAGTTGCACCACTCTAAACAATTGTTTGTCTTCTCCCCTTTAATTATTTACTTTTATGCATTCCATATGTTTGATCTATTCCTTTTATATTGTATCTGCCTTAAACACAGTATTTTGCATGCTTAGTACTCGTTAAATTGTTTTCTTTAATCTTTGGCTAGTATTCCTCATTGAACATACACACACTTAGAGTATGATAGAGTGTTTACACTTTTATATCATATCTTTATTTTTCTTTTATCCATTCCATCTAAAAATACTTAAAGAACAGTTTATTAGTCTGAATCAAAGGTTTTGATTTGCGTTAGATTTTTTATTCTGCATTGTCCTATTCATCCCTCTAGGTTTAATTTTGGGTTTCAGCACCACTACTATTGGATAAGATATATTTTGGAATACATACTCGTTTCTAGAAACCCAAATAATATACTTTATGGTACCAAAGAGAATATTCCATAGATTCCCCATAAATAACGCTTTTTTTCTGAAGATTCATGATCCACCACTCACTTCATTATGTCTAGGATTCCAGACACAAAGGCCTTGCAATACCTTGGAGTTCAAATACGAGGTTGTGATAGTTCATGTGTTGTTTGAAACTACATGTTATACCTCCGTATGAATCCCCTTACTGTCCTTCTCACTTCCCTAAGTAACTGTTGCCGCATGGGTCACTGCCTACTCCATACAAAGACCGTATAAGCCGTTGAGATGCTACCCCCTATTTTGATAGTTGTGGGAAAATAAGTGTCCATCTTGAGTTACTCTTAGCATGGCTAACTTCTTTGATTATTTGCGACCAGACTTGCTAAGTTGTTATACAATCTCGAAATAAATGATATGTGATCTTGTCTGAGCTGCCGCACTGCAAACAAAACTATGATACTTCCATCCCCCACTTTGACAAATTCTAACAAGTGGGTAATTTGTCTTTTATAGCTCGCCACAAGAGTACCCTTACCTTTTAAGGCACCGGAGTTTCCACAATCTGGTCCACTTTATATGCTCGCATAATTCTAAATTATTATCACTTAGGTACGCTAATTTTACCGAGTAAACTTTGTGATTCTTATTTTGCCTTGATATATAATCGGTGACCCTTTGTCTTTCTACAACTGTATCCAAAATATTTCTAGGAGGTTAGTAGCGTGTAGCTAGTGTTGAAAGATCTCCATTTCCATGATCTGTTCAATGCTCACAAAGAACTCTACTTTTGGAGATACAATGTCGCTTGAAACTGCTAGTAGAATAATATCAATAATAGGTAACTCCTCAACCCATATCTCTAGCCAGAACGCCACACAACCCATATGGATCTCCATCTAACCATGACAATACCTTCAACGATGAGTCAATAAATTTGTATATCAGCTATTTTAGGCTCATACTAAAATTATTGTTTCTTGAAGTACTTTTGACGTAGAGCTTCATTCCATATAACTGAACTAACGTGCACCCATTTCCATCATAGTTTTCTTGAAAAAGATTTGTGCATGTCTGTTGCCTCACGAAAACCCAAACCTCCATCTCGTTTTGGTTTACAGAATTTGTCCCATACTATCTAGTGGATTTTCTAGTTGGCATGCTAAAGACCCCCAAGATAAAATACCACCGAATCCGATCAAAATCTTGACAAACATAGTCAGGTAGTTTCCCCGTCTGCATTATATACATACGATTCGCGCTAAGTATAGATTGCGCGAGAGTGATCCGTCCTACTAGCTATAGGCTTTGCCCTTCCTAACTTGCCAGTTTATTTCAAAAGTCGCTAATCATGTCACCATAAAAACCCTAGGTCTCCTTCTTAAAAGTATATGTATTTCAAGATATTTATCAAGTCCGTCCTGGCAAAAATAGCCGATCCACCTTCTAATATCACTTGTCAAAATTTCATACCCTTTCTTGTGAAACAATTACACTATTCTTTCTACTTTTGACTTGTGGTTTTATGGAAAAAAATAATTAAACTTAAAAAGGTATCTTGAAAAATTGTTTGGATTAGACTTTTTTGGCCAAAATCAATAGATCATAGATTTGATGTGTAAATTACTTTAAAAGAAAATTATAAAAATTATTCTTTATTTAAAAGAAATATAAATATTTACACCCTCCTATATAAACCGGTGAAATATTAACCCCCACACCCCCACTCTTTCTCTCTCTACCCGTTCCCCCTTTCTCTCTCTAAAATATACATAGTGATTCGGCGATGATGGAGACGCAAGCTTTCAATTGAACTCTCTTTATATACATAATTATTATTTATATTCAATAAAATCGAAACAATTTCAACATAGAAGTTATCGCCTATGGAATCGCCGTCGCCTCGTTCTCGTTACGTTCCCCAAAATTCAAAGTAATTTCTGTGTTTTTGTATCTATAATTATATGTATATATGTGTGTAATCAATTTATATGTATGTATATATGCATGTCTTGTTATAGAATCGATGAAATATGCAGGAAAAGAGTGTTTCCGGGGGGAAGTTCGTCGTGTATGGAGGCGGACGTGGTGGAGATATCTCGGCCACCGTCGACCAATCGTAGCTCCAAAAAGTCTCTGAAGCTAAAAGAGGTAAAATTATATCATGAATTAAGCTTTTTTGGATTATTAAAAGCGAAATTACCGAGCAATTAGCAATTCTTATGTATTTGAAATTATGATAATTAGCATAAAATTTATTTGGATTCTTTTCATGAATTTGATTCCTCAATCAAGTACTTTTTCAGACTTATTATGTCTTCACATTTATAAAATACGCAGCTAAATTGCTAAATTATAAGTAGTTTAGTAAAGGATTGGTTTAATCTTTGTAGGTTTTTTACCCTGAAGTAATTGATCTTGACTTGGATGATGACCTTGGAGATATTGTGCAAATTGACAAAAAAGTCCTCCCTAATGGTAAAGGCAAGGTAATAAATAATAATAATAACATAATAGTCCCTCAACTTTTCCAATCTTTTCCAATTTACAAATTAGTCCTTGGATTATTACAGGGATTGATGGAGAATCTTCCATCTTCAGAATCAGAAGCATCAGGTTCAGTAACTAAACCTCAATCACAAAAGTCTTTTCCTACAGGGACTGAAAATGTAATTAACATAGATGATATGTTCACCAATGATTTATCATTAGACGAAGAATATGCAATGTTTTTACAAACACAATTCGATAGTTTCGATATGCCTACTAGTATTGAAGCTCAAATTCCTTTGTTACATCCTAAGAAAAATCATTCATATATTACCAGAATTTCAAATAACTCACTTCCGAAACCCAAATCAAACATTCTAGGTATAGATTCAGTCCCTGTGGGTCCCACACAAACAAAATCAAGTGCCGGGAGTAGCTCAAGTAACCGGTCCCACTCAAAACGTGCCCGTAGTTATTTTTCTGGTCAGCTTAACCGTTCATCTGTTATGAAAGGTCATAATAAACCTTACGGATCACATTTTCACTCTTATATGAAGAAAACACATTTTACTGGTGGTTTGAATTTACCTGGTACTTACAGTTCGAGTATGAATATTCCGCAGAATTATTTATTAACTAAAGGAGTTCCATCTGTAACTAATTTTCCACCACCAGCTGGGTCCCACAGTTGGGGATCTCATGTTACTACTACTGGGTCACCTTTTTATGGTTATCCGTTAAATAACCCATTAGTTGACCCCACATTAACAAGTTCAGAGAAAGTGGAATATGATAATATAGATGAAATTATGCAAAGGTTTAAAGTGTTTAAGAATTTTGATACTGTTCAAGATTCTTCTGATCATTACTTTCATAACCAGAATTCGTCAATAACACAGGTACATATATGTTTCATATATATATATATATATATATAAATATGTATGTATTAGATGAATTAATTGTTATGTTCTTTGCTTAGCCTGCAAAAAATTGGAGCAAGAAAATTCAGGATGAATGGAAGATCTTAGAGAAAGATTTGCCTGGTAACTTTTTGCTTTTTTGATTTATTTAATTAAAATTATATAGAATGGTCCCTGAACTATATAGTTTATTTACTCAAATGGTCCTCCAACTTTTAAAGTTACCAAATTCCATCCAATTTTACTGTAAAGTCTATGTGACAAGAGGTATTTTGGTTACACAAATAGTCCTCAAACTTTTAAATTTCCTTAAAAGAAGTCCCTGAACTATCCCCTTTTATGGGTTTGGTCCTCGAACGTCTTTGACACGTGTCACTTAATGGTAAAAATTTGACAGAGTTAGACTTGGGGACAAAACAAAGTTTGAGGACTATTTGGTAATTTTAGAAGTTCTAGAACCATTCGGGTAATTAGCCTACAGTGAATCATCCCAATTATATGTTACTAATAGTCTGATACATTCATATCACCGAAACAATAATAATTTATTTCTAATAAACTCAAAAAAAATAAACCAATTAAATTAAACTTTTATTTATTTATTTATTTCTCAAGATAATACCATATTTTTCTTGTAACAGACACAATATTTGTTCGGGTTTATGAATCAAGAATGGATATTTTACGAGCAGTAATAATTGGAGCTGAGGGTACTCCATATCACGATGGTCTCTTTTTCTTCGATGTTTTCTTCCCTAGCAACTACCCTAGTGTACCCCCGGTACGTCAAAATATTTACAAATCTACCCTTCTCTTCATCTTTCTCTAAACTAACACAATTACTGTTTGTAGAAAGTACATTACCATTCAGGTGGGCTCCGCATAAATCCAAATCTATACAATTGCGGAAAAGTATGTTTAAGTCTTCTCAACACATGGAGTGGTAGTCAAAAGGAAAAATGGATACCTAAATCATCAACTATGTTACAAGTTTTAGTATCTATACAAGGCTTGATTTTAAATACAAAACCCTATTTTAACGAACCTGGATATGCTAGTTCTAATGGCTCAATACATGGTGAAAAAAGCTCGTTACAATATAATGAACGTACTTTAATCTTATCCTTGAAAACTATGGTATATAGCATAAGAAGACCACCAAAGGTAAGTTAGTTACATCATTTTTTTTTATTAATTTTTTTTAAATTTTTTTGTAATTTATTGTAGTATTTTGAGGATTTTGTTGCGGGGCATTTTTCGATACGTGCGCATGATATATTAATGGCATGTCAAGCATACATAGAAGGTGCACAAGTAGGTTGTTTAGTGAAAGGTGGTGTACAAGATGTTGATGAGAGTGATAAAAGTTGTTCGCAAGAATTTAAACGTGATGTGGCGAGTTTTGTTAAAACACTTGTTGATGCGTTTAAACAAGTTGGTGCGAAGGATTGTGATAAGTTTATTGATTTAGCAAGTAAGGTTAATAATGTACTTGTGGGACCGGGACCGGGGCAGGGAGTGGTCCTTGGACATGGACATTCTATTGCATATTGTTAGGAGTAACTCTGTTTAGATGATAGGTTATTTATTTTTCTGAGACTTTTTGGATATTTTGTATTTCAGTTTTGATGTTTTTAATTTTTTTTTTTTATTAGCTAATGATGTTATTTTCTTTAGGTTGATGACACTTAATGAGACTGTTTACTTTTTTATTATATGTCTGAATTTGATGATATTGAAAATTGGGCGTGTTGATACTTTATAGGAGATGCTGTATTGTTTCTTCTTTGTGTTATATTGTGGTTTCTGCATATTTGGTTTTGAATATGTTGGCTTTATAAGGCAGAGCTGTTTTGATATGTTTCCATCATTTCATGCAAAGGGACCATGTACCTTTCGTATGTAAATCAAGTTCATAACTAATGTAAAAATAAGAAAAATTGGAAAATAGTTTATAAAATTGAAGGATGGTTTGGTATACTTGTTTTATTTTTAACACACATTTTATTTTTCTTAGTTAGTGTTTTGAAAGATGAGACGTTTTGAAATTGAATTACCCATCAGACTGTAAGTAAGCTAGTAGATAGATTAGTTGTGGTAATGAATTGAATTCTTTTAGGTGTCAATCTTGTGAATTTTTAGAGATTAATCTTGTGAATTTGAAAATTTGGAATTTCTTTTATGTGTTAATCTAGTGAATTCTTTTAGGCGTTAATCTTGTGAATTTGAAAATTTTGAATAAACTTTTAATTCTTTACCAAAATAATTTGCATTAGAATTAACAAAAAGTTAAAAATACGAGGAAAGAGATTTCTAGCTTATTTGAGACGTAGAAATTAATGGTTGGTTTTGGAAAAACTATGTGAGAAAGGTTGATATTATTCAAGGTTTGAGAATAACACACTTGACTATTTCTGTAATTTTGGAAGATTTTTAATTAGTAGATGATTGAAAGATTTTAAATTACATTCTTATAATAAAATGTATTGCTATCACAAGTTCACATTTTGTTCAAGTCACATAAAATTTGTAATATTGTAGAATTTTTATGGCATCTTAAAATTGATTCTCTTAAATTTTTTTTTTTTGTTCAAAGATTCTCTTAAATTGCTATACCTATAGATTATAAATATATATATATATATATATATATGATTTTTTAAATATTATTATCAACGTATATAAATTAGTTTTGAATAAAAAATATGTATATTGTTAAGCAAAAAAGTAAAATGTATTATATTGTTTAATAGTATTTATCAAAAGTAAAAATAACTTATTAATTTATTTTATTATAAAAAGTTTGTATTTTTAGATGGTAATATATAACTTTTTAAAGAGCCCGATTGGGATTGTTTTTTAAAATAATCACTTAAAGTGATTTTAGATTCGTAATAATACTTTAGACCTTTAAAATCACTTTAAAAAAACACTAGCTAGGCGATTATTAAAAAAATCACTTAAAGTGATTTTGGATGTCAAAATATTTTTTAATATATTTTATAAATATTAAATTTTTAATTAAGAAACGCTTTTGACTCTAAAATAATCAATCCCAAACTGGCACTAAGGGAATCCAGTGACCTAAATGTAATTTTGTGTATGTTGAAATACTAAATACCCTCTCTGTGGTTTGGTAAATGGTCAAAAAGCACTTTATGATTTTAAAATTGATAAATATTTCCTTATGATTCTCTCAATTTGTGAAAACTCTTTATAATTTATGATAACTAATGATAATTTGGTATGGTTGTAGGAGGAGTTTTTGTCCTTTATCAAAACATACGACAGCTTAGCTAACGGTCTCATTGGTCCAGTTCAGACCGATATTTATCGGGTATTTGTCTTATCGTGCCAGTCCGGTCTACTAGTCCTAACATTAGCGGTCCGGTCTGGTCTGGTTCTTGTTTACCTATTATGTATAACCGAACTGTTATGGGGAACCGGGTATACCGGTTCTCACTGGTTCCGGTCCGGTTCTTTACTTGTTCTGGACCGTTCTAAGGAGTTTTTTAAGACTTATTTTGTGTATGGTGTAAACCATTTTATAAGTTTGACTAATTTGGAGATAATTTTATTAATTCATTTGAATACCAATTTGAAACTTTTACTTGAAAAGTAATAAAACTTTGTTAGTTTTGTTAATTCATTTGGATCAGTATCAAATTAAATACCAAATTGTATATTTGTACTTTGTAAGAAACTGAAATGTATTGTTATATTTAAGAATTACATAACTTATTAGGGGTGAGTATAATTTTAACAAAACCGAAAACCGACCCGAGTTTTGCTCAAACCGATCTAAAATAATGGGTAATTTTAACCAAGTAAACTTTACCCTTTGGTTTACCTATTAATTTTTCGGGTCCAACTATATTACCCATAAATTACCCAAACCATTAGGTTAGGTAAACCAAACCGAAAAACCGTAAATTAATTGTTCCAACTGATAATATTTACACTTAAGGTAAATTTTTTTTTTTAAAACTCTAATATAGTCTTTAATTACAAACTATTTAAATTCTCGAATTATCAAAAATTTGTTTTGCAAAGTTATTTGTGTGTAATAGGTGCAATTCAAGTTTTATTTTTTATGATATCTATTCTATGTTAAAAAAAAAGTTTGACCATGGTTGACCCCGAGGGTAAACCGAAGGTACCCGAAGGGTAACCCGAATTAACCCGAGGGTTAATTTTTTTTACCCTACCCTTGGGTTACCTAAACAATTTCTTAAACCGAAATATATTACCCTTAGTTTACCCA
This sequence comes from Nemophila menziesii, assembly GCA_029959085.1. NCBI lineage: Eukaryota > Viridiplantae > Streptophyta > Magnoliopsida > Boraginales > Hydrophyllaceae > Nemophila > Nemophila menziesii. Next base: position 314,696 of record JARWIR010000064.1, on the reverse strand, counting down.
AGTCTCAAAACCGGGTAAAACCTACGCGTGCTCTCCCCTATAACTTATTACATTTAACTAATGAGGAAAAGGGTTATATATAGTCAAGGACCATTTTCGGGAACTTTTACTATATAAGTCATACACAAAGGGTTATTGAGTTCATTAAAAGATAAGTGAAGTCAAAATCACAGGCTTTTCTAGACCCTTTCACAAAAAACCGAATCTCTCTTTTGCCTCATTCTAACGCTTATGAAATTATTTTTTGTCCAAAAATTAATGGAGGCTCAGATAAGTTATTATATAGAGATATATAAAGAGTGTAAGTCTAACCACACCATGGCTACATACCCAACAATAACTACTATCATATTGGTTGCCCCACCAAGATACGGGTCAGATCACAAACCTTATTCCCTTGCGCATAGAAAGATCATCATCACAACCTCCTTTTCTTTATTTTATTGAAGAGTCCTTATAAATTGAGTAAAGGACCATTTAAGTGAAAAGATAAATAATTTTACAATGATATAGAAATGAAAATCACTGGCTTTTGCATAGAGAAATTGATCACGCCATGACTGCACACCCAACAATAATTGGCGTTACTCTACCAAGATACATGGATGATCTTCTTATTTTTCTCATTTTTCAGTTCATCACACTAATCATGCAAAGTTTTAATATTTTTCATAATTAATATAATCATTTTTGCATTAACAAGGGCTGTTTTGCAGAACATAAGAGACTAGTTTTAATGGTTCTAATGGTTCAATTTATGGTGAAAAAAGATGCCTACAATATAATGAACGAACTTTAATCTTGTCTTTAAAAACTATGGTATATAGCATAAGAACTGTTGGTAAAAATATTGGAACTGTAATGGGTTTTTTAAAAGAAAACTTAACGCGGAAAAAACTTTAGCTGATGAATATGAAAGAAATAGTAGTGACGGAAAATAAAAGACAAGAAAAGAAAAAGACGAGGAAATAAAAGACAAGAAAAAAAATACAAACCGGAAAAATGGAGAAGATGAACGGAGTGTAGTGCCGTGGAGGAGCCACTGCCTTAAGAACGATTTCCGGGACAGCCGAGATGCTATACTGTTTCTCCGAACGTTCCCCAAGGTTTGAACACTACGAACCAGCTCTCGTGTGCACTCACAAGAGATGGTTTGGAATCTGTATATGAAGCTTCGCTCAAGAACAGTAGGGAAAGGATATTCGTAAGAGAGAGGTGTATTTTCTGAAGAGGAGAACCACTCTATATATAGGTGGAGAATGGAGCTGTTACGGAAGGAACAAACCCCATGATTCCCGCACCTGTTACGAGCGGAGATGGAGGGCAAGAAATCCGCACGCGAAAGTCAAACACATTTTTAAAACGTGGAAAATGTGAGGAGAACAATGTAACGGTAGACAAAGAAAATAAAATAAATAAAGTAAATTCTGGTAACAAAACTTTGTTTATTTTTTAATTCCCCAAGACCCAAGGCCCGGGCCCGGGCCAGGTGGGTGGTGGTGGTGCGCGCGGGCTTCCCCATTATCTCTTAGTGTGCATGGGTGTTAGTTCTTTGGGAGCTTATGATAGCACAAAGTTAATAAGTTGCTTTTAAACCATTTAGTCCACCGATGTGGGAAAGTGAGATAACCTCTCCACTTTCCCCACTACACTAAACGTAACAACAAAAGCACACCACATGCATTAACATTAATTGTGGACAATGAATGAAAAGTCCAACAAGAACACCACCAAAGGTAATTAAATATATCTTTTTTTTTCAATATTTTGTTAATTTTTTAATTTTTTAATTCCTTTTTTTGATTTTTTAATTATGGTTTTGTTTTGTAGTATTTTGAGGATTTTGTTGCGGGACATATTTCGATACGTGCGCATGATATATTAATGGCATGTCAAGCGTACATAGAAGGTGCGCACGTAGGTTGTTTAGTCAAAGGTGGTGTTCAAGATGTTGATGAAAGTGATAATAGTTGTTCGCAAGAATTTAAAAGTGATGTGGCGAGTTTTGTTAAAACACTTGCTAATGCATTTAAACAAGTTGGTGTAAAAGATTGTGATAAGTTTATTTCTTTAGCAAGTAAGGTTAATAATGTACTTGTGGGACCGGAACAGGGATTGGGTCAAGGACAGCGACATTCTATTGCATATTGTTATGAGTAACGTTGTAGACAATAGATATTTATTTTTCGAGATTTTTTGCACATTTCGAATTTCAGTTTTGATGTTTTTAAGTTGTTCATTTTATTAGCTAACTATGTTGTTTTTCTTTTAGGTTGATGACTTAATGAAACTGTTAACTTTTTTTTGTCTGAATTTTATGATATTAACTAAAGGAGTATGAATATTCCACGGAGTTATTTATTAACTAAAGGAGTTCAATCTGTAACTAATTTTCCACCACCAGGTGGGTCCCACAATTGGGGATCTCATGTTACTACTACTGGGTTACCTTTGTATGGTTATCCGTTAAACCCATTAGTTAACCCTGACCCCACATTAGAAAGTCCAGAGAAAGTGGAATATGATAATATAGATTAAATTATGCAAAGGTTTAAAGTGTTTAAGAATTTTGATACTGTTCAAGATTCTTCAGATCATTACTTTCATAACACAGGTACATATATGTTTCAATTTTTGTATATGATTACTAATTTTATATATATATAAATATGTATGTATTAGATGAATTAATTGTTATGTTCTTTGCTTAGCCTGCAAAAAATTGGAGCAAGAAAATTCAGGATGAATGGAAGATCTTAGAGAAAGATTTGCCTGGTAATTTTGATTTATTTTTTAAAAATTATATAGGGGTATTTCCACAAATGGTCCCTGAACTATAAGCTAGTTACTCAAATGATCCTCGAACCTTTAAAGTTAGGAATAATTCCCCAAATGGTCCCAGAACTATAAGTTAGTTACTCGTATGATCCTCGAACCTTTAAAGTTAGGAATAATTCCCCAAATGGTCCCTGAACTATAAGTTAGTTACTCGTATGATTAGGAATAATTTCCCAAATGGTCAGCTAGTTACTCTTATGGTCCGCGAACTTTTAAAGTTAGGGGTAATTTCCCAAATGGTCCCTGAACTATAAGTTACTTACTTGAATGGCCCTCGACCTTTAAAGTTATAGTCCCCTGGTTAGTCCCGTGTGTAACTTTTGTCAGTTGTTTTTTACCGTTAAGTGCCAAGTGGCAAAGATTTTTCGAGGACCAAACATGGTAAAGGGGATAGTTCAGGGACCTTTTTTGGGGAATGTTTAAATTTTAAGGACTATTTAGGTAACGAAAATATCCGTTGCCACAAAAGTTTTGATGCGTGGACTAATAGACACAATATTTGTATTATTATTTATATTATTTTTTTCTCAAGATAATACCATTTATATACTTGTAACAGACACAATATTTGTTCGGGTTTACGAATCAAGAATGGATATTTTACGAGCAGTAATAATCGGAGCCGAGGGTACTCCATATCACGATGGTCTCTTTTTCTTCGATGTTTTTTTCCCTAGCAACTACCCTAGTGTACCCCCGGTACGTCAAAATATTTACAACTCTACCCTTATCTTTATCTTTATTCAAAACTAACACAATTACTCTTTCTATTTCTAGAAAGTACATTACCATTCAGGCGGGCTCCGCATAAATCCAAATCTATACAATTGTGGAAAAGTATGCTTAAGTCTACTTAACACATGGAGTGGTAGTCAAAAGGAAAAATGGATTCCTAAATCATCAACTATGTTACAAGTTTTAGTATCTATACAAGGCTTGATTTTAAATAAAAAACCTTATTTAATGAACCTGTATATGCTAGTTCTAATGGCTCAATTCATGGTGAAAAAAGCTCGTTACAATATAATGAACGTACTTTAATCTTATCCTTGAAAACTATGGTATATTGTATTAGAAAACCACTAAAGGTAAATTAGTTACATCTTTTGTTTCTTAATTATTTTTTTAATTATTTTTAATTTTTTTGTAGTATTTTGAGGATTTTGTGGCGGGGCATTTTTCGATAGAGCGCATGATATATTAATGGCATGTCAAGCGTACATAGAAGGTGCGCAAGTAGGTTGTTTAGTGATAGGTGGTGTTCAAGATGTTGATGAGAGTGATAAAAGTTGTTCGCAAGAATTTAAACGTGATGTGGCGAGTTTTGTTAAAACGCTTGTTGATGCGTTTAAACAAGTTGGTGCGAAGGATTGTGATAAGTTTATTGATTTAGCAAGTAAGGTTGATAATATACTTGTGGGACCGGGACCGGGACTAGGACCTGGACAGGGATTGGGACATGGACATGGACAAGGACATGGACATTCTATTGCATATGGTTAGGAGTAACTTTGTTTAGATGATAGGTTATTTATTTTTTGAGACTTTTTGGATATTTTGTATTTCAGTTTTGATGTTTTTAAGTTTTTTTTATTAGGTAATGCTGTTATTTTCGTTTTGGTTGATGACTTAATGATACAGTATACTTTTTTTTTCGTTCGAATTTGATGATATTGAAAATTGGGCATCGCTGTATTGTTTCTTCTTTGTGTTATGTTGGGGATTTTGCTTATTTGGTTTTGAATAAGTTGGCTCTAGTAGGTAGACCGGTTTAGATATGTTTCCATCATAGAAATTGAAAAATAAATATATAAATTTTTTGGATAGTTTGGTATATCAGTTTTATCTAGAACATATGTTTTTTTTAGTCAGTGTTTTTGTTTTATTGATAGTGAAATAAAAATTATAAAAAATACATGATAAAGGATGTGAAAGTTGAAATTCCAAAAAGCTGATATCTGATAGTTAAGATGTGTCTTGTAAATTTAAAAATTTTGAACAAAGTTTTTAAATTCTTTGCATTAGTAAAAATAATTTGCATCTCAATGAACGAAAAGTACAAAAATAGGAAATAGATTTAGTTTATTTAGAAAGTAATCTAGTTTATTTGAGGGGTAGAAATCAATGATCGGTTTAAAAAATTTATGTTGAGAAGTGTTGATATTTTTGAAGGTTCGAGAATATACTTGATAATCTTTTGTAAGCTTGGGAGATTTTTGATTAATAGAGTAATTGAAAGATTTTAAATTATATTTTAGCAATGACACCACATTCTTATTAAAAATAAAATTTATTGTTATCACACACTCACATCTTGTTAAAAAATCATACAAAAATATGTAATATTATAGCATTTTATGATATCTTAAAACTCTATAATATTTTTATAAATTGTTATACATATATATTATAAAAAACTACAAAAAAAATTGATGAGTGTTTTACGAAATTGATGAGTTTTCTACTAAAAACGACGAGTTTCTAAAAAAAAAGACGAGTTTCTATAAAAAAAAAAGACGAGTTTCTATAAAAAAAAACGAGTTTCTATAAAAAGAAGACGAGTTTCTACAAAAAAAGATGAGTATTCAATAAAAAAAGATGAGTATTCAATAAAAAAAGATGAGTATTGTTAAAAAAAGGTGATTATCAATATTACAACAGAAAAATAAATAACTAATTACACCATTTATTAAGACAAAAACAAAGAAGAAAAAGAAAATTTCTAATCTAGAGCTGGTCAACTAATCTGGTCAAACCAGTAACAAAAAAAATTCATCAAATTCACCAAACAGTAAAACTCATCATCTTGTTCGTCGCATTCACATAGTCTGGGCCATCTTCTGCAAGGAGCGTGGAAACAGGACCGGCCCTGACATTTTGGGGGCCCTAAGCAAACTCACAAAATAAGGCCCTCTACTTAACTAAAAATAAAATATTATTACTATTAGTGGTTTGAACTCTAGACCTCATAAATGATTACATACAACTTTACCACCAAACTAATCATACTACATCTACATAATTATTTGAATCGAGGATATATATACACACACATAATATATTTAGATGATGGGGGCCCCTAAAAGCGTCAAAAAACCGGGGGCCCTAAGCGGCCGCGTCTTTTGCTTTACTACAGGGCCGGCCCTGCGTGGAAACAAGGACCTCAGCTTCTTAATCTTCTGCAACAATGACGCGGAAACAAGGAGCTCACCAGAGAAGAAGGAGGCCGAGGTCTGAGTTGCAGAAACAAGGAGCTCACTCAGATTTCTGCAACAATGGCGAAGGCTGCACAAGGCTAGACCCAAGGTGCGCGAACCTCACGCTAGATCTCGAACTGATCTTGTAGTAGCAGCCGAAAACAAAGGAGCAGGAGAGCGGCTTGGATGCAGCATGTCTTCGCCGGAGTGGATTGGATCTCGAACAACACCTCCGCGAATAGCTTGGATCTCGAACAGCAGGAGAGCGGCTTCACAGACGGATCTCAGGCGAAACGACGGCTTCAACGGTTCGAATAAAAGCTTGCTCCAACGATTCAATCTATCTCCATGGCGGAGGGAGATGCAGAGTGACAGTCCTTGCTGAAGCTCGATCTATCTCCATGAGGGAGATGCAGGGTGACAGTAGCCTCGAACCATGGCAGAGGGATATGCAGGTTGACAGTGGACCTGCTGACGGAGGAGGCTGCCGGAGATGGGTTAAAAGAGAAAGATAGGCCAGAAGAGAGAGTGATATAATAACAAATGAATTTTATAAAGTTTTCTAAAATTAATTTATATATATAGGAGGATGAAAACTGAAAGGGGTAGTAATGTAAATGGGGATTTAGCCTATAGTGTTAAAATCTTATTGAGGTCCCTATTAAGAATAACAAAAGAAAGGGATTGGGTTAGGGCTATAGGGTGTATGTTCAAGATCCCTTAAGTTATAATCTCTTTTATTTTTCCAGACTTTCTTCGAAATTTAGTTTTAATGTTTTTAAGTTGTTTTTTTATTAGCTAACATTTTTTTTTGTCTGAATTTGATGATATTAGAAATTTTCATATTGATACTTTATAGGAAATGTTGCAATGTTTCTTCTTTGTGTTATATTGAGGATTCTGCACAATTAAGTTGGCTCTAAGTTGGCTCTAGTAGACAGATATATTTTGATATGTTTCCTTCATTCCATATATACATGCATATGTATATAAAGTTAATAACTAATGCAACAAGAAGAAAAATTGGAATATATTATATATAATTTTGAAGGGTAATTTGGTACATCAATTTTATTCATAACACATATTGTTATTCTTTTTTGTTTTATTGATAATGATTTAAAAGGTATAAAATTGACAATGGTTTTTCAATTTATAAAAAATACATGATAAAGGATGAAAAAGTTGAAATACCATAAAGTAAGTACACTTAATTAAGTTTGACGCATAACCCTAGATTGTAAATGTAAATCTTGTAAATTTGAAAATTTTGGATAAATTTTTTAAATTCTTTACAGGAGTAAACATAAGTTGCATTAGAATTAACAAAAAGTTAAAAAATGGGAAATAAATTTAGTTTAATTAGAAAGTAACATAGTTTGTTTAATGGGTAAAAATAAATGGTCCGTTTAGAGAATTAATGTTGAAAAGTGTTGATATTATTGAAGGTTTGAAAATATTACACTTGATATTTTCTATAATTTTGGAGATTTTCAATTTATAGGTTAATTGAAAGATTTTGAACTATTCTTAACAATGACACCACATTCTTATTAAAAATAAAATATATTGTTATCACAAATTCACATTTTGTTAAAGAATCACATAAAGTGTGTAATATTGTAAAATTGTGTGGTATCTTAAAAACTATATATCATCTCTCAAATCGCTATACCTATCAATTATAAAAATATAAAGATATACATATAATATTTTAGGATAAGTAAGTATAGTATTGTCATCAATGTATATAAATTAATTTGAATAAAGTATAAGTATGTTGTTAAGTAGAAAAAAAATATATAATCTTGTTTAATAATATTCTTCAAAAGTAAGAATAACTTGTTAATTAATTTTATTATAATTTTTTTGCATTTCTAGATGTTATCTAATGACGTGAATATGATTGTGTGTAGGTTGAAATGCCAAATACCTCACTTATGGTTTGGTAAAGGGTAAAAAATCTCTTTAATTATATTTACTTATGATCTCTCAACTTGTGACAACTCACCATAATTTATGATAACTCATGACATTTCGGTACAATTCTTGCTAACACATGGCATGAATTTTAGTAATACATGCAATAAAAGAAGTGAGTTGACACGAATAGGGAAGCCAAGGGGGAGGGGGGGGGGGGGGGGGGGTATTTGTCCCTTTTAAAACTGTAGGGGGAGTTTTTGGCCCTATGTCAAACGAGAAGGAGGTATTTGATATTTCATCTCAAACTAATATTAAATACTAACATGCGAATGAAGCCGAAAGAAAAGGTTATCGTTTAATTGATGCACTAGCTAGACATGGATGATCTCACATTCTCAATGGATTCTTAAAGAATAATAAGAAATTATAATTTAATTTGTGTAAGATTCAAATTTATACTACACATTTAGGTTTTAATTTACTATCCCAAACCTTCCATAAAAACCTTTAATGATATGTGTTTTTTTCCAGTTATTTATTGATTTAATATTGACACTCTACAACTAAAACCCCTTTTCAAGTTTTTTATCCCGAAGTAACTGATCTTGAATTGGATGACGACCTTGACGATATTGTGCAAATTAACAAAAGAGTCCTCCCTCTTGGTAAAGGCGCGGTATGACATCTTCACCAATAGTATCCCAAAAATGCTTAAAGAAAAGAGAAAAAATTTATCGGGTCCGGGAGCTTTGTCATTTTCTATTCTAAATATCGCCTCTTTAATCTCAATATCAGTAATATCTCTACATATCAACACCTTGCTCATGAGAGAGTATACTCCCCCAATTAAAAAATTTGGGATTTACATGTGAGGTTGTATCCTTTGTTCCCAATAAGGCTTGAAAACGATCAAGAAAAGTTTCATAAACTTGCGTACTTGAATTAGATAATTCCCCATTTAAACAAATAATATTAGGAATGAAACGCTTCATTTGTTTACTCTTCATACGACCATGATATAATTTATAACATCTATCACTCTTGAGATAATATCCAAGCTTAGCCTTTTGTTGGAGAAAGCTAATTTCGTCTTTCTCAAGAGTTCTCGCCTTATTCTGAAGCCCAACTAAATCATCAAAGCAACAATCGTTAGTTAAATTTTGTTGGAAAAGAACCTCGGCCTTTTCAAAATCCTCCCTTGCCTTCTTAACTCTTGTGGAAATTGAGAAAAATGTTTTTTATTAACCTTCCGCAAATCGAATTTCAAAGCCTTTGACTTTTTGGTAAAGGTAGTACCCGAAACAAACGTCCTATTCCACCCATTTTCCACCGTAATATTATAATTCTCATGCTCCACCCACATATTAAAAAACCCAAATGAAACAACTATATTAACATGTTGTAAGAAAATAGTTACCACACAAAGCGAGTGATCGGAAACACTCAGTTTTTGTAAGAACTCCGCATGAATATAGTGATCAGATTCATCCAATCTCCGATTACCGAAGACACGATCAATTTTGCTAAGGATATGATTATTGTCCCATGTAAAATATTGTCCGGTATATTTAAACGTCTTCAAGTCCCAACAATTACAACAATCCGCAAACTCCTCAATCGCCCAACATTATACTTCGCCCTCTAATTCTCTCATTCGAAACAAGAATATTATTAAAATTTACCTCTCTTGCGCGATATTCAGATAGGTTTTTAATAGCTTCGAATTCCGAGAATACTAATAAAGAAGCAGAGCGTGATTTCGATCCCACTTGAAACGTATTAATCTCTCAACTAGTTTCCAAATCCGGAATTAAATATAAATCCAAGCCGTGACGAGCAGTTTTTCGACTAATTTGTACCGTTTTGGGGAAAACAGCTTCATAGTTGCAGCAGAAAAAATGGGGCCTGCTGCCTTCTTTTTGGACCTACTCTGATTGTTCAAGTTTGTAGCTTTTCTGTTCCGGAATATGGGTGAGCAGCTCCAGCCAAGAAGACAAGGGTGTGCTTGATGAGGTGTCCTTTTCCTTGCTCCAGCCGAGAAGCCAAAGGACTTTCCATTATGTTCACTTTCATGAAATGATGAGGTGTCCCTTTCCCTTTGCTCCAGCCGAGAAGCCAAAGTAGCTTCTGTTAAGTTTTCATTCGAATTGTGATGAGGTGTCCAATGACCAGTTGACTTGTTTTTTTTCTTTTATCAGCCGAGAGGGACCCAGCTGAGATGGGGGGAAGCTTAGGTCCCATTGGAGTGACACTTATTTTCATTTGCAAGGGAGGTGCTAGGTTTAGTTGTTTTCCAAAAGTAGCTGGAAATTGCATTGAAGGTCTTCGAACATTTGCTATTTTTTTCATATAATTTAATCTCGAGAATACACTATTGTTTTTAACTCTGATCCTCTTTATCTATCTATAATATAAAAACACTTACTGCTCTCAAATCCAAATACATGGGATGGGAGTAAATTTTTGTACTCAACCTCTACGCAATGCTTTTTTCTTTTTTGTGATGCAAATTCCACCTTATATTTCTTATCCTTGCTCATTCCAAATCAATAAAGACTCTCGCAAAACTAATATTTTCACTTCTGAAAGTTATACCATCCGTACGCAACGGTTTACCCACTTGCGCAGCAATTTTAGCTAATCCCTCACGCGTTCTAGCTTGTTTCGAAAGTTTCCTTAAGATAACCTAAGTAGATATCTTATTTATCTCGAAGAATCCAAAATCGGAAAATTCGGGATCTCCGTGAGAAGGAGGCGTCCATACGAAAGGAAAGACCCTTTAGTAAGGATATTCCTATTATCTTTATCTTTACCAAACTTAAAGATCAACCATCCAATGGGGTGCTTCCGTACTTTACATCCGACATTCCATTCCTTTACAATCCTTCTTATATCTTCCATATCCGACGATTTTTTCCCTGCAACATATTCAATTAGTGAAACTCAAAATCTTGCTCTATTGTTAAGACGACATTTTCTAAAAGTTGCAACATTTTCACTTCCACGAGTTCAAAGTATTTAAGCTCTGGATCTACCGATGGCTTTCTATTGTTTAAGAGAACATTCTTTATAGAATGGAGAAAAATCATAAAGTAGGCATATCTAAGAGATTTAGGAGAAAACATTCTACCTTTCTCTAGTTTCCTTTGTGACGACATACTTTATATAATTAACCATACAAGAGCTTTTTACATTTTCTTGCTCAGTATAATTATACTCGTACTTAAGTTCTGGATCAGATAACTCTCTATTCTTAGTACAGTTTACTACGATCTTGTTGAAGTATCCTAAATCACCAAGAGATTTATTGGTCCAGAGATTTCCAACAATCCTATTAGTATTTCGGATATTTACTAACATGGGAATTCAAGATTCTGCAAACAACTATATTCAAACGATTATTCTTCCTATCACATGACCCTTCACCAATCAAAGACGTGTTAAGATTAGAAGAATATCTACAGATATCTCCAAAAAGTATCTGAAGCTAAAAGAGGTAAAATAAAATTATGAATTCAGCATTTTTGGAATTTTAAAAGTGAAATTAGAAATACTTTTCGTGATGTTTTTTTTTCTTCTGAGAATTATTTATTTGTGATTACGCTAGTTAAATGATAATTAGCATAAAATTATGTTGGATTCTTTTCATGAATTTGATTCCTCATTGAGGTGAAAACAAGTTATTGATATTGTAGTGTGGAGAGTTTTTATAACTGCTCGGGTGTTTAAAATATGAGGTTTTAACGGTCTTATCTGATTTCTAGTACTTTCAGACTTATTATGTCTTCACATTAATAATATAGACAACTAAATCACAAGTAGTTTAGTAAAGGATATTGTAGGTTTTTTAACCTGAAGTAATTGATCATGAATTGGATGATGATCCTGGAGATATTGTGCAAATTGACAAAAAAAGTCCTCCCTATTGGTAAAGGCAAGGTAACAATAATATATTAGTCTAAACCTATTATTTATAACCATACCAAGTTGGTAACAATGAACAGGCACACATTAGTAAAAGCACCGATGTGGAACAAAAAGTTACAAATATCCCACATCGAATATTGAGATGGGAATGTGAGAAACATTACTTTTTATAAAGGGGCCGGGTATACGAGTTAAAACAGTTATAAAACAATTAATCAATACGGGTTGAGTATGTCTGGAATTCTGTCCGAGTTAAAAAACTTTTTTCCCGGTTTAGTTTTACTAGGGTTGGGCTTTACTTTTGGGTTTGGCTTTAATTTGCTTTACCCTAATGACTCCACTAATGACTCCACACTAACAAGTTCAAAGAAAGTGGAATATGATAATATAGATGATGAAGAGAAAGTGGAATATGATAATATAGATGAAATTAAGCAGAGGTTTAAAGTGTTTAAGAATTTTGATGTTGTTCAAGATTCTTCAGATCATTACTTTCATAACCAGAATGTGTCAGTAAGTACATACATATACGTTCTAATTTTTGTATATGATTATATATATATTATATTAATCAATTGTTAATGTTCTTTGCACAGCCTGCAAAAAGTTGGAGTAGGAAAATTCATGATGAATGGAAGATTTTGGTGAAAGATTTACCTGGTAACTTTTAGGGTTTTTTTATAATTTTAAATTATATAGAATAGTCCATGAACAATATAAGACAGTTATGAATGGTCCTCGAAACTTTTAAAGTTACCCAAATAATATTTAAACTTTCTATCCCGATGCATCAAATTCCATCAATTTTTACAGTAAAGACCATGTGACAACAGGTATTCTTCTTACCCAAATAGTCCTCAAACTTTTAAATTTCCTTAAATGAGTCCTTGTACTATCCTCTTTTATTAATTTGGTCCTCGAATGTCTTTGCCGTGTGGCACTTAACGGTAAAAATCTGACGGAGTTAGATTCGAAAAAAAAATGAGGACTATTTGGTAATTTCAGCAGTTTAAGAACTATTTGGGTAATTAGCGTATAGTTCAGGGACCATTTGGGGAATCATCCAATTATATATTACTAATAGTCTGATACATTCATTTATCTAAACAATAATAAACTAAAAAAATAAACCAATTCCTAATAGCTTAATAATTTATTGATTAAACTTTAATTCTCTTCTTTCTAATCACCCTGTTATTATTTATTTTTTTATTACACAAGATAATACCATAAATTTCTTGTAACAGACACAATATTTGTTCGGGTTTACGAATCAAGAATGGACATTTTACGAGCAGTAATAATCGGAGCCGAGGGTACTCCATATCACGATGGACTCTTTTTCTTCGATGTTTTTTTCCCTAGTAACTACCCTAGTGTACCCCCGGTACGTTAAGATATTTACAAATCTACCCTTCTCTTCATCTTTCTCTAAACTAACACAATTACTGTTTGTAGAAAGTACATTACCATTCAGGTGGGCTCCGCATTAATCCAAATCTATACAATTGCGGAAAAGTATGTTTAAGTCTACTTAACACATGGGGTGGTAGTCAAAAGGAAAAATGGATTCCTAAATCATCAACTATGTTACAAGTTTTAGTATCTATACAAGGCTTGATTTTAAATACAAAACCCTATTTTAACGAACCTGGATATGCTAGTTTTAATGGTTCATATCTTGGTGAAAAATTCTCGTTACAATATAATGAACGTACTTTAATCTTATCCTTAAAAACTATGGTATATAGCATTAGAAGACCACCAAAGGTAATCAAATACATCTTTTTGTTTTCAATTTTCCAATTTTTTTTTAATTTTCTTTTTTGAATTTTTTTTGAATGTTTTTTTGGTTTTTTGATTTTTTGATTTTTTTTTAAATTTTGATTTATTTTAATTATGGTTATGTTTTGTAGTATTTTGAGGATTTTGTGGCGGGGCATTTTTCGATACGAGCGCATGATATATTAATGGCATGTCAAGCGTATATAGAAGGTGCGCAAGTAGGTTGTTTAGTGAAAGGTGGTGTTCAAGATGTCGATGAAAGTAATAAAAGTTGCTCGCAAGAATTTAAACGTGATGTGGCGAGTTTTGTTAAAACACTTGTCGATGCGTTTAAACAAGTTGGTGCAAAGGATTGTGATAAGTTTATTTCTTTAGCAAGTAAGGTTAATAACGTACTTGTGGGACCGGGACTGGGACTGGGACAGGGGCAGAGTCATTCGATTACATATTCTATTACATATTGGTAGAAGTAACTTTGTTTAGATTGTTTAGATGATAGATATTTATTTTTTGAGACTTTTTAGACATTTCGAAGTTCAGTTTTGATGTTCTTAAGTTGTTTTTTTTATTAGGTAATGATGTTATTTTTCTTTTAGGTTGATGAATTAATGAGACTGTTTACTTTATTTTTTTTGTCTGAATATGATGATATTGAAAATTAGGCATGTTGATACTTATGATCTAGTAGCAGACCTGTTCTGATAGGTTCCCATCGATCAATAGAAAGCCACCATATACCTAATTATATGTAAATCAAGTTAATAATTAATGTTAAAAGAAGAAAAATCATAAATTAATATATAGTATAAAGAATGTTTTTTTTTTTTAATACATAAGAGAGTCACTTTAGACTGGGAGTCAATATAGTATATGTAGTTCTACTTCTAGTCTTATACTTTCTCGGATCATCTGAACCGTTCATCTGTTGTGAAAGTTCATAAACCTTACAACTCATATTTACGTCTTATCTGAAGAGCGCATTTCACCGGTGGTGCGAATTTTCCGATTGGTTCGTCTTACACCCCAAGTATGAATATCCCGCACAATTACTTATTAACTAATCCACTTACATCGGTAACTAATTATTCCCCACCATGTGGGTCCCACCACTGGGTCTCTCATGTTTATACTATTGGGTTACCACAGACTTTATATAGTTACCTGTTACATACACCATTGATTAACCCCAACCCCACATTAGTTATATATATATATATGTATGGATCAGATGAATTAATTGTTATGTCTCTTTGCATAGCCTGCAAAGAATTGGAGCAAAAAAATTCAGGATGAATATATAGAATATCTGAAGAAGATTTGCCTGGTAACTTTTTGGTTTTCGTAAAATTATATAAAGATAATTTAAAGTTTTTTGCAATGTTTAATGACTATTTAGGGAACTTTAGAAGTTCGAGGACTATTCAGGTAATCAATTAGCGTAGAGTTCAGGGACCATTTGGAGATTTTTCTTAATTATATATTCTTAAAAGTGTGATGCATTTATTTCACCAAAACAATAGTAATTTCTTTCTAATAAAAAAAAGAACGAACCAATTTAATACAAATAACACAAATTCTAGCATACTACTAAGAGCAAATTTCCTTTTTGGTCCTCGAACTTCTAAAGTTACCCAAACAGTACTCAAACTTTATTTTTATCGCTATTAGTCCCCGCGTCAAATTCCACCCATTTTTACTGGAAAGTCCATGTGAAGGTATTTCAGTTACCAAAATAGTCCTAAAACTTTTAAAAATTCCATAATATGGTCCCTGAATTATCCCTCTTTTACCAGTTTGGTCCTTGAATGTCTTTGCCACTGTGGCACTTAGTAATAAATCTGACAGAGTTAGAAGCGGGGACAAAAACAAAGCTTGAGGACCATCCAGGTAACTTTCAAAGTTTGAGGACCATTTGGTAACTGGCCTATAATTCAGGGAAAATATCCCAATCATATATTAATAGTCTGATACATATATTACCAAAACAATGATAATTTATTCTTACAAACTAAAAAATAAACCAATTCAAACACAAATTTAACATAGTACTAATACCAAAAGACATCAAACTAGCAATGAACCTTAAATCACAGTAATTTCTTAAATAAACTTTTGTTTTTCTTCTTCTTCTTGATCACCCCTTTTTTTTTCTTTTTTTTTTCTTTTTCTTGAGATAATACCATTGATTTTCTTGTGGCAGACACAATATTTGTTAGGGTTTACGAATCAAGAATGGACATTTTACGAGCCGTAATAATTGGAGCTCAAGGGACTCCATATCATGATGACTTTGTTTTTCTTCTATGTTTTCTTTCCTAGTAACTATCATAGTGTTCCAGTACTGGTACGTTGAAAACGTTTTTAAAATTTATTGACATAATTCCACACTTTATTCTAGAGAACTATTAAATCATTTTTAAGCAAGCTAGGGGTTTCCGTTATTAGAGAAGCAAATCTCAAGCTTCATTCCTGTATATTCTTAGCTCGCTATCATTATCACAACAAGCAATATCAGACGACAAGAAACTACAATATTCCAAGTAGTGGAGTACAAATCTGCTCCAGGAGTTGTATACAGATTTGATCCATAGAAGTTGTATAAAGAAGATGTGGGACTTCTAAGAAGATCATCACAGTGAGGAGCCAATCGAATGAGAGTTGTCAGATGTAGAACGCTAGAGTGAGAACACTCTCTCTTGAATCAAGAAACATGTTGAGTATAATTTGAGGTAAAAGAAAACCATCAACAATTAATCCACCATAAGACCTTAAATCACCCCAAAGAGAGCATTTTTGTTCACCTTATACCTCTCCGGTTTGATAGGTAACGAGTATAGAAATCAATCCAGCGGTGATATAGATCGGTAAACATATCAAGAGAAATTTCCTTTCAGCAATCCACGGGCTTTTTTGATCGGAAGATCTTGAAAACCATGCTTTTTGAAGTAGGCGTGATATGTGTAGAAAGGCGAATAAAGTTATCACCATCACAATAACTTCAATCCATCCACTTTTCATCATATGACGCGATCTACTACGCCTTTCATTTTCCAAGAAAATGGCTTCGAAATTCAACATGAGAGGAATCATGTATCTAAGAGTAAGGTTAACAAGCATGGTAAATGAAATAGAAGGTAGAATTTCAGGGTGTTTTTTCACGTAAAATAGTTGTGATCTGATAAAGATACACGCAAGAGTGCCCGAGATTAAAACCATGATGATATCCAAATCCATTCTCCAAATACTTCGCTTCTTTCCCGTATATATGATTTGAAATCACGTTCAAGATCTCGAAGTAGAAGGGTTCAGTTTATTTTCCTCGTGTTTTCAATGGTTCCTTTGATTTGACCCCTTTTTCTTGCATTTACATGAGGGAAATCAAACTTCAATTAATATATTAAGAGAGAGGTGAGGTGAAATAAGAAGAGAAATAAAAGTTTTTTTTTTTCATTTTTGTCTCATAAATTAATTTATTAACTTAAATTTGGGCTTTTACACCAAAACTAGGCAATGCACCTGATCAAACATACTTAGAGGCGGATGAAAATGTTTTATATAGGGGAAGAATTTACTGGTGAGATTTTGAGTCGATGAACTTAGTTTTCTGCAGCCTATCATGCAGAGTTGTCCGGTCAGTAATCTCCACTGAAGCTCGTGAGGAAAGATTAAAAAAAGAATGCTTATTAGCTTGTCAGTTAAATGCTTTTTGAGTGACACTTATATTCATGGATCCATGCATTAGATATATAAACAATAGTTCATAGAGCTTGTCCACTACAAAAATGGGAATTGCTTCAATTATCAGATCTTGAGAATGACCACTCGGGTATTTAGGAGAATTATTCTTCATCCGCTTATAAAGTATACCAAAGTGTAACTATAAGCCAACGCTTTCGGATACGTGTATATTATAATTGGTTCAATGTAGTTTTGATTGTAGAAAAATTGAATTTTTAAACGTTACGCTAACCATGCTAGTGAAAATGGTAGTCATTCTTCGTGTAATCAAGAATCCAGATTCAAAATTCATCAACTCCTAGGAACTGATCCAACCATACAAAGCCTCCTGAAGATTTTTAGACCAGTTACCATTTATCAAGAACTAGAGAGGCCCTCGTCTAGTCGGAATAGAAAAGTTAGACAGGTGGCGAAGTTGTGAAAATGCAAACAGTGAGTAAGCTTCACTTTTGAAAATATCTGATAGGCTGCTTTTGTTAACATTTCTGGGATTTTTTTTCATACATCGGAGGCTTAAAGCCGTAGTTAAATATATCTAACTACACCCTCGAGGGAAACTAAAATCTAGGAGTAGCGCAACCGCTTCTCTCTCTCTCATTATATTGCTCCATAAATAGTCTGGGGATCTATAAGCTGTGTGGGCCCTCAGGAGAATCCGTGCTCTTCTTTGCCAGTAAGTCTACACATCTATCGGTCTCGCGATAAACAAATTTTACTTCGAAATTTGTCTGAATCCTAAGAATCTTAATGCACTCACGTCTAATATGAAAAGCCCAACTTTGAGAGCTACCACCACCCTCACTAATGCACGAAACTCTCTAGAATCAGTTTCGATACATAGAAATTTTATATAGCGATTCACTACCCATTTTAAACCAAAATGTAATGCCAAAATTTCCAAAAACCATACACGCATCTGAAATTCCAGCTAAGATGCTCCATCTTCATCTCTAAGTAATCCATCTATCTCGTCCTTTTACATAGCCAGATCATAACACCCATCTATATTTAATTTGTTTCGTCCATGAGGTTTAACCCACCTAACTAACGTACTCTTTACAGAAACAACAACTCCTCTGTCACACTCTTTACCCCAAACTAACGCAAAATCACTAGCCCACCGTATAGCTTCTCTCTTTAATCCATCCATTTTGAAGAGGCTTTACTCGGACATTAAACAAAAAAATAATTCCTTTTATGCCATATGATGCTTAGTGCCGCCACAAAAATTAATGGCCACTCCAAGCCTTCAATCCTGAATTTTGCAGTAAGATTTGCACTTGCCCATGCTTTCATTCAAGGGCAAATCTAGGGGTAGGCTGGGGTGGGCTGCAGCCCACCCCAGCCTATGAGATAGCAGTATAATTTAGCCCGACTTTTTAAAAAAAAATAGATAAAAACATGAATAAAAAAATTATAGCCCCCTCCCCAACTCAAAATATATACATTAATTTTAATAAAACCAAATAACAACCCTTCCCGATTCGAAATTCTGAATCCGCCCCTGCTTTCATTGTTGCATCAAGAGAGACACTTGTCTCCAGGCCCTGATTCAGGTTAATGGCACTGCTAAAATTTTAGCTCCCTGTACCGATTCTTTAAATCTATAGGGCAGCTGCTTCAATCAGACTCATCCACACACCAGCCATCCAGCAGTCCTCTATACTCGCTCACTTGTTCCTAGCTGCTGGACAGATGTAGGGAATATATCCAACTCCCTCCGCATATACCACACTTTTATCCTCCCTGTATAAATTCACAGCTGTGGGAAGTCGATTTCTCACTAAACGCCATAGTAAAAACTTGAGCTTCTGAGAACATTTCTGGGGTTTATATTGAAATAAAAATTCCCACCGTTTGTTGAAACTTGTTGATATTTTTTGTTTTTAATTTTGAACAGGATATATGTTAAAAAGAGTTACAACTATGTTAGTCATTAATTTCCTGATACTATACATTGTTGTAAAAATCTTTAGCTTAGTTAGTTTTGAAAAATAACGCTTTTTAGAAAATATTTTAAAAAGCAAATACAAAACAAAAAGTAAAAAACACAAACAATATATCGTGGGTCAAATAAAAGTCTACATCGTTGGGTCCGATAAAAGAAATATCTCTGATATAGATTACAAGTGTTTCTCAACGTATTAAAAAGGATATATCAGAATTTAAAACAAAAATAATACATTCCTAACAAACTAAAGAATAAACCAATTCAAACTCAATTTTAATATCGAAAGACATTAAACTGGCAATGAACCTTAAATCACGGGCTGGTTTAGTAATATCATGAAGAAACTTTTGTTTTTTTCTCTTTTTTTATTATCATCCTTTTTTGTTTTTGAGATAATAGCAAAATATTCTTGTGACAGACCCGATTTAGTGAGGGTTCACAAATCAAGAATGGACATTTACTAGCAGTAATAATTAGAGTTGAAGGGCTCCATATCACGATGGCCTATTTTTCTTTGATGATTTTTCCCTAGAAACTACCCTAGTGTACCACCGGTCCCGTTAACTTGAAAAAAATTACACATATCTGTTAATTATTAATGGTTTGTTATGTTGAAAAAAGTTATAATATCTGGTTTTAAAAGCGAAAAAAATTGATTTCCAAAAAACATAAATAATTTCCAATTAA
Organism: Nemophila menziesii; assembly: GCA_029959085.1. NCBI lineage: Eukaryota > Viridiplantae > Streptophyta > Magnoliopsida > Boraginales > Hydrophyllaceae > Nemophila > Nemophila menziesii. The sequence continues at coordinate 294,650 of JARWIR010000064.1, read as the reverse complement.
AAGTAATACTACATTGTAAATTATTACAAGTAATTGAAAAAACAATACTTATACGAAAATTTGAGAAAAGAACGATTATACGTTATATAAAGTTGAGTTAAAAAGATATTTTGATTGTGCCGGTATCTCTATCAGAGATTCTACTCTAATCTAATAATATTAAAATATTATAAGTGAGAGGAGAGTAGAGTATTTTCTATCACAGATTCTACTCTAATCTAATAATATTAAAATATTATAAGTGAGAGGAGAGTAGAGTATTTTTTCTGAATTCTAAGTTTCGTACTTTTTCAAATAGGAGAGGTCTCTCTATATATAAGTGAGGAGAAGACCTTTCAGAATCTATTTGCTAGCGTATGTTTCACTCTCATTGACCAACTCTTGTAACTGCTGAAACCTTGATGGGAGAATATTCTGAGTTTAATGTGTCTTTAATCTGCGGACGTTTTGTTTTCTTGCTGGAAGGTTATGAGGTACCAATGACCAGTATAAGTACCAGATATACAACACTAGTCTCACTTCAAAAGTCTATTCATTTTTCGACTTTCCCAATAGCCGAACACCCCACGCCAGAGCCGGGTCGGGCAGGCAATGGTGGTAGTGTGCGTGTGGGGCTTTGATTATTCTCTTTTAGTTTTCATAGTCTTTAATTATTTGGGAATGCGTAGAGAGATAAGACTTAACATCTTCTCTGTTTTTGATGTGGGACTTTTAACTCAATAAAACGTTGTTTTTTACATCCCCAATAGGATGGAAAATTTGAGAACTGATACTATTTTAAATAAAGTATTTCCAATTGTTTTCTTTTCATCTTCCAATGATGAACAGTTTTTCCATTTTTCCCATAAGATCATGACATAATTCAATTTAATTAGTAAATATTAATGTGGTAATTCCAACATGTTAGATTAATATGATGATGTTTGAAATTAATGTTTGTAGAGAGTGCATTACCATTCAAGTTGTCTCCGCATAAATCCAAATTTTGGAAAAGTATGCTTGAGTCTTCTTAAAACATGGAGAGTAGTCAAATGAAAAAATTGATTCCTAAGTCATCAACTATACTACAAGTTTTAGTATCCATACGAGGCTTGATTCTGAATACAAAACCCAATTTTAACGAGCCTATATATGCAAGTTCTAATGATTCAATTTATGGAGAAAGGAGATTATTATAGTATAATGAAGAAACTTTGATCTTATAGTTGAAAACTATGGTATTTAGCATAATAAGACCACCAAAGATAAATTTAAATACATCTTTTTTTTTTGTTTTTTTTCTAATTATTGTTTTGTCTAGTAGTATTTCGAGGATTTTGTTGTTAGGCATTTACTATACGAGCACTTGACATACAAATGGCATTTCAAGCATACATAGAAGGCGCACAAGTAGGTTGTTTAGTCAAATGTGGTGTTCAAGATGTTGATGAAAGTGATAGAAGTTGCTCGCAAGAATTTAAACGTGATGTGGAGAGCTTTGTTGAAACACTAGTTGATTCTTTTAAACAAGTTGGTGCAAAAGATTGTGATAAGTTTATCTCTTTAGCAAGTAAGGTCAATAGCGTACAACTTGTGGGACCGGGACCGTGACAGGGACAAGGACATTCTATTGCATATTGTTAGGAGTAACTTTGCTTAGACGATAGATATTTATTTTTCGAGACTTTTCGCGTATTCTGATGTTCAATTTTGATGTTTTTATGTTGTTTTTATTAGCTAACGATGTTATTTTTCTTTTAGGTTAATATGGGATACCTTTTGTTAGACTTAATGAGACTAGTTTTACTTTTTGAGTAATGATATTTGTCACCCTTTTTGTATCACCCTTTTATCACCTCCTACGTGTATGCCTACATGTACCAATGAATTGATTTCTCTATCCTATTTAATCTTTATCTATCTTCTATTCAAGGAAATCAAAACATATATATAGAAGGGTGATAAAAGGGTGACATGAAAAAAGGTGACATATATCATTACTCTTGCTTTTTTTAGTCCTAATTTTATGATATTGAAAACGCATGTTAATAGTTTATAGGAGATGTTGTATTGTTTCTTCTTTGTGTTATATTGAGGATTCTGCACATTTTCTTTTGAATATGTTGGCTTTAGTAAGTAGAGCAGTTTTGATATATTTCCATCATTCCATGTAAAGAGACCATATACCTTTCAAGCATATGTAATTTTTTTTTTTGGACAAGCATATGTAAATCAAGTTGAAAACTTATGTATAAGAAGAAAATTTGAAAAAATAATATCTAAAATTGATGGACAGTTTGGCACAGTAAATTTATCCATAACACATATTTTGTTTTTCTTAGTCAGTGTTTTTGTTTAATTGATAATGATATAAAAGATAATTATTTATAACGATTTGAAAATTATAAAAAAATACATTTTAAATGAGGAGAAAGTTACCAATAGTCAAATCTGACATATATATTCTATTAAGGTATGGTGGTAGTTATGTGTTAATCTTTAAACCTCCACTGTGCATGATCTTGTGAATTTAAAAAATTTGGACAAAATTTTTAGATTCTTACCTTAGTAAAAATATTTTGTATGAGAATTAACAAAAAGTTAAAACAATTTGGAAAGAGATTTAGCTTATTCAAAAGGTAATCTAGCTATTTGAGGTGTAGAAACCAATAGTCGGTTTAGAAAATTTATGTTGAGAATTGTTAATGTTATTGAAGGTTTGAGAATAGTACACTCGATATTTTCTGTTATTTTGGGGGATATTCACTTTATAGGATAATCGAAAGATTTTAATCTACGGTTAACAATGACACCACATTCTTATGAAAAATAAAGTGTATAGTTATCACAAACTCACATTTTGCTAAAAAAACACATAAAAATATATAATATTGTAGAATTTTATGGTATCTTAAAAATATATACCATTATGTTATATATATAAATATACATAATATTTTTTACGACAATAAGTATAATCTTCAACGTATATAAATTAGTTTTGAATTAAAAAATAAGTACATTGTTAAGTTGAAAAATGTAATTTATAATATTTATTTAATATTATTCATCAAAAGTAAAAAAAAAATTTTATTATAAAAATTATGTAAGTCGAGATGTTAATATATTACTTTTTGAGAGAATTCGATGACGTGAATGAGATTGTGTGTATGTTGAAATACCAAATACACCATATGGTATGATAAAGGGTCAAAAAGCCGTTTATGGTTTTAAAAGAGATAAATACTCTAGATTTCTCAACTTGTGAAAAGTCACCATAATTTATAATAACTCATGACAATTCGGTGCAATTCGTGTTAACTCATGACATGAGACTTAGTGATATATGTAAAAAAAGAAAGTGAGTTGTCACGAATAGGAAAATCATATGGGTTATCCCTTTTAAAATCGTAGGCTTTTTTTACCCTTTGTCAAACCATAAAGAGGTATTTGATTTTTTATCTTAAAACTATATTAAATACTGACATGCAAGTGAAGCCGCCAAAAATAGGTTATCGTTTAGTTGATACACTAGCTAAATAAATTTAAGTTTTAATTTAGGTTTAATGCCCAATAGGCACCTGCCACCTTACACCCAAACTCATAAAAGACACCGTCTTTTTTAAAAACAATGAGTTATGGGAAGCTTCTAGGCACCTGCCACCTTACACCCTTGTCCATAAAAGACGCCGTCTTTTTTAAAAGTGAGTTATGGGAAGCTTCCCATAACTAAAAATTTAAGTTAAGGAAAGTTTTCCATAACTCAAACGACTCTTTTTATAGGAAAGAAAAGGAAAAAATAAAATATATGTGGCATTTTATGGGCAAAAAAATAATGGTTGGATGAGGAGAAATTAATTCTAACTTAAGGTGTTTCTTGAACATTAATCTTTTAATTTATTGTCATAAGCCTCCCATAAAAACTTTGGACGTTGTGTGTTTTTATTGGAGTTATTTATTTACTTATTATTGACTATCTACAACTAAACCCTCTTTTTAGGTTTTTTACCCCGAAGTAATTGATCTTGAATTGGATGATGGCCGTGGCGATATTGTGCAAGTTGACAAAAAAACTCCTTTTGGTAAAGGCATGGTAATCACATATTTGTCCCTCAACTCTTTCTATCTTTTCCCTTTTACAATTTTGTCCCTCTTGTTTAGAGCTGTAAACAAGGCGAGTTGAGCCGAGCCAAATGCTAGATGTACAGACTTATTTTTTTAACTTTTCGAGTCAAGTTGAGTCGAGCTCCAACTTAAAAGAGTCGAGCCAAGCTCAAATTTAAACAAACTGAGATCAAATTTGAAAGAGTCAAGTCAGAGATGTTAGAACTTGTTTTTTTAACTTATCAAACAAGTTTTTTTCAAGATGACTCGAGTTGCTCGGGAACAATCTGATTTTTTATGGTTAAATTAGAATTTTCATGAACGGTTGGTATTGGATGGAATACGTCATATAAAAGTGTGGAGAGTAATATTAATGAAAAAATATAAATTTAAAGGATTTAAAAATGTCTAAGTTAATATTGAAGGTTTAATAATATATTTACAAATAACTAATATATTAATCTACAACTCACAGATATAAACAAGGTTTTAACTTACGAATTCGGACAAGCTTCTTGACTTAACGCGTTTAAATTAAAGCTGGGCATGATACTTGTTGATACACGAGATGAACTCGAACAAACTTTTGACCGAGCCGAACTCGAACAAACTTTAACCGAGTTGAGCTTAAATTACTCAGGAGCATTTTGGTTCATTTACCACCATACTCCCGTTTTATTTCATGAATATATGGATAATATTCAATGTTCAGAAGGGTCAGGGTCAAGGTTAGTCACTACACCTCAATTGCCAGTGACTTTTTCTACAGGGACTGAAAATGTAATTAACGTCATAGATAATTTTTGGTTCCAAGTTATTCCATGTAGATGATATGTATACCAATGACTTATCATTTGACGAAGAATATGCAATATTTTTCAAACACAATTCGATACTTTCGATATGCCAACTAGTATTGAAACTCAAATTCCTTAAATATCGAGCCATATATAATGCAAAGAAAAATAATCCATTTCTATCCACCACTTCAAATAACTCGCTATTTGAGATCGATAGTGGCCTAGTGGTTAGGTTACTCCGCAGAGACCAAGAAGTCCTGGGATCGAATCTCATTGGAGTCATTTACTCCGAGGCTAAAGTGGCTCTCTCATGTATTCAAAAAATAACTCGCTATTTAGAAGCAAATCGAAAAATCTAAGTTTAGATTTAAGGCATGTGGACCCCACACAAATGAGAGGTAGAAAGTGCATTACAAAACTACTCATTTAGGTGTCTTAATGTAGTTGATAGCATGCACTATTGTGATTCTTGTGTGGGTTGATTCGAGAGCATGATTTGTTGAGAGTCTATCCTTGTATTTCTTTTGCAATTAAATTTGTTGCGTTTTATTGTTTGACTGTGGTTTATGTTAATATTGTTGGAAAGACAACAATCTAAGTTTGTTGTACGATATTTTCTATGCCCGAGATATCGTTGTGGTTGTATTTTAGGGTCAGGCAGCAATACGATTTCTCGTGTGACTTTTAGGCTATTTTAAATGTTAGTTGTGCAACTTTAGACGATATGATACATGTGCCGAGATGTCGGATTCAACATGATACAACGATTGTTTTCCTCGATAAAATGTCCTAGAAAAGCCAGGTCAAGTTAAGAACAAGATGTCGGATTGAGCGCGATATGACGAGGAAAGCACTTGAAGAAGTTCTCTTAAAAGCCATGTCAAGTTAAGAACAACAACTCTGAGTCAATAAAAATTGATAAATATTGTCACCATAGCAAAGCCTAGTCCGTGGCGAGGCCACTTCACTGAGGCAAGAAGACCCAAGCTCATCACGGCGAGGTGCGCGAGTTCTATTGAATGTTATCTTGGGTTTGACTAATACGTTTTGAAAGCAGCAGATGAAAACGTTTTTTAAGACTTATTTACATAATTTCACAATTTATTCTAGAGAACTATTAAATCATTTTCAAGCAAGCTAGGGCTTTCCATTATTGGAGAAGAAAATCTCAAGCTTCATTCCTGTATTTTCTAAGCTCGTTAACATTTTCATAACAAGCAATATCTGACTAGAAGAAATTACGATATCCCAAGTAGTGGAGTACAAATCTGCTCTTGGACTTCCATACAGATTTAATCCATTGAAGTTGTATGGAGAAGATGTGGGAATCCTAAGAAGATCATTACAGTGAAGAGCCAATCGAATGAAAGTGACACAATGTAGATTGCTAGAGTGATAACACTCTCTCTTGAATCAAGAAACATGTTGAGTTAAGTAATTATATTATTTAAAATATGTTTCAACACCTCGAAGTAGAAGAGGTCAGTTTTTTTCCCTCGTGCTTTCGATGGTTCCTTTGACTTGACCTCTTTTTCTTGCATTTATAGGAGGGAAATCAAAATTTTACAAGCATCTCACAATCCATATGCTCACCATTTAGTTTTCTGCACCCAATCATGCACAGATGTCCTGTTTTAGCATCATACACCCCTTCAGAAGTAATCCACACTTGAGTGCCTGAAGAAAAAATCTAAAAGAGAATGATTATTAGGCACTGCATATGGGATGCTTATTTTCATGGCTCCATTCTTATTAATTCTTTCCTCATTTTCAGAAACCATCTCTATGATAATTTCTACAGAGGACTGTTCATAGAGCTAATATCCAACAAAAATGAGATATGCATCACTCATAACAGATACTTTATTCAGAGTACTTTTAGCAGACATGTCAAAACGCAGATCTTGAGAATGATCACTCGGTTATTTATCGATATTCTTCTTCACCTTACAAGACCTTTTTACGCTTTCTTGCTCAGTGTAATTATACTCGTACTTAAGTTCCGGATCAGATAACTCTCTATTCTTACCACTTCTTACTATGATCTTAGATTTATTGGTCCAGAGATGTCCAAACAATCCTATTACTATTTCGGATATTCCACATCACAGGAAATCTCAATGTTAGCTTTATTGAACAATCACTAACACGGGAATTCAAGATTCTGCAAGCTGACTATATTCAAACGATTTTTCCGTTTGGTCTTCTTACTCTTCGAGTATGAACATTCCGCAGAATTACATATTAACAAATCCACTTACATTTGTAACTAATTATCCCCCACCAAGTGGGACCCACCACTGGGTCTCATGTTTCTACTACTGGGTTACCTTTTGTATGGTTAACCGTTACATACACCATTGGTTAACCCTTAACCCATATTACCAAGTTCAGACAAGGTGGAATATGATAATCCAGATGAAATTATGCAGAGGTTTAAGGTGTTTAAGAATTTTGACACTGTTCAAGATTCTTCAGATCTTTACTTTCATAACCAGAATTATTCAGTAATGCAGGTACATATATGGTACATATATGTTCCAATTTTTGTAATTTTTGTATATGATTACTAGATATATATGTGTATGTATTAGATGAATTAATTGATATGTTCTTTGCACAACCTGCAAAAATTGGAGCAAGAAAATTCAGGATGAATGGAAGATCTTGGAGAAAGATTTGCCTGGTAAATTTTTGGTTTTTTTATCTATTTAATTAAAAGTATATAGAATGGTCCCTGAACTATACAGGCTAGTTACGGTTCTCCAACTTGTAAAGTTACCCAAATAGTCCTCAAACTATTTCCTACATCCATCAAATTCCATCCATTTTTACTGTAAAGACGACTATGTGATAACAGGTTTTCCAGTTACACAAATAGTCCTCAAACTTTTAAATTTCCTTACAGTAGTCCCTGAACTACCCCGATTTTACGGTTTTGTTCATCGAACATCTGTGACACGTGGCACTTAACAGTAAAAATCTGACAGAGTTAGACGCCGAAACAAAAAAAAGTTTGAAGACTATTTGGTAATTTTAGAAGTTTGAGAACCATTTAAGTAATTAGCCTATAGTTCAGGGACCATTTGGGGAATCATTCTAATTATGTTACTAATAGTCCGATCCATTCATTTTACCTAAACAACAATAATTTATTTCTAATAAACTAAAAAATAAACTAATTCATAATAGTTCAGTAATTTTTTGCTTAAACTTTTGTTTTCTTCTTTTTAGTCACCCCTTATTATTTATATATTTCACGAGATACTTCCATAAATTTTTTGTAATAGACACAATATTTGTTCGGGTTTACAAATCAAGAATTGACATTTTACGAGCAGTAATAATTGGAGCTGAAGGGACTCCATATCATGATGGTCTATTTTTCTTTCATGTTTTTAACGAACCTGAATATGCAAGTTTTAATGGTTCAGTTCATGGTGAAAAAAGCTCGTCACAATATAATGAACGAACTTTAATCTTATCGTTGAAAACTATGGTATATAGCATAAGTAAGACCACCAAAGGTAATTATATACATCTTCTTTTTTTCAATTTTTTGTAAATTTTTTGGTTTTTTTTAATTTTTTTTTAAATTATGGTTTTATTTTGTAGTATTTTTAGGATTTTGTTGCTGGGCATTTTTCGATACGTGCGCATGATATATTAATGGCATGTCAAGTGTACATAGAAGGTGCACAAGTAGGTTGTTTAGTCAAAACTGGTGTTCAAGATATTGATGAAAGTGATAAAAGTTGTTCGCAAGAATTTAAACATGAACACTTGTTGATGCGTTTAAACAAGTTGGTGCAAAGGATCGTGATAAGTTTATTTCTTTAGCAAGTAAGGTTAATAACATATTTGTGGGACCACGACAGAGATTTGGACAAGGACAAGGACATGGTATTGCATATCGTTAGGAGTAACTTTGGATGATAGATATTTATTTTTTGAGACTTTTTGGACATTTTGAAGTTCAATTTTGATGTTTTTAAGTTATTTTTTTTTATTAGCTAACAATGTTATTTTTCTTTTAGATTGATGACTTAAGATTTTTACTTTTTCGTTTGATTTTGATGATATTGTAAATTAGGCATGTTAATATTTTATAGGATTTATAAGAGATGTTGCATTGTTTCTTCTGTGTTATATTGAGGATTCTATACATTTGCTTTTGAATAAGTTTGCTCTAGTAGCAAATCTGTTTTGATAGGATCCCATCAATCTATTGAAAGCGACCATATACCTTTTAAGTATATGTAAATCAAGATATGTAAATCAAGTTAATAATTAATGTAAAAAGAAGAGAAATTAGAAATTATTATATAAAATAAAAGATGGTAACTTTGTCAGTTTTTCAGAACGTTGATCTTATAAATTTAAAAAATTTGGACAAGATTTTTAGATACTTTACATTAATAATAATAATTTGTTTTAAAATTAATAAAAAAATAAAAAAATTGGGAAATATATTTTGTTTATTTAGAAAGTAATCTAGTTTATTTGAGGTATAATAATCAATAGCCGGTTTAGAGAGTTTATGTTAAGAAGTATTGGTATTTGAAGTTTCAAGAATAATACACTTGATACTTTTTGTAATTTTGAGAGTTTTTTCAATTAATAGGATAATTGAAAGATTTTAATTTACTTTTAACAATGACACCATATTCTTATTGCAAATAAAATGTCTAGTTATCACAAATTCACATTTTGATAAAAAATCATATGAAAATATATAATATTGTAGAATTTTATTGAATCTTAAATGTTTTTTTGGGTTAGGTAAACGGTTGTATTAATAATAAAAAATTGTACACTATATGTGGGTGTTATTTACCTAGACTTAAAAACTTAAGTTAGCAACAAAAAAGCTAAATACAATTAATCCATACTAATACAAGCTAATTCCCTACTAATATCCATAAAGGAATGTAAGGGAACAAGGAATTAAAATGGAGAAAATGCACCACTTAACTTCCTTGGTAACCGTCTCTATATAGTTAGAATCACCCCTCAAAGCTAGGTGATTCCTTGCCTTCCAAATACAATACACGGTAGTTCCAAAATCAATCCTCCACGCTTCTCTTCTCCAATTTTCTCTAGCTTTAAGCTTCTTTAGCTATTTCAAAGCACTAAGGAGTGTATTCATTACCTTGTTTATTCCTAGACAAACCTTTCTTTCATCCCAAATTTCCCTCGCATAAGCACAATAAAAAGGTACTTATTTGATTCGAAATTTTCACCACATAAACCACATAATGGATCCAGTTCCAAATAATTTAACCGTAATTACATTAACAAACAACAATAAAAGATACTAACCTTGATCCATTGATAATGACTATTAGTATAAATTAATTGATCACTTAATTTTCTCTTCTCTTTGAGCTCTTTCTTTGAATGATCCTTTTGATGGATAAAAGATCAAAATCTCCTTCTTGTGATTAGATGATTTTGTATCCAATCACTATAACCGTCTCTTTTCTTATTTTGTTTTTTATGAAATGTAAATGATATGTTATCATGTAATGATAATGCTGATGATTATATAGCAAAGAAATCTGACAGTTACTCATTCAAATATACTTTAATAACGGTTATATAAGGAGGAATATTATTATTTTAATGAGGTAAGAGAAGAGTGTTATTAATACACCCAAATTATAATGATTTAGTTGAAACCAATCCATCATGGTATCATCTTTTATATTATAATCTTCAACATATAATATAAACTTGAACTTTATTATTAAATCGTTAGACACATATGTCACATAAGAATATAAATATTCTTACATTCTCCCACTTGACTTTTGTGTCGACTTAATGATTTAATTATCTATAATGTGCACTCTTACATCAAGTTTATAAACAAAAAACATAATAAAGTTGAAACTAATTGGATCGTGGCGGTTACACACCATTTAATCGATCTCTCCTTAAATCCATCCAAACAATAATTGCATGTTTTGGAATTACACCGAGTCCCAAATAATATTAGCCTAAGGCTTCACAAATGTTTTTCAACGAAATAAATCATACGGTATTTTATATAAAGCATAAAAATCTGATACCTCATGTGATATTTGGTGTGCACTTCCCTAGGAGAATCACAAAGCTAAAATGCTCTTTCAATCATCAACATTTAAAGACCCTCGAATAATATCCTTTACCTCCCGAACATTTTTCAAAACAGGGGAATCTCCCTTCTTAGGGTTCCGTTCTCAAAATCCACAAGTTTGAAAATATTTTCCATGAATCCACCTTATCCAAAGCGAGTCTTTTCTATCAACAATTTTCCATAGCATTTTTAATAGTAATGATTTGTTCCATGCTCCTAAATCTTTCAAACCGATCTCATCTTCTTCTTTAGGTACACAAATTTTTCTCCAACTAACCTGAGGCGGCTTTTTATCCCAATAAAAATTTCGGCAAATACTAATAACTCGATCTCGAACACCAATCAGAACCGTAAAAATAGTAAACAAGAAACAAATAACCCCTTGGAGGATCAATTTAACTAGTCCTAATCTCCCTGCAAAAGAGAAAGAGGAAGCTCTCCAAGATCTCATATACCCTTCCAATTTGTCAAAAAAAGGTTTATAATCCCTTGAAAGCAAAACATAAGAACCAAGCGGGACCCCTAGGTAACGAAAAGGAATGATACCTTTTTCCAATAGTGTTGGTACCAAACCATTCTCTACATCATCATTTGAAACCTCAATATAAAAAATATTAGACTTTTCAACATTTATTCAAAGTCCTGAACAATCCCAGATAGTATTCAAAGTATCCATGAGAATTTTAACCGACTATTTATCACATTTTGAAAGGAGCATTAAGTCATCCTCAAAGGCTAAGTGAGTAATCTTTTCCTTCTCACATTTCAGATGATATTTGAAACCAATACTCGTATTCTTCTTTAAAAGTCTAGAGAAATATTCAAGGCAAAGGATAATTTATTATACCTATAAATTATAAAAATATACATATAATTTTTTATCACAAATAAATATTATTATCAACCTATACAAATTAGTTTCGAATAAAAAATAAGTATATTGTTAAGCTGAAAAATAAAATGTACAATATTGTTTAATATTATTCTTTATAAATAAGAATAACTTGTTGACTTATTTTATTATAAAAATTAGTATTTCAAGATATTAAAAAAATCTGATGACGTGAATATGATTGTTTAAAAGTTAAAATACCAAATATGGTAAAGGGTCAAAAAACTGTCTATAATTTTAAAAGGGTCAAATAATCTATATGATCTTTCAACTTGCAAAAACTCATCATAATTTGTGATAACTCATGACAATGCATTGTAATTTGTGATAACTCATGACATGAGTTTTAGTGATATACGCAGGGGCGGATCCAGGACAAAAGTTGAGGGGGGACTGAAATATATGGGGGTTCGAGGGCAACGACCCTGGTTTTTTTTTTCCGGAACGTATAGTGAAATGTCAAAATTTATAATATATTTAATTTTTTATTAAATATTATCCTAAGAAAAATTTACACATAAATTCTTTGAGGTAAAGTAATCAATGAACTCAAATTTTAAAAATACATCAACTATGTGTTTAATTCACTGATCTATAATTAACGATTCTCTAATTCTATGTGATAATCGTTTTTCAAATAAATTATATTCTATTAAATAAAAAAAATTAAATTAATAAATATAGTTTTTTCATTTTTAAGTTCCAATTAGTTGATTTAGTAATAAAAATCTAATTCGTACGCTTGAAATCATTTGATGCACGCACAGGTTGTGAAGTTTTTCTTTTTTCTTTTGAACAAAGTATTAAATTACTAATACATTAATACTAATTCCTTCTCTATGTACTATGCAACATAAAAAGTGATTAGAACAAAAAGAGAAAAACACTAGGTAGCATAGATTTCTAGAATGTTTCAGCAATGGATTAAACTAAAAGAACCAAAATTTAAGATGGGCTTTAACTATTTATTCATATGAAAGAAAAATTAAATTTCCATCCAATAATTTTAGTAATAAATTTTAAGTTTGTATAAAAAAGTTAATAATTCACATACAACTATCCAAATTTTTATAAAAACATTCAATAATAAAAAAGTGGATTGCGGTCGTAGAATGGATCCAAAATTATTTATAAATCTAATTAGAAAGATGTTTGTAAAGATAATAGTGTGCGATTTATAAAAAATAAGATATTCAAATAGGGTTAGAAAAATTACTGAACTTAAAAAAATATAAAAAGTAGTAAATTATTAATATAATTTAATCTTTTTTTTAAATCAAAGGGGTCTTAAGCCCCATCTGGGGCCTAATGAGAGCCCGCCTCTGGATATACGTAATAAAATAATTGAGTTACGTGAATAGGAAAACCATATAATCCAAAAAAAAATAGGAAAACCATACGTGAGTTGGGACTAAAGCCCCAACCCAATTATCCACTAATTAGTAATCCTACCCCAACTACAACCCAGTAAAAAAACTCAATAGCCCCTTTGCCCTCTTATACCTATGCTGAACCAACAAAATTCAAAAACAAAAATCCTAATTAGGTTTTTTTTTCTGAAAACCCTCCCCCCTCTCTCTAGCCTTTCTCTCTCCACCGCTGCCGCCCCTAGCTTCCACCTTCCTCCTTCCTCTTCCCCTACCTGCAGACCCCAACCCCACCTTCCCACCACCACTGCTCGATGCCCTCCTTCCTCCCCACCGTCCAGCGCTACTCCACACCACGGCAGCAGCACCACCATGAACCAAAACCACTATTGCAGATCTACAGCACCATCAACAAAGCTCCGTTGCAGCACCACCAACGCCGCCGCCACTCGCCGAACTGCAACACCAAGCCATCCCAACCCTGCTTCAAGCGCCGCTCGCACCCCACCAACCACCACTACAAGCTTCGACCTTCGTTGGAGCCGGAGCCATTCGTCTCTCCAAAACTGCAAGAAAGCTGTCGCCATTCGTTGGATCCTCACCACCAGTCACTGCTGCTGTAACACCACCACCCACCTTCTCAGTCCGCCTCTCCAGATCTGCAATAAAGCCGGCGCCATGATGCTGCAGAACCACCTCGCTGCAGAGAACTCCTCGCCGATGATGCTGCAGAACCACCACTCCTCGCCGATGCTGCAGAGAACACCGCCCCACCTCCACTCGATCAAGACCAACCCTCTTCCCAGATCTGCTGCCCCAGACGAACGCCGCCCCACCTCCACTCGCTTAAGACCAACACCACTGGACCATATCCACCTTCGTTCTCCATATCCACCACCACCAGCGCAACCCCAGATCCGCCCTCGCTTGACCCAAGGTGGATAGATCTGGGCTCTTCACGAGTTGGCCGCCGCCCTCTCCCTGTTCCACCTACCCTCTCCCGTTCCGCCGCCTCCCTTTCCCGTCATCGCTGCTTCACCGCCACCATTCTGTACCGCCATCATCGCTGCAGCTCGAGCCCACCGATTGTCTAATCAGAGTCCAGCCCAGCAGGGACTAGCCCACCAGTGTCCGATAGTCCAACCCATATAGCCTATCTTCCTTTATTTTTTTTATTTTTTTGAAACATATTTTGTCCAGCCCATTTTGGGCTTTGTAAAACTAAATGTCCAGCCCATTTTGGGGTCCAGCCTTGTTGGGTCCTATGTTTTGTTATAACCTTTTTCACAAGCTTGTGTCTGTGTCTGTATTGTGTCCAGCCCATTATGGGTTGTAGCGTATTTTTTAGGTGTCTAGTTCATCCACATTGGTCCAGCCACCTTGGTCTAGCCAATTTGAAGATATTCAGCACATTATGGGCCATTTTATACTTGTTTTTTACTGTCAATTTATGGTGTCCATCACATTGGAGCTAGACATTATGGTCTAGACATTAGTGAACCCTAATAGATTTGTTCCTCGGAAGTTTGACACGGATAAAAACGGACAAAAAACGTATTTCCTATACCTTGACATGGACAAACCCTGAAAAATATGTGGACAACTTGAAAAAATTGAAATGGAACAAATACACCTTAAAAACGTTAAAAAACATATAGGTCTGTACGAATAGGTATGTACATCCTTGAACGTACCGGAGAAATAAAAGTTCAGAAAAAGAAAAAAAAACGAAAAAGGAATAAAAAAAATTAAAAAGGGTAGGAAAGTAAAACCTCAAACCAGAATTTTGGAGTTAGGCCTTAAAAAGTAGTATTTTGTAACTAGGCCTTATAACCTTAAAAAGTAGTAATTTGGGACCTTAATTTATAGATTCCTCATGTGAGTTTTTGTCCTTTAGGTTTTTTTTATACAGTATCAAATCACAAGGATGCATTTGATATTATATTTTAAACTTAAAATTAAATATTGACGGCTGAGTTAAACGGACAAAATAAAGGTGGGTGGCTCCCCTTGATTTTCCAAAAAATAAAATAAAAATACTACCTATAATTATTTCTTTTTTATAATCATTAATCTTTTTTAAATTTTTCAAAATTTTCTTTTAGCCTTTTCTAGTTTTTAAAATATATTTTATTAATCTTATAAATATTTTATTTATAAGAAAATTAATTTAAATAATAATACTATTGAAACTTATAAGCCATCATTATATATAGAGACCTACTGTAATTTTGTATTTTAGTTTTGCATAATATAAAAAATTTATTTTGCAATTTTTGCATAATATATGGACCTATATGACAATTAAGTTGCAATTTTTTTTCCAGGGATTGCCCCCGAACCCCTTAGCCTCCATAACGGAAAATCGTAACTTCACCCCTAGTTAATACACTAGCTAGACATGGGCAACCTTGGATTCTTAAAAAGATTCATAAAGGTGAAAAATAGTAAAAAATTATTATTTTCTTTGCTTAAAATTTTAAGAACTTTAGATGCTATGTGTTTTTATTCTAATTATTTATTGATTTAATATTGACTCTCTACCCCTAAACCCCACTTTCAGGTTTTCTACCCAGAAGTAATTGATCTTAGAATTCATTGATAACCCTGTGATATAGTGCATATTGACAGAAAAGTTCGCTCTCTTGATAAAGGCATGGTAATTACAGATTTCTCCCTCAACTCTTCCTATCTTTTCCATTTTACAAATTAGTCCATCATGTTTTATGTCAGGGATTTATCGACGAATTCCATCTTAAGAAGGGTCAGTCACTAAGCCTCAATTGCCAATGACTTTTCCTACCAGGACTCAAAATGTAATTAACATAGATTATTTTGGTTCCAACTTATTTTATGGAAATGATATGTATACCAATGATTTATCATTCAATAAAGAACATGCAATGCAATGTTTTTGCAAACAAAATTCTTGGATATCGAGCCACAATGCACTGAAAAAAATCCATTTATTTTCACCACTTCAAATAGCCCGTGTTTCCAAATCATCTAATATTTTCACCACCTCATATTTCCGCAAGGGCAAAGAAAGCTAAGGAGGATCTTGAAATAGCCGAGGTACATTTCCAACAAAATTTACCTATTGCTTCATTTGATAACTTGGTTGAGATTCGGAAGAGATCTAAAACTCTTGAAACGGCCGAGATTAGTTTTCTTAAACAAAAGGCTAAGCTCGGTTATTCCCTTAAGAGTGATAGGTGTACTAAATTGTTCCATGGGGTCCTTAAAAGTAAAAATAGAAGAAGATTTATTCCGAATATAATAAAGGAAAGTGGTGATTTAACTACTTCTAAAGATCAAGTCATTGAAACTTTCCTAAATTTTTTCAAAGGTTTATTTGGTGCTAAAGATAATACGACACATATTAATTCCGAAGTATTTGATTATGGTAGTAAAATTACTTTAGAGCAAGGAGAAGATATGTGCCGTGACATAACCGATTTGGAGATTAAAGAAGCTATTTTTAAAATAGCGAATGATAAAGCGCCCGGACCTGATGGTTATTCTTCATTATTTTTTAAGAGTTCGTGGAATATTATTGGGGAAGATGTTATCTTAGCGGTACGTGAATTCTTTACCTCTGGTTTTTTACTTAAGCAATTAAATACTACTCTTATTGCTTTAATTCCGAAGATAGATGATCCCAAAAGTGTTGATAATTTTCGGCCTATTTCGTGTTGTAACGTGGTTTATAAAGCGATTACTATGATATTAGCGGATAGATTGAAACCTTGTTTAAATAATATAGTGGATAAAGCCCAAAATGTGTTTGTTGAGGGTAGATCTATGATAGAAAATATTCACCTTATGCAAGAACTATTTCGAGGTTAAAATAATCAAAGTAGCTCGTCAAGATGTACTATTAAAATTGATTTTAGAAAGGCGTATGACTCTATATCATGAGACTTTATTTATGAAGTTTTAAAGGGATTAAAGTTTCCGGAAAAAATAGTAAATTGGATTATGGTGTGTGTTTCATCTCCGTTTTACTCTTTGGCTATAAATGGAGAAGTGCATGGTTTTTTTAAAGGCGCAAAAGGCTTGAGACAAGGTGATCCTATGTATCATTATCTATTTATTCTTTGTCTTGAATATTTATCTAGGCTTTTAAAAAAAAATACTTGTGTTGGATTTAATTATCATCCCAAATGCGAGAAGGAAAAAATAACACATTTAGCTTTTGCGGACGATTTAATGTTACTTTCTAAAGGTGATAAAGGTTCGATTAAGATTCTTATGGATAGTTTAAATGAGTTTGGAGATGTTTCGGGGCTTCGTTTAAATGTTGAAAAATCTAATATTTATTACATAGGTATCTCAAATGATGATTTGATTAATGGGATTATACCTACGAATTTTGAGGAAGGGATCATGCCTTTTCGTTATTTAGGGGTCCCGCTAGGATCTTCCGTATTATTATCGAGAGACTATAAATCTCTTTTTGATAAATTGGAAGGTTATGTTAGGAGTTGGAGAGCCTCTTCACTCTCATTTGCGGGTAGATTGAAATTGATTAGATCGGTCCTTCAAGGGGTGATATGCTTTTGGTTTACGATTTTCCCGGTTCCGGTTGGTGTTAAAGAGAGAATTATTAGTATTTGCCGTAATTTTTATTGGGATAATAAGCCACCCCAAGTTAGTTGGAAAAAGATTTGTATGCCTAAAAATGAAGGGGAACTTTGATTAAAAGATTTTGAAGCATGGAATAAAGCTTTACTTCTAAAGATGATTTGGAAAATAGTGCAAAATAATGAATCACTTTGGATTAGGTGGATTCACGGTGAGTATTTTAATAGTAGTGGATTTTGGGAATGGATTCCTAAAAAAAGTAATTCCCCACTTTTGAAAAATATTTGAGAGCTAAAAGAAATTATACGTGGGTCCCTAGGTGAAGAAGGAAGAAAAGAAATATTAGCGCTATGGTTTGCTTCCGTTAAGGCGCCCCGATCAACATATGAGGTAAATACAATAGAGTTTTATGATGAATATAAATTCCCTTATGATTTATTTCGTCGTAAAGCTTTTATTAAACCTTGGGCAAATATTGTGTGGGATCCGAGTATATTTCCGAAACATGCAATCATAGTTTGGATGGCATTAAAAGAAAGACTTAAAACTAAAAATAGGATTACTTATATGGAACTTGATCCACTTTGTGATTTGTGTAAGGAAGATTTTGAATCGAATAGGCATTTATTTTTTGAATGCTCTTTTGCCAAGGCTATATGGGATGATATAAAAATGTGGCTTGGACTAGACAAGGAAATGAATACTATTCTAAGCGCTTTGAAATGGCTTAAAAATTAAAAGCTAGAGAGAATTGGAGAAGAAAGGCTTGAAAAGTGGGTTTTGGAGCTACCGTGTATTGTATATAGCTTATCCTCTTACATTACGTATATATATAGCTTTTTTTTAGACTATTTTTGTGATTTTTGTATATGATTATTAGTTATATATATATGGATCAGATGAATTAATTGCTATGTCTCTTTGAACAGTCTGCAAAGAATTAGAGCAAGAAAATTCAAGATGAATATATAGAATATCTGGAGAAAGATTTGCCTGGTAACTTTTTGGTTTTCTTAATATTATATAGGGGTAATTTAAAGTTTTTTGCAATGTTTAATGACCACTCAGAGAACTTTAGAAGTTCGAGGACTATTCAGGTAATTAGCCTATAGTTCAGGGACTGTTTGGGGAATTATCCCAATTATATATTCCTAATAGTGTGATACATTTATTTCACCAAATCAATAGCAATTTATTCCTAATGAAGAAAAGAATGAACCAACTTACACAAATAACACAAATTCTAGCATACTACTAAGAGCAAATTTCCTTTTTGGTTCTTGAACTTCTAAAGTTACCCAAACAATCCTCAAACTTTTTTCTTATCGCCGTTAATCCCTGCATAAAATTCCATCCATTTTTACCATAAAGTCCATGTGACAACCGGTATTTTGATTACTAAAATAGTCCTAATTTTTTTTTAAATCCCATAAAATGGTCCCTAAATTATCCCCTTTTACAAGTTTGGTCTTCAAATGTCTTAATTCCCACAGCCTGCTGTGCCAGTGATAGATCTGATAGAGTTAGAAGCTGAGACAAATATAAATCTTGAGGACAACCCACGTAACTTTAAAAGTTTGAGGACCATTTGGGTAACTGGCCTATAGGTCAGGGATCATTTGAGGAATTATCCCAATTATATATTAACAGTCTGTTACATATGTTTCACCAAAACAATAAAAACTTATTCCTACAAACTCAAAAATAAACCAATTTAAACACAAATTATATTATAGTACTAGTATCAAAAGACATCAAACTAGCAATGAACCTTAAATCACAGTAATTTCTTGAAGAAACTTTTGTTTTTTTCTTTTTCTTCTTGGTCACACCTTTGCTTTTCTTTTCCTTGAGATAATACCATTGGTTTTCTTATGGCAAACACAATATTTGTTAGGGTTTACGAATCAAGAATGGACATTTTACGAGCAGTAATAATTGAAGCTGAAGGAACTCCATATCATGATGACTTTGTTTTTCTTCGATGTTTTATTTCCTAGTAATTATCATAGTGTTCTGAAGGGGTCATTTTTATCCTCATGCTTTCAATGTTTCTTTGATTTGACCTCTTTTTCTTGCATTTACAGGAGGGAAATCAAAATTCACAAGTATATATCTCACAATCCATATGCTCACCATTTAGTTTTTTGCAGCCAATCATGCACAAATGCCCTGTTTCAGCATCATACACCCATTCGGAAGTAATCCACACTTGAGCGCCCAAAGAAAAACCGAAAAGAGAATGATTATTAGCCTGGACTATAGGCACTGCATATGGGATGACTCTTATTCCGTAGCTTATTTTCATGGCCTTATTAATGCTTTCCTCATCTTCATAAACCATCTCTATGATCATTCCTACAGAGGACTGTTCATAGAGCTCATATCTAACAGAAATGGAATTTGTATCACCCCAAACAGCTAAGTTATCCGAAGTACTTTTAGCAGACATGTCAAAACGCATATTTTGAGAATGATCACTTGGGTAATTATCGGTAATCTTCTACGCCTTAGTATTCACTGTACAAGACCTATTTAGGTTTTCTTGCTCTCTATAATTATACTCGTACTTAAGTTCCGGATCAGATAACTCTCTGTTCTCACTACTTCTTACTATGATCTTGTTGAAGTATCCTGAATCATTAACAGACTTGTTGGTCCAGAGATGTCCAAACAATCCTATTACTATTTCGGATATTCCACATCACAGGAAATCTCAATGTTAGCTTTATTGAACAATCACTAACACGGGAATTCAAGATTCTGCAAGCTGACTATATTCAAACGATTTTTCCGTTTGGTCTTCTTACCCTTCGAGTATGAACATTCCGCAGAATTACATATTAACAAATCCACTTACATTTGTAACTAATTATCCCCCCACCAAGTGGGACCCACCATTGGGGCACTCATGTTTCCGCTACTGGGTTACCTTTTGTATGGTTAACCGTTACATACACCATTGGTTAACCCTGACCCCACATTACCAAGTTCAGACAAGGTGGAATATGATAATCCAGATGTAATTATGCAGAGGTTTAAGGTGTTTAAGAATTTTGATACTGCTCAAGATTCTTCAGATCTCTACTTTCATAACCAGAATTAGTCAGTAATGCAAGTACATATATGGTACATATATGTTCCAATTTTTGTAATTTTTGTATATGATTACTAGATATATATATGTATGTATTAGATATGTTCTTTGTACAACCTGCAGAGTAAGAGAATTCAGGATGAATAGAAGATCTTAGAGAAAGATTTGCCTGGTAAATTTTTGGTTTTTTGATCTATTTAATTAAAAGTATATAGAATGGTCCCTGAACTATACAGGCTAGTTACTCGAATGGTTCTCCAACTTGTAAAGTTACCCAAATAGTCCTCAAACTATTTCCTACATCCATCAAAGTCCATCCATTTTTACTGTAAAGACGACTATGTGATAACAGGTTTTCCAGTTACACAAATAGTCCTCAAACTTTTAAATTTCCTTACAGTAGTCCCTGAACTGTCCCGATTTTACGGGTTTGTTCCTTGAACATCTTTGACACGTTGCACTTAACAGCAAAAATCTGACAGAGTTAGACACGTGAACAATAAAAAGTTTGAAGACTATTTGGTAATTTTAAAAGTTCGAGAACCATTCAGGTAATTAGCCTATAGTTCAGGGACCATACGGTGAATCATTCCAATTATATATTACTAATAGTCCGATCCATTCATTTCACCTTAACAACAATAATTTATGTCTAATAAACTAAAAAATAAACCAATTCATAATAGTTCAGTAATAGTTTGATTAAACTTTTGTTTTCTTCTTTTTAGTCACCCCTTTATAATTTATTTATTTATTTCACGAGATAATTCCATAAATTTTTTGTAACAGACAAAATATTTGTTCAGGTTTACGAATCAAGAATTGACATCTTACGAGCAGTAATAATCGGAGCTGAAGGGACTCCATATCATGATGGTCTATTTTTCTTTCATGTTTTTTCCCATTACCATTCAAATGGGCTCCGCATAACTCCTAATCTATACAATTGTAGAAAAGTATGTTTAAGGCTACTCAACAGTCAACAAATGGAAGGAATATTAGATTCCTAAATCATCAACAGTGTTATAAGTTTTAGTATCTATACGGGGCTTGTTTTTAAATACAAAACCCTATTTTAACGAAGTCGAATATGCAAGTTCTAATGGTTCAAGTCATAATGAAAAAAGCTCGTTACAATATAATGAACTTACTTTAATCTTATCCTTGAAAATTATGGTACTCCTTTCATCCATCAATGTTTGTCACAATTTCTAAAAATAGATGTCTACAAAAAAGGTTGTCCATTTAAGATATCAATGAACTTTTTACCTTTTCTACCAATTTTATCCTTGTTTAATGTTTAAAAACTTATCATCATTAAATTCATTTACTTAGTTAGTTGAGGGTAATTTAGTAAAAATAGAAGAAATTAATTGTTTTTCTAAATTTGTGTGAAAAAAGGTATGACAAACATGCATTGATGGACGGAGAAAGTATATAGCATAAGAAGACCACCCAAATAATTAAATACATCTTTTTTTCTTCAATTTTTTGAATTTTTTTTCTTTTTTTTCTATTTTGATTTTCTTTTTAATTTTTTCTTTTTTTGTAATTTTGGTTTTGTTTTTTAGTATTTTGAGGATTTTGTTATGGGGTACTTTTCGATACGTACGCATGATATATTAATGGCATGTCAAGCGTACATAGAAGATGCACAAGAAGGTTGTTTAGTCAAAGGTGGTGTTCAAGATATTGATGAAAGTGATAAAAGTTGTATGCAAGAATTTCCACGTAATGTGGCGATTAAAACACTTGTTGATGCGTTTAAACAAATTGGTGCAAAGGATTGTGATAAGCTTAGTTTTTTAGCAAGTAAGGTTGATAATGTACAACTTGTGGGACAGGGACAAGGACATTCTATTGCATATTGTTAGGGCAACTTTGTTTAGATGATAGATATTTATTTTTGAGTTTTTTTTTCATATTTTGAAGTTCAGTTTTGATGCTTTTAAAGTTATTTTATTAGATAATGATATTATTTTTCTTTTAGGTTGATGACTTAATGAGATTGTTTGCTTTTTTTGTCTGAATTTGATGATATGACAATTAGACATGTTGATACTTTATAGGAGATTCTATTTTGTTTCTTCTTTGTATTATATTGGGAATTATGCATATTTGCTTTTGAATATGTTGGCTCTAGTTAATGATATGTTTCCATTATTCCATGCAAAGCGACTATATACCTTTCAAACATATATAAATTAACTTAATAACTAATTTTAAAAGAAGAGAAATTGGAAAACAATATATAAAATTGAAGGATAGTTTGGTATATAGGAGCAATGTTATTGTTAGGTACGATAGTTTGGTATATAGGAGCAATGTTATTGTTAGGTACGACTAGAAATCGTCATTATGGCTGAGTTTTATACGTCAGCCAATATCAAATGTGTTATTTTTTTCAAAAGATATCAATTAAACCGATCTAAATTTGAATATTTTGGACAAAATTTTTAGATTCTTTCCATTAGTAAAAATAGTTTATATTAGAATTAATAAAAAGTTAAAAAATTGGAAAAGTGATTTAGTATATTTAGAAAGTAATCTAGCTTATTTGAGGTGTGAAAATTGATGATCGGCTTAGAAAATACATAATTTTTTTTAAAAGAAAGTCATTAACGACTACAAGTAGTCTATAATAACATTAACAAATAGTCGTTAATTCTCAACCTCTAGCGACGAAATAAGTAGTCGAGAATATTCATTAATTTATGACTACACCCGTAGTCGTAACTTTAAAACTTAGTAGTCGTAAATGTTAACATATAATGACTACAAAGTAGTCGTTATTTTTTGTAGTTAGCGAAAACCTAAATAGTCGGCAATGGTGTACAACATTTACGACTACGAGTGTAGTCGTTAATGAAGCTCGACCAATCACGATTACTTATTGGCTTTTGTGGTTAGATATAACCTCTAACGACGATTTTTAGCGACTAAGTAATTACGACTACATGTAGTTGTTAAAGTCAAAATTTGGCTTTTGCGACTACTTTTTCCTTCTTTTGCGACTACAAATGTAGTTGCGGAAAGAAAGACGCGGTGTAGTGTTAGTATATACTTTATAAGAGATGTTGTGATGTTTCTTCTTTGTGCTATTGGGGATTCTGCACATTTTTCAAATAAGTTAGCTCTTGCAGGCACGACTGTTTTGATATGTTTCTTACAAGTATATGTAAATCAAGTTAATAACTAATCTAAAAAAGAATAGAATTTGGAAAATTATATATAAATTGAATGGTAGTTTGGTACACATATTTTGTTTTTCTTAATCAGTGTTTTTGTTTTATTGGTAATGATTTAAGAGGTATTTGCTAAAAGAAATTTAATAAAAATATATAATTGTTAAATTAAGATTTCAATAATTTATTTTATAAAAAATATCTAATTATTTAATTTATAGAAAACGTTCTTTTTATATTTCTTATACTTTTACTACCATTATTATTTAATATATTATTTTATTTTTAATACGATAATTATTTTAAATATTAAACAAATAATAGCATACATCCACCACCACCACCACCACCACCCCTACCATGTATTTTACCACCACTACACCCACCACCATAACCACTATCACCACCTACTACTAATTCCATCACACACGCGCGCGTCCGCGATTTTTTTTTAAAATCGTCATAACTAATTCTAAGAAAATCAGAAATATAAAAAAATTGTATTTTTGGATAAAGCAAATTAGTATTTACGTCTATGATTTTTTTAACCTTTTTATTTTTTTTGCAGACACGAAATTCACTATTTGAAACATGAAATTCATTGTTCGAAATAGTAATTTTTTTCGCAAACATGAAATTCACTGTTTGAATCAATGAATTTCGTGTCTGCGAAAAAACTCAAAAAGAAATCGTAGATGTATATATTAATTCGCTTTATCCAAATATATATCAATTTTTTATTTTTCTAATTTTTTAGAATTAGTAATGACAATTTTTAAAAGAATCACGGACGCGCACGTGTATGTGGAATTAGTAGTAGGTGGTTGTTGTGGTGCTTGTGGTGGTGGTTGAGGTTGTAGTGGTGGTGGTAGTTGTGGTGGTGATGGTGGTGGTTGTGGTAGTTGGGTGGTGGTGATGGTGATGGTGGTGGTTGTGGGGTATAGTGGGAGGTAGTGGTGGTGGGAAGTTGTAATAAGGTGGTTAAATTTAAATGATAAATAATAGAATAAATTAAAATGATATATAAAGGTATTTTTGTCAAGTGATGTTTTTAATAAAGAATATTATTGGAGAATTTTTTTAGCAAATAAATTTTTTAATAGGTATTTATGAATAAATAACTCATGATTTAAAAGCTATAATATAGATAATGATTAAAATTATGAAAAGTACATTATAAAGGATGAGATATTTTGAAATCAGGGTTAACCCTTAGGGCAAGCCAACGAGGCAGACACTTTAGATTCCATTTTATTTTTATAAAAAAAAGTCCCAATTTTATTAAAATAATTTTTTTATAATTAAAAAGTTCCCACAAAAATAAAATATGCATTAGGTATCTAGCATACTTTGGATTTTTGGGTCGGCTCTACTTGGAAGAAAATATAGGAGCAGGTACAAGGTACGCAACAAATGAAAAATCAACTATAAAAATGATGGCCACCACACCACAAGTATCATACTAATGGGTGAATATTAGCGCTTAATTTACAAATTTGGAGAGCATATAATTAGATTGATATTGTGAATTTGAAAATTTTAGACAAAAGTTTTAAATTTTTTACATTAGTAAAAAAGTAATTTGCATTAGAGTTAACAAAAAGTTAAAAAATGAAATTAGGAAAAGCATTTAGTTTGTTTAAAAATAATCAAGCTTATTTGAGGTGTAGAAATCAATCCAGTTTAGAAAATTTATATTGAGATGTGTTAGGTTCGAGAATAGTACATTTGTTATTTTCTCTAAATTTGGTGATTTTCAATCAATAGGATGATTGAAACTTTTTAAATTACTCTTAACAATGACACCACGTTTATTATATAAGATGTATAGATATCACAAACTCACATCTTGTTAAATAATCACATAAAAATATATAATATTGTAGGATTTTATGGTATTATTAAACCTATATACGATTCTCTTACATCGTTATACCTATAAATTATAAAAATATATAATATACTGATAATTTTTCATGAGAAATAAATAGGGAAAAATTCTCCATAGATACCCACTCTTTCACGATTTATTAGCCAAATCTGCTAGTTGGGTTGCTTCATTATTATCTGAAGGTGGAAAAGAAGTACTTATTAAAGCAATTCTACAAGCAATACCAAATTATGTTATGTCAATCTTTGAGTTCCCGAAGACTTTAAGTAAAAAACTATCAAGTATTGTTGCAAATTTTTTTATGGGATGCGGGATGCAAAATGGAAATTCACTGGGTAAATTGGAAAAAGTTGTCAAGATCAAAAAGAGTTGGAGGAATGGGGTTTACAGAATTCTATAAAATTATTATTGCTATGTTAGCTAACCAAGCTCGGGGACTTCTTAATAACCCAGATTCATTTGCTTATAAAATACTTAAAGCCATATAATTCCGAATTGCGGTATGTGGGATACGAAACTAGCAAAAAGAAGGTCTTGGAGTTGGGCGAGTATCTTTAAAGGACTACGATTTCTGAAAAAAAAACATATGATTTGTAAAATTGGTAAGGGGAGGAATATCAATATCTGGAATCATTGCTTGCTTAGTAAAGGTATGTACTTGGAAAAAGCCAATAATTGTTCTATTAATTATATGTATGAGTTGTTTGATGATTCGGGATTTGGTGGAATAATGAGATTATTTATAGTTTATTCCCACAAAATGTTGCTCAATTTATCGTTAAAATCCCAAGATGTCAGATTAAGTATGATGATAAAGCTATTTGGCCTTATAGTAAAAAAATGGAGAATATTCAACTAAATCGGGATATCACACTCTTGTTAATGATGAGCTTGTTGTTGAAACTCAAACTTCTATTATGACCGAAGTTAATGATATTTTTATATGGGATATCATATAGAAAACTAATGTTCTGACTCGTATAAAATATTTCTGCTGGAGACTTCGTAATAATGCAATTCCAGTCAAAACTAATCTTAGAAAGAAGAAATGTGTAAATAATGATATTTGTGAATGGTGTGAGATTGAAAATGAAGATGTTAATCATTTAATTCTCAAATGTCCATTTAGTATGAAAGTTTGGGCTCTATCTCCACTCCAGATTAAAATTGATAAGGATTTTAATGGTACTTTTTCTGATTGGTTTCGGAAGGCTATCAAGGATTATTCTGAGAATGGGTGGGAGATTAAACAGGTCACGACATATATCATGATTATAATGTGGAACTTGTGGAAGGAAAGAATGAAATGTTTCCATGAAGGTACAAACTGGTGCGTTGGAAATATTTTGAATAAATCTAAAGTGTTAATCACTAGATTGTTTGGTCCTTGCAATGATTGGAATTGAAAACAAGCAAGAGTACTCATAATGATAATAATCAAGTCAATAATCCAACACTTGATGATGATGCAGATATAATTTGGATGTGTGATGTCTCTTTTATTACAAATAAAGAATCTGCTACTATTGCTGCCATTGGTGTCGATAAAGAAGGAACAATCTCTAGGAAGATTAATATTCGCTATAAAATCAATAAAGTTATCTAAGGTGAAGGTTGGGCCTTAATTATGGCCACGAGGTTAAGTAAGGACCTCCTTAGTCAGAGAGTTTCTTTCTACTCTGACAACCTTGAGCTAGTTCAAGGAATTTCGGGTATGACCGGGCTCCAAAATATAATTTTTAATAAAGATAAGGACTAAAATGTAATTTTTATTATATGTACGGGCTAAAATGTATTTTTTTAAATATAAGGAGTAAAATGTAATTTTATTAAATATAAGGATTAAAATATTATTTTATTAAATATAAGCACTAAAATAGAATTTTATTAAATATAAGGACTAAAATATAATTTTGATAAATATAACGGATAAAATTAAATTTATTACATATACATACTAAAAGGTAATTCTACTAAATATAAGGACTAAAATGTAACTTTATTATAAGGATTAAAATATAATTTAAATAAATATATAGATCAAAATGTAATTGTACTAAATATAAGGACTAAAATGTAATTTTAATAAATATAAGGACTAAAATATAATTTTAGTAAATATAGAGACTAAGAACAATTTTATTAAATATAAGGTGGTCTCTTAGTTTGGTGTTAATTGATCAATATTTAATACATAGGGACTAATTTACAGTGTTTATACATGAATGACTAATTTTTTATTTTTTATTACAGATTTTAATTAGATTGTAATATTTATATTATGGTTAATGAAATAAGTTTAAGATAAAGTAAGGAAATTGTTAAACCAATTTTATCCACAGGCACTGAGAGCCATATTTGCTAAAAGTAATCTTCTTGCCGTTTGTATTGGTCTGGCAGTCTTCCGAGTCTTCCTTGACATTGACAACCCAACCCCCAACTCTCCCACTCAGAAGTTTCCAAGTCTTCGTTGACTTTGAAGTTTTCCAAGTCTTTGTCTTTTTTTTTTGGTTCGAAATTCCAAGTCTTTGTTTTTTTTTTTTATTAAATGCATGCAAAAGACTATTTTTTTGGTTCGGAAAAAGACTATCTATAATGCAAGTGACACACTTAATGATTTTTTTATTCTTTCTAAAATAATTTTTTTCATTTTCTCTAGAATTATTTTTTAGTGGATTGTGGAGAATCTGTATAAATTTGCTAGTAAGATTTTGAAACCCCGTCATTATAAGAAGAGATAATAGCTACTTAAGTCCTGAACCCAACAAACTATATCTAAACAAGTTCACCTTAATACTTTGCCTTATGAATGTCCAATAATTTAGTCAGCGTTTAGTTTATACCCTTTTTACCCCTGAGTTGTTATTAGTCACAGCTACAATTACGCAAATCATATCTTTTATCCTTATCCTACTCTGACATCATTTAAGGATATGAAATCATACATAAATATAATAGTACCATCGTTTATTCACTCTCTAGTCTCTAGCCCTGTCGATTTTTGAAAAAAATTCAAGCTTTTTTTGTAGCTTTATCTCACAGGTTCAATGTATTCTGTATAACAGGCTAATCATGTTTCTAGACTGGGTTTTTAATGCGTTGTTGATGGGTTATCTACTCTAGTAAAAAAATACAGTTTTAACCGGCTATATTCGTATGTGAGCCCTCTTCATACGCTTTACTGAGCTCCGCTTAACATCAATTCTAGGCCTTAATGATCGATTTTCAGATAAAGCATTAGTGGACATCATAGTGCGTGATTCATCGTCCATTGCCGCCGAAGGGTTTTCATTCATTTAGGATTGGGGCTCATAGTGTTTGTTAGGCTCGTAGTGTAATTTAGGTGGGCTACCACATACTGGTAACTGGGCTATCAACGTCTTACCGGCTATATTCGACGGAGAAGACGTTTGTTGGGCCTGTAGTGTGATTTGGGTGGGCTACCACATACTGGTAACTGGGCTATCAACGTCTTACCGGCTATATTCGACGGAGAAGACAATTGGGTGTGTCGTGGTTGAGCCCACTTCATATATTTCACTGGGCTCTTCGCACCATCCATTCTCTCTTTTAGTTACTAATCGATTTTCAGATAAAGCTTTGCTAGACTTCACCGTACTTGAACCGTCTTTCATTGTCGTCGAAAGGTTTTCTTCTTTATTGGTTTGATTTTTGATTTTTGTTTCATTATTGGCTTCAATTGAGGAGTGGTTCACCTTCTTGCGTTAATGAAGGCTGAAATGGTGGGTTAATGAAGTGGGTTAATGTTGCACGTGTTTCTACTTCCCAGCGCGTGTATTGAGTGAGGCTATCATTGTCCACCAATTTTTGTGGACTCTAAATGGCAAAAACAATGGGCTCTGACCTATATAAGTAATTAACCCTTATAAGAATTCCACATAATTGATATGTTTGTTGTATTTTTTATTATTAACTTTGGTAATAATATTTTTTTGGAAAAGATTCCATAAAATTGAACTCTTTTCCACCCACTTCCCATTCTGCAATCAAACACTCTAATAGTTTCTTCTTTATTATGCCAAGTGAGAATATTCTACATATGTAATAACTTAATGCAACTATCTTACTAGTGGAAAGTTGTTGAAAATTCAACTATAATTATTGCGTTGAGATATATAAGTAGAGAGACTTCACACTGTCAATTACATATTTGTATAGAGAGCTATAATTCATACAATGTTTCCAAAATTCTATACATTCTTAATTTTCTTTCAAGTCCTAGCCTTTAGCTATTTTTCTTCTACTGTTTCTGCAATTTCTTATAATGATCATTGTGCTTCCATTATTCCTGAATTAAAATCAACTGATCATTTCCATGGGAGCTATCCACTTCTTCAAATATCAACTAAATTCTACAATGGTGGTGAGAGAATTCTTGGAAACAAATCCTCATCATTTTATGCTACACCTCTTTCATTTTATACCACCAAAAATGTTTACAATACCACCAAATCAGATATTCTCAAAATTGAAGCTTACTTAAAATTACCAATACCACAAGTATCTGGTTTTGGGAAAAATTCCAGTTCCCGCCACATGTCTAATTACTCAAGCTCGTCTAGGCAAGGTGAGCTCAAGTTCTTGTTAAATGGTTACTGGTCTGAATCTTCAGGGAAGCTTTGTATGGTTGGATCAGCTTCCGGGGCGATGAATCTTGAATCTGTTCTGATTCTTGATTACGCGAAAAATTCCCCTACCATTTTCACTAGCATAGTTAGTGGAACCTTTAGTATTTCTAATGGTCAAAACTCTGTTGAACCAATTTCAATAACTGCATTTCCAGAAGAGCTCGATTATAAATACACTTTGGTGACCAAAGAGTTTAATGAGAATCTTCCTGAAGATCTTCCAAGTAGTGAATCACTTAGCTTGCATCCACAGAGTATTTGCTCTATCCTTAGATATCTCCGAAGTTTTGAATTGGAATATTCAAAAGTCTGCGAAGGTTCAAAGAGTTCCAAGAATTGTACTCTGTTCGATGGGATTGTTCCAAACTTGTCTGGATCTATGGACATGAGTACTATTCAGTGTTCTGGAGATGAACATAAGCTTCGATATCTGATGGAATTTCCAAACACTGGTTATAGTTCTGAATATTATTATCATCCTTCTGATCTTAACACGACATTGATTGGTGAAGGATCGTGGGATAGGAAGAAAAATCGTTTGAATATAGTTGCTTGTAGAATCTTGAATTCTCGTGTTAGTGATTGTTCAACAAAACTAACATTGAGATTTCCTTCGATGTGGAATATCCGAAATAGTAATAAGATTGTTGGACATCTCTGGACCAACAAATCTGTTAATGATTCAGGTTACTTCAACAAGATCATGGTAAAAAGTAGTGATGATAGAGGGTATTATTATTCAGAACTTAAGTATGAGTACACTTATACTGAGCTAGAAAATGTAAAAAAGTCTTGTAAGGTGAATAAGCCGGTGAAAGAGAATTCCAACAAATACCCAAATGGTCATTCTCAAGATCTGCGTATTTACATGTCTGCTAAAGATACTTCTCATAGTGTATTATCTTGGGGTGATGCATATCCCATTTCTGTTGGGGATGAGCTCTATGAACAATTTAGTACTATTGTATATTCCGAAGGGTCTCAAATGGATACTGAAGATGAGGAGAGAACTCTTGAGAATGGATCCATGAACATAAGCTACAGAATGAGGTTTACCCAATATACAAGGCCGGGACAGGTGGCTAATAATCATTCTCTTTTCAATTTTTCTTCAGGCGCTAAAGTGGAGATTACTGCCGAAGGGGTGTATGATGCTGAAACAGGACATCTATGCATGATCGGCTGCCGAAAACTAACTGGTGAACATATGGATTGTGAGATTCTTGTGAATTTTGATTTTCCTCCTGTGAATGCAAGAAAAAAGGCTCAAATAAATGGAACCATCGAAAGCACGAGGAAAAAAACCGACCCCTTCTACTTCGAAAGGTTGAATGTGATTTCGGATAATATTTACATGGAGGAAGCGAGGGAGATTATATGGAGAATGGATTTAGAAATCGTCATGGTTTTGATCTCGAGCACTTTCGCGTGTATCTTTATCGGTTCACAACTCATTTACGTGAGAAAACACCCCGAAATTTTACCTTCTATTTCATTTACCATGCTCGTTATCCTTACCCTTGGATACATGATTCCTCTCGTGTTGAATTTTGAAGCCATGTTCTTGGGAAATAGTAGGCGTCGTAGATCACGTTATACGACGAGAAGTGGATGGATTGAAGTGAATGAAGTTATTGTAAGGGTGATAACTTTATTTGCCTTTCTACTCGTATCGCGCCTCCTTCAAAAAGCATGGTTATCAAGATCCGCCGATCAAAAGGGCTCGTGGATTGCCGAAAGAAAAGTTCTTTTCATATGTTTACCGATCTATATCATCGGTGGCTTGATTACTATACTCATCAAATGGAAGAGCTATAGTTATCAAACCGGAGAGTTATACGAGGAACAACAACATACTTTATGGGTTGATTTTAGGTCTTATGGTGGATTGATTGTTGATGGTTTTCTTTTACCTCAAATTCTACTCAACATGTTTCTTAACTCGAGAGAGAGTGCTCTCACTTTAGCATTCTACATTGGGACGACTCTCGTTCGATTGGTGCCTCACTGTGATGATCTTCTAAGGATTCCTGACTATTCTCCATACAACTATTATGGATCATATATGTATGGAAATCCAGGAGCAGATTTGTACTCCACGGCTTGGGATGTTGTGATTTCTTGTGGTGGGATCTTTCTAGTTGTGATTATCTTCTTTCAGCAAAAGTTTGGGGGTAAATGTATTATTCCTAAAAAGTTAAGGGAGTTGGAATTGTATGAAAAGGTGCCTACAACTAGTGGTGAGTAATTTTATTAGAACGATTGTATAACTAGTAGCATTTCCATTATGTCTCATGTCGTTGATCACCGGTGTGATGTGAAGCCGGTTGAATCGTTCGGGTGGTATTTTCTTATTTTGGAAGGATATTGTAAAGTTCGAAGTACTAGTTTAAGAATGTACTAATATGATCCATTGTATAATCAATAGCAATGATATTAATACGTTTTGGCATTTGAACGTTTGTTTATGGTTTGTCGGCAGTGTTGGAATTCTATAGTTTGGAAGTGCTTTTTTTAGAAGCACTTAAAAGTGTTTTTAGCATTTTAAAAGTTTTTTTACCTTGAAAATCACTTTTTTGAGAAGCACCAAATATGTGCTTCTTGAAAAAAGCACTTACAATAATTTTAGATATCAAAATTATTTTTAACAATTTTTTTAAATTTTGAAATTTATTCCAAAAACGCTTTTTTACTCTAAAATAAGCACTTCCAAACGGGCCTTAAGTAAAGCGATGCATTTTTTACGGGCTTAAAGCCTAATAGCTATTCTAAGTTCTTTTTAATAAGACGAGGCACCCTGTGTGGTACTATTTAGGTTTTTTTTTTGTTTACATGGGTGATCCGGGCAAGCTTGCGCGCATCCGACTAATCCCACAGAGATATACATGTTTCTCCATATATATTTTCATGGTAAATAAGAACTATTTATGTTGTTGATACACCTTCTTTGTCCATAATTGTGTTAGGTGTGTAGTGCATGTGCCTGTCTATATGTGACTCGTAATATATTTTTATTTTTCTTATATTACAGAAAAGAGATAGGGTACTTATAGGCCCCAATACTCGTGTGTGTATATATATATCAATTTTTTTAATTTATCAATTTTCACATTTTTTTCCAGATTTTTTTTTTGCCGACGCTTTATGAAACCCTCTTTACTACGCACTTTGCTCATTTGTATGCCATGTTGTCAATCGGTATCAGCTCTTCACTTCTATTTTCTTCTATGTCATTTCTTCCGTCTCGAATGTCACGTTTATTGCAATTATTTTCTCTTCTCGACTACGTTTGTATATACATGTGTAGAGATGGTCTCAAAAATTTTGGTAGTTTTGCGATTGAAAAATTGATCAAAATATTATAATATAAGTATTTTTTTCTTTCCAACACACCAAATTACAAACAACTTTTCTAACACTTATTTTCAAACAAAATTGGAAAATATGGTAAAGTAATATAAGTAAAAATTTGTTAAAACTGTTAAAAATTGTTTAAACCCTAAACCGGTTATTAACCATTCCAGGTTCAATCCCATAAAGTCAAACTGGTAAGAGGACCGGTCCTTATATAGGTTCGCTTTTGGCATATCCCTACTTAGAAACCGGAACCAGATTCGGTAAGCCTAGACTCATTATACTGAACCGACCCTCTAGCCTAACAAATCGTTAAAACCGGACCGAACCGGTCCTGAGCAACCTTTTAATAGGGTGAATTGTTTGGTCGTTACACCTAATGTACTATTTGCAATACATTGTAACACCCTCTTTACTATTTTGAAAAGCAGATACACCCCATGTCCACATATCGTACTATTAAAATCCCCCACTCTACCTACATGATGGAAAATGTCCAAAAAAAAACTAATCATGGGTCATTAGCTTACCCATATTACCCTCGTGTTAATGGTAATTGCAAAATTGATATGCGAGTTGTTAAGTTTTCTCGTTTTGCCACATGTTTATACTACTTGTTGGGATGATGTTAAAAGAATGATGTTAAACTAATTGTTAAACAAAAAATAGATACATGTTGTTTGGTATTGAGGCAATCACGATTGATGTATGTTAGAACACGTCTTATGCGGAGAATATAGGGTTTGGAGATAGTCCTAGAGATAGTGTGGAAACGAAATAAAGATTGTGGTTAATATCAATAATGCCCCTTAAGACTTAAATTAGTCGGTGATGAATATTAGTAATTGTAATTTTTAATCACATTGTAAGTCTATTTAGCCTTCAAATGTACTTGAATACATGTTTATAGACCATAAGTTGATGGTTTCTTTAACTGACACTAACAGTCATGTGGAGTAGTTTTTGAGACCTATGTGAAATCATCAACAATTCTCAGGGTATAGGAACATATTGTTTTTAGTCTTTCATGTTAGTATATTTTTATTAGCATGTTTGGTTGATGTGTCGATTGATTGTGCATTTGTTTTACTATTTCCAGGTACATTTACAATGTGAGTTTACTAAGGAGGACGATACATAGATGGAGATCACGCCTACGTCAAAGACTGACATTACACGATAATGAAATTCTGGTTCCTTACGGAATTGGCCTTCTCTCTAGGTTATACGAGGAACAATTGCTATGACATCATCTATTAGAGGTATTACGCCGGATATCTTCACTTGGTCTTAGATGATAGATTTGCAAGGCAGGTGTGAAGGATATTCGGTAGCGGGGTTGTGGAGACCTCTTTATAGCCACCATTTGACAAGTACGACCCTATCGTCGTAGTCTCGTTTAGAGGCAAGTGAGATGGCCTACATACTGCCCGGGCCCAGGTAGGTTAAGTTGTTCGTGGACCTAGTGACGAGTGATAAAGAAAGTGATAACTTTTAATTTGTAATGACTTTATTTTATTTTCTTGTGATGACTTAATTTTAATTTATTTAAACAAATGTCTTTTTAGTTAATGTGAATCTTTCATTTAGTTAAAGTAACTAAATTCATCCAATTTATCCACTTGAAATATTGAGAAACACTATTACAAAATTTAACAAAATTCGTGCGTGAAATAGATAGTACCTATAATACAATAGACGAAATAGTTTAGTTGTGAAAAAAAAAGTAAAATTACACAAACGTATTTAAAGATGTTAATTTAACGATAATATAATAACAAATGTCATTTCGGATCAAATGTAAATCCTAGTTTGTCATCACCGTCAACTTTTGGGCTTGTCGTCTGATCTTTATTGTGGGAGTACGATCAAACCAATAAAAAAAGTCACGTTGGTCTTTTTGAATAATCAAGTATGGATAATTTTATAATGGTGATTATTATGCTAATAGACTGATATTATATCAGGACTGATATAGATATTTATCCTAATAAAAAGTAAGAAACTTAAAATTTTGGGAAAGAATTCCAAAAATTTGAAGGATCAAAAGACATTCATATAATTTTGTTCTATACAAAGCAAAGTTACAATTTTTGCAAAGTCAGGTTTAACCTCTAATTGTCATTTGGAAAAAGGTAGTGAATGAAAAAATTTATAGCATTGATGGTTAGTAAACCTCACAAGTTTTTAACTTCTTGGAACAACAAATCCTCATGTTATACTAATGTTTTAACTATTACAGAATTAAATACCATCGATTTGAATTTGATCAATTAATTATAATTAATTCTGAAAAATAAACAATAATGGGCTACTAATAACAAACTCTTGCTAAGATTATGGTTTCAAATTTTCAGATGAGGCCCAACAATAACTCCAGTAGTTCACGCACGTGTACTCTCTCCCCCGAGATCTCTCTAGAACCCAGACAAAACCTTAACCCCAAAACCCTAAACCTCTATATAAACAAACACATTCCATTTCACGCACACACAATTATACTTCCATTATACCTACACAAAAATGTCAACAGCAGCTGCTGCATCAAAGCTCCTACGTTACAGCAACCTTCCCCTTCGCTCCTTCCTCCGTCCCGCCGCCAATTCCACCACCATCGTCGCCGCCACCCAGTTATTCAAGACAAACCCACAATACCCAGAAGAATTCAAACTAAACGGGATCAATGGGCCCACAGTGATTCTTCAACCAAATTGGCAAATGATGCAAAGCCCATTTGGATTTACAGCAGCTGGTGATAAATCGAAGGTGAAAACTGGTGGGCACGAATACTCAGATGAATTCGATGAAGATGATGAATTTGATTCCGGGGATGAATTCGATGAAGATGAAGATGAAGATGGAGATGAAGGTGATGATGATATTGATATTGATAATCTTGATAGGCCTTATATTAAGCAACCTAGTGATTGGAAATGCAATTACTGAGTATATTTGTTATATTGATTCGATTAATATGAGCATGGAATGATATTTATTTTTTATCAATAAAATGAAAACTTGTGTTTCTTTGCTAAAATGGTGATTAAAATTTCGGGCTTAAATGTGATTTAGTGTAAGTATAGGGGTCTAAGCCCGGAGCAGTGGGGTCTATGTCCCGGCAAATCTAAACTTGCCCATTTTCACAAAAATTGGATCCGGATCTGGATGCTTTGTACTTCTTGGTGTATTCAAATGGGAGTATGTTGAACTTTTTTGGATTTTAAAAATCAAGAGATATTTAATTAGTCCTAATTTTGAGGTATTCAATTAGATGTATTCAATCAAGACTTTTTTAAATCTATTAAAATTTGTAGGTATTTAAATGTC
This sequence comes from Nemophila menziesii, assembly GCA_029959085.1. Classification (NCBI taxonomy): domain Eukaryota; kingdom Viridiplantae; phylum Streptophyta; class Magnoliopsida; order Boraginales; family Hydrophyllaceae; genus Nemophila; species Nemophila menziesii. Next base: position 257,297 of record JARWIR010000064.1, on the reverse strand, counting down.
ATTAAACTTTCTAAGTTATTGGATTTTATAGGATTTTATAGGAGTTTAAGCTTTAAGTATAAATAAAAAAATCTTCTACAAATTCTTTTACAGAAACAAAAATTTCATAAACTCCAAACAAAACAACGATTGAGATAAGAAAAAATTATAAACTATTTTATAATTATTTAAATATCTATTTTTCAATCAACAATTAAACATCAATTAAAAAAGTTTTCAATTAGATTTGTATAAAAAATCCCTTTTTTCTTTTGTTTTGTTCAGGTAAACGGTTGTATTAAGAAAAAAAAATCTTTTTGTTTTTCTTCCAAAGATGTTGTGAAGAGATGGGTTTAGGTTTTATCATTTTCATGATTACTGTTTACTTTTCTTATATCTTTATTTGTCTGGATTTTTTTACTCTTTGTTTTTTATTCCAAATGCGAGGTTGAAGAGATGGGTTTAGGTTTTATCATATTTCATTGTTTTTATTAGCATAATAATTATATTGTTTACTTTTTTCTTTTTTTTTTCTGTTTGAAATTTTTCAAAGTTTACAATGTATATTTTTTTTATCTTAAAATTTATTATTTTATTTAATTTTTAAAAAGTAAAATTAAACTTACAAATCTAATACAAAAATCGGACCACTCATTATTATTCATTGTCGTTAAGCCACCATAGTGGCGGAATTTCTTTTTTCTTTTTTAGTTGAATTATTTAAATAGATGTATATTTTATTTTTTATAAAAAAATCAAAATCTATTAAAATCCATTAAAATCCGTTGAAATCTTTACATAAGAATCCGTTAAATTCTATATGGAATTAAAAAGAATCGTATAAACTCTATATGGAATTAGAACAATCCGTAGAATTTGCAAAGTCTATAGATTTTAAAAGTCCAAAAAAATCCAACAAACTCCTAATTGAATACACCCCCCTAAGTATTTATTTGTTTATTAAATGATTAATGCATGTCCTTTAAAATAACAAACAAGGCCTAGTCCATCAACATGTCCAAATGTTAGGTCAAACTCTTCCACGGAAGATTTGGGGTTGCAACTCCCACAACACTGAGAAACGAAAAGATTTTAGTAAAGCTCCCCCAACCCGTGCATTGAGAAAGTAAACGATTTAGTAAAATTAGACTTCAACCCTTTTTAACCTATATTTTAGTCCCCTATCTAAATATAACCTAAAACCTACCTAAAAAATTTGGCCACCCTGCCCCCAAACCCTTACTGTTGTTATAACTTTTAATCTTTTAAAGAAAAATTCTAATCCTTCTCTCGATTTTGACCGAACCGTTTCACCTAACCGAAATTTTATAAGATAGGTTCCTTAAAAATTGAAGTTGAATTATTAGCCCACCCAACCGATGATAAATCGTTATTGATCTGAACCAAATCGTAACCCAAAACTAAAGAGAAATTGTGTCTTGTTTTGTTATGTCGTGTGATGCTTGAAGGGAATAATACACATGTGATTAGGGTTGCTCAAACGAACCAACCGACTCGCAAATCCGCGCCACCCGACTCCATCAGAACCTAAAAAAATGTATTCGCCCATCCACCATTGACCCTATAGGGTCCAAAAATAAATTGGTTTGGGCCGGTCCAGCCCAAACAGCGATACCCAACCCGATCCGCATTTTGCACTATAAGTTTTTTTTATATATCGTATATGTTAAAACAAAAAGATAGAAAGAGTAAAGAATGCTCTTTACTCATCCGAAATCTGAAAGGGCATTTGACCTCACCCATTCACTCATCTCATTTTATTCTTCTATTTTTCCTGGCACGTTTTGTCTTCTTCTCTCTATCTCTCTCCTTCTCTCACAAAAACCCTAATCTTTTAGCCTGTCTTTTCTCCCTCCCCCTTTAATCTTGTCAGCTAAAATGAGCAGGATAGTACACCGCATTAAATACTAGCTACCTATTATAATGGGTCGCATTTATTACTTTGTTGAAGCCCGACTTTTGTGTTTGTGGTTGATGTTTCTTACCATGATTAAGGTGTTTGGGTGTTTAATCTTACAGGGTGAGATTGAGTTAGAGGTTGCTTATAAGAGGCACGACGTTACTTATTATCAATTAAAGGCCATTTTCCAGGTATAATGCTCTTTGGAACCTTAATCTTTGTTTATTGATAATCTGATAGAATCTTATGGTGTTTCAATCAACTGCATGAGTAAATGTGTTGGATTTTAAACAAATTTTTGATTAGTTATATAATTTTTGGGTTGTTTTCGAAACCCTTTTTCAAAAATGTACGAGATTATAAAACCTGTATGAGTTGTGTTCCAAAAGATTTTTGGGATTGTTTTATAACTCTGCGAAGAAGTTTTATCGTACTCTATTTGCTACTCCAGATCTTTTCTTTGATAAAATTGTAACTATCTGGGAGAAGATTGAGGAATTGCGCGCATCCTAGAATGAGGTTTTGAGGATATTGCTATCAAAATGAAAGAGAAGTTTCTAAAATATTGGGGCATGAAGAATATTAACATATTATTGTATGTTGCAATTGCCTTAGATCCAAGGAAGAAGTTACAATATCTCACATGTTATAATATTTATGAGAAGAATTTTAGGAAGAAACCAATTTAATATAATAGAAGACCCCGGAGTGGTACACACATCAAAATGGATAACTCTTCTATATCTCTACTTTATACTTCATGCACATTTTGCGAGTCCTATAATTTATTTAGCTATGAGCTTACTTGCTAATCTATTTTATTATATTTAGCCATAGAAATTACTATATTCCTTCTTGTGTCTGGTCATCTTGCATCATCTGATAAGTTATTCTTATGAGTTGATTCGCTAAATATCTCGGACGACCATATCTCCCACATCGGATATTCGATATCTCCTTCATTAAACTGCTTCGCCAAAGGGATATATATCCATTTTCATATTTCTCTCTTCACACCAATCCTTCTTTTGGATCTTAGCCTAGTCGTGTAAAATTGCCTAAAACCAAAAACATGACCTGCACTGTATTTTTTGCTCCAATCCGCTCTTTCTCAACCAAATTTTTGATGGAAAACTCTGCCTGAAGAAGAAGAGACCTTTGTTAATTATACCATCATCAATTTAAACTTCGTGGATCTTATAAATGAAGTTGGTCATAAAGCTTTCGATCTTCTACCTAGTCGTCCTGTCTTTGAAAATGCATTTTTTGGTACCAAAATTTTCTTTCTTTTTATATTTGAAGTACTAATACCCTTTTTAGACATCAAGGAGTCACATTATGTGTCGTTAGTCCAATATTTTTTTTCAAAGTCTCACCTACATCTCTAAAGATCACAAGCTCAAAATATTTGTTCACAACAAGAATTACTCCATCGGTTGTGCATCTCTTGCAACCTCTTCTCTATGAAAAATTGTGCGAAAAAGATCTATTTTTATGGGAGATCAAAAAAATCCTTAGAAGATGAGTTTATTCAAGAGGTGAAAATTTTTGTGATAACAAAAATGGTCGCCCCTCTTACTAGTCCATACCTTGTGAAGAATCGTATTCCAAGTTTTTGTGTCGCTCACAAATTGCTAGTATTTGGGATTCCAAAGCATGAGAATGATATAACGATCTCTCCTTCTAAATCTTACCTTTTCATTTGTGTCTACACAAATATATTTAGAAATTGGCCATTTTTCGTTATCACCTATGTAATACACTCACCACAAAACTATTTGTGTTGCCTATGAGTAAGCTCTAGGTCATCTTTTTGTAAAACGCATAGTCAACAACTCTCTTGTCGCCTCCAAAGATTTAAAATATATCAATCGAACCATGATCTTAAGATTCTAAGAAAGATGAACATGTCGATCTACAACGATATATATAGAGCTTGAATTTTTCTCAATCTTGAGTGACAAAATCAAGGTTACTCAAGTCTGAATCCAAAAAAGGTAAAGGAGTTCATGGAATCAAGCCCACTTATCTGAAAACCTAACCTTCGGATAAAACTCGATAGCATCCATATCTAATGTTTCATCCCTTCCCACTCTCCAACCTCAAGTAACATGACGTACCACTACCTCTCAAGGAGAATAAAACGAGGATTCGGGTACTCGACTTACTAGCATCTTTGAAGAAAAATTATCATAGCTTGAAAGCTACTCTTAGCACCATGTGTCAACCTGTTACTTTATTGATAGATAATTTAATCTTTATAAGTGCAAGTTGAGAATAAAGAGAAGTCGATCCCTAAGACAGAAAGAAGGTGATCAAGTGACGATGGAGGGTTAGGAGTTTTAGTCGTCTAGGTTCCTAGAGATATGCTAGTTTTTTTATTCCTTACTTTATATGATTTATGTGCTTTCTTGCTTCCATTGTTAATTATTATTTCCTCTTCTTATGAAAAATGACTACTATTCATTTTTTTTCTCGTCTCTTAATATGCATGCTTTTTTATTTTGACAAAAGAAAGAGAGATATGCATGCAATAACTATGAAAGAGTGATTAATTTTGGGGAAGTTTTGGGTTTAATTTTTACATTCACAATTGTTATATGTTTCCAAAGGAGACTCTCTCTTATTCTTAGTCGTTTCTATCTTTTGGAGCACTCCATCCAATAGTTTGTGATAATCAAAAAGGGAGAGAATGTTAGCCTAAAGATTATATTTTGTTTGTTAAGTTGGTTAAAATATTTCATATTAAACATGCTTGATCTTACAAGAAATGTCAAGATTGGTATAAACCTTATAAATTTGAGAAATCATGAGAGGATGCGTAAACATGGTCATCAGTTCCCCAAAGGAGACAAAGCACAAACTGGCAAAGGAGTTCATCTGAAGAAGACGAAAGAAGAGATGGAAAGTTTGTCACCAACTCGATATTGAAGGATCGAAAGTGCCGGAATCCGTTTAAGATTGAAGGCTCAGAAGTGAATAGGTATAGACCTCTAAAAATTGAAATACAGAATGCCTGAATTTGTTCAGTAATGGAGACTGAGAAAAGAATAAGAGTGGGCCTGCAAAGGGAAGAAAGGAGGACTGAAAAAATGCACCAGATGAGAGCCACGTAAGTAAAAAACTAGACTACCAAAGAAAAAGTGTTGGATACCTAACTCGCTTAATGGTCATATTTGAAGACTCGACTCCAAACAGATAGATTATGTAGAAGAAGGTGCCACCCGAGAAGAAGTAGATAATGTCTATAAAGGAAAAAAAAAGAGTTTTTTTTTGTTTGGTTACATGGGTTCCGGGCTAGCTTACGCGCACCCGACTAATCCCACGGAGATATACATGCCTCCCCATATATATTATCATGGTAAATCAGAACTAGGCGACCCATGTTCAGGGAGGGGTTCGAGCCTTGTACCTCTCACTTTGTCTAGAGTCATTAAAGTCATGTCATTGGTCATCCGACTAAAAGATTTTGGATAGGGAAAAGACCACGTGTGACCCTTTATTTGTCATGAAAATGCACTAGCGGTACCCGATCTATAAAAAATCACGAAATTTTCCTTTATGTTAGTATTTTGTGACACCTTTAACCCTTTTTTGCATTTTATGTCAATTGACCGTTAGTCAACGCCGTGTGGCACCACCTCAACGCCATGTTAGTGCTACACCAGCCATTATTACTCTTCGTTATCATCGTCCTTATTATTTATTCTGATTAAAAAATAGAAGAACTTGCTTGAACGCCTATCAATAATGGAAGAACCCAAATAAAAAAAATAAGAAAAACATCTATTCAAACTCACCTTCCTACACCAAGACGTTCTCCTGCACAAGAATTTCCACCATCATCAACGGCTTGGCTACGCCATTAACAATAGAAGAACCCAAATCAAAAAACAAAAAAAAATCTCTTCAAACTATCCTTCCTACACCAAGCCGCTCTCTTGCACGAGAATCCGCTATCATTCTCCACCATCATCAAAGGCTTGGTACGCCATTAACAATCAAAGAACCCAAATCAAAAAACAAAAAAAAATCTCTTTAAACTCACCTTCCCACACTAAGCAGCTCTCCTACACAAGAATTGCGACACCCCTCGTGTCCATTCTCCACCATCATCAACCGACTTGGCTACGCCATCAACACTCGAAGAACCTAGGTAAAAAACAAAAAAAACTCTTCACACCCACCTTCCCACACCAAGCCGCTCTCTTGCACATGAAAACCGCCGCCGAAGAACCCAAATTAAGGTAAAAAAAATGAAAAATTGTAACCTAATCTCTTCACTTTTACAGTTGTTCAGAATTATCTTATTTAAGTATTATATTTTTATACAAATCCTACAATGTCCATTATTATGAACGTGTGAAGCCTTTAATGTTAGTGAGCAATTTGGTTTTACACTGCATTTTTTGAATTGTTTTGCAGTAAAGATCCATTTGGACGCCACTGAAGAACCAAATTAAGGTAAAAAATTAAATTATTTTTAACTTAATCTCTTCACTTTTACAAATTTTCAGAACTATCTTGTTATATGTATTTGTTATATTTTTATACAAATCCTACAATGACCACTGTTATGAACGTTGGAAGCCTTTAATGTTGGAGTGAGCAATTTGGTTTTACACTGCATTTTTTGAATTGTTTCGCAGTAAAGATCCATTTGATGTAACTGTTGGAGTGAGCTCCATTTGTGGTATCGTGTGAGTTTTTACGGGTCCCATGATTTGCCATGACTGTTGGAGTGAACAATTTGGTGTTATACTCCATTTTTTGAATTGTGGTTGGGGAGTGAGCAATTTGGTGTTATACTTTATTTTTTGAATTGTTTTGCAGTAAATATCCATTTGGGGCAACTTGGTGTTATATTGTATTTGGTTGGTATGGTGTTATATTGTAATTTTTTATGTAATTTTTGATGTTGTGAATGTTGGGTGAGCAATTTAGTGTTATACTATATTTTTTGAATTGTAATGAAGTACACCAAGAATGTGTGTGTTTTAGTGTAAATGTGTAAATGTGTTATAAGGGATAAATGACAAAATTGCCATTGCTAGCTAGGGAAAAAATCTCAGCTGGTGATGACATCATGCTGGTGTGGCGCTGACGTGGCGCCACGCGGCGTTGACTAACGGTCAGCTGATACGAAGAGGATTTACGGTGTCACAAAATACTAACGTAAAGGGCTATTCCGTGACTTTTCATAGATCAGGTACCGCTAGTGCATTTTCATTAAAGATATAGGACCACACAGGGTCTTCTCCCTTCTGGATATCCAAAAGGTGAATTTCAGCCAACTGATAGCTAACACGTTAATACATCCACTGGAAGATTTTGTAAATAAATAAATGCATTGAGAAATATACCCGTTCAAAGGATAGGGTGTTGATTCATTGTTTATTTGCTTACATTAACTATTTAACTATGATGAAGGAATGGGTGATCTCTTAATGCCCAGAAAAATAAGGGGACTAATCTAACTTTTGTACTTTTACTATACTATAGTGAATACATGCAAAAAACCTTTAATTTGACGAAAATCAAAGTACAAGTCTATCTTCATAACTTATTATATTTTCTTGTAGTCTAATGTCTTTTATCAAGGCATAACTAAAACTTGCCTCTCCAATTCTCTCTCAACAATTAATAACCGAAATCCCTAAAATTCATCTATTCGACATCTTATTTTTTTTAAAACCACATAATACTATGTATGTATGCTTTCTCTCTTGTTTTGATTATTCATCTATTAAACATTACTATTAGCATTAATTTATCATGTAATTAAGCAACAATACACTATCAAAAAAAAATGATATTTACTAGTTAATTACACTTTCTAGTTAAATTTTATTTTATTAATACAATGAAAATAAGTTAAGTTATTTTCAAGATTCTATTAACTAATTATTTGAAATAAAAAAAATTGTATTGTGTGATTTAGAGAAAAATAAACAATGAAAATGTTAAAAGAATTAAATTAATGATGTATTCATTCTTACCGACTATAAAATATTTTTTTTTACTCATTCAGATTCTTTTTTATATAGCAAAGGTAACCTATTATGGTGAAAAAATATTTTACAAAAATGATTTTTAACATATACCATAGTTAATATTATATATTTAATTTAGAATTTATAATATTTGATTCAATAGAATAATTAAAAGAGTAATGATATATACCACCCAAATTTATACCACCCAAATGTCACCTAATGACGTGGCATGAATTGATTGGTTACAAATTGTTAATGTATTTATTTCCTTGATTTGATTAAAGATTTGTAACTAATCAATTCACGCCACGTCATTGGGTGACATTTGGGTGGTATGAATTTGGGTGGTATATATCATTACTCTAATTAAAATTGTTAATATGTACAACTTATAAATTTCAATATTTTTATATGAATTATAACAGTATTGTACTTTAGTTTTATATTGATTATCTCAAATGTTAAAACTCGTCTTCTTCATACAAAACTCGTAGCCACCGTCCTAGTTCCAACAATTCCATCCTTACCAATGTATCTTCTTGTAGCACCACCAAACCCTTCATCAACTTCTTCGCGTCTAGATTTGGCGGACCCTAACCTGTCGATTTAGATTCAAGATTTTGGTATCTACATGAAGGTTTCTATGGCTGGTTCAAGATGAGTGGGATCCCGACCAAGGGGATCTGGGTATGTGTATAAAAAAATTTCTGAAGCATATCTCAGAGTGGAAAATTGGCAGATCTTGGGACCTAAATCGTAAAAGGCACCACTTATCAGCTAGAACCAGAGGTATCTACATTTCTCTCCAACACTCGTCACTGGTTCAGCCTAGTAAGAGAATTGTCGGGGAACATCAGAGTATCCTTGAACAATAAGATTTAATATGGTTTCAACGATCGGAAATAGATTGGATTAGATATGAGGCACATAACATACAACTCTACCACCTTTCTACGATCAAGGGAAAAAAAGCATTTTTTATGAGATTCCAGGGTAGTCAAGACAAAAGGAGAATATAGGAACCATATAAACTGTAGAAATTGGTACGCACATACTATGTTGAGTTATACTCTGCTAGAGATCTGTTTGTCAGTGTCTCCTACCTTCCTCATGTGAAACATATAGGGGGAGAGGCATCACACAACCTTAATGATGTTGATTCAGATAATGAGGTTTGAACATCGGTATTATAGTCAAATTCGTCAAAGAACCCGAGTTTGAATGACATGGCTGCAACATATTTTCAGAATTGTTGGGAGATTATGGGTCCATCAACTTTCTTAATGGTATGGAATGCAATCACTTCAGAGATCCTCCCACAGAGCCTAAATGGGACACCTATTCATCTTATTCTGAAAGTACTAGATCCGGAAATGATTAATACATTCTTACCTATTAGTCTTATTAATGTATGTTGTAAGGTATTATAAAGACATTTGTAAGCAAACTAAGACCATTGTTTGCGGTTTGTATTGGGCCATTCTAAAGTAGCTTATTGTTGGGCGGCTTCACCACATATAATAATGTATTTGTGTAAGGGTGGAACATAAAATGAAAGATGTATTAGGTGATCGAGGGTACATGGTGATTAAGATTAATCTGGAAAGGATAAGTCATTTTAGCTACCAGACATCATGGGTATATTTTATTATGTCCTTAATGGCTAAAGACTCTATGCATGTCTTGTGGAATAGGGAACCTTTGGCTATAATGGTATGGAATGCAATCACTCCAGGGGTCCTACCACAGAGCCTAAATGGGACACTTATTCACCTTATTCCGAACTAGATCTCGAAATGATTAATAAATTCTTACCTATTAGTCTTATTAATGTATGTTATAGGGTTATTATAAAGACATTTGTAAGCAAACTAAGACCATTGTTTGTGGTCTGTAATGGGCCATTCTAAAGTAGCTTATTGTTGGGAGGCTCCACCACATATAACAATGTATTTGTGTAAGGGGTGGAACATAAAATGAAAAATGTATTAGGTGATCGAGGGTACATGGTGATTAAGATTAATCTGGAAAGGATGAGTCATTTTAGCTACCAGACATCACGGGTATATTTTATTTTGTCCTTAATGGCTAAAGACTCTGTCTTGAGGAATGGGGAACCTTTGGCTATCTTTATACCTTATAGGAGGAGGAAACCCTTTATCACCTTACATATTCATGATGTTCATGGAATAACTATATTTGTAATTTAACAGTGGGGTGCATTTGGGGAATGGAAATAAGGAATGTAACATAAGCAAATAAGAAATGGCTAGTTAGGCATAGTGGTTTTTGTCTCGGTAACTCAATAGGTCTGTATTTGGGTACTTATATCTGTTGTGGACATCTGCCTACGAGTTTTGTAAAGAGTTACAGAGAGTATGAAGAAGCGACTACCTAACTGACATATGCCTAAGAGATGCACGTTCATTTAATAGAGCACTTTTGGTAATGTTGGGTTAAAAAATATTACAAGATGCTCGATCTTATGGGCATTAGCCTTAAAAATGAAGTATGTTGGGAGTGAGTTGGCGGGTTTCAAATCAATATCATGGCACCCGGGAATGTCTTAAAAATATTATGGAAGGCACTAAAAATTTGGAAAATGGGATAATTGAAATAGATGAAGATTAGGGAAATTGGTGTGACTGGAGCCCTAAGCCATCAGAAACGATTTAAGGTAAAGTTTGGGTACAATAGTTTGATACTGACATCGACTCCTTCCCCTTTCAATAATGGATAAATTGGAATAGGTTCGTGAAAATAATGGATAAAATCTGTGCCAACACCTCGACTATTCGTACGGAGAATATACACGCCTCTCCATCTATACCCCCAAGCCTTAAAATAATGTGCTTTCATTGAGAGTTTAACTCAAGACCTCCCGCTTACTAAACGGGTGCTCTAACCAACTGAGCTATGAAAGCACATGTATTTTTTGTTTCATTCTCTATATTTGTCAACATAGTAATAAAAACTTGTTTGACTAGAGAAAATAAAAACAGTTTTATGGAAAATCAAATGACAATATACTATTATATTAAAGAAATCAATGTTTTTTGAGATTGATAGTTGGCCTAGTGGTTAGGTTACTCCGCATAGACCAGGAGGTCCTGGGATCCAATATCATTGGAGTAAAAATTGACTTCAAGTCTAAAGTGGCTCTCTCATGTATTAAAAAAAAAAATCAATGTTTTCTATATTTTCTGAAAATATTAAAAAAGAGACAAAAATTATTTTCAAAAAATAAAAATAGAAAATATTTTCACAAACCAAACATGGCCTTACGAGAATGTAATGGAGCCGACAACGAAACTGCATTGCATTTCGAAGTTGTAATCAAATGGCATTTATGGGAAAAGTTATATCGCCACATGCAGCTCTTGTCCATGTGGGTACACGGTGGTGGAAGACCAAATTAAATGATAAAACACTAATTATAGGAACTGAATGGAAATTGATATTTGCAGCCACTATTTGGCACCTGTGGAACGATGGAAATAAGACTACTCCCTAATTTTGGGAGTTGAATGGAAATTGATATTTTACGCTGATTTTGAGCAACCAGGACATAGATGGTGGTCTGATCTTAGCGGCAAAAAAACTGTCTCCTCAAATAGGTAAAGCCTAAGACTAGACACAAACTCAAAACAGTCTCAAGTATGTTTATTAATGGATTCAAAGTGGCATGTGTATTTGAATTCGGTGTTTAGTTTGAAAATGTAAGCGCTACATTATGGTCTCAAAATGGTGGGGATGGAGGGTTCGTGAAATTGTGTGTTGAGATTGATTTGCTGGAACTATTTGTGCTATAGAAGGCGGTATGAGATTTGGGATCGGTCAAATGACGTTATACGAGATTATGGGAATATTATGTTAAGGAATAGAAGTATTGTGTTATGTCACATTTACCAGGGAATAAATAGTTTTGTGGATTAGATTGAAAAAAGGGAGTGGAATCAATGGTGGGCCCGATGCAATACGTGGATCCGTCTAATGATTTGGAGAAGGATCACGAAAGAAAGAGTGGTTTGATCCGTTTGAAAATAGTTGTGAGCGCCCGATAAGGTTAATAGATTAATATAATTATATATATATATAACCTCCAATGTACGAAAAAACAAAACTTCAATTCTATAAATTTGTATTTATTTTTAGAAAAAATAATTAAATTGCGGAAAAATGTTTGTTTTTTTTTAGTTAATTAAGTTACAAGTTTTCTTATGACAAAATAAATCACAAAATGGAGAATCGAGCTTGTCGTTTATGGTATTTCTATGTTAAATTTTTAATTTAATTCAACGCTAATTTTATATATTCAAATTATAATATTTTTAGAATTTTAAATTATATAGGTATATTAATTTGAAAAAATAATATATAGTTAAAAGTTATCATAATAACATTTAGTAATATTATATTATTTTTATATAAGTATTTTAATAAATTATAAATTTGAGACAACTAACTTTATTTCAATTAAAAATTGAAGTGCTATGTTAAAAAGACATTAAGAAAATCAATTACTCTATAAATAAAAAGAATCAAATTATTAACAAAATAAATCGAACGCGTTCCTCAAATCTTTCTGGACACCAAATCCTTTAATCATAAATCTATCTTTCTGGACACCAAATCCTTTAATCATAAATCTTAGTTATGTCATTGATTCTATCTATTAAAACATTACACGCATTGATCAAATAATGTTCTTTCCTATTTTTATTTATTTTTTAGTATGCATTATTTCTATATATATAAAGGAGTCCAATTTCATAGTCATTCTCGTCATATTTGACTAATTTGTAACCAATTTTTAATTTGGTCATCCATGCATTGGTCCAAATAATATTATTTATCATCTTATAATACTATGTATCATTTCCAGACTAGATGAGTTGACTAATTTGTATGAATTTACTATTTGGTATTAAATTCTAAAGTGTTTACATGCATTTCAATCTTTTTTTGCCTTAGTCATTACTCAATCTTAACAAAAAATCAAAACTTAGTCTTCACTCACTTTAACAAAAAATCAAAACTTTAAAAACTGCTAAGGATAATATACACAAAAAATTATTTTCAATATTTTCTTTAAACTAAAGTTATTAATCATCAAACCTCTTGTCTATATACCCCTGAACAAATTTGATCGCCGAGGAAAGAAAAAACACCTCAATAAGACAACTAGAACTATAAACTTACCTATGCCTTATTAATATCCTTGTGATCCATCATTATTAAATCATTGTCCTTATGAACTCTTATACCAAAGGAAACCCACTTATACACACCCAAAAGCTTTTGGTTGATTGTGATACCTATGTCTTAACCCATATTCACCATACATATTGTTTATAAAGTCTCAGTCTTTTGTCATATTCGGTATTGCAAATGGGGGGAGCCATCAGCCCGTGTTGAAAACTAGGCATTCTCAAAGATCATTGAACTATGAATAAGTTGTGTAAATTTTGTCACACAACTAGCGCGCATTGCAAATTTTTGCAGGAAACTCTTTGAAGGCATACATACTAGCCTATTTCTCCCTTTAAGAGTCGCAACAACATGCTCTTGCAATTCCTTAATGATTTGTCCTTTCTTCTCCAACTGGCCGTAAAGTTCTCTAAACTCTTTGAAAACTTTGTCCTTTAACTCAAACAAATTGCTTCAGAGTTGAGATGAGGCCCAAAATATTTGTAAGCCTCTTTTATAACCTTAATGACTACTCCACAAGACATGGATAACATATTATATTCAATAACATCATCATGAAAAGCCTGGTGATAAGGGTTGGAGCTCAAATAATTGTGCGAAGAAAGAGAAAGCTAGGGGTGAATGTGTTCGAAGCCCATGGGCTTTGGTAAAGGCAACGTAAGATAATAATGAAAGACATAGGCAAGTAAGGATGTAAGTGGGTCTTGAAGAAATCCAAAGGACAAAAGAAGTCTCACACATGTGTTCAACGACGTAACAGATGAGGCAACAGAGGAAAAGTAATGATGAAGTCCCTTGGAAGAGGGAAAGGGTGTGCTCAATCATGAAGAGTTAGCGGGAATCACAAAGATTTATCGAGTACGCAACGACACAATTTTTTTGAGAAAATGCACGTGACCATGTCGCGATAAGGATCCACAAAATACATAATTTCTACCTTGGTGCAACCTGCCAAGGCAATAGTAATCCCATGACGCCCCTTACATAATGCGATTCCCCCAGGTTTAAAGGGGTAACTGTTAAAGGAAAATTGCACACCTCTTTAGAGCGAGGAATAAGAAGATAGAGTTTATCAGGTTGGAAAAATAAAGGTAACATTTGATGAGTTTGAGTGACCTCGAAATCTATCCCATTGATGTCTCCTTTTTTTTGATAAACAAATACCCTTAAGAGACATCATTTTAGGTAGTAATTGGACTTAGTAGATAGACTTTTGAGCATATTAAGCTATATTGCACTATTTTCTTTCGAAATTACAATATTGGTACTTTTAGAGCTTTTGTGTGTTAATTTACTTGTTTAGTGTGAAGTTCTTAGGTGCATGGTTGCAAGGAGGCACCAAGATGAAGAGAAGAAGTGAAGTTTAAAGTATAAGATCAAAAGGAAATGTCAAAAGAGAAAAAGACGTCATTTAAGTGGAGTAGGAGGAACTAGAAAGTCGTCACTTCTAGCTCTTCCCAAGACTAAACATTGCAGATTCAGACCTGGTGATTCAAATGAAAAAGATACGCCTCTGGGTAAGTGAAATTTAAGAAGTAAAATCAGGATATTTTCACTTACAATGCAAAAGTTATGCCTGTTTTACTAAGTGGTGTACAACAGATGCAGGATTGGCAAAACATATTTGGGCCTTTAATTACTTAATTAAGCTCATTGATAGGCCTAATCTGTTTTGGACACAATGTCTCTTTAGACTCAAATTTTAGTACAATTTAATTTATTTCTAATTTATAAAGATAGAAAGAGGCAGAGGCAAGATCAGAAGGTGGAGAATTCTTTTTCTTCAACCAACAACTCGTTCCATTCCTTTAATTAGGTACTTTCTTTTATTTCTATTTTTTGTAATCATGTATAATTCTAATTTCTTCGTTGTTCAGTTTAATTATGATCTAAACATTCAGTACTTGAGAATTGCATAAAGAGTTAAGTCCTAATTAATTTAATTTAATGTTTTTTGAATTGGGATTGTTTCAATTTAATTTAAGTTAGGTTTTTTGTATTGATTGTTCTCGTAAGCTTTTTTAATGTTTTTAATTTGGCTAATTAGAATTAGGCATTAGTGATTAGGCTATTCACTAGTGGCGGTGATCATCCAGGGGGGGGGGGGGGGTTAATTACCGAACTACGTAATAGTCACGTGGTATTTGTCGTTGATCCTGACGGGCCTCACTAACCACACAGTCAATTGGGTAAAATGCTTCAACATCTGAAAGTAGTTTATAATCGTCCTGACGAGGTTTGTAATACCGTAGAATAACTCCTAAGTCTACCCTGACGGGAGTTAGGAGGTATTAGAGTCCCGACTAATACATAGATACCAACTTGACCCTTAAATGAAAGGATTAAATATATGAATATAGGTAGACTTCTAGCAAGACTCAAGTACACTTCTCATATTGTGTTTACTCCTTTAACCTTTAGTTTAATTGCATTAATTTAATCTTTAGTTATTTTATTTTCTTCGTCTAGTAGTTTTATAATTGATAACCAAACAAACATCTATTTATCTCTTATTTATTTTGAACTGTAATTAATTTGACTTATCGTTTAAACACATCTGTCTTATCTAGCAATCCATGTGCAGACGATTAACCCGTTTTTACTGATTTATTACTTGGACGACCTGTGCACTTGCGGTAGTAGCTCCTCTACTTTTGTGTTGATTTTTATCACACTTTAGGAGTTACCACCTACTAAACAACACCTAGGATATACACCAAGTAAAACCATAACCTAATACAAGAACGTGATGCAACTTGAACATGGGTCACTAAGACAAGCACAAATTCCAAGATCCCCCACCAAGGGGTAATCCAAGAAGTAGTGGAAAGATTATTGGAGCAAAGACAACCTCACACTCTTCAAGGAATAACATAATATCAGGAGAACCTTCACCATCATACTTACAACTTTATCAAAATTAGTGCATTCGGAGTATACCAACTTCCTTTTCTGATTGTATTTGATCGCCCTCTCAGCTAGGGAACAGTCTATTCGAATGGGAATTTTGGTGAAAGGATATAAAATATCATAAAATGATTTGAGGGGTAACACAAACAGTCTATAAGTATTAGAAATAATTGTTGAATCATACTATTGAACTATGGGTTGAGTAGTTTCTTGTTTTAGAGTATCAAAGTAAATATTAATAATAGGAGGAATTAGAGATACGAGAGTAGATAATGTGTCTAGAGTGGAACCAAAGGTGATGGTGAGTGGGATGGTGATGTGGTGGTGGAGATAACATCATTCCGAATGGGGGGTGGAGTACCTTTTTCCTTCTGAGAAGTATTATTTGCATTGGGGTTGATCTATGATAGTCTAGTCTTACCTTGATTAGGATCGTCCCTTGTCCAGGTTCTAATGGAACGCCAGTTTCCATGATTAAAGAGACCCACATTCTCATTTCCTTTCTTATTAGTACAATCAAAGAATTTAGAGTATGTCGACCCTTTACCAATAACCTTTCACTTTGAACCAAAAGTTATCAAACTAACTAACCCACGACCCATTTCTTCTCCGATGGGATTCTTACCAAACTTCCCATATTTCCCATAATTCAAATGGGTTGGCCTATCAAATTCAAATCTACTATCGCCATCCATACTCTTAGCCTTTATCTCTACGTGATGGAGGGTATCAAGGTGGATGTGGAGGGGGGGTTGCTGCTAGGGCTGCAATTACTCTCATCAAGGGCTCGGGTTTGAGTTTGTTAAGGGTTTGTTTGAGTTTGGATAGTTAGTTAAACAAGCCAACCTCAATCTTTATATCAAGTCTCATTTACTAAGCGAGACGAACTCAAACTTGTATAACCTCAACTCGTCAAGATCGTGAATATTTGGTAAGGGTTCTATGAGAGCTCGTAAGTAGGCTTGTTAGATTTATCCAATTACAAACTATCAATATATATATATATATATACACACACACAAAAAGTCAAAACTATGTAAAACTTTTGCATATGTAATTAATCATAAATTAAGTACTTTATATCTACTATGCATAATTTTTGTTTTCTTTAAGTCAAATTATGTGATGTGGTGTATGTTAGTTTTACTTAACTTTATTTTAATCACTAAAAGTTCCACAAAAAAATAATATATATTGTGTATGAATAAAAGAGCATTAAATGATCCTTAACCTAGCCTTAATCAAGTCTAAAACAAACCAAGCCGAGCCGAGCTCAAGCTTGGTAAAAAGTAACGAGCCAATCTGAAGCTCAAATACTGAGACTCGTTTCAAATTCAAACCGAGATCAAGATCACTAAAATATTACCAAACCAATTCAAGATATCTAAAGTTCATCTCGGCTCGGTTCGTTTGTAGGCCTATCTGTTTTTTCACGAAAAGGACGATCACTACCTATACATACGATTTTGTCTTGTCTAGCTACCTTGTACCCACCAATTGTGTTTCTACCACATTTATTGGTTAGATTGCCACATGTACCTACATCACGTTTCCTATTGCTCAGATTTTTATGGACAAAAGGACAACACTTTTTGTCACATCCTTGGAGATAATGTCTCTACCAAATCATCAACCACATGAATTTTGACTCCACGAGCCTTGACTGGATCCACATAATGCCAATCTCCAAACCTATAAGATATCGATCCATGGCTCCCCCTGACTTCTTCTTTGACGAGGAGATACTCAGCTGCGAAGTGAGAGATGATACCACAATTGTAGAAAAATTTGCTAAGATTTTCATTTCTCACTTTAACCTTTGCGTCGAGGAGGGAAGGTCTTTCAGTCATAAACATTGATATCATGGGAGTTTTGATATCCCACAAAACTATGATATGAAGGCTCTAGGTAGTTTTGAATTTTTTTCCTCAATATCATATGCCAAGAGAGTACAATTGAGGGTTTTGCTGATGTCAAACATTTTATAGAGAGACAAACATCAGAACGAGGCCTTTGAGATGGGACCCAGAATGTTGCACTTGAGAAATCAACTTCCTCTAAGGCTATCTCAGTGTGTCATGCATGTAGAAGAAGCATGCACCCTTTGAAGGACCAAGGCCAAAAGTGTCATGCATTAAAGATATCTTTGTGAGAATCAAGGGCCAAGAAAAAGCGATTAAAACCAACATCCAAATATTGCACTCTTTCCTTTAAACTCCCGGAGCTATTTGTTGCTACCTCGTCCATGAAAGGGGTTGTCTCAGTTTTAGTATGTATTTTAGGTATACGTATTTTAAGGTTGGTGTGTATTTCGTGGTTGATTTTAAAGTGGTTAAGTTTCATAGTTTTGATAATTTCGGTTGCCATTGTTGTTAAGAGTGAGAAAGGTGAGAGAGAATTCTGGGGGAAACTAGCAATAAAAGAGTAAATTCACAAATCAAACTAGGAAGGGAAGAGATGAAAGGTTTACTGATGAAGCTAAGGTTGTAAGTTTTGATCTAGGAAATGACAATAAGAAGTAAAGCTTTTGACATCTTCAAAGCAAAATGAGAAACAAAAAGTTAGGATGGGAAATTGGAAGGGCTTATGAATATAAATAGTTGCTTCTGTAATGATTGAATTGCAAAGATACACTATATTAAAAATCTAAGCATGCCTAAAATAAGACTTAAATAAACCAAAGAAGGAAACTAGAATAAAAAGAATAGAGAAGGTAAAAAGGGAAAAAGGGAAAAAGGGAAGAAGGGAAAAAGGGAAAAAGGGAAAAAGGGTGGATAATAGAGTTAACAAAGAACTAGAAGACCACGAATATATGCCTTATATCCGTAGAGTACACCTTTAAGATCGAACCCATTGATAAACAAGAGGATTAGGTTTCAGAGAGAAAGGTGGTCATGTTTTAGAGAGAAAACTTAGTACCTTTGATTAATAATATTTTGTTGGTTGTAAATGAATTACTTAGAAATTTAGGTTGACTACCAAAATTTATTACCTCCTTCCCGATAAAATGTCAATAAACTTTATTTCTATATTTATTCCCACTTAAAATTTGTTTTGGAGATGGTGAGTTATTTTCAATCTCATCAAAGAAATTATTGTGAACCTGGAAGCAAAGGCCTCACTGGGTTCATGAAAAAGGGTATGAAAGGAAGTTCTACGCGACCAAAAATTCAATCCCTCAAATTTTAATTTCCTTTAAATTCTTTTTTTTTCTTCTAAATCCCAAAAAAAAATTCAATAAATCGATAAACCCAAAACTTAGAATTCTTGTATTCTACAAAAACACATTTACACGTAGCACAATAATTGGAGTGTTACAGGTTTCAAATGCAACACAATTCAATTTCACATCAACGCTCTAATTTACATTTTTTTTCATTTTGCATATAACACAGGATAATTATACTAACATAAGAATCCTAACCCTAGATCAAGAACCTAGTAAATTATAGAAATGAACATAGGATAAATCAAATAAAAATGTAATTCAAAACTAATTGTAACTTATCACTACCTTCTATAACTTCATAGTCGATATTACAACCCTTTATAGAGATATTAAACTTACCACCGCTTGCTCAAACCACCATCTTCCATTTTCGTGATACTTTTTGTGTGAGTCTGTGAAAGTCCTAGAGGGGGGGAGGGGGTGAATAGGATTACTAATAAGATTAATGCCTAATTAAAAATCTTTTGGACAATTATAAGTATTAGAGAGAAACTATTAAGTCAACTAAATATATCAAACTTTTAAGGGATCATACAATGGATATGCTAGAAGTTTGATATATAAGTGATACAAGTAAAACGAGTTTCTAATCTCTTACTACTCTAGATGACAATAGGTTTGATTAACTAGGTAAAGATTATTACGATATTTATACTAGCATGTAATCAAACATATAAAGTGCGGAAAGTAAATAGAGTAGGGATAGAAGGTACACAACGATGTATAGTGATTCGGTTATCCCTACATCCACTACCCAAGGAAGCCTCCTTAGGATTTCAAGCTTTTCACTAAGCTCCCGTGTCTCTCTTAACCGGGTCGAGAACACAATAACCCTTACAACCTCTTCGATAACTGATGTCTCCTCATTTGTGATAGATTAACATTAGGATGAGACATCATTTTTAGTGATTTAGAAGTCATAAATGTCGATTTTCTTGAGAAATGGTGCACTTTCCTATTTTGAGTCTTGATTTAGTAAAATAATATTTTTAGAGCATATTGGGTTTAATTGTTTATTTAGTGTGTAGCTTTAAAGATAATTATGGAGCTTAATTAGAGTCCAAGTCAAAGATTACAACTTATGGAAAGAGATTTGCATGGTAATTGGAGATAAGGAAACAAAAGCTAAAAAGATGGAAAAGGAAAAACTGCATAATCTAGGATTCTGCAGTACACGCCTAAAGAAGTGCTATTCTACCCAAGAAATAGGCCGATTTTGGTAATTTCCTTCTTTAAGGACAAAGATAATTCTGTTGCGATTCTTTTGGTATCTTATGGAGCTCAAACCGACCAATAACGAAGAAGATATGCTCAAAACGGTCCAGCAGTGTTTATCTTTATTTCCATACGAATTTGAGTTGGGCTAGAAGTCCAATACCTTACCTCTTCCTCAAGAAAACGAATTAGGTCTTCTAAACACCTATAAATACACCCTCATATCACTTGTAAAATCATCCTTGCTTAGAAAAACCTTATAATTATTCCTTAGTTTATTGTAGAGAGCAAGATGATGTCTTTTGTAATTTCTTTTAGTTTATTTCCATCAGGTATGAACTAAACTCCCCATAGCTTGGGTTTTGCATAATGTATAATCTATGAATTCTAATTCTTCTATCTAAGTTTCTTTGGGAATTATATGTTTTAATTTGATATTAGCTACTTACTTAATATTTGTTTATGTGTTTTGATTTAATGTCTTTCCTAGAACTGATCACTTTAGGATTGTTTTAAGAGTAGTTAGATGGTCTCCTTGACAGGGTGTTTAACTATTGAACCACCACATAATGTCTAGTGTCGATATTAGTTCTGACAAAACATGATTCTAACTAGATAGTCATTAGGGTTTGTTTTAATCACCATATCACCAATGATTGCAGTATTTGCTTAGGGCCTTAGTAGCGTTTGATAACCCTATTCTAAATCACTTCTTGGTTGTGCCGTAGCCCCCTTAGTCGCTCTCAAGGTCTAAGGTATGGGAATTTAGAATCCTGACTAAGTATACCAAGAGCTAATATTCTCCCTTATTAACTAGATTCATAGATAGAATTAGAAGGATTAGTGCATACTAGCAAAACCTGAGCTATACTTCTCATCTCATATTTCTTATCTTTTATTTTATTGTCTTTTATTTTCTTAGTTTAATTCTTAAAATTCGAAAATCTGTTCCTTTTAATTTACTGTCTTCTAATTATCTACTTTTACTCTATATTCCTACTCACGCAATTAACACACTTAAGTCCCTGAGAACGAACTTAACTTATCATTAAAACTTGCATACGTCTTGTAATACTTGCAGTACTGTGCCTGTCTAGGGTGAGAGTGCGTAGTTTCTTGACTTAATTTTATCTTATTTTTATCACACCCTAGGCGACACCAATAACACGAAGGACAAATTCTTGTGCTATCGCAACACAAGGACACCAAGTATACTCCCGATACTCTAATTCTCTCTTAATCTATCTATTACAAGAACTAGACTTAAGAGGATAAATGTAAGTGTTTGAAGGGTGAAACAACTTTGCTAATAAACTCCTAAAGAGATGATATAACTCTAAGCTTAAAACTTCTCTTGAGTTGATTGAACTTTGAAGCTCCTTTGATTAACTCCTTGATTGAGTAGATATGACAAGTTGATTGATCAAGCTTGGATTGATTCTATGTTGGCTTGAGACCTCTAATTGATGTGTAAGAAAGATTGGAATTGGATTGGTAAGAGGTGGTTTCTTGAATGTGATAAAGCTACCTTTTATAAGCATTTCTGACTTCTGACCGGCTAGCCGGTGATCTCACCGGTATACCGGTGCGGTTTGTCACTTAGTCCAACGGTTGGATTGACGTGGCATTTGACCGTTGGGCAACGGCTTTCTTCCGCCGGTAAGCCGGCTGTGTGACCGGTAATCCGGTCCGGTTTCATGAAGAAGGCTTAACAAAGGTTTATAAATAGGATAAATGCAATTAGTTAAATGTATAAACCATGTAGCAAGGCATGCACTTTTACGGGGATATAAAAAACGAGATTTGGTCAATATTAAAACAAGATTAAAAGGACGTTAGGCCAACAGTCTGTGAGTGAGAAAGAGAGAGTTAGGCAAGCGTGAAAGAGTGATTTGTTAGGTTAGGATTTAGAATTGTTTGTGTGTGTGGCGATTCAACAATGTCATCGTTTGTGATCTTAGATCATGATGGTGCAAGTTGGTTGTGGTGTCGGGCTACTGAAGAAAGTTTCTCTACAGTGGTTGGCTTGTGGTGGTGTCGGGCAAATCTGGTGGTCAAGCGAGGAACTCAAGTGGTATTGGTGGTGACCATAACTGGTTCATAGTGGTGGTGGTTAAGTTTCAACGTGTTTGATATGGTGGTGTTGGATTGGTTGGTTCGAACTCGAGGTGGAGAAGGTGGTCAGTTGAGGACATCAAGTGATGGTGGTGGCCTCTATGGCTGGTTCACGGTGGTAGCTTGGTGGAATGCGAAGCTCAGATATGAAGAAAGCTCAAATCCGTCACGATTGGTCACTACTTTGTAATGACATCAGCTGACGTAAAAAAAACACTAAATGAAATTATATTGCAGTTATAGCTCGGTTATGATTTTATTCATGATCATTAGATTCAATTTCTTAACGGTATCATATCTAAATTTAGATATAGTGACGCCATTCGTATATTTTAACGAACTTGTCCAAAATTGGATCATTAAAAACAATTCCTTTCAAATCCCATTTTCAAACGCTTTTTTTTTCAATTTTTTTCATAAACTCTTGCCAAATTAGGATGTTGGTTTCTTAGCTTTTTACACAAATTAAGAAATATCATTACGAAAATCAACATTACAAAAATATAATTCACATTTCAATTCAAATTATAGTGCCTATTTACAAAGAAATGTAAAAATAAATGTTTTAAAAGCAAATATTAGAGCTAAAATTTTGGCTCGTAGAATGAAAAAAAAAAAAGAAAATAGAGCCAATATTTTAAAAACAAAAAAAGAAAAAAACCCAAGAAATTTAACCCTTATTTTAATTCCGTTTTTTTTATTTTTTGTCGAATATCTTAACCCTTCTCTAAGTTCGCTTTCTTGTCAAAATCTTACCACCACCGTACCGCCGTCACAACCACCAATGGAAGTAACAGACCCCATCTTATACAATACTATTACACCTCTCTCACTCTCCTCCACCAACCCCTCAACTCCTCCTCCTCCACCTTCATCCGATGATTCCGAGCCTTACCTTGTACTCCGCAACCAAATTTCTCTCTCCTCCAACCATACCCCCTTGCCTGAAGCTTCCGCCGTCGATTACTTCTCTCTCAACGTCGAAGACGATGATGACAGTGATGAGCTCGAACAAGAACCCAATAATGCTTGTTTTAAAACTCCGACAAAAGAACCGGAGAGAACACTTGAAGGCAATTGGTTCCAATCTAATTCCCGACTCAAAAGCCCTATGCTTCAGCTCCACAAAGGTATTGAATTTATCATTAATTCATTAAGTTCAAGCTAAATTTTTATAGTTTTAATTACCAATCTACTCGTTTGAGTTTATTTTTAGGTTAAAATGCATGTATAAATAGGGATTCAATTGAACAAATATGTTTGCTTAATAGTATTCTTGGGTTTGGTTTTGTCACATATATATAAAAGTATATAGCTTTTTAGCTAATATGTAGTATATTCTGAAGATTTCTCTATACCCAATCTAATCTGTAATATTTTAAAAGTTTTGGTTAATTTTTTAGGTCAATATTAACCCGTGACTGAATCTTTTATGTGATTTTGTTGATAATTTCTACTTCAATTTGCTAAGAAATAGATTTGGTTAAGTAATAATAATCTTTAAACTTTTAAATATTGCAGAAATAATAGATTTTTGTGACTTTCTATCTCCAACACTTGAAGAACAAGAATCTCGAGATGCAGCTATAAATCGAGTTTTCGATGTAATCAAATATATATGGCCTAATTGCAAGGTATATATATATATATAAATAAATAAATATTAAATATATTTATACACGTTAATTACTTAACTACCCATTGTTTCATTTTACAGCCAGAAGTTTTCGGATCATTCCAAACAGGTCTTTATTTACCAAGTAGTGATATTGATGTAGTAATTCTCGAATCAGATATCAAAAGTCCTCAAATTGGCTTAAATGCCCTTTCGAGAGCTTTATCTCAAAGAGGAATCTCTAAAAAAATTCAAGTAATAATAATTATACCAATCATTACCTCGTTTTTCGTGTAATGTAACTAATAATTGTCCTCTTTTCGTAATTACAGGTAATTTCAAGGGCTCGTGTACCAATTATCAAATTTGTCGAGAAAAAAAGCTGTATCGCGTTTGATTTAAGGTTTTTTTTTTTAAACTTTTTTCGCTTACTCTATAGTCTGTACAAAATATTACAATTATTATTTTATTTTTGCACAGTTTCGATTTACAAAATGGACCAAAAGCTGCTGAGTTTATAAAGGTTAGCTTATATCTTCATTTTATATTTATACTATAATTTGTAACTATTTTATAATTTTTTTTTAGAATGCTGTATGTAAATGGCCTCATGTAAGACCATTATGTTTAATTCTCAAAGTTTTTCTACAACAAAGGGAATTAAACGAGGTGCGTTATATTTATTTATTTATTTTTCCTAAATAAGCGACAACTCATTTATTTAATTTATTTTTTCTTTTATTTTCCAGGTTTATACTGGTGGAATTGGTTCTTACGCACTTCTCGCTATGCTTATAGCTATGCTTCGGGTATGTAATTTTGTAATTTTTTTTCAAAAAAAAAAGAAAATCTTATTTATTTGTTTGGTTTTGTAGACAGCAAATAGTGTTTCGCCAGAACATAACTTGGGGGTACTTCTGGTATGTTATTTTCTCGTTTATTTTGCGCGTTTAATTTAAATTAATATATTTTTCTCATGATTTGATTAATTTGTGGAATATTTAGATTCATTTTTTCGATATTTATGGAAGAAAGTTGAATACTTCTGATGTTGGTGTTTCGTGTGATGGGGATGTAACGTTCTTTTCGAAAGATAGTAGGGGGTGAGTATTTTAAATAAATATTTTCATTTTAGTCCCTGGTTATAATTTTGTTTTCATTTTGGTACAGGTTTGCTGTAAATGGGAAATCTTCTCTTATTTCGATTCAGGATCCACAGGTTATATTTTTTCTTGCATTTTTAGGGTCATTTGTGTAATTTTCCATAATTAATTTTTTTTTTGTTGATAACAGACTCCAGAGAATGACATAGGAAAAAGCTCATTTAATTATCACCAGGTAATTTTTAATTTTTTTATGATTTATTTATCTAATTTATATAGGTAATTTAATTTGTGTTTTGTTATATAGGTTCGATCAGCTTTTTCAATGGCATTCACAACACTAACGAATACAAACACAATATTGGGCCTAGGCCCAAACCGAAGTATTCTAGGTACATTAATAAGGCCCGATGCAGTTCTTCTAGAACGTAAAGGTGGTGCTAATGGTGATGTCACGTTTAACAAATTGTTACCCGGAGCGGGTGATCCGGTGGTTCAAAACGGTGATAGAGAAGAAATGTATTGTAATTGGAGAATAAACGATGATGAAGAAGAAGAGGTGTTTGAACGAGAAAATTTAGTGACCCCACCATCGAAAAGTGATAGTAAGAAAAGAAAATTGGTTAAGGAAAAGAAGGAGAAGAAGAAAGAGAAGAAGGAAAATGGAGAAGAGAGTAAGAAGGAGAAGAAGGTGAAAAGGTCTCGTAGGAAACATTATCGTAGTGGCGGTGATGGATATGAAAATGGTGGTGGACATTTTAATGGTGGTCCATCATCGTGGGGTCGTTAAGTTATAAGTTAAGTTGGGTTAAGTTAGAATTTTTTGTTGTAAACTATTTTAAGGTTATGACTTAAGGGAAGTTTGACGGTGGTTGTGATTATTATAAACGGTAATTTTATTATGAAATCGAATGATTTGGTAGTTTTTATAACATTTTTATGATTTTGCTCTAACGACATCTAAAAATCGACAAATAATCCTATTAGCAAGATGGTAAAATAGTTACTAAAAATGCTATTATATATACCAAAAAAGTTTAAACTTCATCACTTGCTTTATATTGAAGATCTTTGATCTTCGCCCTCCCCTTTTTCATTTCTCCAGACGATTGCGGCTCCGTCCTCACTTTCTTGGTTATTTCACCATTTCTTTGCGCTACTTTTTCTTTTCTTTATGTTTTTTTCTATATTATTTCTTTGAATATGCTATTTTTTCAACTTCTTCTACCCTTCTTACCTATTTTGGCTCCTTGTGCTTTGAGTGTTGGTGATCTGTGGTTTGCTTAGGTTGTTTGTTTCCTTTTTTGTGTTTCTTGACCTTTTGGATCTTGCAGTCAAGGTGTTTAGAAAAATGTCAGACACAACTTTTCAGTTGGTGAATCCTGTCCTCGTGATGGGTTTTGTGGTATTCTTACTGACCTTTTTACAGTAAGGTGAGAATTGGGCTCAACGTAACTCCTCATGGGGTTTTAACTTCACAGTTTTGTGACCTTGTTATCTACTTTCACAAGGAATTGTTTTTTTTTTTTTTACCTTAAATGAAGTTATGGAGGAGAGTGTTTTCCGTTCATTCTTCGCTTATTTCTTTCGTTTAAGCTGTTTTTTGGGAGATGGATGCAGGTTCCATGTGAGGGGAGGACACCGGCTTGTCATGTATGGTGGAGTTTGAAATTGTGGTTTTATTGTGTGTTTTGCATCCTTTCTTCTTTTGTTCCGCTGGTATTTAAGCTTTTCTGCTAATGTTTGTTGGGTTCTTTACTTGGTAAATTTATCAATTAGTATTTGCGGTTCACTCATTAATTTTTATCATCCGATCTCGATAGCTCTTTACTTAGCGGTTTTGGATGTCTTTTGAGTAGTTGTAGGTTGTTACGATTTCGGTCCGTCAAGTTTCTATTTCCGTTAGTTTCACCTTTGCTGGTGAAAAGATTAATGATCTGGGGGCTATTGAATGCCATGATTTTTCTTCAATAACTGTTTGAATCATCGATTATATTTTATTTATTGCTACTCGTGGATGCTAAAATGGAAGTCGATTTTCTTCCCTTCTTCTCGAAGTTTAATTTGTCTTCCCAATGATCGTTTGGCTCTTTGAAGTGGTTATGTTTTAAGTTTGTGTTTGCGTTGGTGCTATTCCGGTTCGAGATGCTTTGTTTTGTTTTTTGCTTTTATCTTAATTTTCTCTATTGTTTTAGTTTCGTTGTATGCTTATTTCCAAAAGACAATTATTTGAACCAAAAAAAAAAAAAAAAGGACAATTCGTGTACTTCGTAATTTTTTTTTCATATGAGAGCAACTTCGGATTCAGAATTATTTTGATTCTAATAATTTTAATATATGATAAGCTTTTAGGAAAAAAAAGAATTAGACCACATCTTTTTTCTGGGATCAAAGTCTTTCAAAAATATAAGAAATAACCCCAATAGTTTTAATAAATTACATACTTGCCTTATTTGTCACTACCAAGCCATTTTTTTCTTCAATCATTTTCACCTCCGATCAACATTGCCATTACACTCAATAAATTACCAAAATGTGGTTGGATTTCATTAAATAATACAGTTCACCAATTTATTCCCACATCAAAAAATAAAAAAATTAGTAAATCTGGCAAAAACTACATCTAAACACTCCATTCATAACACTACATACTAGAGTGTCATGAACAAACCTTTTAAGTGACGACACGTTAACACACACACGCACGCTAACACTCACAGACACACAACAGTTTAGTGAAAGCTTAAATTACAGTGCATCAATGGAGATTTGCGCACCATCATCTTCTTCGAATAAAGAATGGATCATTCACAGCCTAGTTGTGGGCGCAGGTTTAGCTGCAGCTATCGGAGCACATTTCTATTACTTTCGCCGATCCGGAACTTTCCGTAGTCGGGTCGTCGGAATTATACCCGCCCGTTACGCTTCTTCTCGTTTCCCTGGTAAACCCCTCGTTCAGATCCTCGGTAAACCCATGATCCAGGTAAATTCAAATTAACACATATGTTGTGATTAACTATAATTTTTAAATAACTGGATTTATTGATTTGGATTTGATGATACAGAGAACATGGGAACAAGCAAAATTAGCAACTATGTTAGATCATGTTGGTACGTCTTCAAAACATTCATTGATGTATGATTAATTCATAATTTACCAATTTTATTTTTATTTTTTTCTTGATCAGTTGTGGCAACAGATGATGAGAAAATCGCTGAATGTTGCCGAGGTTTCGGAGCTGATGTAGTAATGACAGCTGAATCATGTAGAAACGGTAATAAAAATTAAAAATTAAATAATTTCCAACAATGAATTTATGTTTATATTATAGGAACTGAACGATGTAATGAAGCTCTTCAAAAGCTTGAAAAGAAATACGATGTAGTAGTTAATATTCAAGGAGATGAGCCTCTTATTGAACCTGAAATAATCAATGGAATTGTCAAAGCTCTCCAGGTAAAAAGTGAAAACTTGGGGGACCATAATGTAATTAAAATAATTTCTTTTTTAATATTTTATTTAGGCTGCTCCAGATGCTGTTTTTAGTACAGCTGTAACTTCTTTAAAACCTGAAGATGCATTTGATACTAATCGAGTTAAATGTGTTGTGGATAATCTTGGCTATGCTATATATTTTTCAAGGGGTTTAATACCATTTAACAAGTTAGTGATTTTATAATTTTTTTTGTTTTTGTTCATGATCTTTTGTTTCTGTTTGATTAAATCTTTATTTTTGGGATTTAGGTCTGGAAAAATTAATCCTCAATTCCCATACATGCTTCATCTTGGAATTCAGGTAAATTTTGTTTTTTTTTTATAGTAAGGGACTAAATTGTTGAAATGTGTAAAGATGAGGGACTAAATGAGTTAATATTTATATTTTTAATGTAAATTAGAGTTATGATACGAAGTTTTTGAAGATATATTCTGAGTTACAACCAACTCCTTTGCAACTAGAAGAAGATCTTGAACAGTTAAAGGTTCTTGAAAATGGCTATAAAATGAAGGTAGATATATAGGGACCTATTGTGCAATTTTTGTTTAATATAAGGTTCTAAACTAAAAACTATTTTGTATATTTTAATTTTTGTTTTATAGGTGATAAAAGTTGATCATGAAGCTCATGGGGTAGATGCACCTGAAGATATTGCGAAGATTGAAAGTTTGATGCGTGAGAGAAATTTGTCTTAATTGAATTTTTAAAGAGCTGGATAGGTTTTATTAATATGTACCATTTAAATATTGTGTTAAAGTTTAATTTCAATTCTTCACTTTATATTGAGTGTGTACATATTCAAACTAGCCTGTTTTTCTAATTATTTTGTTTATCCAAGAGATCTTTATTGAAGGGAAAACCTACAGATGGCCTTTTAACTTTATGGTAAATTAACTTGATGGACCCTGATCTATCAAAAGATTCGAAATAACCCTACGTTTGGTCCTTTTTTTCTATTTTCTTTTAGTTGATCATTAATCAATCAATGCTACCTCCATGTCAGTGCCACTTAGACAATTTTGTCACGTAAGAAAAATAATTTAATTTATTTTATTAAATACATTTTACCAAAATAAATAAAAAAATTAATAAGACCCTAATTATTGAATAAATCAACCTGCAAACTACTTATTTTATATCTTATAGTGATTAAACAGTTTTAAGTGTTTTAAATGGATTTTGGGGATGAAACTACTTATTGTAGATGTATTTTAATGTTGAATTTACAAAAAGAGGGTCAAAAAATCTTTTTACATCTCAGTTTTTTGCTTCCCCACTTAGCTGGTCTCCTTCACAGGTAACCACCACACCATCAAGAATAAACAATTCCTATGCCATCAAAAAAAAAATAGACATAGGTTCTTATGAAATCCCGAATTCCCGATCTATATAAACCTTATAAACCCTCACCAAATTAACAAAGTTTTGCATTTCAAATCCTTCAAAACCCACAAGTAAAGTTCTACAATCTGATACAACGGATACCACTGAAGAAAAGTCAGATGGAAAGTGGTCGCACCACCAAGCGTGGTGGCTTAGAGATGCAACTGTTCTAACTGGCTCAATGAGAGGAAACACTCATTTCATTGTACCAATGGATACTCAAATAAAACTGAATTCAAAATTAAAAATAAAGAAAATCGAATTTCATTACAAATATAGATATGAACTTGCCAATTTATAAAATACAATTTTTTTTGTTAAAATTAGTTATATATTTTAAAAAAAAAATAATCATGGACACGGCAGTGTGGTAAAATCTATAAATCTGTTTTTGTGTTAAAGCAACACATAAAACGAAATATCGAAATTAAACAATTAAAAAAAAAATTAAAAAAAAAAATCATAGACGTAAATATTAATTTGTATTGCCTAACAATATAAATTTTTTATTTTTCAATTTTTTAAGAACTTGTTATGAATTTTTTTTTAGTTTCACGGACGCGCGCGTGTGATGGAATTAGTTGGTGGTGATTAGTGGCAGAGCCGGCCCAAGGAACCAAAATATACTTAGTTACCTAAAGCAAGATTTTTTTCGATGCCTTTGTTAACTATAAAAAAAAAATTTGTTTTGATAAAATTGGGGCCCAAAGCGGTCGGTTTGGTGGCTTTGCCCAAAGTCCCATCCTAATTAATAGTAACGGTGGTGGGAAACTAGTTGGTGGTGGTTGGTGGACAATAATGGTGGGTGTGGTGGTGGTGGGGTAGGGGTGGTGGGGTGGGGGTGGTGGTGGGTGGTCGTGGGGTTGGGGGCTGGGGTAGGGGTGGGGGTGGTGGTAGTTGGGGTGGGAGTGTTGGGCGTAGGGGTGGTGATGGTGAGGGTGGTAGTGGTGGCCGATGGCGGTAGACAGACAAAAAATATAAAGTAAATAAATAAATAAGGATTATATAATAAATTGTGAAAGTTATAATAATTAAATAATATATATAATTAAATTAATAATTAATAAGTCTAAGTTTTTTTACTTCTTTTAATTTTTTTTTCTTTTAAATACATGAGGAAGCACAGAGTAACCTAATCACTAGGTCAACTATCGATCTCACTCTTTCAACTTTTTGTTATATAGTAATTAATTAGAAATAGTTTTACTTTTCATATAATTAAATCTGCATTACCTCAAGCTAATTAGCATATCATTTTAATGACTAAAGAGTCATTTCTACCATTAAACTTACTAATTATAAAAAAACTATTTATGAAAATATCTATTATTTGATAGAGTTGTGAATAGGTTTCCGTGTTCTTCACAATCTGTTTTGTTTTTATAATTTTGAGATTTTAAGGCACGATTTCCCATTTTAAAATTCTATTACAATAAAATTATTTTAATTTTTTCCTATTAATTTATTTAAGAAATATTTATATGGTCAGATTTAACCGGTTAAGGACCTCTTTAAATTAGTCTTGTTTTATTGGTAGAAATAATTTATAATATAAATTAAGAATAAGTCACAAGAATAGTGAAAAGTAATTAATTAGTTGAGGCATTGATTGATACTTAACAAAAAAAAAAATAGAGTTTTAAGAAATTTATTTACAAGAATTGATGTTTCTAAAGTTTGAGGACAATATCATCCATAATTTTTGTAGCTTTAGATTAATTTTACTTATATGATAATTATAAAAAAATTACTCATTTACATATACATGTCTTTCAATAGAAAAAAAATTAGTTCAAATTTGCACAATATTCTAAATATTTATATACAATTAATGTAATATTGTAAAGTTTTATGTTATCTTGTAAATAATACAATCATCTTAAATCAATATATCAAATTCTATCAAACATATATATATATATATAAACATAATTTATATTTATGATAAAAAATATTATCATCGTGTGTATCATTTGTTAATTTATATGTTATTATAAATTTGTATTGGTCAATCTATTATGTGGAACTTTTGGGCCAATCATTTTTAAAATATTAATATATATATTAGAGACAATTACCAATACCATCCTAAGAGGTGTTGATACTGACCATAAAAATCATGTCTAATATAAAAAACATAATTAGACCATAATACCCTTAACTAAATATTCCCATCAAACTAAATTTTCCCGCCAAAAATTTTTCCGGCCAACTTTTTTCCCGCCAAAATTTTCCGACCAACTTTTTTTCCCACCAAAATTTTCCGGCCAATTAATTTTCCCACCAAAAAAATTCAGCTATTTTTTTTTCCCACCACATTTTTATGTTGTTATTTGGTGGGAAAAATCCCACCAAATTATATTTGGAAGTTTATGTTGTTTGGTGGGAAAAATCTCACCAAATTAAATACTAAGCAGCTAATTACAAATAGTAACATGAATTGCAAGTGGGATTGAATTAAAATTACATGCCACAGTTATTGATCCAGCAGATATTGAAGCTTTGAAATCTGAATTATCCATTTGACAAATAAAAAAATTCTCCATTATCCAACAACAATGTACGTAACTAACTATAACAAACTAATTAGAAAAGATTAAATATATATATTTTGTGTATGTATGGACAGGTGTCACTTTATTTTACAAAATCTCCAACAAATCCTTTCTTAAGATGTGTTGATACTTTATTATCCTTTCTTTGTAATCTATCTTCCAATTTGTTTTGCATTTCTTTTCTTTCGATCTCACGTTGATGAGTCACACATTTAGCTATCTTACGTGCTTGTAATACCACAACACGTGCTTTTCTCTTTTCAGCTTCGAGCAGCAGCTGCTCGTTTATGACTAATTGCTGCACATACTCTTTCTTTATATTTACGTTCTCTAGCTGTTCTTCGCTGTAATGACTGAAATGTCCTCTCCTTCATCATTGCTCTTATTTGTCTCTTAGCTTCTGCTTGCTGAACTTTCGATTCCACTTTTGTATTTAACTCCGCACATTCTTTTCTATATCGCATTTCAACACCCATTTTAGCTGCTTGGCGTAACTCGTCCAGTTTAGCTAATCGCATCTGAGCTTTTGCAAGAATTCTTAACCTATACAATAGTATTATATTTGGTTATTTAGCATAATACATGGACTAATGATTTAACTTAATTTGCATCAACAACAATTGATAAATTAATCATATTCCTCTAACAAAACTATCAAAGCCTAGACATTCCTAAATCACAGAACAGTCCTTTATCTGAGATGGAAATTAATTCACCAAGATATCAATAAAAAACTTGTTATAATTATGCAATCAACTTGTTAGCATAATACAGGGACTAATGATGCAATTAATTTGTTATAATTATGAACTTTTGCACCAGATTCTTCGCTTATTTGAGATATAATTGTTCCGTTTTTTCCGATAATACTTTCGATTTTGGAAATAGGGCAAAGTACACGGATTATATAACTCTTTAATTGCGCTTTTTTACTCTTTTGTTTACCATTTGATTCTGTATTGGTCTTCTCAATTAATCTCTTAGAAGGAGTCAATTGAACTCACATTATTACTGCACGGTTATCAAAAGTCAATAAAATTTACAAGAAAATGCAGAATTATAGTTTTATATAGAATCAACTCTTAATTCATACGCTAATTACTAATTAGTACTTTGAAGATACACAAAATCATCAATTTTCTAATGATCTATGAACAAACGTTAAAAACACAGTGGAAAATGATTAAAAGTAAATTAAAATTTAGACATATTACAACTCCAAATGATCAAATGAGGAGGAGTTTAGCTTTTTCAATATAATTAAAAATTGAAAGTAACGAAATCAAAATGAAATTTGACGAAAATGAAATAATTAAAACTATGCTGAATCTATTGAATTGAAATGAATGAGGTTTACTTACTTTGGAAGCTGCTACGATGAATCATAACGTAGTTTTCTGCAAATGATTTGAGTAGATGAGAGAATAAAGTATGAACCCCTAGATAGATGAAGCTGCTACGATGCATTCGGGTTTATTGCTTTTAATTTACAATTAACAACAAGAAGGACTAAAAGGAATAGGCAGACTGGAGCAGAGGACGGGTGCGACGTTGATGGCAGCATTGATGGTAGTGTTTATGGCGGCCGTCGTGGTGGAAGCGTCGATCGAGAGAGGGAGAAATCGCGCGAGAGAGAGAGAGACGAGATAAGATATATATTAGATTACTTAAAAAGAAAATAAAATAAGGGCAAAACAGGAAAGTAAAATTCTTTTGGGGACTTTTATAGACAATTCAAATTAGAAGATGTTAGAGGGTTATTATTATTAGTTTCGTGACTTATATGGTAATTTTCTCTATATATTAAATTATTATTTCAAAATGAAATATTTTAATTTGAAATTATATTAATTATCGTGATATATCTTTTGACATACATATTAAGCATTTGATCTAAAAAGGTGGAACTCCGCCTTGAGGTTCCTCTACGCTCATACCCTTGAGAATATAAAAAATGTGAATCATGTGATGTATCTTAATAAATTAAGATCCAAGATTTTTGAAATACCACGTGTTATCAAGCTAGTCACTTCAACTATACCCTTACGTTGGAATATAACCCTTTTTAGATAGTTTTAGTATGAAAAATCCTTAGAATATTAGTTGCTAATAAATAAATTACTTGTTCTTCGGCTTACATCATATCTTGTATCCCTTTAACAATACATTTCTAGTATCAACACATCATATATATATATATATATATATATATATATATATCCTACACTACTTAACTTCCTTGTCACTTATTTGAGTTGATCTCTTCTAGGTCTTAACTTACTATGTGATGATAATCGACAAAAACGTTCAATTACAAACTTTATCATATATACTTATAGATCACTTTTAATATTAGGAGTATTTTTATTCAAGTATCACATCATATACTTATATGTGCATCTTTGACATAACCGTGCTTGCACTCAATTCTTGTTATATCTCTCTACGTGTTTAGAATTTGATCTTGGCTTGAATTAACATACTTTTTTAGATTTTCATATTAAAAAAATTTCCATGAAGAATGTTTGTCCATCCGAGCACCATAGAAAAATGTCAAAATATCCAAGAAGGAAATTATCGGGTTCCCGTCCAAAATTCAACCGTGAACCGATCATAACTAGGTACCTGATATTGACTTAAGTATGTGCTGTCTCCAGAGGTGTTATAAATTAATGATAGAAAAGTACACACGCCTCAAGGAAACGGAGATAAACTTTCCGAAGGTACACGGGTCATTTGCAAGTAATAAGTAAGTAAAACATATATCGATCTCAAGGACTACGAAAGTTAATTTGTAAATTGTGTTCTTAGAGAGTGTACTAGAATGAGTTGAATAAGTTTAATTGTGTCAAAGTTTCCCTTTTACAATTACCCCCTGAAACTCGGGGGCTCGCATTATGTAGGGGGCGTCCTGGGTTTACTCTTCCCTTGGCAGGTTGCACCGAGGTAGAACTTATGAAATTTGTGGATCCTTATTGCGACATGGTCACTTGCATTTTGCTTGCACTCAATTTCTTTAGTTCGTACTTGAATTTATCGAGTAAGACAGATTTATTTTCTCAAAAATATATCGTTATGTACTCGATAAATCTTTGCGGTTCCCGCTCAATTTTCATGATTGTGCACATCGTTTCCCTCTTCCAAGGAACTCATCATTACTTTTACTTGGTTGCCTCACTCGTTATGTCGTCGTACACATATGTGAGTCTTCTTTTGTCCTTTGGACCTCTTCAAGGCCTATGCTTATGCCTTTCATTCTTATCTTACTTCGCCTTTACTAACATCATGGGCTTCAAACACATTCCCCACCAGCTTTCTCTTTCTTCGCACAATGCTTCGAGCTCCAAACCTTATCACGAGGCTTTTCATGATGATGTTATTAACTAATGCGTTATCCATGTCGTATGGAGTAGGCATTGAGGCTATTGAACAGGCTTGCAAACAATTTGGGCCTCATCTCAACTCTAAAGCAATTTGTCTGAGCTAAATGACAAAGTTTTAAAAGAGTTTAGAGAACTTTACAAGCAGTTGGAGAAGAAAGAGCAAATCATTAAGGAACTGCAAGAGCAGGTTGCTGCGACTCTAAAAGGGAGAAATAGGTTAATTAGTGTGCCTTCAAAGAGTCTCCCGCAAAAATCTGCAGTGGCGCTAGTTTCATGACAAAATCTACACAAATTATCCAGAGTTCAAATGGGTCTTTAAGAATGCCCAGTTTTGAGCACAGGCTGATGCTCCTCCCTCCCCCCATTTGTAATACCGAATAAGACAAAAGATTGAGACTTTTTAAACAATATGATTTGGAATTATGTTAAAGTTTAATTTCAATTCTTCACTTAATATTGAGTATGTACATATAGCCTGTTTTTCTAATTAATTTGTTTATTGAAGAGATGTCCTTTTAGTTAAGGGGACAACACAGCGGTGTCCCTTGAACTTTATATCAAATGTTCTCATGAACTCTGATTTATCAAAAGATCTGAAATATGACCCTTATCATTCACTTTCAGTGACATTATTGGCATTTTTTTCCATTTTTGGTTAGTTAATAGTTAATCAACTCCAACTGACGCCACCTCCATGTCAGCACCACTTGGACAATTTTGTCACGTAAGAAAAAATTATTTAAGTTTTTTTTTTAAATAAACACAATTTATCAAAAATATAAAATCAAATTAATGGACCCCTGATTATTAAACAAATTAACTTGCAAACTACTCATTTTATATCTCCTATAATTATTAAACACTTTTAAATGGATTTTGGGGATAATTTTTTTTTGGACAATGGAGATGAGACTTGGAACTCAAAACTCCAGTACTAAAATTATAATATCAAACTAGTTGGGAACTCACTGGCCAGGGTCTTGGTTATTCAATTTAGTGGTGTAAGTTTAAACCGAGTCAATGACTTTGAATCCAAAGTGGCTCTTCTGTGTAACAAAAAAAAATTATAATATCGTTAATGACGGAGAGGCTTCTTCTATTGAAAGTGAAATATTAAATATATTATATTGTAGATGTATTTTAATGTTGAATTTACAAAAACGAAATCTATAAAAAACAGTTCAAACCCCAACTGAATTATATTATAAGGCCTAGTTAGAGAACCTTCTTAATAAGGCATAGTCTCATTTTTTTTAATTACCTTTTTTCCTTCTATACCCTTTTCATTTTTTTCCTTTTACTA
The DNA here is from genome assembly GCA_029959085.1 of Nemophila menziesii. Lineage (NCBI taxonomy): Eukaryota > Viridiplantae > Streptophyta > Magnoliopsida > Boraginales > Hydrophyllaceae > Nemophila > Nemophila menziesii. Next base: position 219,882 of record JARWIR010000064.1, on the reverse strand, counting down.
AATATTTGTAAAAATTATTATAAATATTTTTAAAATCAAGAATCAGTTTATGTGTTTTTATTTGGTATTTCATTTTTCAATTTTAAAACACTTTTAAATATCTAAAAATCAAAATGAGCATTATATCTGCTATAGTGATTAAACACTTGTAAGCTTTTTAAATAGAATTTTGAGGATGAGACTTAGAAATAAAAAAAAACAGTACCAAATTATAATATTAAGTTAATTTCATGACCATCAAGCATCTACAAAAAAATTAGCTCACAATCTACGTAAACATAATTTTATTCACACAAGAATGATGTGCGTGAATACATTTTCTAGATTTTTCAGTTTGCTCTGTGCAACAGTTTTGCTTAATATTTTTCTGTAACCTCAAACTCATCCTCCTTCACATAATCTGTAGGAATACATACTCACAGGTGATCATCTTAAAATTCTCATGTTCTCGTATTCAAGAACATTAAACATCCCGACCCCCACCCCCATCTAGCTGGTCTCCTTCACAGATGACAACCACAACACCATCAATAATATATCATTGAAAATGAACCATTGATATGCCATTAACAAGAATAAACATCGATTTTTTAAATATAAATGTATTTATTTGCCGTCACAAATTATATATTAATGTCATTTAAACTCGACTTATGGGAGAGAAAACTTCGAGGAAATGTCAAGCTAAAATTGGAACCAAAGTAAAGTTTAAGTAGTTTGGTCCCCACTTATTTAGTATCTCTATGTCTATAGTAGGGGAGAGCAAAATTTTAACCAAACCGAAAAACCGTGTTAATTTTAACTAAACCGATCAGAAATATACGTTAATTTTACCTGGGCCAACCTTACCTATCGGGTTACCTTAGGATTTTTCGGGTCCATATAGTTTACCTATATATTATCCAAACTATTGGGTTGGGGTTACCCAAACCGAAAAACCGTGTAATAAAAAAAAATACAAAACATGCATATCAGAGAAGTCATTTCATTTGGCTTCTCAGATATTTTAATCATGCATAACTTATTTTAAAGTATTCGATTTACGAATTCTTGGTTTGTAATGTCAAAATTGTAACTTTGATCTTTAGAAAATATAATAATATAAGTTTTTCAAATTTTGTTCTTTATTTGATTTTTTCATACGTTAAAAAAAGTTTGACTAATATTGACTAACCGGGGTAAACCGAAGGTAACCGAAAGGTAAACCGAATTAACCCGAGGGTAAACTTTATTTTACCCTACCCTTGGGTTACCTTTGCAATTCCTTAAACCGAAATATATTACCCTTGGTTTACCCTAACCTCAAAACCGGGTAAAACCGACCCATGCTCTCCCCTAGTCTATAGAGATTTTTTTTTTTGTCAACCTATGTCTATAGAGATTTTGATCATAAGGTTGATCCTTAAGTTTTTTAGTTGAAGAGTAGTTTTTTATCAGAGTTAACATATTTTATAACTGGATTGATATACCAGATTTGGGAAAGAAAATAGACCCGCACATAGACAAACAAAGAGAACTTAATAAACTAACACAAACAAACAAATAAAAAGCAAGCCATGCACAATTTGAGCGTCATCCATATTTTAGTACGATTCCATTAGAACGATACCAACTCCCCTTTAATAAAAGCCGAAACAAACTAGCGAACCACCCAACAAATATCTATTTCTCACTAAAACATTAGTTCATCTGGAGGGTTCAAGATCTAAAATTCAAAGATTCAAGATTTAAAGTGTTGAAAAGCAGGATTCAAAGATTTGATGTGGAAAGTATAAGGGTTTCATTATTTGAAACTCAAGATTAAAAACTTTTCAATAAGTTAAACGCATCCTAACATATTAGGGCTGTAACTGAACCAAGCCGCTCGCGAGCAGCTCAAGCTCGACACGGAGAAAAGCTCGTTCGAGATCGGCTCGAATATAAAAAACTCAAGCTCAAGCTTCATTTTAAACTCGATAAATAAACGAACCTGCTCAAACTCGGCTCGTGAGCTCGTTTAAAATTATAAATTATAAATTAATATTGTATCTACTTGTAAATATATTATTAAACATTCCATATTAAATTGTATACCGTGGCTAATGTAAGTTTTTCAAAATTTCAGTATACAGTAGCTATTGTAAGTTTTTCTAATTTTTCCTATTTTTTCCTATTTTTTATCTAAGGAATATTCATATAGTCATGTTTAACAAGTTAAGGAATTATTTAAGTTAGTCACATTTTATTAATAGAAATAATTTATAATATAACTAAATAATAAAACATAAGATTAATAGTGAAAATTAATTTAATTAGTTAAGACAATGATTGATATTTAAGAAAGGAAAATAGAGGCTTAAAAAATTTATTTAAAAAGATTTGATGTTCTTGAAAGTTTAAGGACAATATCATCAATGTTTTCTTTAGCTTCAAATTAATTTCTCTTACATGATAATTATAAGATCTTTAAATCACTTATTTACTTGACATTTCTTTTTATTTGAAATAAAAAATAGATTTGTCAAAATTGCATAAATATTTTTAAAACTTATATACAACTAATATAATATATCAAATTATCTTTCGAATATATACAACTATCTTAAATTCATATATCAAATTTTATCAAACATATAAATATAAACATAATTTATATTTACGAAATAAAGTATATTCATCGTGTCTATCAATCAATGTTAATCAAGAATAATTATAATTTATATAAATAAAACTTATAACGTTGTTTAAAAAAATTATTTACCAATGAAAAAAGTCTTTGTATTGTTTGTTAATTTATTATATTATTAGAAATTTGTATTGGTTAATTTATGAGATTATTACCCAAAGGGTCTTGAAATCACTACATCGTGACCTAACAAGACCGTCTCTTTTGACTCTTCTTACTAAAGGCCACAAACTAATTTTAACACTATAAGCCAAAAATCTAATTACCTTCTTACCCCTTTTTGTTTTTATTTACCTATATATACTAAAATTAATCATATAAAAACCTAAAAAACACTCTCAGCATTCTCTTTTTCTCTCTCGACCTGCTTCTCTAAATATGGAGCTTTACTCTCTTCTCTTCATTCTGATGGCTTGCTTCCAGATCTGAGCATTCCGATAGCTGTTGTGATTCCATCAATGGCAAGATCTTCACAGCAATGGCGGAAGAAGACCAGATCGGAGCTTCTCCGACGAATAGTTTGTGAGATCTGCTATGGTTTTTGTTTGAGGAGAAGCAGTTCGCCTTGGAGGGATTGTTGCAGGTGGCTGTCGCCGGCGGTTCGTAGTGGTGCGGAGGGGTGGCGAAGCTCAGGCGAGCTGCTGAGCATCGGCAGTTGAAGTATATGACTTTGGGGTTTTTCTTTTTAATTTGATTTTGGGTTTTTCAATTTTCCTCAAACCCTATAATCACAAGAGATGACTATTTCTGAAATAATGAAATCTTTTGGAAAGATTCGAGATGCTCAGCAAGTTTATGTAGCAGATTTGTTCTTGCTTCGTGTTTCTGTTTATTTTTTTGGTCTTTTGCGCTCAGAACTTTTGCACCCAGACTCAGAACTTTTGCACTCAGACTCAGAACTTTTGCACTCAGACTCAGAACTTTTGCACTCAGACTCAGAACTTTTGCGCTCAACACTGTTGGCGATTAAAAATCTGGCGTTAATGGAACTTTTGCACTCAGACTCAGAACTTTTGCACTCAGACTCAGAACTTTTGCACTCAGACTCAGAACTTTTGCACTCAGACTCAGAACTTTTGCACTCAGACTCAGAACTTTTTTCCAGACTCAAAACTATTTTCCAGACTCAGAACTATTTTCCAAACTCAGAACTTTTTTCCACGCTCAGAACTTTTTCCGGCGGTGGCCGGAGGTGGCCGGCGGTGATCGGTGGTTGTGGTCGGAGCTGGAAAATATTTGATAATTAATGAAAGAGGAGAGAGAAAAAATGATAAAGGAGGAGAGAGATTAATGGTAATGGAGGAGAGAGAGTAATGGTAGTGGAGGAGAGAGAAATAATCTATTTTTTTTGTCTTATATGCACTAGAAGGGTAGTTATGACATTGGACATTTTATTGGCCTCTAAGAAGGAGAGAGGAATTGACTAGCTCCTAAGTGGCACATTGATTTTTCTCAAGTCTCCTTGGGTAATTGACCCTTAATTTATTGCATGGAACTTTTAAGCCATCACCTTTAAAAATATTGATATTTAAATAAATTATTTTAATATAAAATTACATTATGATATCAACTATCGTAACATATAATTTGACATACACATGAAACATTCTAAAAAAAATGGAACCACCTTAGGACCCCCTAAGCTCATACCCTTGAAAATATAGAAAATACAAATAATAGGATATATATATATATATATATATATATATATATATATATATATATGATGTCTCCCTTTTTGTTTTAATTTTATTCCCTTAGAAGACATCATTTTAGGTGAATAATTAACTAATATGATAGAATTTTAGTATTAATTTGCTATATTTCATTTTCTCTCCTTGGATATTTTTCATTTTTAAAGCTTTTGCACGTTAAATGGTTTGTTTTTAGTGCAAAGTTGTAGGTCCATGGATGCTAGGGAGCATCAATACAAGGAGAGGAATCGAGAATAAAGTCTTAGATCGTGTGGAAAAGTCAAAGGCGAGAAAAGATTTCCTAAAGAATTGATATGGAAAGTTGCAAATCTGGAAGGCTGATATTGATTGCTAATTTTGAGCGACTTAAACATGAATTAGCCTTGAGCCGTGAAGAAAGGTTTGATTCCTTATTGAGTTAGGAAGATTTAGCAACTAGAATTAGTCAATTCGGAGTTGATTTGAGAAAGTTACAGCCGTTTTGACAACATCTGTACACCAGTTACGGAAATTACCAATTGGACTTGGGCTTTTAATTACTTAATTAAGCCCAAGATTAGCCCTAATCCGATTTTATCCACTATAAATACTTCTTTAGACCTCATTATTCAGTACCTCTCATTTTATTCTTCAAATTAAATCATCTTTAGAAGAGAGCATCTAGAGGAGAAGCAAGAACATGAGCTGGAGAAAGTTATTCTTCCAACGACAGTCATATTCAATCTTTCAGTTAGGTTCTTCATTTTATTTCTGTAATTGATAATGAATACTTTCTATTTAACTTTAGTTTTTCTTTCAAACATGAGCTAAATTATTAAGTACTTGAGAATCGCATATTGGGTTGAACACAAACTAGATTAATTTCTGATTTTTTTCCAATTCGGGATTTAACAATTTAAATTGAATTTGATATTTGTGTTGGCTTTTATATTATGCTTGAATTATTATCTTTTGAATTGCGAACTAGGGATAATTATTAGTAACTAAGCTATTCAATATAGTGTCGTATTGATCACCTTGACGCGGAGGGGGGGGGGGGGGGTTTAGATACAGAACTAGGTAATACTTTTTGGGTGATACTTAGCATTAGCAAAGTCCTGGTGAATGAGAAATGCCAGCTGGGGAGGAGGAAGAACGTGTTAAAGAACGTGGTCAATTTAGGGCGTGAAAAGAGCACCAAGAAATCCGTTACGACCAAAATACTTGACGCCAACACTAAGTGCTCGGTGAATCCTAGTCAATGTGTGTAAAACATAAGAGAGTAGACTATAAAAATATTATTTTGAATAATAGAAAGCTATCAGTTTGAAAGGAACTCAAGTATTATGAACCCGTGGAAGGGGAAATGTTGCAACTTTTCGAGACGGATGTTCTAACAATAGAGCAAGCTTTTGGATTCTTTCTTATAGGTTATGTAGCCGGAAAAAAAATCCCCGGATATGGAAGATATAAGAAGGATCGTAAGGCTTGGAATGTTGAATGTAAAGTACGAAAACACCCTTCCGGATGGTTAATATTCAAATTCGAGAAGGATGAATATAAGAAGAATGTACTCTTAAAAGGTCTGCATCTTTCGTATGGTCGACTCCTTCTTCTCAAGGAGATTCCAGAGTTTTTCGATTTTGAAAATCTCGAGATAAACAAGATTCCTACTTGGGTCATTTTGAGAAAGCTCGCGGAACAAGTTAGAAGAGACGAATGATTAACTAAGATTGCATCACAAGTGGGAAAGCCAATTCGAACGGATGAGATCACTTTCAAACGTGAAGATATTAGTTACTTGAGTAAGGATGGAACGCTAAAGGTGAATTTTGGCTCGCACACTAGTAATAACATTGTGTTAGTGGTATATGAAAATCAACCCCAATGTTGTTCAAAGTCCAAAGCTTTTGGACATAAAGTAATAAAGTGTTTTTTATCTTTGATAAAGACGGAGGGTATATAAAAGAAAAGAAATGAGGCTTTGGGTTCGTAAAAGGAAAATAAGCTTTTTAAGGGACATCCGATGCAAATTCCATTAGTTGGAATACCAAAAACAAAGCCTTATATGCGTCACTCTACTCTCGCCAAAATAACATAGCCTCAGCTCCCCTTAATGCTGCGGTTATTACTTTACAGCAGCTCTCTCAGCAAAATAATTCTGCAGCTGCTCCAGTTAAATTTGCGGCTGTTAAACCTTCACAGCAACATAAGATTTTGAAGAGGTTGACTAAAGATTCTAGTCTTAAGTCCCAGCTACAGCCTACAACGAAGTGAAGCTCCACTTGATGAGTTGACTATTCTTAGTCCACTATTGCGGCTACATAGTAAAGTAGCTCCTTCTCAAGAGATTGTTCGGCAACATATGACTTCACCATGTGAGCTAGCTCCATGTGAGTTAATACATAGTAATAGTCTTAGGCTAAGTACAATAGGAATTTTTTTTTCTTTTTTTTCTAAACGCGCTTATACAATAGGACTCCGATTATATCAACTGAGGGTTCAATATCAAAAAACCACACTCCAATAACTTACCTATTTTTGGTTTCTTAATTTTAAGGTTTCCAATTCTTTGTGTTTTGTAGCCACATCTAGCTAACTCTAATCGGCTAATTCCACTTTGTTACATATATTTTAAATTTTTATTTTAATTTAAGTATGTTATATATTATATATAATTAAGTTTTAAAAAATAAATTATTCAATTATTAATATTATGTATGTAAATATTTTTTATTAGTTAAAAAAATTAATTAAAAAAATTATAACTAATAAAAGAGTTATTAGTTAAAAAACTTATTGGGTAGCTGTTGGACTTAGCCTTAATAAAGGGGCTCCAAAGCAACAACAGGGACTGGTTTCTGAAATTCCAGCGCAGCAGAGAGATTTTTTTCGGTAAGACTTTGGACCTAAATTCTATCCCGGATTTAGACAGTAGCTGTGAAATTAATAATTTTATATTGGGTTCGGGGTCCCGATCGACTGCAATGGTTATTTTCTCGGAATCCGAAGCAGTTAAAAATATTTCCGAGAGCCATTTAAGGGAGAAACATTCATTTGAGGAGGTTGTTACTTGTTAGTAAAAAAACCAAAAAGCGTGAGACGAGTTATAAACTCACGCTTATTAGAAAAGAATATAATTGGCAAAAATGGCAAATCGGAAGGCGCGTATTTAAGGAGCGGAAATAAAAGGAAACCCACAGAGTGTTCTCAATGATTATTACAATTTGGAATATAAGGGGTTTCGGCTCAACCTATAAGGGTTGAGAAGTAGTTGATCTTATAAGACGTAAAAATATTGATATTTTTGGTATTTTGGAAACGAGAATTAACACGGTTTTAGTGGATTATTTTATAAAGATTGGGTTCTTTTCTTCCAATGAAGAAGGGTCATGCTTTGACTAATTTTTGTATTTTGATTACATATATACTTCTTTAATTTTTTAATATTTCACGCTTTAGCTAAAAAATTATATTCCATAATATATTTAGTATTATATTTTTTTAATACAAAATAAATATTATTTTTTTATTATACCGTTCTTGTTTCTAATTTCTTTCAACAAATGCATAACTTTATAATTAATATTAGTAACCATAAATGAGGCTATATTAGTCATGTTATACACCTTTTTCTTCTAGCTTTTAGAATACTTAGTATTTGTGCAATACTCTATAAGAAATCATATATAATAAAATAGAAAGAGTATTTAAAGATAATATGTGTTGTTTAAAGGATAAAAGTGTCAAAAGAATTAAAACTAAAACGAAGATTTGTATCACCTGCATTTGGCAGGTCTAAAAAATTGGATTATCCCTGTTTAAATTGTTCTTGTTTTATTAGTAGAAATAATTTATAATATAAGTTAATAATAAGTTACAAGAATATTGAAAAATAATCTAATTAGTTGAGACGATAATTGATACTTAAGATAGAAAAATAGAGATTTAGAAAATTTGAAAACACCATCATCGATGTTTTCTTTAGTTTTACATTAATTCTACTTATATTGTAATTATGTGATTTTCAAATTATTCACTTACATGGCATCTCTTTTTCATTTAAAATAAAAGTTAGATTTGTCAAATTTGCAAAAATATTCTAAAAACTGATATACAAATAACATAATATAGTAAATTTCATGTGATCTTTTAAATGTATACAATTCTCTTAAATTAATATATCAAATTTTATCAAGCATATAAATATGAACATAAAAATATTATCATCGTGTGTGTATATCAATGCATGATAATCAATAATAATTATAATTTATGTAAAATAAAATTTATAACATTTTAAAAAAAATTATCAAAGAAAAAAGTGAGATATGATACCACAACTGTAGAAAAATTTGCTAGATTTTCATATCTCACTCTAACCTTTGCGTCCGGGAGGGACGATCTTTCAATCATAAACATTGATATCAGGGAAGTTTTGACATCCCGTGAAACTATGATGTGAAGGGTCATGGTAGTTTTGAATTTTTCCTCGATTTCAAATGCCAAGAGAGTTCAATCGAGGTTTTTGCTGATGTCATGGGTGTTTTATAGAGAGACAAACATCAGAAAAAGGCCTTTGAGATGGACCTAGAAAGTTGCACTTGAGAGATCAACTTCTTCTGAGGCTATCTTTGTGTGTCAAGCATGCAGAAGAAGCATGAACCCTTTGAAGGTTCAAGGCCGAAAGTGCCATGCATTAAGGCAATCTTCATGCAAAACAAATTCTAAGAAAAAACGATTACAACCAACATCCAAATAATGCACTCTTTCCTTTAAACTCCACGACCTACTTCCTTTACTAAATTGTTGAAATGTGTAAAGATGAGGGGCCAAATAAGTGAATATTTATATATCTAATGTATATCAGAGTTATGATCCGAAGTTTCTGAAGATATATTATGAGTTATAACCAACTCCTCTACAACTAGGTGAGCTAGCTCATCTGGCCAGGGCTCTCTCTCTCAAGTGAGAGGTACAGGGTTCGAATCCTGCAGGCGGCAGAAAGTTATTGGAAAGTTCTCTCAAATGAGAGAGGTACATGGTTTGAATCCCGTAGGCGGTAGAAAGTTATTATGTTTGGAAAGTTTCCAAGGTTCAAAACCCTCCCCAGAACATTGGCAACCTAGTTCTGATTGCCTGGAGGTACATGGTTTGAATCCCGTAGGCGGTAGAAAGTTATTATGTTTGGAAAGTTTCCAAGGTTCAAAACCCTCCCCAGAACATTGGCAACCTAGTTCTGATTGCCTGGAGGTATGGTTGGGGAGGCAGTCATATCTCCCGGGGGACTAGTCGGGTGTAAGCCCGAAACCCTCGTAAAAAAAAAAAAAAACTCCTCTACAACTAGAAGAGGGTCTTGAACAATTAAAGGTCCTTGAAAATGGATACAAAATGAAGGTAGACATATAGGGACCTATTGTGCAATTTTTGTGTAATATAAGCTTCTATGGTTGCTAGACACAAAAACACTGTTAAAAACTATTTGTGTACTTTAATTTTTTGTATAGGTTATAAAGTTGATCATGAGGCTCATGGGGTCGATGCGCCTGAAGATATTGCAAGGATTGAAAGTTTGATGCATGAGTGAAACTTGTCTTAATCAAATCTGTAAAAAGCTAGGTCGGTTTGATAAATACATACCATTTAAATCTTGTGTTAAAGTTTAATTTCAGTTCTTCACTTTTCACTTTATATAGTATGTGTACATATTCAAACTAGCCTATTTTTCTAATTAATTTGTTTTTTGAAAAGATGTCATTTTAATTAATATTGAGTTAACATGTTTATTTCTTACGTGGAAAGATCCTTATGGATAGTTTGAAAGAATTTGGGAAGTGTTTGGCTCTTTATCTAAATGTGTTTATCCAACTTCTAATATGTGGGGGATAAAGAGTGAAATGCTTGTAGAAATTTTAGAAACATCACAACTTGAGAAAGGGAGTATGCCTTTTCGATATTTGGGTGTACCATTTGGTGTTTTGATCTTGTTTTCAAAATACTATAAACCTCTTATTGAAAAATTAGAGTGTTATGTATGATTTTGTAACACCTCTTCTTTTTGTTGTTTAGAATTCATTAGAATTGTGTTTCAAGGGATTGTGTGCTTTTGTTGTCCATTTTTCCAATTCTGATATTGTGAGTATTTGTAGACTCTTTAGTGGGATGAAAATTTCCACAAGTTAGGTGGAGAGATATATGTACTCCTAAAGAAGAAGGGGATTTTGGTTTTAATAACTTAAGGGCTTGGAATAAATTATTTTGTATGAATATGTTGTTACAAACCTATTGAAAAAAGATTCACTTTGGATTAAGTGGCTATATGGAATACTTGAAGATGAAAAATGTTTGGTTGTGATAAGTGGAGAAAACAGATTCGACACTTTTGAAACAAATTTGGAAGTTAAACGATGAGATTGGAACTTCATTAGTAACGTGAGAGGTGAAAAAATATTGTCAAGATGGTTTTCCGCAGTGAACGATTTTCCCACCCCAATAATTTTTCTGATTGTCAGTATTATGCTTTATACACGGAAACCTTATGATGTATTTCTTCACCAAACTTTTTTGAAAACTTAGACGAATATGGTGGGATTCAATTGTTACTAAAAAACATGCAAATAGTTGTATGGATGACTTTACATAAGAGGTTTTGAGCAAGAGATGGAATAGTATATATAGAGTTTGACCCACTTCGTGAGATGTTGTGAAATTTTAGAATCTAACAACCATATAATTTTTAATGTACTTTTGTAAGAGATACTTGAGATGAGGTGAAAAAGTGGTTGGGTACTGAAAAATAAATGAATACGATCTCGAGCTCACTAAAATAGTTTAAAAAAATTAAAACTTGGAAAAATTGAAGGAGAAAAGCGTGAAGAGATGATTTTATCGTTACTATTTATCATATTTGGCAAGTAAGGAACAATCTTGCTATGAGAGGCGAGACGCCTTTGCAAGGGATGGTCATTAAGGAGATTAAGTGCCCGTTTGAATTTTACTTTTTGAAAAAGCACTTAAAGTGCTTCCAAATATCTAAAAGTGTTATAAACCCTAAAAGCACTTTGAGGAGAAACACCAGATATGCGCTTCTTAAAAAACCACCTAGAGTGATTCTAGATTTCAAAAATATTTTTAATAATTTTTGCAAATATTCTAATTTTATTCAAAAAGTACTTTTAATTCTAAAATAAGAACTTTCAAACATGTCCTAAACTTCTGCTTGGTTTCTATGTTATTCGTTTGCTATTGTGTTTTCATGGATGATAGTTAGATTTTAATTGTACCACATTGAGACTTTTACTATCGAGTAGATAGATACTAACTTAACCTTTCGAGCCTAGGCAGAGATTAAATTGTGTATCAGTTATAGTTTTTTTTTCAAATATTTGAATGAAATAGTTTACCAAACCAAAAATAAATAAATAAATTAATGAATCCAAAATTATGAACTTAAGGCTTGTAAAATTATAAAATTACAAGACGGCTAAGTTAAATAGATCATCGACTTGATGGTTCCATGATCAAGTGAACTTTTACAATTTCATTGAGTTGTGAAAGGTCAAGGGACGGGTCGAAAGACCCAAAATAAAATGATTGTAAAGGTGTGTGTCTATAGATTAAAAGTGACAAAATAGTTGTTATCATACCTATCAGTGATAGGTATTAGGGAAGATTTCTAGTGGAGAGAACTCTAAAATCCTAAGGTTGAGAGTGGACCTTAGATAGTGGAGTAAGTACCAAGACTAACCAAAATACATTGGGTGTTGATTTCTCTAACCCTTATTTATTTATATTTGTGTCAGTCTTGTGTTTGAGAAATCGCATACTCTACGGTTTATATTGCTTTGCCAACCAACTTATAGTATCTTGCATTTCTATATAACTACTTAGAGCTAAAAAATAATTAGACTCATTGTTAGGATAAAATTGGAATTATGTATTTGGTATTTAATCTTATCCACCCCTTCTAGGATTCCCTAATTGGACCTTTACCATTATAAATAAGTATATACTTGTCATATTTTGATTCCATATTACTAGTGTGTCAAAATGTTAGGAGGATGAATATTGTACATGACTAAGTGCTTATGCGGTTAGTTGTGAAACAAGATGAAAGAAGATAAAATGAAAGAAAAAAATAATAATTCTTAGATAAAACGGTAGTCGATCATGCATATATAACATGGTTGATTGTTTGTTTGATATACGTTTATATCATATTTTAAGGTAATTCAAAGTTAGTATAAGGGACATTGACATTGCTATTTTTCAGGTTTATCGTAATGAGTTGGCTCACGTTATTTGGTTGTTGAGAAATGTTGTTATACATCAACCTTAATTAACTAGTGTAATACGTTTGCGTATTGTTGTTAATTGTAGGATAATAATGTTTAGGTTATTTTAAGCAAATTACCCCCTCCCTCTCAAGGTATTTGAAATTTCACATTCTATCCCTTTACAGTTTAAAACTCGTGTTCTACCCTAAATGTTATTTCTAAGTGCATCCTACCCGTTTTGCCCAAATTTCCTTTAATCGTGTTACACATGCATGTAGCTTTTTTTTGGAATTTTGAAGATTTCCTTTTTCATTTTATCCACCCATCTAATTTACAAAACTTTCCATCTTAAACCAAACCCAAACTTATATCTACTTAATCTAACACCTGTTAATCCATTAAGTCAAAAACTAAAACCAAACCAAGGTTTAATGGATCGATAAACAAAATTGACAACAACTTATTGGAATTTATTGAGAAACTAGGTTAAATATTTAATCTGGTTAATTAAATTAGGTGATGGTGGACGAGGAGGCAATGGTGGTTAATAGAGAAGGCGACTACTGATTGTGTATGTATGATATATACTTTTTTATTCAATATATGTACCAATATATACACACAAATGGGCAAGAGCGAAGCCAGGGATGGTTGCCAAGGGGGTCAAGGGGTTCAGGGGCAACGACCTTGAATTTCTTTCTTGGCCAGTATTTGCACGGTAACTCTGTAAGTATATATTCTATGCAAAAATTGCAAAATAGGTCATTATATTATGCAAAAATGCACCATAGGTTCCTATATTGTATAAAGATTGCAATATAAGGCTCAATATTAATTTTTTTAAAACAAATAACATATATTTTATTGTAAAAAACAAAAAAAAAAATCATATAAATAAAATAATTCAAAGTCTAATAAAATAAATTTTAAAAGTTAAAGAAATCAAATGAATATTTTCAAAAAATTGTAAAATTAATTATGTATAATTCTTTTTTTTTTTTAATTCAGGAGAGCCATGACCCCCCAAAGGTACAAGGTGCCTCTACCCTGGTAAATGAGTGTGGAAGAGGACTATGGAGGTGCAGCCATAGTTAAATTTCTATGAACTTTAATAGAAAAATATAATGACTAGGAAAGTGTGCACATGAAAACCAATTGGGGGGAGGGAGTAGTTGAACACGTGTTAAAACTTATACGGGGTAGAACATGAAATGCAAACACCATAAGAGGTGAAGGCAAAACCCCTAATATATATTCGATAATATGCTTTAAATATTAATATATTCTACGGTGTGCAAGATTTTAAAAGTGACAAATCAGTATTCAAGGTTTCATTTTTGTGACTCCGTTAGTACCTACCGTCAGTTTCTCCGTTAAGTGCCACGTGTCACCTATGTGGCACCCACGTGGAGCCTACATGGCGGGTGTAAATTTCTGCCCCACAAACGCCACATATGCGTCACATAGGCACCACGTGACACTTAACGGAGAAACTGACGGCATGTACCAACGGAGTCACAAAAATGAAACCTTGAGTACTGATTTGTCACTTTTAAAACCTTGGACACCCGGAAGTCAAAATTTGAAGCTCTGGGTACCCACGGGTGTATTTTCCCTTATATTGTTAATGTAGTTAGAACTCAACTTATGCATGGGTGTGAAAACTCAAGCAATGCCAAGCTAAAATTGGAGCCAAAGTAAAGTTAAAGTAGTTTGGTCCCTACTTATTTAGTCTCTCTATGTCTAGAGAGATCTTAGTCATAAAATTTGATCCTTACGTTTTTTAGTTGAGTAGTAGTTTTATTTTCGAAGTTGCGATACTTATACAAATTACACAATCGAATTGATATACCACTTTTGGGAAGGAAAATAGAACCGCACGTAGAGAAACAAGAAAGCTTAATAAACTAACACAAACCCAAAGAAGCAAGCCATGCGCGATCCGATTATAAACTAACACAAACCCATAGAAGCAAGCCATGCGCGATCCTAGCGGGAAAAAATTGAGTAAACCTACCCTATATGGGTCATAGTTTTTATAATAAAAACAATATTTTCATTCTTTCATACTCAAAGAGCATATAGATATGAGATCTATAGTTTGTTTAGTTGGTTTGAGATTGAATCTCATTGGATACAAATAAAAAATTGATAATTTTTTTTAATACATATGAGAACCACTTTAGATTCGGAATAATTTTCATTCCTATAAGATTCGATCCCAAGACCTATTGGTCTCTGCGGAGTAGTCTAACCACTAGACTTTGAATAATTTTTTATGTGAGATGATTATAAATAAAAATAATATATAGAATAAAAGTTAGGGTAATATATTTGATAGGTAAGTATATTATCTTTTTTTTTTTGTGAATGACATATAGGATGTTAGATACTAGATTTTTGTCTGGTAGAATCTAATGGGAATTTTTATCCTCCAAAGGGACCTCTGAAATGACAAATAACATCTTTTCGCTCGGGGTATAAATACTCCATAAAACAAAAAGAAACGATTCAATCCTTCATTTATCCACCGTACGCGTAACACCTTCTCTCTATACTCTCTCCACTCTCTCTCTACCCACTCTCAATTTTCCATCTCAGACGGCCAAAATTCACTGAAATCACTCTAACGAAGACCATAAACGCCGGTTGAAACTACAAAAACTCTATATTATCCAGGTAATTATCGTTATGGCCTAACTATTTTTGTGATTCTAAGTTTTTTGAAAACAAAAACAACGAAGACATAGAGTTTTTGACGATACTCTGTAATGTTATGCATAATACTCTAAGATACGAACATTAAGACAGTGAAAAACAGAGTTTCCGTGTATAAATACTCAATATATTTTGTTTGGTGTTCTATATTTGGTGTTTAGTAGTCTGTAGTTGTTACTCATTCTTTAGGTATAATCTAGTTTTGAAAAGTAAAATAGAATTTGTATAGATACTCAACAGATTCTGTTTAGTGCTCTATAATTAATGTTTAATACTCCTTAGTTGTTGATAGTATTTCTTATTCAAAATTTATTTGTGGTCTTTGACAAAAACAAATCTTTTTCTCTTCCTTATTTACCATTAATTTAAATTAAAAACCCTTAATTTGATTATCACATAAATTTAGTAATTCATAATAATTCTGAAAGTAGGAGTATATATTTCATGAGCCAATTGTTGATTGATGCCTATTAAAAAACTTATTTATAAAAAAGTACCTAGAATGAAACACTTTATTGAAAACAGCCCCATCCCAAATTACCTCTATAATTAACAATTAAAAAAAAGAAAAAGAAATTAAAAAACAAAACAAAAACCAATTAACACGCGCGCGTCCGTGATTTTTTTTTTTAAAATCGTCAAAAAGTCAAAAAATCAAAAAAATCAAAAAAAAATATATTTGGATAAATCAAATTAATATTTACGTCTATGATTTTTTTCGGAATTTTCTGAATTTTTTGATTTTTTTAATTTTTTTTTTCGCAGACACAAAATTTCATGTTTTAAACATGGAATTTCATGTTTATCATTACCCTTATCCCAAAAATTAGTAAACCTACTAACATTAAACATTATAGACCCATCAGCTGCTCTAATTTTATCTATAAGATTATAGCAAAAATTTTGGTTAATAGACTACAACCCTACATGAACTCTCTGGTAGGAGAAAATCAAAGTGCTTTCATGCCAGATAGATCTATTCAAGAGAACACTATGATAGCACATGAAGTAATAACCCACATTAAAAGAAGAAAAAAAACAAAAAAATATATGGTAGCTATTAAAGCTGATATTCAAAAAGCTTATGAGTATGTGGAATGGGACTTCCTACAAGACCTATTGATTAAAATGGGCTTTAATAAAGATTGGATTAGAAAACTTATGATCTGTATCACCTCTGTTACCTACTCTATCATGGTTAATGGTGAGATCCACCAATTACAAAAACCTACTAGAGGCATAAGACAAGGAGACCCCCTTTCTCCACTGATCTTTTGCCTTATATCTCAAACCCTAAATGATCTAGTAAGGGATAAAAAAGAGAAACAATTAATAAATGGAAAAAAAAAGGCAATAAATGCCCTGAAATAACTCATCTCCTCTTTGCTGATGATAGCCTATTTTTTCTCAATGCTGAGAACATTCAATTACAATCCTTCATTGATATCATGAACATTTATAAAAATGGGACAGGTCTTTGTCTTAATCTTAACAAATGTGGGGTTATCTTTAGCCCTAATACACATATCTTTCTTCAAAATATAATGGCCAAGAGACTAAATATGAAAAAAAACCCATAACCTAGGCAATTACTTGGGTCTCCCTACTGAATGGAGTAGATCAGAATCAAAAGACCTTCATTTCCTTATTGATAAAGTCTTACAAAGACTTGAAAATTGGAAAACCTTATTTCTTTCTGAAGGAGGTAAAGAAATACTCATAAAAGCTATCATCCAAAGCCTTCCTAATTATATGATGTCTAACTTCATTTTTCCAAAAAATGCTATAAACCAAATACACTCTATCATTGCACAATTTTGGTGGGGTGATAAAGGTAAAAAAAGAATCCATTGGGCTAAATGGGACATTCTAACCTCATCCAAATTTGAGGGTGGTTTGGGTTTTAGAGACCTACACCTTATGAATAAAGCTCTTCTTGGCAAACAAGGTTGGAATATAGCTAATAAAAAGGAATCACTACTATATAGACTCTTAAAAGGGAAGTATTTTCACAATTGTGAGTTTCTTGAAGCTAAAATTGGCAGCTCACCCTCTTGGGGTTGGAGAAGTATACTAATAGGCAGAGAGACCTTTGAAAAAGATATAAAATGGAAAATAGGAAATGAGACAAGTATTAAATTACATGAACATAATTGGATTAATAATAATAATAATAATAGCATTGTTAAACCCAATGATAATGATATTACAAAAGTTTTTCACCTTATGAAAGAAGATAAAACATGGAATACTACCCTTATTAGGAATATATATCATAAAGATATCAGTGATAAGATAGAAAATATGATTATACCCAAGATAAAATGTGAAGACCTTATTTGTATTAACTATTGCAAAAATGGAATTTTTACTGTTAAAGAAACTTATCACAAGTTAAAAAATGAAGAAATCCAAAAAGATAGTATTAAAAATTATAGCATACCTTCTACCTCTACAATTAGAAGTAAAGACCTTTGGAACCTTATTTGGCACATGGAAACCCCAACCAAAATTAGAAACTTCATGTGGAGAGCTATTAGAAACCTACTCCCTACTGAAGAAAACCTCTTTAATAGAAAGTGTAGTGACACTAACTTGTGCAAAATTTGTAACAATAACATTGAAACAGTAGAACACATGCTCTTTAGATGCCCTTGGGCCAAGTGTGTTTGGTTTACTAGCCCACTTAATATAAAATCAGAGAATGATAGTACAAATAGAATAGATCAATGGATTTTAAACTTTGTTCAACAAATTACAAATACGTTCAAAAAAAAAGATTGAATTCTAGAACTTATTTGTACCACCCTTTGGCAAATTTGGAAGAATAGAAATAATTTTATTTATAATGGTAAACGGTGTGACCCTATTAGAACTATTAACAATTCAATCGAAAATTGGAAAGAATACTTTAAAATTTCAAACCCAAATGATATTAATTATTTTGATAAAATGAATAGAGAGGTTACCTCAACCCAAGCAGTTACACAAATAAATAACAACAATGGACACCTAAACATTAAATTCAAAGAAAAATGGAAAAAACCTCCACTCAACAAATTTAAAATAAACTGTGATGCTGCTTATTCAGATAAAGGAGCAACAATTGCTTGTTTAGTTAGAAACCCTAATGGTGAACTTGTAACAGGTAAAAGTTGGAATATCGAGACTGATTCGGTGTTAGAAGCAGAAGCCATGGGGATCCTTAAAGCAACTGAGATGGCTCTTAACTACCCTTTTGGAAGCGTTATTATTGAGAATGATGCTGAGCTTATCATGAAGCCCCTTTCTTCAGGATTACCCATCTCTAATCATTCAATTAAGAACATTATTTGTAATATTTATTTTTTGGCGGAACTTTCGAGTCCTTCTTTTACTCTTATTCCTAGGAGTAAGAATCTTGCAGCTGACTGGGTTGCTAAACAACAACTCTTAAGCAGTTTGTTTGGTGGCTGGGATGTGTGTATCCCTCCCCAGTTAGCATTTATCCTTCATGGTGACATGGACCCGATAGGGGTAGGGTAACTTTGTAACCTCTTTTCTATCTATCAATATATTATGCTTTGAACAAAAAAAAACATGGAATTCCATGTTTAAAACATGAAAATCCGTGTCTGCGAAAAAAAAATCAAAAAAATTCATAGACGTAAATATTAATTTGTTTTATTAAAAAATACAATTTTTTTAATTTTCTGATTTTTTTTGAATTAGTTATGACGATTTTAATAAAAAAATTCACGGACGCGCGCGTGCGATGGAATTAGTAGTAGTAGGTGGTGGTGGTGGAGAAAGAAGTACCATGTTATTTGTTTAATATTTAAAAATTAATATTGTATTAAAATAAAATAATATATTTAATAATAAGAGTAGTAAAAATATGGAAAATATAAAGAGGATGTTTTCTATAAATAATTATTTTATTAGGTATTTTTTTATAAAATAAATTATTGAAAGCATAAAAGAACAATTAGATAATTTAATGAAGGTGTTATTAATAATAACCTCATATTTCATTCAGTCATTCAATATGTGTGTTGCGTGACTTTCATATATATACAAGTATACATAATGTTTACATTTCCGTTACGTTAGGAGTACTTAGGTTTTTTTTTTTTTTTTTTTTGGACGGGAGGAGTACTTAGGTTTTGAACCATGAAATGTGCACTTACCATTTAAACATAAAAAGAGTGTGATGTAATTAAAAAGCGCGAGTTAGGAATTAGAAAAAATGATACTATAAAAAGAAATGTATTACTGTATTTTATTAATATTTTCGTAGAATCAAAATGGTGGAGTATATTTATTAAAAAAAAATTAAAGAACAATTTTTTCATTTGATATGAAAAAAAAAAATCAACACAAAAAGTACAAAGTGGATCCAACTCTAAATAAATCATGCAATCTTTAGTTTTAAACCTCTAACTCAAAACCATCCAAACAATAAATCACATGTTTAAGAATAACACACGACTCCCAAGTAATATAAGCCTAAGGATTCACAAAAATTCTCCGTCTAAATAAATCGTAAGATTTATTATATAAAGTATAAAAATTATTATTCGTTACCTTATGACTTATTTGGCAAGAATTTTCCGAGGAGATCCATAAGGCCAAGATGTTTTCCCGACCTTCACCTTCTAGAGACCCACGTATAATATCCTTTAACTCCTAAATATTCTTCAAGAGAGGAGAATCTCTCTTTTTGGGATGCAATTTCCATAATCCACAAGTTTGAAAATATTTCCCATGAATCCATCTAATCCAAAGTTAATATATTTTCTCCACAATTTTCCAAAGCATTTTAAGAAGTAATGTTTTGTTCCAATCTCCTAAATATTTCAACCCGAGGCCACCTTCTTCTTTTGGAATACAATTTTACTCCAACTAACTTGAGGTGGTTTTTTATCCCAATAAAAATTTCGGCAAATACTAATAATACGATCGCGTACACCAATCAGAATCGAAAACATACTAAACCAAAATCAAAATAACCCCTTTGGGGACCGCTCTAATTAGTTCCAATCTCCCCGCAAATGAAAGGGAAGAAGCTCTCCAAAATCTACATAACCTTGCAATTTGTCAAATAAAGGCTTATAATCCCTCGAAAGCAAACGAGGGAGCCAAGTGTGAACCCTTAAATAACGAAAAGGCAATGACATCTTTTTTCAAAAGTGTTTGGCGCCAAACCATTTTCAATATCATCATTAGAAACCCCAGTATGATAAATATTAGACTTTTCAATATTTAATCTTAAACTCAAAACATCACCTAAAGAATTCAAGCTATCTATAAATTTTTTTATTGAGTTTTTATCTCTTTTAGAAAGAAGTATTAAATTGTCCCCAAAGACAAGGTGAGTTTCCATCTTTGCCTTTTCATATTTCGGGTGGTTTGTGAAATTATTACTAGTATTTTTTTTTTTTGGTTGAAAAAAAAATATATTGTTGAAAAAATAGTTAGGCCCTTCTTACGTCGACCTTTGAACACACATAATGCACACAACTGATTCAATAGCTTATCTCAAAGTCCACTCAACCACACACACTTGTTTTATGTACTAAATTATCTACACACTCTTCATACACGCATTTCTCTCTCTCACTCTCTCTCACACTCTCTCTCTATCTCTCTGTGTATAGTTAGATTTCCGATATGGCTGGTGTGCTTGAAACCCTAACTATCCCACGTGCTTCCGCATCTCTATCTGCTCCTATCTCCGCCTCCTCCGTATCCAGCCACCGCCCCTCCGCCGTCTGTTTCTCTGCATTTACAGGTCTGAAGATCCACACCGTTCGTTCTACATCTTCCTTTAATTCACCTTCAAAAGTCACTCGCCGTCCCAGCCGAATCATCTGCGAAGCTGCCATTGAAGGTTCTCTAATTATCTAATTTCATTAAAAAAAACTCTATAAATTCAATTATACTGATTTTGAAGTTCTTAGATATTAATTTCGTAGATTGTTACTTGTTAAGCTACAAGGTAAATATAGGTGCATGTAGTTTGATTAATTGCATCATTGGTCCTTGTGTTATGCAAAGTTGTTAACACAAATCCTTGAAATATTTCAGTGGCTCCTGTAACGGATGATTCATGGCAATCACTAGTAATCGAATCAGATTCACCAGTTTTGGTTGAATTTTGGGCCCCATGGTGTGGGCCATGTCGTATGATTACACCTGTAATTGATGAATTAGCAAAAGATTATGTCGGAAAATTAAAATGTTACAAAGTGAACACAGATGAGAGCCCTTCGATTGCAACTAGATATGGAATTAGAAGCATCCCAACCGTTATTATATTCAAAGGTGGAGAAAAGAAAGATGCTGTAATTGGTGCAGTTCCAAAATCTACATTAACCACCTGCATTGAGAAATTCTTGTAGATTGGTTAGTAAAGTAAATTAATTAATGTTTTCTTAAAGAACAATCCATTTTTATTTGTTACTCTGTTTATTTAGTCTATGATATGCAAGAATGGTTTTAATAAACCCGATATGCTCCTGTATAGATGAATGATGTTGTATTTTCATGGTTTCTTTAAGATAATTTTAATTACAAAATTTCCTTAAATTTTTTAAGTTTGCTTCTAAATTATGTCTACGGAGTTTTGAGAGCCAATAAATCCTTGTAGTAGCACACTGGATGTTTTTTTTCTATGTGTTATAAATAGTTCAAATGTCGTAAGATTAGAATTTTTAGATTTTTTAGTTGGAAAGTATGCAAAGATGCTATACCTACAAAGACTCTTTATATGGGAATTTGCTATAAATAAATTCCGTGTTGGTGTGATCACTTGTCAGAAACCGTCGAATACCTGTTGATTTTGTGCCCTTTTAGTATCGTAGTGAAAATTGATGAATTGATAACTAAGTTTTTTGATGGATTTTCTAAAAACGGATGGGATAAGAAAATTATCCCGGTATATAATGATTATTCTGTGGAATATTTGAAAAGGAAAGATGTAATGTCTTTTCAATAAAGGTAAATGAAATTTGAAAATCATCAATTTTAAAACAAACAATATGATTACATAACTTTTTAGGGATCTCGACACTTCTAACTAACAAGGGAGTATTTAGAATTGAGTTGATGAAACGAATTAATAAACGCGGATTAGTCCTGAACAAAATGCGAAAGAAATTTGCTGTTTCAATAATGCATCGATCTTTAATCTGTTGAAAACGTCAGATAACTTCTATCGCAATTGATATACACGACAACATCATTAACATCATAAAGAAATTTTCAAGACAAATATTTATCAGTTTTAACGTGGAGAAAAAAGGGAGGAAAAGGTTTGTGCTACATTATATTTGTTGAGCGCATTATATTGGTTGTGGGTACAAATTGTTTGAGTAACTCATTAAATTTTGATAATTTTGAAGTTATACAAGGTATTTTCGACATGTTCAGCACAAATTGGAGTATCCGATCTATTTTAGGTGAAATCAGTAGATGACTTTGCAAGCTTTCAGTTTGGAAAGCCAGCCACAATTAGGTGGCCGACATTTTGGGGAAATACAATAGATACAACATTAATCTTTTAGGCCATTAGTTTTAAAAGTTAATTACTTAAAAGTCTAAAAACATGTATTGAGAAATTTATAGACTCGTTTGGCCAAGTCCATTGAACTTCTTATTCAAGCACAAAGTTAATCAAATTGATCGATTAAATACAGTCTCCAATAGTCTCTTTACTCTTACAAAAAACCGAATTATATTGCTAGCATTTTAGGTAGTCTGATTGACTACAAAATTTCACTTCTTACAATTTAGTTTTCATTTTCTAATATTTTTCATTAACAAGGACAACTCATTCCTAAATCATTATATCATCAACTCAATATATTATTCTACAGGACATCACGTTTAACAAAATTATTCTATCAATATATTTTACTATTTGATTAATATTTACATAATATCATAGTTAGAAAAAAAAATGTAAAAATTAGAAAATGGCTTTGCTGAAGAGATCGGGTTATTTTCTCATTTCACTTAGAATTGATTACATTTTTTGCTAGTTGGACATTAGTGTTTTAGCACAATTTGACACATTTTATACCCAATAATTCTTTTGTAAACCTTTTCTTTGCACAATTTGAGACATAGATATATAAACCTTTTCCACTAGGATTGGTTGGTTATTTATACCAGCGACTACGGGGTTGAAAACGTTTACATATAATTATTGCAAAACATTCTGGTTGACGATGGCTGATTTCCATGGTTGGTAAATTTGGCTCATGATAGAGAGTGGGTTTAGAAAAGGGGTGATTTTTGTAGGTTTGGATGTTGGTGTTGTTTTTTCGTCTTTGGTACGTTTTCTGCAATGGCGGGTGGTAATTCATTTTTCGTAGGTTATTATTGATTCTGACACCAAAAATTTTGGGTGTTTATCATTCATTCGAGGTGGTTGATCTTCAGATTTGTCTTGCCTTATATTTTTATATTTCTATCATTTCTTTTTCTTTTGATAATTTGAATCCAAATAATTCATTAATACACTGCCTTTTTACATAAATGTTCTTAATTAATATATTATCTTTATCAGTACAGATTCATTTATATTTATTAATATTAATGAGCGACCTATCCCTTAATTTACAATGTATGTTATTGATAAAAGTTTTTCTACCTTGTAGGATGATTTTCCATTCCTATATAGGTGCACTTTCAAGTTTGGTCTCAAAGAAATTGTTGTTGTAAACGTATTTTCTTTTTAATAATTTATGTAGTAGGGAATTCTGACTCATAGCAATATTCCAAACTTGCTTACCTAGTAAAGCTATGTTCATGAGGTGGAGATCTCTAAAGCCAAATCCTCCATCAAATTTTGAATTTGTTAAAGTATCACATAATCCATTTAGCCAATTGATTTTTTTTCACTTTTATCACCACACCGAAATTTGGCAGTGATGACATGTATTTTGTTAACAGTGTTTTATAGAAAGTAGAAAATTAGACATAAAATAATTTGGGACACTTTGAAGCATAACTTTTATAAGTGTTTTTTTCTCCTTCCGGGAGATATAACGTTTTCCAGTTTTCTATTTTTATAAGTATTTTGTCAATTATAAATTGTAATTTTTTTACTTTTTGCTCTACCCCATTCAGTTGGTAACCTTAGATATTTATCCAAATTCTTTGTTTTTTTCATGTTTAATCTTTTGGCCATAATATTTTGTATGAATATTGAGGTATTAGGGTTATAAAAGCCCCACATTTATAAAGATTTCTGCTTATCCCAGTTGTATTTTTATATTTGTTCATCACATCATTGAATGCTTTAATTTGAATATAGTCCGCTTTGAGAAAAAATAGGTTGTCATTCGTAAAAAGTAGACGAGTTACTTCCGGACAGTTATTATCAATTATTCCTTGCAGTAGTTCTTTTTCTTTTTAATATTTTATGAGTTCGTTTAAAATTTGTGTTATTAGACAAAAGATCGGAGGGGATAGTGGGTCCCCCTATCTTATTTCCCTGGTGGGCATTTGAATTCGGTGGGATTCACCATTGATTAATATTGAGTAAGTTACTGAGTCGATGCAGATCATGATTTTCCGCACCCATTTAAGAAATATCATTCAATGTATTTATATGTTTTTTTAATGCCATTTTTAACAGACTCCATAGTTTTTAGTACTTTTCTTTCTTTTTATATGAGTTATTAATTCATGTGTAATCATCGTATTTTACTGGATAGAACTATTAGGTATAAAATCACTTTGATTTTCACTTACTAGTTGGTTCATTAGAGTTTGTAGTCTATTAACCAGAATTCTTGCTATTATTCTATGTATAAAATTTGAGCAATTGATTTATCTATAGTGTTTTATATTAAATGGTTTTCCAATCTTAGGTATTAAGGTGATTAGGGTTTAGTTTATATCCTTAAGATCACCTTGATTATTCTAAAAATTATTTATTACTCTAATTGTATCTAGCGGAATAATTTCCAATATGTTTTTAAAAATATTCCATTATAGCCATCAAATGTGGTGCCTTATTTGGTTTCAATTCTCATATAGCCTTTTTAACTTATGTTTCATTAATATGCATGGTTCTAAGAGGCGCGGGCGGTACTAGGGCGGTCAACCACCTTCGAGAATCGAAATTTATGCGTTTTTTACCTAGGCGATTTTTGTATTATTTTATATTAAATATATATTACTAATATATTGGTTTGAATCATATTTACATCCTAATATAGTTAAATTAGATTAATTTAACATAAATAACATATATTTTACTGTAAAATCATAATAATTCATTGTTATTAACCTAAAAATTCAAGAAATCTAAACTTGATATTTAAAAAAACCCTACCTTTTTTTCCTCGCGTGTTCAAACTCTAACCTAAGTAGTTTTTTATTTATATTTTGCTTATGCGTTGGGTCAGATTAGATTGAATTAGTTATTTATGGGCTACCATGTATGGTAATATTCGGGTTGGGCGACCCATTAATCTGATTGGGTAGTTTATTAATTAGATTATACATAGATGAACCTTCGAGCAGGCCCGGCCCAGGGTATGGGCGGACCGGGCGACCGCCCAGGGCCCGAGCTAAAAAGGGGGCCCAAATGTGCTATAGTTATATATATGTATATGTACGTCGTTGCTATATGTACGGATAAATTATGACTTAAAGCAAAGTTTGGTACCAGCCTCACTGGTAAGTTGTTGTATTTCCTTGTGTGTGACCTAGTCTCGATTCCCTCTAACAAGCTATTACTATTTTAAAAGAGCAATATTAATTTAAATTTTTAAATTAATTAGTCATTTATTTGTTTACAATTAAAATATAACAATTTAATCTATTTATTTTACAAATTTTTTTAGCTTTATGTTTTGTTTAAAAAATTACATTTTAATCTAATATTTTTGTGTATGATTTTATAAAAAAATTATATAATATTTTTAAATCATTTTTTATATATATTTTAATCTAAATATATAAAAAATAATTTTACTCAAAATTTAAATATTTATTTGCCATTTAATAATCTAGCTGCTCTTATTCTTTTTGCCATTTAAAGAAATAAAATATATTTATTGTTTAATTATATTAATTACAATAAGTATGAATCAAAAAGATCTCAATATAATAAGAATTATTAGTTAAAATATTACATTTGTGCATCCGTTATATAAGTTTTATTTTGATATTAGTTAATATATTTTATATTTCATTATATATGCTATCTGCATTAGAATCTGCCTAAACATACGCAATTCATATCATTTGAAGCTTATATTTTCATTGTTCACCGAGATAAGGTTATCATATTGTGATTTTTATTATTATTTTAAGTTTAATTTTTATTTCACTATTATAAGGGTCAAATCTTGATTGGATTAGGAGCAGTGACAGATCTAGGGGGTGATGGCGCCTGCCACCCCAGTCTTGGGACGCCAAACAAATTTTACCTGAACTTTTTAGCAAAAAAAATACAAAAAATAGTGTTTCGCCCTCCTCAAACCCATCTGATCTAGATATTAGCCTAATTTTTTTTCTGGGGCGGTGCCTTGAAAATCCTGGACCGGACTCTAATAAAAATAAAGGGTATGAGAGTTACGATCAACATTGCCCCCGAGGTGCACTATGAATATGTCATATACTAAGATTTTTTTTTATATTTGAATGTTATTCACGTAATAAATGAAAAGATTAATTTATATGTAGTTATTTTGCTCAAATCAAAAATTTATTATGGATTATGTATTAAATAAATTAGAAGGGTCGATTTTTTTGAAATTTTTTGCACCTTAAAACTTTTTCTAAATTAGTCGTCTTAGGGCCCAATTTTAAATTTCGCCCAGGGCCACCAAATTACCAAGACCGGCCCTGCCTTCGAGCCACATTCGAGGGAAATTTTAGGCGGATCATACTTTGGAACGCCTAGGCGGAGCGCCTAGACGGCTAGACAGCCTTGTTTAAGAACACTGTTAATATGTCTAATTAGGCTATCAACTGATTTTTTATCCACCTTAATTCAGATAAGTTGTAAAGTGTTACTATATTCTTTTTTTCGGGAAGTAGTGAATATATTATTAAAATAACTTACTATTTCTTTATTAATTTTATCTTTGTTATCTAACCAAATCCGTCATCATTAGTTATTTTTAGAATTTTATTTCTACTTCTTCTTTCCTTAGTACAAGAATGGTAATATTTGATATTCGTATCTCTTTTATATATTTGATATTCGTATCTCTTTTATTTAGTCAGAAATTTCTTAATCTTTCTTTTCAATAGTTCTCTTCTTTTTCCAAACTTTTTCAATATCTTTAACAATATTATTATATTTATTCTATTTGTAATTGGAATCTGATATAATTTCCATTTTTTTAATTAATTTTTCTGTTTAAATTTTATTATTACCAATTTTTTAAATTTCAAATGAACACTCTACTCATATTAGTACATTAGTTTTACCGTATTCCAACACAAACAAAACTAAATAAGAAGACTAATATAAAAAAAATTGGACCCACATACTTAATATAAATACATATAGATATTTCGGGTTGAGTTCAACGATCAACTAACCAACACATTTAAATCGAAAAAAAAAAAAAAAATACTCACCAACTTATTAAATTTCTCTCCCCATTTCACCTATTTTTCGCTTCATAATTTGTTTTCTCTCTAATTCGCTTCATTATTCCCAAAACAATACATAATACAGAATACTCTTTCTTTTCCGATCGATTTCTAGGTATGTGCTCCATTCTCCACTCATTTTCTTCACAATAGGTACTGTCTCTTTAATTTATCCATATATTTGTATGTAATTATTCATATGTGTAGCTAATCTTTTGAATAATTATGATATCCCTTCTGAATATGTAATTCGCAATTAAATTGTTTGAATTGTTGATGTTAAATAGAAATTCCCCAATTTTTTATTTCAGTTTTGCTTAAATTGATGATTATATAAGATATCATGAAAATAAATCAGATTTATTGTTTGTGGAAATCTAATGGAGAACAGATTCAATTCAGTGCTTAGGTGCTATGGAGTTTACGGAAGATCTTAACGACCCAGTGATTAATTCCGAATCTGACGAAAATACCCCTATGAAACAAAAACTTGACTCAAGTTTCGAGTGCAATATATGTCTAGATTCAGCAAATGAACCAGTAGTAACTCTCTGTGGTCATCTCTATTGCTGGCCATGTATCTATAAATGGCTTCAAGTTCAATCAAACGAGCAATCTCAATGTCCAGTTTGTAAATCACACATCACAAACTCATCTTTAGTCCCATTATACGGACGTGGAAATTACCAAAAGAACCCTCACGATTTATCCACACCTCGTAGACCACAAGCTATTGGTTTGACCACACCTTTGACTTCTTCTCGACCAACGAACATTCAATCAGAGCCGTCGATTCGTGTGTATAATCAACAACAATATTTTCCACATGCACTTGGAAGTACAACTATGACGAGTTTTTATAGTCCAACTGTGTTAATGTTTGGTGAAATGGTGTTTGCAAGGTTTTTTGGGAATGATAATGGTTTAGTTCCGTATCCTAATCATAATTCCTATTATACCCTTTTGACTAGTACTAGTCCTCGTGTGAGAAGACAAGAAATGGAAGTGGATAAATCGCTTAGCCGAGTTTCGATCTTTTTATTGTGTTGCATTATTTTGTGTCTTCTTTTATTTTGAATGTTTTATGGGATTATAATGTGGTAAGAATGAAAGATAGACTAGGGGAATATATAGAGAAATTAGCAAAAAGTGTGAAAAGAAATTAGAATCTTGTTGAGATATTCCATATTGGTGATGATTTCTGTTTTTACATGAATGATTTAACATTTTTAAGTGTGATTGTGGATTAAAGTTTGCATTATTTATCATGTTTTTATATACATTGTGATGTTTGTTCAGATTATTTTTAAGAAAGTGATTGATTTAGGAGTGAATAGACATATTAAGATGGTGTAAGGCATGAGATTTTTGATTGATTCTTTGTTATTTAATGAGCAAATTCCATTTTTAGGCTATTACTTATATGGCCTAAAAATATTTTTAGTAAGTGTTTTAAAAGTATCAATTTTAGGCCAAACATATTTATAAATAAATACCTTCTAAAATTGACTGACAAATCACTTAATACAATTTTGTACTGAAATTACTCAGTATTAGAAATATACAGAAGTTAGAGGAAATTATTACTCAGAAAGAGACTAACTGATATAAAAATTCTATATGTATGGTTAATAGTATGTAATTTCACCACACATAACAAGCATGAAAAATCATTGAGTACAACTAAGTATTGAAACTTTTGAGTATTAGCAATACTCAAAGACTAGCTGATATGCAAAATCTCTGAGTATGGCTAATACATATAATCTCTGAGAACTCTAATGTTCATATTACAATTTTCACAATATACTTTGTGTACTATGAAACCCTAACGGCATACTTAAACAGTTTATCACTCTTAAGTTTATTCAACAATGACGGTTCACTATTTAGTCCAATACTTGAAAAATATCAAAAATCATTCGTAAAACCACTAAGTGTCATTAAAATTCAATGCTTAGAAGCGAAACAACGTAATTACAGTCACAAAATCACTAAGTATTTGTGAGAAACTAAGGTTAAAATTGAGTATGGAAACGCTAAAAGTCTCCGTGATCGCCTATTCTTTAGTACGTTGAGTATTTAGTTAGGCCTTCTCTTGAATCTCTTATTTCGCTAAGTATTAGTAGGATTTGTTAAGTATCCTTAGTAGCCGAGAAGAACGGGGAGAAAGATGGTCCAACTGTGGGAAACTAAAAGCCTGAAACGGTTTAGTTTACATAAATTTTCAAGCATCTCTTTGGAAAAGAAATTAGTCACACATTTTAGTCTCCAAGACTGGTGTGTCAATCACCCAAATTGTTAACTAGCTCGTACACATTTTAATTAAAAAAACACTACAATTTTGATGTAAAATTCAACCAATAGCTAACTTACGATCTCTTGATTTAAAAGAAATTGTTAATTTTGTTTTAAGTTTATAATAATTTTCATTTCCATTTATTCGTTCCTTATTTCTTTTGATGTTTAATGTTGAATTTAGGGGACGGATCCAAGGAAACAGTGAAGTTACGCAACTTCACTAATCTCAGAGTATAGTATTTATATGGAATTTATTTATTTTTGGAGAAAAACTTGATAAATATAATCAATTTTAAACTCTAAGTATAATTTTGTGGTGATATTTTACACTTAAGAATGGCTTAACCTCACCTTTTGTATACATAGATCCATGCATGGTGGGAGTGTTTATACAGATGAGCAGATCGGTAAAGCATATTGAGGGACATGTGAGTGTGAAGATTAATCACCTCTGAAAGTAATACACATGATACTTAATGCAGGCAATGAGGCATGTGAAAGTCGTTAAGGTGTAATAAATGATCCAATGTGGTTCCAAGTTTTCTGTTTTAAAGGTGTATAGTAGGTTTTGTAATAAGTAGTTGAGTTATAGTTATGGATTAATTGTTTATTTTTGATATTTTGACATCTATGGCCATATGATAATTGAAGGAACTTATTTGTTAAGTGTTTTGGATTGTTGAGTCTCAATACAAGTATGTAGAGTAAGTAAATAGACATTTTAAAATATAAATTTCAGATATACAAATATATACATGAACCAGTCACTAGAGTAAGTAAATTACATTTTCTGTCATTTAAGAGTATTATCTCATTACATATTCATGAGATTAAACGAAAAAAAGTGTTACCTTTAGCACTAGAGAAAAATAAAACATTCCAATGTTACAACAGGGTTCTCAAGTGTCTCGATACTCTCCGGTGAACCAACCTCTTCTTTAGCGGCTATATCCACTCTCCTCGCCGGAAATCGGACACCGGACCGGCCAGTCTCGGTTAATTCTAGACTCCTATACCTCTCATTCTTGTTCATTCCCATCGGAGACCTTAACCTTCCATTCCCGGAGTCTCGCCGGAACTCATTTGCCTTTCCCATCTCCACAATCCGCTTTTGCCTCCCTTGACCGGCCTTCATACCCTTCCTATCCGATGGACGGACACCGCCAGAGTTTCTTGGTTTCCGGGGAACTCTAACCGGAAGCTTTTGTGTCACTTCTCCATCGTCGTTTTCCGATGCCATTGCTGTAGAGAAGCTCTCAGTTAAGTTGCTAATATCGGAATATTCGGAGACTTGGGAGATGATATCTTCGGTGTGATTGATCAATTTTATAGCCTCCTTTTTGGGTTGATCATAGCCGTCTAAAGCTTGAAGGTTTGACAATGGTGGTTGAGTTTCAGTGAGGACAATTTCTTTTACTGTCTCGTCTTCGAGTAGTTGAGATGGAGGTTCATTGTTGTGACAAGGTTTTAGCAATGGTGGTTTGGATTTTCTGGTTATGCTTACACAGCAACCCATCTTGCATGTAGAGAAAAAGAAAGAAAGAGATGGTATGAGTAAATATTGGGATTAGAGAGATGGGAAGGTGGTGTTGGAGAAAGAGAAAGTAGGTAATAATTGTGTTCCTAGAAAAGGTATAAGATTGGATTTTGTGAAAGAATGATTCCATTTCTACATACTCTTCTTTTTATGTAAATAGTCCAGATTTTTTACTACTAGTGTCTTTTTTGCTTGAGAGAGATGTTTATTCCTTTGTTTGAGTCATTATCTCGCCTAATAACATGGTCGATGATTGGAGAGAGTATTGATTGCAAATTTGCAATTGCAAGATAATAAGGGTTGTTATATCAAAAAAATTGAGAAGGTTTTAGTTATACTCACAATTGTTTATATGATCTTCCAATTATCGTTTCATGTGATTAGATACAACCATATTACCGTTACACATGATCAAACATGATGTAGAATTAGTTATTTTAAGATAATGTATTTATACCCTACAACAAACACATTATTCAAATCATCATTTCACCTTTATAAATAAATCACCAAATTACTTATTCAAAGTAATTAACAATTTTACTAATCTTATTCTTCTTTTTTAAATACATATGAGAGTCACTCTAGACTCGAATCATATTGACTTCGGTAAAATTTGATCTCTATGGAGTATAACCACTAGACCAACTATCGATCCTTTACTTACATGACTTTCATGTAATTTTTACCAAATTTATATTTGAGTGTTATCATAATTTAACTTGTAATCTTCGGAAGGTTCACTTTTAAAACGTATCCTTAAAAAAAAACACTTATTTAGTTTATCAACTCCTTAAAATAAATTTAAATGTATTCCCAAATAATTATAGTTGCCTCTTATCATCAAATATGACTTTAGAAAGAAAAAAAAAGTGATAAAAGATGCCTTCTTTGATTTTCAGATGCAACCATTTAAATTTATATAAATAAATTAAAACCCTAACAAAAAGTAAATCAAAGTTTTATTGGATACCCTATGCTAGCCAAAATTGAATCCGTTTAAACACCACTAGTAGAAAAATAGGCTAAATTAGAGGAGGCATGTGTTCCTTTCATTATTAGATCCACAATGTCTGTTTTATCATGGTTGGGTCTACATTTCTTATAAATCCAGATCGTCCCATCTAAAAACCAACAAGGCGTGTTTTTTTCTTTGTAATTATTGATTTGGCCCTAGCCCTAGGTCTCCACTATAACACTTGGAGGGAAAATTTCTTATATAGATAACTATAAGTAAACCCTGGGTCCCACCTAGGTGCTCACATTTTAAATACTTAATATATAATGTAATTAAATCAAATGATTATAGGTTATTTTGCATAATATAGTGGAATTAACTTCAAAAAAAAAATTCTTGGACAATGTATAGAACAAATAGTTAACAATGTTATACAAGGTCACCTATAATCAAACTTAATTGTTAAGTAATCAATTATGCTCTTATTTTTTACCCCAAGTAAATTTAGTAATTACAATAAAACAAACAAGGGTATTAATAATACAAATAATTTTAATTTTAAAAATTCAGTTAAGATGATGTCACGGCACGATCTTTTTCTATCATTGATTTGATATAAAATTCACCCGCTTTATATGATGACCTCACCATTGGACCAGATGCCACATAACGAAAACCCTGCAAAATGTGTAACAAAATCATGTTAATTGCACTCTAGGTCCCTATATTATGCAAAAACTGCATTATAGGTCCCTAAACATTCATAGGGTTTTTTAACCTTTTGTCAAACCACAGGGGAGTATATTTGGTATTTTACACACAGACATTGCACTATGGGTCCCTATAATTACAATTGCACTGTAGGTCCTATATTAAGAAATTGCACTAAAGGTATTTTACGCACAAAATAGGTATTTTACAAACAAAATTGCTCTATATATCCCTATATTAAGAAAATCTTGCACTACAGGGATTAATATTGTTTTTAATTAATTACACTATTAAGTCCCTATATTTATCTCTAGAAAAAACAAAATATTCATAGAGATAAAACAAATATATTTAAGCTTAATAAGATTAGAAGTTAATTGCACTATAGGTCCCTATATTATGCAAAAGTTGCACTATATGTCCCTATTTTAAGAAAATATTACACTGAAGGTCTTTTTCAATTAGCATTTGAATTAATTGCACTATAGGTCCTTATATTAAGCAAATATTGCACTACAGGTCCTTATAATATGCAAATATTGCTTTACAGGTCCCTATATTATGTAGATATTACACTATAGGTCTTGATATTAATTTTTTTTGATTTAATTGCACTATAGGTCCTTATATTACGAAAATATTGCACTACAGGTCTCTATATTAAGAAAATATTGCACTATAGGTCTTGAAATTGTTTCTTAATAAACTGCACTATAGGTCCTTATATTATGCAAATATTGCACTACAGGTCCCTATATTAAGAGCTTATTGCACTATTGTCTATAAGTCTTTAAATTGATTTTTTTTTTTTTGAGTTAGTTAGACTATAAGTCACTATATTTAAAGTATAGAAAAAACAAAATATTCATACAAATCAAATAAATGAAAGCCTAATAAGATAAATTTTAGAAGTTGAGGGCTACGTGAAAGATTATAAAACTTTGGGGAGCATAAGGTAATAAATCTTTTTCCCAAGGGGTCAAATTTATTTTTGCAAAGTTAGGAGAGCATGGCCAAATAAGTTATTTACCCAATGTTAGTTAAGAATTTGCATAATAAGGGATCAAAATGTTACTTTTGAAAGATAAAGAGGGAGTAGAATGTTACTTTTGCAAGATAAAGGGACTAAACTATCAAACTATATCATTAATGTAATAAAAGACTAAAATACCTTTACAGAAAAAGGACTAAAGTTGTCACAAAATAGAAAGTTAAGGGATTAAAATGATACTTTCGCAAGATAACGGACTAAACTATCAAAACACACAAAACACAAAGGACCAAATTGATAATCAACAAATCAGTTAACAAGAATAAGGAATAAAATGTTACATTTGAAAGAGAAAAGAACTAACATTATCACAAAATCACAAAGTAAGGGATTAAAACGTTACTTTCACAAGATAACAAACAAAAACATCAAAACACACAAAAGCACAGGACCAAATACGCAATTTACCAACAATTAAAAAAAATCAAAACTAACCATTACCATGCCACGAACATAGTATTTCTCTTAATATAGGTACCTATAGTGCAATTTTTGCATAATATAGGGATCTAAAGCATAATTAACTCAAAATATAATCAGGTCAAATATAGGGACCAAATTGATAATCAAAAAATCAATTAAACAACAATGTCTTTTTTGCAAGATAAAGACTAAAATGTTACAAATGAAAGACAAAGAACTAAAATTATCACAAAACTGAAGCACAAGGGATTAAAACGTTACTTTTTACAAGATAAGAAACTAAACTATCGAAACACACAAAAACAAAGGACCAAATGCGCAATTTACCAACAAATCAAACCTAACCATTTCCATCCCAAGTCCTCGATAACTCAGGGACTTATAGTGCAATTTTTGCATAATATATGGACCAATAGTGCAGCTTTTCATGACTCACGGACCATGGTGAAATTTTTGCGTAATATAGGGACCTATAGTGCTATTTTTACATAATATTAGGGACCAAAGTGCAGTTTTATATAAAAACAAGGGACCTATAGTGCAAATTTTGCATAATATAGGAACCTTTAACGCAATTAACTCAAAAAAAAAGTAACATTATCACAAAATTGCAAAACAAGGGATTAAAACATTACTTTCGCAAGATAACAAACCAAACTATCAAACACACACAAAAACAAAGGACTAAAACACAATTTACCAACAATTAAAAGAAAATCGAAACTCACCATTTCCATACCAAGAACACGATAATTCTCAAAAGCTTCAGGAGTAATATACTCTATAACAGGCATATGTCTTTTCGAAGGTCTCATATATTGACCAAAAGTCATAACATCCACACCAGCTTCTTTGACTTTTTCCATAGTTTTGACTATTTGCTCAGGTGTTTCACCACACCCTAACATTATCGAGGTTTTTGTAAGGGTCCCACTTGGAGCATCTTCTTTAGCCATTGATAAAACATTTAAAGACTGTTTGAAATTTGCACGATGGTCCCTTACACTACTTTGAAGCTCTTCTACTGTTTCTATGTTATGTGCAAATACATCTAGCCCGGATTTCGCTACTTTTGTTACACAGTCTCTGTTTCCTCGAAAATCAGGGACTGTTTTGCAATATTTGAAAGGTTAGGTAATAAAGGGAATTTATTTAACTTAAAACTTACCTAATGCTTCGATTAAAATACTGGGTTTTAATATCTTGAGCTTTTGTACTGTTTCAGTAAAATGTCCACTTCCTTGATCAGGTAAATCATCTCGATCAACACTAGTAATTACTACATATTCAAGACCCCATGAAGCAATTGCTTCAGCTACATTTGAAGGCTCATTTGGATCTGGAGGAGGAGGTGTTTTAGATGTTTTCACATTGCAAAATCTGAAAATATGGAAAGATTAGGGGTTTATGAATTCAAAAAAGAAGTGAAAAAATGGGGAAATTGACCTGCATCCTCGAGTACACGTGTCACCGAGAATCATGATCGTGGCGGTGGCAGTTCCGGTTTCTCCGCCGGACCAACATTCACCTAAATTAGGGCATTTAGCTTCTTCACAAACGGTGTGAAGCTTTAATTCCCTAAGTTTCTTCTTAATCTGGGTGTATTTTTCGCCTCCGGGTATAGCTTCTTTCATCCATTTCGGCTTAGGTAATGGCTTCTTCTTTGTTCCGACCTCGACGGAATATTCGTTATCCTTTTGCAGACGTGAGAAATCGGTAAGGCTGAGAGATTCGTCTGATAAGCGTTGACGTAAGCCCTCTAGAGTTGGTGGGTAATTGGGGGTAGGGGTGGCGGGGGTGGTGGTGGAGAAGAAGTGGTGGAGGGAAAGAGGTTTGATTGTGGAGATGGTGGTGGCGGAGACGGTAGATTTCAAGGAACGGCTGGCCAAGAATGTGAGGCGGGAATTCATTTTCCGGTGGGGATCGTTTATGTGATTTTTTGGACAAGGGAATAGAAAATGTTCGGTTCTTTGTTTTTATTATTTTGGTTATTTTTCTTGTTTATTCTTTGTGTTATTATTATTTTTCCTCTAAAGTTAAGTCTTTTTTGCTCAACAAAAAAAATATCATTACTCTAAAGATTAACAGTAAAATGAAAAAAAATATTGGCTCGGCCCTCATTCCCCTAATCAAAACATGTCTATTTTCTCTTTTCCAATTAATTTTTGTAATAAACTAGTTTCAGCCATCTCTAATTTCTGGTGGAGTTCAGGTGAAAGAAACAGGATACATTGGGTTGCTTGGGAAAAGATTGCAGTAAGCAAACTCATAGGAGGATTGGGATTCAAAGATTTCAAAAAAATGAATACGGTCCTACTAGCAGCTCAAGCATGGAGACTAATGAACAACCCAGATAATTTAGCTGCAAGATTACTCAAAGGTATTTATTTCAATAAGTCTAACTTTATGAATTGTAAACTCAGACAAAGTAGGACATGGAGCTGGGCAAGTATTATAGAAGGTAGAGACTTTATTAAGAAACACGGAATAAAGATGATAGGGAATGGAAAGGATACGAACATATGGAATGAAAGGTGGATAGATACAAAATGGGAATTAGAGAAACCGACAGGATCATGTATTATGAAAGTCAATGAACTAATGAAGAAAGATAAAGATGAATGGGATATGGAAACACTGGATAACCTTTTCCCGGCACCTATAATTCACCTCATCAAGAAAACAAAAATTAAAGAACATGGTATATATGACAAGTTTATTTGGCCTTTCTCCAAAGATGGAAATTACGATACGAAAACAGGTTACAAAGTAATGATAGAGGAGCAAAACAACAATAAAGCCACAACAATAGAAACTAGAGCAATGCAAGAATCGGAAATATGGAAAATTATATGGAAATCAAACATTCCAAAGAAAATAAAATTATTTATGTGGCGACTAATTAACAACGCAATCCCGACCAGAGTTAATTTGTATAAAAGAAAATGCGCGGATGCCACAAACTGCCTATGGTGCAATCACGAGAAAGAAGATGTTGAACATATACTTCTTCAGTGTACGATGTGCAAAGACATTTGGGCAGGATCTATTCTACAGATTAAAATACTGGATGAACAGGACGATAAGATTGAAGATTGGTTTCTGAAGGTCATTAAATCTTACACAAAAGGGGGATGGGATGAGAATGTGGTACGAGATTTTTTAATGATAAATTTGTGGAACATATGGAAGGCAAAGATGAAAGCTATACACGAGGGAACTGCAGCTGACGGAATGGGGATTAATATTGCATCAAAGAAACTTATGCAAGAAATTCACGGGATTAACTGGCTCAGAGAAGGTTATAAAGGACTCAATAACAGAGAAGAACCAAATAGGAACACAATTAATGAAGAACAGGAGCAGGATATTACTTTATTTTGTGATGCATCTTTTTCAAACAAATGGGAACCTACGGGAATAGCAGTTGTTGGATTTCAAAAGGAACAAAGCATGCCCATCAAAAAAAGTACTAGCATTGATTGCAATTCGGCCCTGGAAGGAGAAGCAGAGGCAGTTCTTAAAGCAACACAGATTGGAGCTTACTTCTCGGGGAAGAGAATATCAATCCACTCAGATAACCTTGAGATTATTCAAGGTATAAAGCAGGTGTCAGCAGCTCGTTGGAATATCCAACCCATCCTACAAAAAATTATCCACAACGCTGAAGAGCTTGGGCAAGTTTCTTTCAAACACATCAGTAGAAAGCTCAACAGAAATGCGGATAAGTTGGCGAAGGAGGCTAGGCACGCGGCAACTTTTGTCAATCGTAATACATTTAGTGTTTACGATTTGTCTTCGGCTTTTAGTAAGATAGGGATAGGATGATTGGTTTGTTTATTTTGGGTGCTTAGGCACCCTCCCAGTGTCCAAAAAAAAAAAAAAAAAATATGACCATGTTTTGCTTCTACAATTTTTTTTTGTTCTAATATCTATCTGTTTTGCTTCTACAATGGTTGTTCTGCTCTTCTAATATATGAAACTAATCCATATAAAACTAATCCGTTATTTCCATATCACTTTTATGAATAATTAGAGGTTTAATACATACAAAAGTAATCCGTAATTTTTATATCACCTTTATGAATAATTAAAGGTTTAAAAATTTGAAGTTTGTGAATGAAATCTTAGATTAAAATATTTGTATAAATATCCGTAGCAATATTTTCTATTTAAAATTAATAAAATATTCTAAAATTTGTAAGAAACTAGTTGGTGTGAAATATATATATATATAATTATAAATCAGGGTTAAATTATGAATCAGGATATTATAAAAAAAATTAAATTATTTTTTAACATAATATATAAATTTTATTTTAGATAAAAATAAGATGTATCTCAATTTTTCAACTTACTATAAATTATTTAAAAATAATATAAAATTGCAGAATTTTATAATATATTTGAATAGGATAATGACAAATCATTATAATAAATTTTAAATATTAAAATATCATTCTAAATTTTAATGATTAATAAAAGAACTTTAATTTAAACTTAGTAATTTTTTTCTTTTTCTAAAATTATATTTTTCTTTTTTTAAAAAGTTAATTTCCAATAAAATACAAATTCTCAAATTTCATTTCCAAAAATAAAACATTACAATCCTTTTTAATCATAGTTTAAAAGATTAATTTTCAGTTAAACTCTTTATCATATTTATCTTTTACTATTACCTTTAATATTATTTTAATTTTTTATATTATAATCATAATATAATATTTATTTATTTTAGAGTCTAGTCATCTCTACCGTCCACAACCACCTCATGTATTCACCGACGACTACCACCACCACCTCATACATTCTCCATCAACCACGACCACCACCGACTACCATCACTATGCATCCACCATCACCACAACCACCACCACCTCATGCATCAACGACCACCACCACCTCATGCATCCACAACCACCACCACTACCTCATGCATCCAGCACCATCACCATCACCACATCCATTCTTCTTTGTCGACCACCACCTCCATTATTCTCTGTCTACCACCACCACCTTCGTCCATAACCACCACTGACTAATTCCGCCACTGTCGTCACCACCAATCACCGCCAACTAATTCCATCACACGCGTGCGTCCGTGAATTATTTTGAAAAAAAAAAATCTAGTTCTAAAAAAATCAGAAAAATAAAAATATTGCATTTTTGGACGATGCAAATTAATATTTAAGTCTATGATTTTTTTTTTGAATTTTTTGAGTTTTTTGTTTTTTTTTAATTTTTTAATTTCGATATTTCGTTTTATGTGTTGCTAATTTGCTATAACACACAAAAATAGATTTGCGAATTCCACCACACGCGCGTGTCT
Organism: Nemophila menziesii; assembly: GCA_029959085.1. Taxonomy (NCBI): domain Eukaryota; kingdom Viridiplantae; phylum Streptophyta; class Magnoliopsida; order Boraginales; family Hydrophyllaceae; genus Nemophila; species Nemophila menziesii. Next base: position 179,631 of record JARWIR010000064.1, on the reverse strand, counting down.
GTGATTTTTTTAAGAAAATATATAATTATTCCAAAAGATCAGAAAAGTTAAAAAGTTGCATTTTTTTGGTTACATGGGTTCCGGGCTAGCTTACGCGCACCCAACTAATCCCACGGAGATATACATGCCTCCCCATATATATTCTCATGGTAAATCAGAACTAGGTTGCCCATGTCCAGGGAGGGGTTCGAGCCTTGTATATCTTACTTTACACCTGTTAGGGAGGGGATTCGAAGCATGGACCTCCTCTTTAAGTGCTGAAGAAATAGCAAGGCTCTGGCCAGTTGAGCTAACCCAAATGGTTAAAAAAAGTTGCATATTTGGACGAGTCAAGTTCATATCTAAATCTGTGAATTTTTTCGATTTTTTTTATTTTGGTATTCAGCTGTATGTGTTCCTACAATACACAAATATAAATTTATGTATTCCTATAACACACAAAATCATGAAATCAATCTAAAGCATTCTTTTTTTTACTAACTCATTTTCTTATCTCTTTATTAATCTCATATACCCTTTTTTTTTTACTATCTTGATATATTATCTTTTTTTCCAACCACTTTTTGTTATATTGTGTGTTGATGCAATACATAAAACATACATTTTTGTATTATAGCAACACACAAATTCATTGTTCATCTTCCAGTCAAACCCTATTCAGTATGTGATTATCGACTGTTTTGTATAATGATGTAATGAAACAAAAATAAAAAAATTAGTCTCGGACTTATCCCTTCTGGTTGTGCAATGAAACTTGTTTATTTTGTCAATTTTCATATATACCATTTACTTGATTCTCACTGTTTTGTTGTACACCTTTAAATTTTTTTTTATTATATGCGTTTTTTGTTTTGTGTATTCACGTAACACACAAAATAACACATTATAATAGTCATTTTTCTTATTCTCTGTGATTTTGTATGTTCCAATAGTACACAAAAGATAGTTTTATGTAAAATTGGAATACACAAATGACATTACCCTACCATATTAGTCATTTTTCTCCTTCTCAGTGATACTGTATGTTACAACAACACACAAAACTCGGTTGTGTGTATTCATGTAATACACAAAACTTAAATTTGCATGTTCAAGTTTTGTGTATTCATGGAACACACAAAATATCAGACTCTGTCATATTAATCATTTGTACGTTGACATAAGCCCTCAAGAGTTGGTGGGTAATTGGGAGTAGGAAGGTGGTGGAGAAGAAGTGGTGGAAGGAAAGAGGTTTGATTGTGGTGATGGTGGTGGCGGAGATGGTGGATTTCAGGACGACTGGCTAGGAGTTTGAGGCGGGAATTCATTTTACGGTGGGTGCTCGTGTAATGTGATTTTCTTTTGGACAAGGAAATTATAAATGTTCGATTTTTTCCTTTTTACTATTTTGGTTTTTTTTAGACAGACTATTTTGGTTATTTTTTTGTTCATGAAATTTGTTGATAATCATTGGATAATTAGTATTATTTTTTTCCTAAGGTTAATATTCATGTTAAAGATTTACAAAGTAATATTTATTAATATTCGTGATAAAAAATTACAAGTTAATTAAAAAAACAATTTGGTTAACCCTTAAGATATTATAACACTAGGTAAAACCCGTGTCTGAAGACACTAAAGCAAAAATTAATTCTGTTGACGCGAATCGAACCCAGGTTCTCTGGGTGAAGGGGCCATAATCATTCCTGGCCACCACTTATGCGGGTAAATTAGAAAAAACTCTGAAATATAATATAGATTATTTATCTACTCTATCATATCACCTAATAAGCATCAAGAAATTTGAAAATTAGAATATCGTGGACGAAATTTTATATCAAAACTTTTATACTAGTAACAATATTTTCTATTACAAATTAATAAAATATTCTAATATATATATATATATTGAATAATTGTTAAATTATGAAATATGATTTAATTGGTTTGAATGTCTATTAAGCTATGAAATATTGTAAATTACTTTATAACATGACATATAGTTTTTATTTTGAATAAAATTTAAATATATCACAAATTTATAATTTGTTACAAATTCAATTGGAACTAACATAAAATTAGAGAATTATATGGTATATTTTAATGGGATGACCGAAAAAGTCATTATAACAAATTTTAAATTTTAAAACAACATTCTAATTATTTTTTACCACAAACATCATCTAATTATAAATTTTAACAATTAATAAATAAAAATACTTTTATTTATTATTTAAATAAAACTTAACATTTTTTCTTTTCTTTTCTTTTTCTAATTTTTTATTATTATTTTAAATCATTTTTTTAGTTACTTTTATTTTATTTGATAGGATTTATCTTATCAAAAGTTTTGACAGTTTAAAATATTATAGGAAAAAACATTTCCCAAAAAACTCTTAATGGTTGAAAATGATAGTTTTCCATCTATAGTTTCTTTGAATGTGATGCACAAGTTTTGAGATTTAATATGTAATAACTAAGACAAATTATTTTTGAATAGTGTATGTGATGAGATTTGCCCCCATCAACTCTGAGATGGGATTTTCTCACCAAAATTGAGATAAAGTGTCGTATATATTTTCATTTTGATAACTGAGATGAGATTTGTCTCATCCCCTTTCTTAGATTGAGATGAAATTTTCTTGCAAAACCTAAAAAAACAAAGATAGCTGAGTTTGTGATAGAAAGTAAATTGTATTTGAAAATTGGCACACATAAGATATTATGCAGACTTATGTGTTGATTTAAACACGTACTCCTCTTGTGTGTAGCAAAAATAACATCACCATTAGGTAATGATATATGTATATCAACAATACTTGCATACTAGTATAAATAGAAGGGGAGAAAATGAGATGATCAGTTGCACCTGTGTCAAGAATCCAAGTAGTCTAATTATGATTACCTTCTTGAGTAGACACTTGATGGACAACAGGATTACTAGCAGCCAAGCAGGTGCAATTATTGATGAAGTATGGGATAGATCCATCGGTTTACTAATTTTTTCAGGTGTAAATTCATATGAACCCATTGTCGTGGACTCTTGAAGACAAGATTCTTGCACCATGTCATAATATGTTTTGGCATTGTGAGTTCTTTGATTGTTAGGATTAAGTCGTTTCCTTTTAGGACCATCCCAACCAACTGGGTATCCATGAATCTAGAAGCAAGTGTCTATAGTATGCCCAGCAAAACCACAATGAGTGCAAATTGTTTACTTTCTTTCAGGATAGTGTTAGTTCTTTGCACATTCTTAGTATAAAACGCATGTATGGGTGAAACAATGGTTGAATTAGTGAGCATTCTTTGGCTTTCTCATGGATAAGCATAGAAAAATACATAATTGATAGTAGGTAGAGGATTCATAAGAGTATATTGAAAGTCCTAGAGGGGGGTGAATAGGATTACTAATAAGATTAATGCCTAATTAAAAAATCTTTTGGACAATTATAAGTTTAAGAAAGAAACTTATAAGTCAACTAATATATCAAACTCCTAAGGGATCATACAATGGATAAGCTAAGAGGTTCGATATATAAGTGATACAAGTAAAACGAGTTTCTAATCTCTTACTACTCTAGATGACAATATGTTAGATAAACTAGATAATCAATATCACAATATTCATGCTAGCATATTATCAAACATATAAAGTGCGGAAAGTAAATAAAGTAGGGATAGAAAGATACACGCGATTTATAGTGGTTCGGTTTCCCTACATCCACTACCTAAGGAAGCCTCCTTAGGATTTCAAACTTTTCACTAAGCTCCCGTGTCTCTCTTAACCGGGTCGAGAACACAATAACCCTTACAACCTCTTCGATAACACGAAGGACAACCTCTACGAAACCACGAAGGAAACTCTTGTGTAATCACAACACAAGGACACCGAGTACACTCCCGATACTCTAATTCTCTCTTAACCTATCTATTACAAGAACTAGAATTAAGAGGATAAATACAAAGTGTTTAAAGGTTGAAACAACTTTGCTAATGAACTCCTAAAGAGATGATATAACTATAAGCTTAAAACTTCTCTTGAGTAGATAATAACTTTGAAGCTCCTTTGATTTACTCCTTGAATGAGTAGATATGACAATTATAGCTCTTGACACCTTCTTGGATGATAACAATTAAGCCCCTTAATGTATATGGGTTGAAGGTGTAATTGTAGCCTTGAAAGACCTTCAATTTATAGCTGCAAAATGCTCCCAACGGTCATAAGACTTGTCTCCAACGGATATATTAATATCCCCAACGGATATATTCCTTTTGTCTTCATTTTGCTGCAGGAAACCCTAATCTGCGGTGCACCGCGGGGTTGGTCCGGTGTACCGCACCAAGCTTGCTAAATTCACTTGCTCTCTGACGGGCTAGCCCCCTGGTCCGTGGTGTAGTCCGTGGGTTGCGGTGTACCGCACAGAGACTCCGGTGCACCGCACCAAAGGTTTAAAACACCTTCTAGTGAGTATATCTTTTACTATGATGCTCGGATTAGAAAACCTTCTTCAAGAGAGTTGTAGAGAACATCATTCTTATAAACTTTGTAGTTGATCACTAAAGCTAATTCTCAATGTACACAAAGATAAGGTTAAAACTATTTGTATGAGAATTAGTTTCTTAAGATAAAACAATAAAGCTTGATCTAAATGATAAAGAATGTGCTTTTTGATGAATTAGAGTGCAAGATAGAATGTATATAACAATAGTAATTAGCACACTAAACACAAGAGGATTTGTCACATTATAACAACCTATTAAGGGAGGCTATATGCCAACATATATGGCTTCCAACAAGTGAATAAGATTCATTTAATCCTATCAAGAATTTTATGACAAAGTCGTGTTATTGTCTTTCAATAAGAATTTCAAAGAGTTTACATGAACAAAGGTTCATGTGACCACATGAGCAGCTAGGCATTGGTCTAAAGTGTATATATTCATCCCAAATTGTTTTGAACTTAGCAAAATACTCAAAATTTGTGCTTGAATTCTGAGGATTGAACTCAAAGTGTAGTCTAAGTGAAAAACACGTGTACCATTACTCTTACTGGAGCGTGTTTTGATTTCATTGTAAAGATTATAGGCCGAATTTAGGTATAATAAGTTACCTATGGTCTCTTTAGAGATTGAATTTAAGAGCCAAGACAATACAAAATTATTAACCCTGTTCCAACCAGATAAAAGAACCAAATCAATTAGAGGTGATTATGCAATATCGCCATTAAGAATCCGAGCTGTTCTTGACTGTAAGAGCGATTTCAATAGCTCTCGTCCTTGTGAGATAATTGTCGCTGGTAAGTACTTCGGAGACTAGAGAAGCACATGTGTTTTCACTAGGATACAGATAATATGGGCTCGAAATATCTTCAGTGATTGATGGATTTGTCGCCATGTAGAGATTTAGAGTATTTTTTAGCTTTTATGAAGATTGCAAAAAAAAGATTAGTTCACATCTGATACCATGTAAAAAGTAAGAAGGTAAGCTGCCATAGAAGGCAAGAAAGAACGAGAATAGTTGTAGAGAAATTGAGGAAGAAGAAGAGAATAGATTAGGAGTAAAGATTTTTCTTATTAAATGATTATCAATCGTTACATCGTTTATATACAAAACAATACATCTGGATAACTAACTCTACAACTAATACTCTATTTACAAGCTAGTCCCTGCATTTATCTATTTGTTATATTTTGCAATTCTCTTTTATCCAGAACTGCAGCTGCACTCCAAGTATCTCCTCCTTTGATATTTTTTTAAAATAATGTTGACACTTTCCGTGGTAGTAAATGGCCATAAATATCTAGTTGAGACTCTTCTTATGGTGTCCTTTGGAATATATGGACGTGAAGATTAATATGCTTGAAGGTCAAGATTTGTCTCCACGATAAAATTTGGTGCCCACGACCCAGCCCCAACTATTGCTAATGACCCCACCACTTTTACAGTTCTAGTGTCATTCATTTGTCTTTCCCATTCTTGAATCCATGAGTATTGCAACCATTCGAAGAGATCCTGACCCTAACACCTCCCTTAGGACTTGCTCAGATTAGGTGACGGAGCAACCATAACAACCACCAGAAACTTCGAACTCCACAAGCTACCAACAAAGTTTTTCACCATCACAAAAGGTACAATAACATATCAAAACATTCCACGATGAACTGAGCTCCAATTCAATAGCCAGATTTGAGCTTTATGAGCTCCGCCTAACCCACACGTTGGATCTTTGAGGCTTGAGCCACCACATACTAAGCTCCGTTCACGAAGGTGGTGGTATTTTTTTCCGCTCGAGCAACCATAACCGAAGGGGAAAGCGTTTCCAGTGTATGTGTGTATTTAGTGTAGGTGTTTTTAGATACTAGGTTTAAATCAATATATTAGAATTTATATAGAGATATTGGGGTAGTGGTAGAATTTATTAATATTTTATATATAATTCAGTTTTATTAGTTTGAGACTTCTAATAAAAACAAAATAAGATGTTACTTCTTTTTGGGTCTTAGGACGAAAATTCTAAGATTTTTCGAATAAAATATCTCTTCATTTTTAGATCAAGAGCTAAATATGTCTTTATAATATAGACCATGATTTTTAAAAGCTAGTATATTTAAAATATTAATATCAAAAGGTAGTATATTTAAAATATTAATATCTAAAACATAATTTATTTATAATAAAGTAAATTAATCGGTTCAAATGAATTTTTTTCTAATGAATAATATATATATATATATATATATATATATATATATATATATATATATATATTGATGATGATGATATTTATATATCATAAATATAATCATATTCATATTTTGATATTATTCAGGTGCATAATAATTTTAAAGAAGAACATATAATTACAATAGAGTTATTAACTCAAAAAAATCAATTTAATAATACGGTTAAACCCAAAACACAATCTAAAATAGTCAATTATTCAAAATATCATATTAAAATTGATATTGACCAAAGAAGTTATATAAAATAGTTTAGGTTAGCAACTATTTTTTTTTAATTTTTTAAATTTTTTTTATTTGATGATCTTTCATTTCAAAGGGGAGATCGTATCTTTGAGCATCTTCTCAAGCTCTATAGCCAGATCTCCTGCCGCTTATGCTTCAAATCCATCTTGCTCTATAGCTGGAGCTCTCATCTTATCAAGCTCCGTATCCGGAGCTCCTATCGACAAGGCAGAACTTTAGATCTCGAACAAGAGAGAAGTGGTGACCTTGTAGCTTTGCTAGAATCTAGCAGTGAAGAACAGGCGCTGGAGTGAAGAACAACTCCCTAAAAATGGAGCTTTGAGCTTCGTTCAAAAGATCCAGCAGTGAAGATTCAGGCTGGAGAGAAGAACAGCTCGCCGAAAATGGAGCTTTAAGCTTCTTTCAAAATACATCCAGCAGTGTTTTCGAGCTCCGTTCGCATGCTCATATTTCTTTTTTTTGTTTGTGTATTAGTTGTACTTTTTTTTTGTTCGTGTAGTAGCTGCCGAGAAGTAGTAGTAGTTGTAATATTATTTTGTTTGAAACTTTAAGAAAATTTATTGCTTTTAGTAATACTCTTTTTTTTTTTATCAATACTCATTGTTTTGTATAGAGTACTCTATTTTTTTCATGGAGTACTCTATATTTTTATGGAGTACTCCGTATTTTTTTTTAATATTACTCTGTGTTTTATTCCGATAATCTGTATTTTTTTCCGATATTCTATTTGTTTTGGATACTCTATATTTTTTTCGATACTCTATATTTTTAAAATCACTGAGTATACCACTGGTGGCGGTGGTGGTCGGTGGCCGGAGATGAACAGTCTCGACACTTTTTTTGTCTTTTAGTATTTTTTGTATTATATAAGAGTATTTTAGTATATGATCATCTTTGAGGTCTCTTTAAAGAAATTAGATTCCTACTAGTTCTTGTAGGACGAAAATCTAGTTTCCAACACCATATATTGTCATTCACAGAAAATTCTTCAATGCGGTACATGGTCTTTTTCATAAAGTACATGTGATGGGCGGGTGAATGGGGTGGTGACAAGTGGCGGTAATAGGTATATTTTCATAAAGTAGTTATGAAAATATACATATATTTTAACGAAAAATGACCTTATGAAAAAATTGTCAGCTTTTAATAAATGATATGCTTTTAATAAATGATATGGACCCACGTTAATAGGTCACCTTTCGAGTTTTTTTTATTTCTAACGTTTTTAATAAAAATAATTGCAAGAAAAACATAGATGAAAAAATAATTGCAAAACTAACACATAGGCGCTCCTCCGAGGAGCGCCTCTGGCTTAATCAACAATTAGAAAGGCCCGTTAACTTAGCCCATTACTTTTAATAGGAGGCGCTTCTTACAAGAGCGGCTTTACTTTAAAAAATATGTATTTCTTGGCCAACGAACTCTGATTCCAATATAGGGGACTTGTAGTGCAATTAACACAAACTTGAATTACTCTTTAATTTTTTAACATGGTTGGATCCTAGAGATGGTAGATAGTAGTAAAAACGTAAGAACGTGTTAGCCAAGTGGGAGGAAGATAAAGGAACCAATGAGAAATTCAAAGTTGATGTTCATGAAAGAAACAGAGATCGTTGGCCAAGAAATATATATTTAAGAAAAGTAATTGCATTCATCTATAATTTCATCCACACCCATTCTTTTATCTTCGTTATTATGGTTCTTGCAAGGAGACATTGGAATCAGTAATTCAAGTTTGTGTTAATTGCACTACAAGTCCCCTATATTGGAATCAGAGTTCGTTGGCCAAGAAATACATATTTTTTAAAGTAAAGCCGCTCTTGTAAGAAGCGCCTCCTATTAAAAGTAATGGGCTAGGTTAACGGGCCTTTATAATTGTTGATTAAGCCAGAGGCGCTCCTCGGAGGCGCTCGAGGAGCGCCTATGTGTTAGTTTTGCAATTATTTTTTCATCTATGTTTTTCTTGCAATTATTTTTATTAAAAACGTTAGAAATAAAAAAAACTCTCACCTTTCATAAAAAGTAGGTGACTTTTTATTAATATGAGTGTGAAAAAAAAGCTGTCATTTTCACTTGTACCGCATGGAAATTTGTTTTAAAGATTGCTTGAAATTTGCACGATGGTCCTCACACTACTTTGCAGCTCTTCTACTGTTTCGATATGTTGTGTGCATATTGTCTAATTCAGATTTCACTACTTTTTCTACCCACTTTCTCTCTCCTAAAAATCAGGAACTGTTTTGCAATATTTGAAAGGTAAGATTACAGATAAGGGAATCTACTCAGAGTTTGATTTAACTTACCTTACCCAATGCTTTGATTAAAATATTGCGCTTCAATATCTTTAGCTTCTGGACTGTTTCAGTAAAATGTCCACTTCCTTGATCAGGTAAATCATCTCGATCAGCACTAGTGATTACTTCATATTCAAGACCGCATGAAACGATTGCTTCAGCTACATTTGAAGGCTTGTTTGGGTCTAGAGGAGGAGGCGTTCAAGATGCTTTCACATTGCAAATTCAGAAAATTTGGAAAATTAGGGGTTGATGAATTAAAAAAAAAAAGTGAAAATGGGAAATTGACCTGCATCCTCTGGTACATGTGTCGCCGAGAATTATGATCGTGGTGGTGGCGATTCCGGTTTCACTGTCGGACCAACATTCTCCTAAATTAGGGCAATTAGCCTCTTCGCAAACGGTGTGGAGATTCAATTCCCTAAGTTTCTTCTTAACATGTGTGTACTTTTTGCCACCAGGTATGGCTTTCCTTCGTCCATTTCGGCTTGGGTAATGACTACTTCTTTGTTTCGACCTCCATTGGGTACTCGTTTTTCTCTTGCATCGGTGAGAAATCGGTAAGGCTAAGAGATTCGTCTGATAAGCGTTGACGTAAGCCTTCTAGAGTTGGTGGGTAATTGGGGGTAGGGGTGGTGGTGGAGAAGAAGTGGTGGAAGGAAAGAGGTTTGATTGTGGAGATAGTGGTGGCGGAGACGGTGGATTTCAAGGAACGGTTCGCTAGGAATGTGAGGCGGGAATTCATTTTCTGGTGAGGGTCGTGTGATGTGATTTTCTTTTGGACAACGGAATTGAAAATGTTCGGGTTTTTTTTTTACTATTTTGGGTATTTATTTTTATTTTTCTTTGTTTTAATTTTTGGTTATTTTGTTGGTCATGAAATCTATTAATTATTCTTTTGGGTTATTATTATTTTTCTCTAAAGTTAAAATCTTTTTAGCTCAACAAAAATCTTTTTTAATTATTTGTGATAAAGATTTACAAATTAAAAAAAAAGGGCTCATCACTCATTCCGCTTATAAAATATATGAAAATATTACATAACTGTGATTTTTTTTATGTTAAGGTGACCGAGATGATATTTCTATATCACCTTTCTTAATATTAAAAGATTTAAACTTTGGTCTTAAATGGGCTATTAGCAAAGGGTATAGAAATCTATGTATTGAAACGGACTCGGAGGAACTCCATGCGCTAGTGAAGGGCGGTGGGAGTTCACGGACTCACTATGAGGAGGGCTCGGGGAAGCTCCACGCGCTAGTGAAGGGCGGTGGGAGCTTAGGTAGCCGTTGTGTTTCAATTATAGAGGAATGTCACTTAATGTTAAGAAGTAATAGCCAACTGGTATTTAGTCATGTTTTTCGGGAAACTAATTTTTGTGCAGATAAGCTTGCTAAAGAGGGGGCAAAAATGCAAACACAACCGGTTGTGTTCGATGATCCACCTGAGTTTCTTTGAAATTTTATTACAAGAGATAGAAATAATTGTACAACTGCTAGAATTGTACTAGAACCTTAATAAGAACGATTGTTCTATTTGTAATTTTGTGTTCTTAACGGCTTTAAAGCCTCTCATGTATGCGAAAAAAAAAAGATTTAAACTTTTGAAATTTGTGGATGAAATTTTAGATTAGAAACAGTAGCAATATTTTCTACTAAAAACTAATAAAGTATTGTAAAATATATTAAAAAAAATTAGTTAGTGTGAAATATATATATATATATATATATATATATATATATATATATATATATATATATATATATATATATATATGCAAAATTGAACCAAGTTAAATTATGAAAATATGATTTTAACGATTTGAGGATGTCAATATTTATGAAGTATTTAAAATATTTTAGATTATTTTTATTTTAGATGAAAATGTGATGTATCTCAAATTTCCAACTTATTACGTACAAATTGTTTAAAAGTAATATAAAATTAACGAATTTTATAGTATATTTGGATAGGATAATGAAAAGAAAAATCATTATAACAAATTTAAAGTATTAAAATATTATATTAATTATTTTTAACTAAAAATATCATCTAATTATAAATTTTGACAATTAATAAATAAAAATACTTTAATTTATTATTTAAGTCAAACTTAACATTTTTTCTAATTTTTTTTAAAATAATAATAATTTCCAATGAATTATGAATCTTTAAATTTCATACCTAAAAAACAAATCTTCTAATTTAATCATAGCTTAAAAGATTAATTCATAGTTAAGCACTTTGACATATTTATCTCTCACTATACCTATACTTGTTATTTTAATTTTATTTATATAATATTTATTTATTTTAGAGTCCGGTCATCTCTACCATCCACCACCATTTTATGTATTCACCACCGACTACCACCACCGCCTCATACATTCTTCAAGAACCACAACCACCACCGACTACCATCCCCACCTCATGCATCCACCACCGCCACAATTACCACATCATGCATCCACCACCACCACCTCATGCATCCATCCCTACCACCACAACAACCATCACCACAACCTCATGCATCCACAACCACCACCTCCTTATATATCCACCACCATCACCACATCCATTATTCTCTGTCGACCACCACCACCTTCGTCCATAACCACCACTGACTAGTTCCGCCACTATTGTCACCACTAATCACCACTAACTACATATATCACGTGAGTGCGTCCGTGAAACTTTTTTTAAAAGAAAAATCTAATTTTAAATATCAGAAAAATAAAAATATTGCCTTTTTTGATGATGCAAGATAATATATAAGTCTATGTTTTTTTAAATTTTTTGAGTGTTTTGGTTTTTTTGAATTTCTTAATATTTTAATTTCGAGATTCTGTTTTATGTGTTGCTATAATACACAAAAATAGATTTGCGAATTCAATCACACGTGCGAGTCCATGAATTTTTAGAAAAAAATTATAATTAATTCCAAATTAATCAAAAAAAAATTGCATATTTGGACGAGGCAAGTTCATATCTACATCCAAGGGCGGATCCTTAGTGGGGTCCGGGGGCTCAAGCCTCCCTGAACTCGTAAATTTTATGATACATAAATGTAATTTTGTCCCGGAAAATAATTAATTTCTTGTAAGTTAGGATGGAAATTAATCATAATAATGTCAATTTGTGGCCTACTGTAATTAGAGAAAAGTATTTTAAGGTGACGCCTCTTCAATATGTGGTAAAGCAAAATGATTCGCGAATGTGTAGAGTCATCGTGGAAGGTATTGCTGTATTGAGACGGGAATCCCAATGGCTAGTACATAATGGGAAGGATGTGTCTTTTTGGATAGATTGGTAAGGAGGCTCTCCTTATTGAGCATGCTATAGGAGGAGTCGAGTGTGTGGATATGTTGAAGAGAGATATTGATTGTGTAATACATGCAGGGCCGGCCCTGACATTTCGGGGGCCCTAAGCAAACTCACAAAATAGGGCCCTCTACATAAATAAAATAAAAATATTATTACCATTAATTATTCGAACTCTAGACCTCATAAATGAAAACGTACAACCCTACCACCAAACTAATCATACTACTTCAGTATGATCATTTAAATCAAAGATATATATACCACACATAATATATTTAGATAATCGGGGGGCCCTGAAAATGCCAAAATATCGGGGGCCTTAAGCGGCCGCGTCTTTTGCTTTACTACAGGACCGGCCCTGAATACATGATGGTTCATGCGATTAGGAGTCTTTTCGCCACTTTCTGTCACCATCTACATTGCTTAAAATCGCATGTGTTAGATTGAGGAGGGGAGAGCGATCTAGTGATAAATTATCGTGGTTGCATGAAATTCATGGATAATTTACGCTAAAATCAACTATGTGGGAGGATTCTTATAGTGGTAATTATATGGATTGGAATTGGGAAAAGATATGGAGGTTAAAGTGTCCTAAAAAAACAATGGTATACTTATGGAGGGCGGTGCAAGAATGACTAGCAACGCGAGGTAATCTTGTCAAGAGAGGAGTCGAAATATCTAGACTTTGTGAACTTTGTGGTATCATGGATTGAAAGTGCTTCTAATCTTTTTAGAGATTGCGTAAAGACCAAGCGAGTATGATCTCTAATTAAAGCAGATATTGTCAAAAATTGGAAGTGGAGAAGTGGGGATTATTGTTTGGAACCGAGGTGCAGCAGCAGCAGGTGAGACTCTTACAACAGCAGGTACAACAAGTTTCAAGTTTATTGTAGCGACGGGTCCTCGGGAGATTGTTCCAGCAGCTCGCCAACTCAAGGGCTGAGCAGCATGGCCGGGACAAGTCAAGTCGACAGGTGGATTCCAGCAGCGCCAAAGTAGTCCCGGGACAACTCCACAACCAGCAAAATCTTCACGAGTTCTCGGCTGCAACTTTCACGGTTTCGCAGGATAGTGATCTTTCGAATGGTCGTGATAATGATGTAGTCGCAAATAGTGCTTGGTGGCTAAAAAATCTCTAATAGTAAGTTATTTGCTGGGGTCACTTAGAGTCTGTTTTTCGGAGCGCTTATTGATATTATTGGAGGGAGCGTAATCAGATCGTCTTCAATAGTGGGGAATTTCCAAATGATATTGTGATATTTAGAAAAGCTATCTAGCAAACACGTATAGTAAAGCTTGGGGTCAATTGCCGGGAAAGGTGAGTTCTAGCAGATCAGCGGTGACCTTAGTTGGGTGGAAGAAGTCCAGTAGGGGGTTGAAATTAAATACAGATGGTAGGTGCAATATGTGGCAAAAGGGAGGAGGAAGGAGTGGAATCATTAGAGATGTTAACGGCTATTTGATACGCGGCTTCAACATGAAAATTTATCATGATCTTCCGGTGGTAGAGAATGGGAGAGGGTCAGGGCACAGTGGAATCATTACATCTGATTATATTCATGCTTTTTGTTGTATTCATAATGAACTGCTATTCTTTATCTCTACTGAACCTCTGGTTAAATTTACTTTTAACGTATGCATTAATTATATCCACTTTTTTTTTGTTCCAAAATTTATATCCACTGATTACTTAGCGGTTAGTTGTATTAGAAGAGAAGAGAAGAGAAGAGTAAATTTGAATTGTATATATTTTTTGTGTATGAATTACATGAGAGTGAATATGTTTATATAGACTACACAACACTCATAAGGTGTGATATTAGACACACGCATTACATACACTCTAACTAACTCTACTAACAGAATTTGTCTATCAACTTATTGTAGTAGTTATCTCATGTGCTGCAGATATATGTGTTGCTGTAGACTTTATCTTATCAAGTTGATTATATATTAGTTAATGTAGTTTATTTTTTGTTGAGTACTCAATCCTTTTATCGAATACTAAATATTTTTTACAAGTATTCAGTGCTTATGTAGAGTACTCCATCAATTTTGTTGAGTACTCAGACCTTTGATTGCATACTCAATGATTTGTTTGCTGAATACTCAGCTTTTAGGTGGAGTACTCAGGTTATTGTTGAGTACTCAATTTTTTTAATGGTGACTCATCAAACTTGATCAACACTCAATGCTTTGACTAAGTACTCATAGATTCGGCTGAGTAGTCAACATTCTTGATGAATACTCAATACTTAAGCTGATTACTTGGTCAATTATTGTAGTCTTTGAACAACATTTAAGTTTGCAAATAACATTTAAGCCAGCACCAAAACCACCTAGTCACATTACACTAATACTTATACATTAGAGTAGCAAAACCATTAATCCATTAGTTATCATTACATCAAAAGGCTAATATTACCCTAGGATATTCCAATCCTTTGTGAATATTTGAGGAGTAACAATCGATGACCAGTTTTGTCACCGTATCCAAATATATGAGATGTTTATATAGATTTCTTCGGTCATAAAGACCCTTCCATTGTCTGTAGAACGGAGTTAAGTGGCAACTCCGATAAGTCAACTTCTGTTAATCCACCTATTTTCATGATAACGAACAAGCCTTCGAGTGTTGAACGTATTGCATGGACTTTGGAGCCATCTGCAATAGATGGTATATTAAAATGCACTCATTGTTCAAAATAAAAAGTTAAATCTATGAATAATCTGATGTTTACTTTTTAAATCATTGATTATTCACTGTTTATGTAATTATTCTGTTGATAAACAATAAGTACTCACACATTTTCCAAGTATTTGAAAAGTTTGATAACAGTTAAGGGAAGTTATTTAACTTAGCTTACCCAATGCTTCAATTAAAATACTAGGTTTCAATATCTTTAGCTTTTGAACTATTACAGTAAAATGTCCACTTCCTTGATCAGGTAAATCATCTCAATCAACATTAGTAATCACTACATATTCAAGACCCATGAAGTAATTGCGTCAACTACATTTGAAGGCTCGTTTGGGTCTGGAGGAGGAGGTGTTCGAGATGTTTTCTCATTGCAAAATCTGAAAATTATGGGTTGATGAATTAAAAAAAAAAAGTGAAAATAGGAAAATTGATCTGCATCCTCTGGTACACGTGTCGCCGAGAATCATGATCGTGGCGGTGACGGTTCTGGTTTCCCCGCTGGAAACATTCTCCTAAATTAAAGCATTTTGCCTATTCGAAAATGATGTGAAGCTTTAATTTCCTTTTGCAGCCGCTAGAAATCGGTAAGGCTAAGAGATTAGTTTGATAAGCGTCGATGTAAGACTCCTAGAGTTGGTGCGTAATTGGGGGTAGGGGTAGTGGGGGTGGTGGTGGAGAAGAAGTGGTGCAGGGAAAGAGGTTTGATTGTGGTGATGGTGGTGGCGGAGACGGTGGATTTCAGAGAACGGCTGGCCAGGAATGTGAGGCGGGAATTCATTTTCCGACGGGTGGTCTTTTTTTTTTTTTTTTTTGACAAGGGAATTGAAAATGCTCGTTTTTTGCTTTTACCATTTTAGTTATTTTCTTGATCATGAAATTTGTTGATAATAATAATTTTTTTAAAGCTAAAGTTATATTTTATAATATATGTTATTTTTAAAGTTGTAAAGCAAAATTTAAAGTTCTAAAGTAAAATAAATGAATTTTTTTCTATTTTATTCTTTTTTTTTTAATTTTTTACCAACCAAATATTTAATTTTCTCTTTTTTCTAATTAGAGAGATGTTGGTCATTTTAAACTAAATTACTTATTTTTTAGATGGAAAATTCTTCAATCCAATATTTGATAATCCTATACCAATAATATTAATACACATAATCCATGTTTTAAACTTACAAAATAAACTAAATTGTTAATCTAATTACATGTGTTTTGTTATAATTATCAATGGTCATGATATGAATATTGGACCATCTAATATTGGATGGAAGTCTTACCCTTATAGATTCCTTAATATGTGTGAAAAATATTAAAGACTCAATTATTATGGAATGGAGGTAGTATTTTTTTTCCTAAGTTTAAGTCCTTTTTTTTGGTACGTGGGTGATTCGGGCCAGTTTTTGTGCACCACGGCTAATCCCATGGGGATATACATGTCTCCCCATGTACATATTCTCAGGTAAATAAGAACTAGGTTACTCATGTTTAAGGAGGAGTTCAAGCCTTGTACCTCTCACTTTACACCCGTTAAAGGGGAAATTCGAACCATGTACTTTCTAGTTATGTGTTGAGAAAATAGTAAAGCTCTGCCCAGTTAGTTAGGTTAAGTCCTTTCACTTCAACAAGACTTTTTATTAATATCTACGTGAAAGATTTACAAGTTAAAAGAAATAGAAAATCTTGAAACAAATATTTTACAAAAGGTAAAACCAATACAGTAATATAAACCAATGGTTTGTCTACTCAAACCAGGCTTCAAATATCGCACTCTTTCATTATTTTCTTTATAAACATTAAGGAGATTGTAAATTTAAAAGGTTTTAGACAATTTTTTTTAATTAAAAATCAAAAAAATATTCTAATATTTGTTAAAAAAATGAATTGGTGTGAAATGTATATGCAAAATTGAATTAATGTTAAATTTTGAAGTATAATTTAACTGTCAATTAAGGTGTAAGAATCATACTATTTATAGAGTATTTAAAATAATTTAAATTTTATTTTAATGTGACATATACTTATTATTTTAAAGAAAACTTAGATATATCTTAAGTTTATAATTTTTACAAATTCAATTGAAATTAATATAAAATTATAGAATTTAATATATTTTAATAGGATAATAACTGAAAAATTATTATAATAAATTTTAAATCTTAAACCATCATTCTAATTATTATTTTTACCAAAAACATCATCTAATTATAACTTTTAACAAGTTATAAATAAAATACTTTTATTAATTATTTAAATTAACATTTTTTTCTTTTCTTTTTCTAAATTATTATTTTATTTTAAATACCTTTTCGTTATTTTTTATTTACTTCTATTTTCTTGGATGGGATTATCTCATCAAAAGTTTTGACAGTTCAAAATATAATAGGAAAAATGTATTTCTCGAAAAACTCTTAATAATTGAAACTGTTAGTTTTCCATCTATAATTTCTTTCAATATGATGCACATATTTTAAGATTTAATATGTAATGTAATTACTAAGTAACAAATCATTTTTTGAATTATGATTTTGAGTCATATCATCATTCTAATACTGAGACGGGATCTGTCTCATCTATCTTCTAAGATTGAGATTAGATTTTCTTGCAAGACATATAAAAATTAAAGGGACAACGCCCTGTTAATTACGCGGAGAGCGTAAGTATTCCCAGTTAATTACAAGTTCGACTTAATTCCCAATTAGGCACAAATTTTAAACCGATTACCATAATACCCTTTTAGCTTAATAATACACAAACAAATAAAAGAAATAAAAATATTAGATAATGATATAATATAAATACAGAACTAGACATTAACTCCACACACTAACACACATACAAAACACACGCACCCCTATTCCACTCTCTACTCGCACACGATCTCTATCTCTCTCTCCCATTAAATTCGATCAACGATAACCGAAAGCAAAAACCATCTCATCTACTATTACACTATCATCATCACTTCAACATCAAGTAGGAATCACTAAAAGAAGTAGAAGAATCGAAGCAGATACGAGTTTATTCGACAGTTAAACCCTAGGTATGAACGAACAATTATAACTTCAAATTGCAATTATTTCAGCAACGATTATGCTTCTATTGTGTTTCGTAATTGAATTTACAACATGTTTCGGTGTTAAAACAGTATTCTAGGCAAATATTTAACAATCTTCATGTTTAATTTGTATAGTTGCTGGTAGATTAGTGTGAAAACGTGATAATAATGTAATAGTAATTGTAATTTGTTTGTTTTTATGTCGTATATACAACCGCAACTGATATTTGTGTGGAACTGAATAATATAACATAGAAAATTGGGCGAATCTGTAAATTGAGCATGTGTTTATGGATGCTTGCTTAGATTGATATGATCATGGCAGTCTTGTGTGTTACAGCTACACACAAACAGTATATGTGTGTGTAATAGTAACACAAAATACTGGATAGATCAATTCATGACACACAAGTACTTATGACAAATATATGCACATTTGTGAGAAGATGAAACACATCATTTGTGTTGCAGTAAGTCACAACGAGTAGGTGTTAGTCAATATTGTATGATTAGAGTGGTTTGGACATATTTAATAAACTGTATATGATAAATGGAATGTTGTGAACAAACAAAATTGTGTGTACGTGTAACACATAATTTGTGTTGCAGTATGTCACAACGAGTAGGTGTTAGTCAATATTGTATGATTAGAGTGGTTTGAACATATTTGATAAACAACACATGATAAATGGAATGTTATGTGTTACATAAACACACAGACAAACAAAATTGTGTGTACGTGTAACGCATAATTTGTGTTGCAGTAAGTCACAACAAATAGGTGTTAGTCATTTTTTTATGATTAGAGTGGGTTGAACATATTTGATAAGATTGATATGATAAGATGGAATTTTGTGTTACATAAACACACAAACAACAAAAATTGTGTGTTTGTGTAACACATGTTTGTGTTGAAGTAAGTCACAACTAGTGAATTTGATGTGTTTATCAGTTTTGATCATTCAATGTGAATTTGATTTTTTACTAATAATCTTATCTTTATACATATACAGATATGGAAAAGAAAAAAAGCCGGAGAGACAAAGGATGAACGTGCTAGGCTGCCCCGACTTCCAAAAACTCTGAAGATTGAGAAGAAAAAATCAAGATCGAAGCGTAAGAGGAGGACCACTGAAAGACTAAAGAAAGGGTTCTATAAAATTCAAGTGTACAAAAAAGAATAGTGATATATAGGTTTGATGAATATGTTAGAGATGGAGTCAGATAGTTGGTTTTAGTTCAAATGTCAGTTGGTGAATGTTATATTTGTCATTTCAGTTTGATGTTTAGTTTAAATTTCATGTCAGGTACAATGATCAAATTTGGTTGAATGATTTTATGATTATGTTTTTTGTCTTATTTTGTGTTGCAGCATCACAAAAAATGTATGTGTTATGTGTTTCAGCAATCAAAAAAAAAACCAGGGTCAGAGAAAAAGATAAAGATAAAATAAGAAATACAACATGTTAGATTGTGTGTAATACAACACACAACCAGTATGATTGTGTGTTGCAGTAACACATAAGAAAGCAGTGTATATGTTGCATCAACACACAATTACACGAGTTATGTGTTCTAACCACACAAAAAACAACTAAAATAGAAAAAATAACTTATATTAGTGCATCCTCCAAAACACATTAAATCAAAGATTCAATATAGTTAACATTAACCCATTATAATAGTCACCAAATCACAACAATAGACAGGCATCAGATACAATAAAGCATTATTAAATAATAATTGAACTATAAAAGTGGTAAATTAGTAAGCTCGTATTTAAAAAGAAAACATCAAAATATGATATAGCACCCCTACAGGAGTTTGTCGGGATCGAACCTATGAGGTAGGGAGTAAGTGGTAAGCGTTGTCCAATTAAACAATAATCAATATCAAACAATAAGCATAAAACATCAAACCATATCAAAAGTCGTTAAAGTAGATCGTGTGTGAGTGTATCATTTGTGTTTTGTAAGGTCACGTATACTTGATTGTGTGTTGTAGAGCACAAAAAACATAAAAATTTTGTGTTGATGTAACCAACAATTTTGATATTGAATTGGTGAGAGCAAGCCATAATTGAGGTAGAATATGATAAAGACACCATGAATGTGCATGTTAGATTGTGTGTTGATACAAGTCATAATCAATATGATTGTGTGTTGTTGTAACACACAAGCAATAAAAAAAAGGAAGGCAGAACATGAAACTTGATAATAAGTACAAACGCATTAGAATTGTGTGTTCTACCAACACAACACAACCAATATTGTGTAAAGTTGCAAACAAAGAATATTATCATAAAAGATGACAAAGAATAATGTTGGTGACAACAGTTTCAAAAACCGAAACTGGATTGATGGTCAATATTGTGAGCATATTGCAATAAGCATCATCATCGTCTAACAACAAGCGACCCAACTCTGCGATTGAGTAATGTAGTGAGATGTAGTCGGATTCGAGACATGGCCACTTCGAAGCAACAAAGCTAACCAAGGAACCAATACAATTGAAGAGATCGAATCGTTGTACGGACTGAATCTGCCCAAACTGGAAGATAAACATGAGCGGAGTAAACATCTGCAAAAAAAAAATCACAAAAAAGAAAGTTAAGAATCCAGTAGGAAAGGAAAATAATGTACAACAGACAATAATTTTGTGTTGCAGCAAGACAAAATCATTAAATAGTGTGTTCATGCAACACACAAAGATGCAGTATGCAGCTAATAATCATGCAAAAGGAAAAAAAATCATACACAAAAGATGAGAGTTATGTGTTGCAGCAAGACACAATCATTAAATGTTGTGTTAATACAACACAAAACGATGCACTCTGCAACTCACAAAGCATGCAGAAAAAACCGATACGAAGTATACAAACACTTTTATAATTGCATCAGAGGTCCCTCTGTTAAATTACGGGAGATCGATACATAAAATTCTCATAGATTCCAAATCTTCTACAAAATCATAATATAAACGATATAATATGTTCAAGTGGATAATCAAACATATACAGTAACATACGTGGAGAATTTGTAGAATGTAATTGCACTAAAGGTCCCTAAAACGTTCATACTCAAACCAAACACGCAAATAGCAGCAAGTTATCTGAAATTTCATGACAAACACATATAAGGAGATATAAAGTTATGAACATCAGAGCAATTCATGTTCATTAAGTAGAAAATGATCAATTATGAGAACAACATCTCATATAAACACAATTCATATAGTGAATCCAAACAATGTGACTCAATTAATAAGAAACGCGATAGCAAAAACCAAAAATTATACAATAATAAAATATAAAGTAACATTAGAATGAGCAATCAGTCGTGTATAACAAATTTACGAAACCGAAACATGAAAAATTCAAGGTAAATTCATAAGCAAAAAAATCAGAAAATGACATGTAAAATAACGTAAATATAGAATAATTACCTGGAATTAGCAAACAGCATGAATTAATGAAGTTTCCAGTGGTATTAACGAGATAACACGTGATTAAAAACAAATTCGAACAAACAAATCATAATCAGTAACACCGATTATCAAAATCAACAAAAAAAATGCATAAAAAATTGAAAAAAAAATTGGTCAGGAAACAAAATACTAACCGTGTGAAGTAATTTTCAGTTATAAATGAACGATTACAGCAATATAAAGAGAATTCAGAGATCAATTTGGAGCAGTAATGAAGACTATATTGCGCGAGAGGAGAGATGAAGATGTGAGTAGAGTGAGTTACGGTGGTGTTGACTTTTTGAGAGCGTTGAATGTATTAAGAAGAAAAAGAAAAATAAGGAGATTATTAATGATAGGGTTTCAGCATTAATGATTTACTTAAAATATGAAATAGGTATTTATAAGGGGTAAAAATGGAAGCTAAAAATACCAAAAGTAATTAATTGGGAATTAAGTTGATTTTTTGTGAGTAAGTAGGAAGTAATTTCTTCCTTCCTTTTTTTGGGAATGAAAAGTGAGCAATTGTAATTAATTGGGAATTATCTCAAAATTAAACTCACTACGACCCTGCTTAAAACGAAAAAAAATCAAATATTAAAAAAAAATTATAAAAAGTTTAAAAAAAAATTAAGGGTGAATGAGACATAGAGTCTTGGAGACTAGATTTTCGTCCAATAGCAACTGGTGGAAACCTTATTTCTTTAAAGGGATCTAAAGGATGGCCAGATACTAAAATACCCGTATATAATACAAAAACACTAAAAGACAAAAAAAGTTGTTAAGTGTTGCCACTGTTCATCTCCGGCCTCCGACCACCACCCACCGACCTCCAGCCACCACCCACCGTCGAAAAAAAAAAGTATAGAGTATTAGAGAAAAGTATAGAGTACCGGAATGAAAATTATGAGTATCAGAATAAAAACAATGGAGTACTCATTTAAAAACGCTGAGTACTCCACAAATTCTCAGAGTACTCCGCAAAAATCTTGGAGTATTGATAAACAAAGATAATAAATTTTGGAAAAAAAATACATTAGATATTCAAAAATAAGTATAACAAGCTGAATTCAAATTTAATTGAAAAAATACATAAAAACCCTACACTATACATCACTGTTCGGAAAAAAAAAAAGAAAAAAAGTTATCTCTAAATCTAGATCTTGTTTTACCAGATCAATTACAATAGACAAACGAAATAAAAATAAATAAAGCTCACATCTGTGAGCATGTACGAAACGGACTGAAGAACACCTCAGCGAAAGGCACTGAAGTGGTCTTCTTCTCCAACGAGAGCAATAACACCGACCGCCACTCTGAACCACCATCAAAGCCCACCGGAAAATCCAAAACAGCACCGCCGAAACTAGCTGCTTTAACCCATTTCAGAACCACATCTGTCATGGCCAGAAACCATCTACGATCTCGAAGACAGACGCCCCTCCACACCTCTGAATAATGAAGCTTTGAACAGTGAGCTCCTTTTCTTTCCTTCGCCATCTAGTGCACATCAAGAAGGTTCTTCGAAGTGGTCTTCTCCAACGAGTCTAGCTACTTGCTTCATGACCTTTGAGTCTCAACCTCCGCCACTCTCAAGCACCATCACAACCCACTGGAATTGCTGCTTGCCTCGGACAGAGGAGTACAACAAAGCTTAATGAGCTCGGAGGCTTCAATAACCATTTCCATGTCCGGAGTTAAACTACGGCGGCGACTTGACAGAGCTT
The DNA here is from genome assembly GCA_029959085.1 of Nemophila menziesii. Taxonomy (NCBI): domain Eukaryota; kingdom Viridiplantae; phylum Streptophyta; class Magnoliopsida; order Boraginales; family Hydrophyllaceae; genus Nemophila; species Nemophila menziesii. The sequence goes on along the minus strand of JARWIR010000064.1, from coordinate 156,099 downwards.
CAGGCGAGCTTCTTATCTCGGAGCTCCAGTATCTTCGAACGGCTTGGTCTTTGCAAACTCAGGCTTGGTCCTCGAACGGAGCGGCTTGGTCCTCAAACGACTTGGTCTTCGTGAACTTGGAGGTCTTTTTCGGCGGCTTTAGCTATGGCCTGCGAAGATCTCAAAAAATAGAGCTAAAAAATGGAGCTCAAAACTGGAGCGTGTGTGAGTGCTACGAAGAGAGAGAAAGACTAATTTAGAAATTAGGGTTTAGTAATTAGTATATATAGGCAAAAATAAACAAAAAACCGGTATAATGGTTAAATTTTTTTTAGCTTGTAGTGTTAAATCTTATTTGAGGTCTTTAGTAAGAAGAGAAGGTAAGTGGGGTTAGGAAATGACATAGGGGAGTGTCTTTAGTACCCCTTAGGTAAAAATCTCAAAATTAACCTAAATTATTTTATATAATTTTTTTCGTCAATATATATTTTAATATGTTTTTTTTGGGGGGGGGGGGGGGGGGGGGGTGTATTTGGAAGTGATTTTAAAGTAAAAAAAATATTTATAGAATAAAATAAAAAAATTTAAAGTATTATGAAAAATAATTTTAAAATCTAGAATCATTTTAGGTGTTTTCTTTTTAAGAACACATATTTAGTGTTTTTTCTAAAAATACTTTTTAGAGTCAAAAACACTTTTAAACATTTAAAAACACTTTTAAGTATTTTTCAGAATAAACACTTCCAAAGGGCACTATTTTAGTTATATTTATATGTTTTGAGTCAAGCGTATTAATAAATTGATTTTTTAAGTTAATAACTCTATTATAATTATATGTTTTTCTCTAAAATTATTATGCACTTGAATAATATCAAAGAGTAAATATCTTGTTTACCTCCTATACTATGGGTCGTTTGACAACTTATCCCCTACTATTTTTCTTGGTACTGGTTACTCCCCATTGTTAGTTTTCGTGACTCGTACCCCTGTTAACGGAACCCGTTGAAAATCGTCATTAGTTGGTCACGTGCTAGTCATGTGAGCGAATTTTCGTGACATTTTACCCCCTACGCTAAGTTATTCGTGACATTTTACCCCATTTTACCCCCTCGATATGAAAGCAAAAGTGTTCTAAAAAAAATCGGGTGTTTCTTTGGGGGCTCGCATAAGATAGATTACTAAAGACTTACAACTTAATTAAACAGGGTTTATTGGAGTCTCAAGAGTGTGGAATATGTGCTGAGGAGGTGTTATATAAATCTTATGAGATGAGGACGTAATAGAACACTTATGAGACATTAAAAGGTTGCAGGTGCATTAGTTAAATCAAATAGCATCACTAGAAACTGATAATGGCCTTCATGCGTTCTAAATAGTGTTTTAGTAATGTCATTTTCATATACTAAAATTTGATGATACCTAAACCAATCTGCAATAGAATTGTGTTCCATGAAGCTCATCCAATAATTTATCTATTATTGGAATAGGAAATTTATCATTTACAGTTAGTTTTTAAGAGTTCGATTATCAACACAAAAACACTTAACTTTTTTGTCTTTTTTACCAACAAAAGTGGGGATGAGACTAGACTATTATTACTCAGTCGTATTAGTCTGGTTTGCAAGAGTTCTTGTACAATCTTTTACAACTCTGTCTTCTGGTAATAAAATATAGTGATATAGCCTCGCAGTCACAAGTCCAACATTCAATTGTAATCATGTTATCTTTTTGGAGGTAAGCTTGATGGTAGATCAAATAATGGTACCGAAAGTGCATGATTTCCACTACTACACTACTTATACTAGAATAATAACTAACTATAAAAAAGACACTTAGTACAGGGGGTAAAATGTCTTGAAAACTTAGTGCAGGGAGTAAAATGTAACGAAAACCGCACACATGACTAGCACGTGACCAACTAACGGCGATTTTTTATTGTTTCGTTAACAGGGGTAACGAGAAACAAAAACTAACAATAGGGGGGTAACCAGTACAAAAAAACAGTTGTGGGTAAGTTGTGAAACGGCCTATAGTACATGGGGTAACAGGTGTCTAAAAAAATTATGTTTTAGATATTAATATTTTAGAATTTAATAGACTAGCTAACACTACTGGAACGCGCTTCTCTAGCGACGAAATCATTCGCGACTACATGCGAGTCGTCGCTAGATACATATCTTTTGCGGCAAAATGGTATCGCCGACGACTTAAGTCCTCGCCTATCTCATTTGTCATTTGCGAGTAAAAGATGTACTCGCAAACATCATCCAAGTCGTCGCTAGAGTGATTAAACTAAAAAAATTATTTTTATTCCCGTAAAATGTAGTCGATGTTGACCATTGCTATTCCCGACTAACTTTTGTCCCCCCGTTAACTATTACTAGCAACAACATTCCAATCATTGGCGACGACTGTAATGTAGTTGCTAATAAAGTCGACGTATTTATGAGCAATTGAGCAGAATTTTGAAAACGAAAAGAACAAACCCCAAAAACTTATTCTCCCAAATTCTTCCAAAACCTTAAAAACTTTTGAATATTTTGCTTCATCGATTGGTTCCTGAAGGAATCGCAATACCTGTTATATCGAATATACGCAGCAGAAAAATATATATTGCAATCCTAAAACCATCTAGTTGCGATTTAAGAATTTAAAACAAAGTATAATAACGATTACATACCTTAAGCCCGTTGTGTGAGAATCGAATTGTCAAATTCTAGCTTCAAAGATTTGAAGCCTCCACGCTTTGCACACCGAGTTTGATTTTGCTTTCAGAACCTTTCTGATTTGGAGAGAGACCTTCTATCTACTGTGTTTTCCAAGAGAGAAAAACTGAAAAAGAGTTACATATATATATTGATTTCTCATTATACATATATTAACTCCTGAAGGAAAAGTGAAAAGTCAAGAAGTGGAAAAGCCAAAAGCCAGAACGTATAATGAAAACTAATTATCTTAATAATTTGGTCCACTACCCACTTCTGAAGTGGACTTGGACATTTTACATTATACAAAAAGACTTGACTAGCCTAGCGGTTAGTGACATATTTCACACTACTAGAGGTCCATGGTTCAATCCACGAACCTATGACCTTTTTCCCTTTTATTTTCTCTTTTTCCTTAGATCGGTCTTATATTAGAATATAAATTTGTGCTAGCAAATCAATATACCAATATTCCAAATATATAATTAATTAATATTTATTATCTGATAATAAAATAAATTAACGACATGAAGCAAGATCAATACACTCGTTAGTGTGCGACTACGTGGGTTCATCGTTAAACCGGTAGTAGTTAACTTAGTTATCTACTAATCGAGGTTGGCATCTAACAACACTCCCCAACGACCGGATAACGTGAAGTAACTCTGTACAAAGAACCCGGTAAAGGATTATACACGTAATCCCTCTATCTTTACAGCTCCGGATCATCCTGGGATATGGTATATCTGTCAAATCCCATTAGAAAATCAACTACGTTACATGTCGATTATCAACGATTGACGAATGACCTAAGAAACTCCTTTCTTCATTCATTCCATCACCTTGGCCAAGGATTTGATACAATCGTTATAATCTTATGACATCGTAGAGCTCAAACTCTTTACCTAGAGTTGATAGATTCCATCTTGACTCATCCCTAGGAGGATATATACTTAGTTACGTCCAATATCCTTTCGACTAGCATTATGACACACTAGTAGTCCAGTATCAAAACACAACAAGCACATATACAACTATAGTGATGATCTCAGGTCAAAGGATTACAAGCATTTAAGTCCTTATAGAGATTAACCCACTTGACAGTTCAAGGTAATTAACCATTAGGAATCTCTAGCTTTAGTCGGTTCGGTAATCACATCTCTATGTGCATTATCTATGCACCTAACTCGGTAAACGAGAACTACCGATATTTATCCAATAAATACTTGTTAGATACATATTAATCTAACCGGATCATCGAGGTCCTAACTCGATGATCCTACGATTAAGAACAAGATTAGATTAAGCCCTATGAGCTAGATTCTCATTATCATAACACCTTATGATATCTAGTTCGTAACTTAATCAAGGATTTGTCTTTATATTATGTAGATGAATACCATAATCATAAAAGTTTGCCATAGATTCAAGGAAACAATTTCTTTAATCAATACTGTAGTGAAAACTATTATCGTGTACAGTAAACACTTGTGTTCAATTCATTACTAGACGATCGGGGCTAGGGCATAAATCCAACAATCTCCCACTTGGCCTAGACCCAATCATTCAAGTACCATAATTCCTAAACAGTTTGTCCTCATCAGACTCTTCCGATAGACACACTTAGATGAATTGATTTACATCATTTTCCTTTCTTATACCTATTGAATGTGAACATCTTCATGTACAATTATATCTCGAATCAAACGGTACTACTGCAGAATTTGTTTGGATCTATAGTTTATTCTAGGTTTCTTTAATCATACAATATCTCAAATATTGTCATAGTATAAAGAAACAATATCTACATTGTGAAAACCACACCATGTATATATAAAGAACTATTTCATCCAAACCATTGGCATAGTTGCATCTTATGCTGCTATGTATTTAACTTTTAGTAACCGAAATCTGTTAAGTGTCTTGATTGGAACTATTCCAATTTACTTCTCTCTATATAAACATATGTTGTTTTGGTATCATCCATGTTTAAAGCAAAACAAGCATCTATATACCCAATTAGCTTCAATTTATATTCTCCACAAATGAGTAATTGGTCCTTAATACTTCCTAAGTACTTAAGGATAGTTATTACTACTTTCCAACATTCCCCATCAAGGTTACCTTCATACTTACTCGCTACTCCTAGCGTATAGTACACTTCAGGTCTTATACATTTTTCATGGTGTGTTAGATAGATCCTTATTGTGTTAACAAATAGGACTATACACATTCATTCTCTTACTTTTAGGGTCCTAGAACAAACCCTAACATTAAGAGTAACTCCAAAGCCTATTGTCGAATAGATTCTCTTGGAATTTCCATGCGATACTTCTAAAAAGTATAAATGTAGTAAGATTGATATAGGTCAAGTAGCTTCTTTGATCTATCTCTGTAGATCCCAATTCAAAGAATATAAGCTACTATCCTAAATATTTTATGGAGAACTATTTAACAATTAAAAACTTGGTTAATTGCTTGGTTGGTATATCATATCCCTATGTGATAATATGTCATCTACATATAACATTAGGAAGATAAGTGTACTCCCACTAGTCCTTTGTACTCTTATGACTCTTATTCTAAAATCATAAAATCAAACTATTTGATTGTATGAAAGAGAATAATCCAACTTAGTGACATTTGCTAAATCCATTAAATGGATTATTAGAACTTACATATTTTATTATGAGCAAATGGCAATATGAGACCTTTAGGATTGGTCTTAAGGACGTCATAGACTCCCATTTAGTGAAAACTATTCTCACATGATATTACCATATCTCATAATAATAGTATGTAGTTACCAATAGTAGAATCTGAAATAAATTAAGCATTTCTATCAAAAAGGAATTCTCCATAATAAATGTTTTCCTTTTAATTTAAATGCTTAGCAATTAGAAGGTCGTTATAGGTCTCTACCTTAACGTCCAATCCAATCATTTCCCTAGAACCCATTTACTACAAATGGATCTTACATCTATTGAAGATTCATCCAAAGTACTATACTTTGTTGATTCTTATAGATACTAATTCAAATTCTATGGTTCTTAACCACTTGTCACTATCTAGACTAGTCAGAGCCTCTTCATAGGGTTTTAGGATCATCACTTGATGAATTATCATCTATATGATTCCTCATCAAATATCACCATTATTACAATTGATTTTGGTGTATGATAAAATCTATATAACCTTTAGGAGGCTTGTGTACAATAAATTCTTCTTTCTCTTGATTTGTTAACTTCCTTTTTTCAAGAAAGGTTCATGAATCGTCCCTAATACTTCAAAGTGTGAGACTTGAACCTTAAATGAAACTATTAACTCATCAAGGAAAGAAATACTGGCATGCATCGGATGCTCCTTAGCGTGTATAAATAACTCTGAAATCTCTATTTCATTATGATCTATTTCCACATTATGAATTCCTTCACTATGGAATTCCAATCTATAAATGTTGTCTACCTTACCACAAACCCTTTGTGTTCACAATGGTGTGGAAATATTACCTCGTTATTTTATTTGGGTATCCAACAAATCTATATTTGAAAGATATCAACACAAACTTAGCCATCATAAGTCGTTTAGTATAAATCAAACATTTCAAAATCTACATTTTAAGTTTTGATTTATATCATCTCCATACCACATATGGATTTTATCGACTGTTTAGTGGGACCTAAGAGTACATTAAATATGCAATTGACTTTAAAACATAATCCCATAGGAATATTTAAAACCTAGTGAATCACTGAGACAAAATCTAATTTTGTCATAGATAATCTATTAATTCATTGCTAAGATATTCACCTATACAGGTTTATATCTTACTTCCTTCATACTCTCATATACTTGCTTTCAACTTCACTCAATAGTAATTTGAACATTTCAAATTATTTATATTGGTGTTACATTTGGTAAACACATATATATCTGTTATATAGTTTGTGAAGGAGATGAAGTAAGAATATCTATCTTTGGCTAAAGTTTAGACTGGCCACATACATCAATATATAGTGGACAAAGAACTCATTAACATTGTCTCCATTTTCATCAAAATGAGATTTAGTCATATTTCATTGAGATAAGTCTCACAAGTTTCATATGATTCAAAGTCACATTCTTCAAGGAAATCTTCCTTGTGAAACTAGTAAACTTTTTCTCACAATTTATGACTTAGTCTATTACACCAAAGATAAGGTTTGATTAGTACGATTATCTATTTTGATTTATGACTAGAAACAACTATAACACTGTCACGTAGTTACTTTAGGGAATTATAATCACCATATTGTAAGCATCCAATGAGGTGTAATTCATCACTATGAAAAACTCCATTGGTCATTTTATATTACATTAAAAAACCATAACTATCTTATGATCAGATGACCATTTTTGTTCGAAAACAAGTTTACGAACAAAAACAATTTTCTTACAATATGTTTTGCCATATGCATCTTTAAAGAATTAGTTATTACAATTGTGGTTGCAACAATTGCTCCATTACCGAAATTGTAATTTAACTTCTCTTATTCTTATTTGTCTATTAATCTCTAGAGTATGCAACATTTTGCATATTCCTAGACTACTACGAGTATCCAATACCTTTTTTCGAGTAATTAATAGAAGTTCAAGAAATTACGGAAACAATTTCCATTAATGCCCTTACCTTGTTTCTTGGTATTAGATAACTGGTATCGAAAAGTCATACTAAGTTACTTATACATCTTCTAAAGATATTTAAGGATTCACTGGGATATCATGCTTAAAATATCTTTTGGAGTTCATAACTCATGGATACAAGAATATACACATAGTACCATTACTAGGTTCATATTACTTTAGACATGCATCATATACATTCTATTCATCCTCAAGAGACACTTTAGTCAATAGCTCATTGAGCATATCAATGAGTCTCATGTGCATAAGAAAGACTCTCAAGTTGCGGTCACAAATCTTGAGATTAACAACCAACTTGTGATGATTTGAGAAGTGATTTCGCAGAAATATCGAGAAATCTAATCGTAGGAAGGAATAGGGAACAACGCTTTAAGAACACTATTATATAACTGTCAAAGATATGGACTGTTATCTTAGAGATATATAATTGGAAACTTTAAAACATGAATGAGCCCCCTGGTAGTCAGGTCGTTTCTCACGCATAATTAAAGTGAAGAATGAAAACTTTAAAACATGAATGAGCCCCCTGGTAGTCAGGTCGTTTCTCACTCATAATTAAAGTGTGGTACGTAACCATTTTATCATATAAAATAAGAGACTCAAAACTATTTAGCCCCCTGGTAGTCAGGTCGTTTCTATTTAGTTTTGTTGAGTTACTCCATCCTATAATCGGATGTTATTAATACCACATCCTCTGGGTAGTCCAGACTAAAAACGTGAAATTAATAAGTAAATCCTATTATCAAACAATACAGAGGTTTTTAATTTGTACTCGAACTACAAGTCCACCTGGTAGTCAGATCAAAACTTGTAAACTTAACAAATTTGAAACTCTATTTACGATGGACAAATCTCACGAAATATCTAATATTTCGTCTTAATAAACTCAATAGTTTGAAATCATCAAGTGGGAATAAATTAGGATTCATAATCCCAAACTTTAGAGTGGAAGCGGTATTCAAAATGACGTGAGGAGGTAACTGAATATGGACTGAATAAACGGACGGATCGATCGAATCGATTAGTTTAATTGATTGGTCAAGGCATGCGCTTTTGGAAAACTACAACAATTCCTTTTTTTTTTAAACATCCTATAATATATAGCGATCGAATCGAAAATAAAGTCATAGGAAAAATTTATCAAAAATAATCTCATTGGTTTATAACAATTTATCCAAATATATAAAATAAATCAATATTTTATTTTTGAACCAAGAAATAATTAAGAAAATATTTTTCAATTTGTTTTTTTTTCTTTTGCCAAGACCTTATACAACTCTTTGTATGCCATAATCAGAACTAATAAATTGCTTCTAGGGCGGTAAAGTATGAGTTTTATTGGGGCTCTCGAACTTATCTTCTCTCTACAGTAAACCCTTATCATCATCCAAACATTCTTATCAAATTCATACAAATCAAAGCCTAAACAACACCTTAGAATCAATATTACTCCTTTGCCTACTATCTGTTACTCAATACCATGAGTTTTTTCTCCGACGGAACGTGTTGGGAGCTTCATGGGTTGTTTACGTTTTTCTCTAGCTTGCTTTTATACCTTCTGACGATCATATGCCTTCTACACGTTGAACTCGATGTTGAATATCTGAAAACTGTGGCCACACGAGGTGTCACGTCAAAACCTTACCAAACAAGCGCTGACTTGCAAACGTTTATGACTTGGGCTTTGCCTATTGAAACAGAGAAGGGTGGTCAATATAAGACTAATACTTTGACTGAAAGATTTGCACCAGGTTTATCCTTTACTGTGTTCCGTTTAAATTCGAATATGGATTTCCAAAAATTTTGCTGCTGTGTTAACTTTTATAATAAAACTCAAACAAATAAGCCCAATATTACCATGGGTTTATCCTCTGCTGGAATTTGTCCTTCGTTGACTCTCCGAAGGCCACTCCCAAGTCTTGCTACGAAGAACATCGGCTCACTCTCGAAGTCTATACACATTACGCGTTACTTTTTCTTCACCTTTCTTCATCAGCAGGACCATGAACACCGGTGGTCCACCATCTCGAGTTGGGTTAAGCTGGGAATCTGTCAAACAGCAGCGAATTGCTGCACACCTGCTGCGTGTTTTTTAAACACTAAAAAGAAAACGGGGGATCAATTGTGGATTAATAATCTCTCTACAACTTGGGAATCAGATGGGAATCAGTTGCAAATAATTTTGGTGGTTTTATATCTCTCGAACTTGTTAGTTTCTATCTACCCATCTCTACAGCTGGAGTATAGTGACCTTGAGGAGCAGAGCCAACACAGGGAGGCTCCATGTGAACTCAAAGATAAGGAGAATGTAGTGGGTCTTGCGAAATTTATAGAGCAGCTTCAGTGGTCTTCTATTCACATGAACAAAGGTGGTCGACACCTTCTTCGAGTTCAAAATCATCTCCATATACCAGGTTTTATCTACTTCGACATTGCTTCTTCTTGGACCATTAGATTGTTAATTAATCCTACTGATAAAGCCTTTAAGCTTAAGCCCATAAGTAAACAAGTTAATATTTACAAGATGTCCGGACAAAAAAATATTTTTAATTGGACTTTTATTTTGGTGACATCAGCTTTTACGTGTGTTGGGTCTTATCTGCAATATGTTAAAACTTATCCGTATCAGAACAATTTACACTTTTTAAATTCGAACATTCTCCAACCCTACTTGTTTGGGCCTTATCTACAATATTTTAATACTTATCTATATCGAAACAATTCACACTTTTTAACTTCGAACATAGCTTACTTTAATATTAATATGCACACCACCAGGATCCTTCTCAACTATATAAACATTTCTATTTTCTTGATGATAATTTCTTTAGATGGTCTTTTTCATTTTAAAGGTAACTTATTAGGAATTAGCTATATGAATGAGGTCTTATTTGGTAGAGAAAATTTAAAGGTAAAGTGTATTACAGAAGGGTATTACGGAACTTTTAATCGACTTAGGGATATCCGGACTGTCCCCAAGACGTCCGAGGATGTTCAGTGAATACGCTAGTGTGGAACTGTCAGGGGATAAGGGCTCCTCTGACGATGTCCAATCTTAAGTCCTTAGTAAATAGATATAAACCAGGTGTTACGTGCCTTTTTGAGACTATGTTACGCACGATAGACGCTCCTGATGTTATTAAGAATTTTAACTACGCTAATAGTTTTGTTAGGGATCCTACTGGTACTACTTTCCACTCTGGGGGCATTTTGGTCCTATGGCACTCCGATATTAGGCTAGAAGTTATAGATTCTAGTCAACATTTTGTTTTACTTTATATAAATGATAAATATTTCCCGTATTATATAATGTGTATTCATGCTCCTAACGATTTAGAACAACGTATAAAACTTTGGGACGAAATCTCTATCTGGAATAATATTGTTAATAAACCTTGGATACTTATTGGTGACTTTAACGAGATTTTAAACTCTTCTGAAAAATTTAGTAATACTCCTCCCAACTTTAACCGGATTCAGATCTTTAATTTATTTATCTCTAATAATGGCCTTAGCGAAATTCATTCTAGAGGTAGTTTTTACACTTGGACTAACCGCTGTATCGACAAACTCGTCAAGGTAAAACTTGATCGAGCTTTTGCGTCTAATAATTGGTTAACCAGGTATCCAGGGGCGCTGGTTTCAATACCACCTGCGATCGGTTCTGACCACTGCCCTTTAATTCTTCACACGGATCGCTCTCGTTTCCAAGGGAAGAAATGGTTTAAGTTTGAAACTCTCTGGATTGAACACGAACAATGCGAGGGGATTATCAAAACAGCATGGGGCGAACCAGGTAACTCACCTTCCCTACCACTTTTTGTCCATAAGAGAGACAATACCGTTACTTCTCTTACTTCATGGAGTAGAAGAACCTTCCGAAACAACGCGTTAAAAATTAAACAGATGACTGATAGACTAAATTATCTCGAGAGTCAACCTATAACACATCAAATTACAACAGAACAGATGGAAATTAAACAAGAAATTAAAAAGGCATACGAGGCGGAAGAGAAATACTGGTATGACCGAGCAAGGAAGGGTTGGCTTAAATACGGAGATCGAAATACAAAATTTTTCTTCCTGTCAACTATTTTTCGACGAAATTTAAACCGAATACACCGAATCAAAAATTCTCAAGGTAACTGGATCGAAGAGGCATCAGAGGTCCGTCAAGGCTTTCAGACCTTCTATCAAGACTTGTTCCGAGAACCAAATCATGATGATATGTTACCAGCACTGGAAGCAATACCATCAAAGGTCACCCAGAGTATGAACGATAGACTCCTTAGGCCATTGACTATGGAAGAAACAAGGCGAGCAGTTTTCGACATGTCTCCAAATAAAGCGCCAGGACCAGATGGCCTTAATGGTAAGTTCTACCAAGAATACTGGCATATTATTCAATATGACGTCTTTTATATGATTCAAGACTTTTTCGATAATAATATTTCTCTCGATACTTTAAACGAAACACTTATCACGTTGATCCCGAAAGGTATTACCCAAGAAAACATCGGAGATTTTAGACCAATCTCGTGCGTTAACTTTGGTTACAAGATTATAGCAAAAAATTTAGCGAATAGATTACAGGAGTTCATGCCAGCTCTCGTCTCTGAGACGCAAACCGCTTTTATCAAACAACGAGCTATTCAAGATAACATTCTAGTAGCTCAGGAAATCTCATTTTACATGAAGAAGAAGCGGAAAATTCCCAAATCAATGGTAGCAATCAAACTGGATATGGCCAAAGCCTATGATCAGGTACGGTGGGATTTTTTATTACTTGTGCTTAATAAACTTGGCTTCCATCAAAACTGGATAACGTGGATCTCGAAATGTTTAAGGTCAGTCAGTTTCCAACTTAATTTTAATGGTGACAAACTACATAAATTTACACCTCAAAGGGGCTTAAGACAAGGCGATCCCCTATCCCCTTTCTTATTTTCTCTTATGACTGAATCTCTTATCAGTTTGATTGAAACAAAGGTCAGACAATTTCCGCAGATGGGTATCCAGATTACCAGAAACTGCCCGGTGGTTTCGCACCTGCTATTCGCAGACGACTCTCTATTTTTTCTCACCCTACAGGGCAATGTCATCGAACATTTTGAAGAATGCATTCAGAAGTATTGTAAGGGATCAGGTCAACGGATCAACTACCATAAGTCTTCGCTTTGCTTCAGTAAGGATACACCCCTATTAATACGTACTCAAGTAACATCCAGACTACAGATACAGGAGAAAGAAGACCTCGGAAATTATCTTGGGATCCCTCTTTGCCATAAACGGTCGAAAGTGGAGACGCTTCAGTGGATCGCAGAACGTTTCTTCGATAAAACGGAAGGTTGGAAAGCTCACCTTTTATCCGAAGGAGGTAAGGAAGTTCTCATCAAAGCGGTCCTTCAAGCGCTTCCATCTTACTCTATGTCTATTTTCTCATTCCCGATTACTTTCTGTAATAAACTAATCTCGACAATCTCAAATTTCTGGTGGAATTCCGGAGGAAAATCTCGAATACATTGGCTAGCGTGGGAGAAATTAGCAATGAGCAAGCTTCTAGGTGGAATGGGTTTTAAGGACTTTAAACGTATGAACACAGCTCTACTGGCAGCGCAAGCATGGCGAATCCTCCAACATCCACAGTCCTTGGCGGCCCGTCTACTAAAAGGTATTTACTATCCTAAAAATAACTTCCTAGATGTTAAATTACGACAGTCTCGAACTTGGTCTTGGGCTAGCTTATTAGAAGGTAGAGATTTCTTGAAAAAATACGGAAAATTCCAAATAGGTAACGGAAAACTTATTAACATTTGGGAAGATAAATGGTTAGACACTCAATGGAAACTTGAACGACCGGAAGGGTGTACACTCAAAAATCTTAATGAATTATGGATCGAAGATACAACAAATTGGAATACAGATCTTCTTAATGACATTTTCCCAAGCCCTATCATTCCAACTATATTACGAGAAAAGGTTTTTCCAAATGACGAACCCGACAAATTCATATGGCCTTATTCTAGACAAGGAGAATACGTCACAAAAACGGGGTACAAGATTCTAACTGATCAAGTGATATACGATGAACCTCACCAGTCATCAAATATCCCAGCTGAAAGCGAGCTTTGGAAAACAATTTGGTGGTCAAACGTCCCGACTAAGGTCAGAATCTTTATTTGGAAAGTTTGCAATAATGCTATTCCCACAGGTAGAAATCTCGAAATACGTAAATGTGAGGTCCAGAGTAACTGCAGTTGGTGTTGCGCCGAACAGGAAACTACGGAACACCTACTACTTACTTGTGGACTCTCAAAACGTATCTGGGCTGGATCAGCGTTACAGGTACATATTGAACCATCAGAAGTTGACATCAGCGAATGGCTACTGAATACGATCAACATTTATACTTCCGGTGGATGGAGTAAGGCAGTTGTAACTTCATACTTACTTCTCATGATCTGGAATATCTGGAAAGCAAAAATGAAGAGTAGACACTCTAATTTTGAAGTCGACTCAACGGAGGTAATACGTATAACAAAAGTAAATATTCAGGAACACTTTGGTATGCATTGGTTTACGAGTGAATACAATCATCCGACAACTACTATTACAACGGAAAATACCGAAACAGATCTCGATTTTAAATCAGAAATCGCTTTTCTTTGCGACGCCTCGTTCTCAGAAGCACATCTACCAACTGGAATTGGAGTTGTACAACGCACCAAAGGAGATGGATCTCGAATTAAATACCAATCAACAACACAATGCAACTCCAGCTGCATAGGGGAAGCCCAAGCAGTAGTCTCAGCTCTTGAGATCGGGAAGACTTGGAAAAACAAAGAGAAGACCATCTTCTCGGATAACTTGGATTTAATCCAAGGAATACTGTTGGCTTATTGCCCCCATCGATTAAGTGTTTTAATGTGACAAATCCTCTATTGCTTAGTGTGCTAATCTCACTTTATCATCTTGCACTCTAATTCATCAAAAAGCACATTTAACATCATTTTGATCATAGCCTTATATTCATATCCTTAGTAGCTAATTTTCTTCCTTTACTTTTAACCATATCTTATGTGTACATTGAGAATTAGCTTTCATGATCAACAACAAAGTTTCTTAAAATGATGTTTACAACAACTCTCGTGAAGAAAACTTTTCCATCCGAGCAACGAATCAAAAAATCATAATTTCCAAGTCAGTAAAAACCGGGTACCCGCATTTGGGAAAACCGGGAACCCGGTTTGGTGAAGCTCAAGTCAACATCAAGTTTACATAGCCGTTTTATAGCCGTTACAATTGAAAACTGGGTACCCGCATTTGGGAAACCGGGAACCCGGTTTGGAACAAGTTCACCATCAAACTTTATATCCGTTGGGGACTTTCTTGTGCTATAAATATGAGCTCTTTGAAGGAGAAACTCACCTCTAACACTTCAACTATCATACATATCTTTCTCCTACAAAGTTAGAGGTCACAAGCTATCAAAGTTAATTATCCAAGCTTGATCAAGAGCTTAAACCAATAAGCTTCAAAGTTATCATCTACTCTAGAGGAGTTTACAAGCTTATAGTCATATCTACTCTTTAGGAGATTATCTAGCAAAGTTGTTTGCACCCCTTTAAACACTTTGTATTCATCCTCTTAAGTCTAGGTCTTGTAATAGATAGATTAAGAGAGAATTCAAGTATAGGGAGTATACTTGGTATCCTTGTGTTAAGATAGCATAAGTGTTTAAGTATCGGGAGTATACTTGGTGTCCTTGTGTTGCGATAGCACAAGTGTTTGTCCTTCGTGTTATCGAAGAGGTTGTAAGGGTTATTGTGTTCTCGACCCGGTTAAGAGAGACACGGGAGCTTAGTGAAAAGCTTGAAATCCTAAGGAGGCTTCCTTAGGTAGTGGATGTAGGGAAACCGAACCACTATAAATCGTGTGTATCTTTCTATCCCTACTCTATTTACTTTCCGCACTTTATATGTTTGATAATATGCTAGTATGAATATTGTGATATTGATTATCTAGGTTATCTAACATATTGCCATCTAGAGTAGTTAGAAGATTGGAAACTCGTTTTACTTGTATCAATTATATATCGAACCTCTTAGCTTATCCATTGCATGATCCCTTAAGAGTTTGATATATTAGTTGACTTAGAAGTTTCTTTCATAAACTTATATTTTATCCAAAAGATTTTTAATTAGGCATTAATCTTATTAGTAATCCTATTCACCCCCCTCTAGGACTTTCAATTGGTATCAGAGCCTAACTCTACGTGAATAGCTTAATCGTTAGTAGAGTAAACGATATGGAATCTAATCTTTTGGAAAAGTCGTTTTCTACTCGACCTCCACTTTTTGTAGGAACTTACTATTTTGCTTGGAGAACAAAAATGGAGAAATTTATCAAAGCCGAAAATCCCGACCAATGGAGAATCGTTGTGAAAGGTCCATTCATTCCATATAAAGAGGAGTTAAATGAAGCGGGATTTCTTAAGTCAAATCAAGAAGAAATAGATTATGATAAACTCACCAATGAGGAAAAGGCTAAACTCGCTCAAAA
This sequence comes from Nemophila menziesii, assembly GCA_029959085.1. Lineage (NCBI taxonomy): Eukaryota > Viridiplantae > Streptophyta > Magnoliopsida > Boraginales > Hydrophyllaceae > Nemophila > Nemophila menziesii. Next base: position 140,170 of record JARWIR010000064.1, on the reverse strand, counting down.
TGAAAAACCGACATGGATCGTGAAAAGTACTAATCATATTCCCGGATCCATTCCACCTCGGTTACCATAGGAATATTCATTAAAGGTGTTGAGCGTCAAGAAAATAGAACTATATGCAAAAGGGCGTTCAAATCTCGTAAAAGAAAAATCCGGTGAATTCCTTCCTTCTTTCCTTTTTTAGATTGTGTTTTACTATGTGTTTATGTGTTTTATCCTCTATGTGCTAATATCTTGCTTGTCTTGCCCTTTTTCTTGCTTTAAATTGCTTAGTTTTTATATTGGGTCTTTTTGTACTTTTTAGAAAATATAGGGGTCTTTGTGCAATAAACTGTTTTCTCTTTGTTCGTGTTTTCCTTTTCATATTTTTTCATAACAAAAATTATTTTGGGAGTTTCTAAACATGTCTAAACTATTGGGGAGCTTTCGAACGGGTTTCGGGTAATTTTGCAAAATTGATTTATTTCTTTTATACCCTTCTAAACCGAGCCCCACAGAAGGAAACCGGGTACCCGGTTTTGATGAATGCGGGAACCCGGTTTCAAGTCTGTGTACAACCCGTTTAATCAAAACCCTTGGTCTCTTTCTTTTTCTTTCATTTCTCAAACCGTTTCTTCCTCTCCTTCTCTCTCAAAAACGAAAATCCCTCTTTCAAACCCTAACTCCTCCATGGCTTCATCATCCAAACCTTCTAGAGCATCAAGGGCTTCCAAAAACAAGAGAATAATTGATGAAGAAGATGAAGATATTGAAATGGACCCAATCTTTGAAGATGAAGAAGATTTTCTTGAGCTTGAAGAAGAACCTTCAAAAAGAATGGTGAGGAAGAACACCAAGATCCTTTGGGGAAGATCAATTTCATCCTCTTCACTAAGTGCTTCCATATCTTTGGTAAATGGCTCAAATTCTAATCTTTTCCATTTATTTCAATTCCAAGGATTAGATTTTTTCCTATCTCTAGAAAATAAGTCTTATGAATCCCTTGTTAATGATTTTTTCAAAAATATCCATCCACTAGATTGTGATTCTTGCACTTTAAAATCAATGGTTTCTAACAAAAATCTTTCCATTACTCCAAAAACCATTGAAAAAGCTTTTAAACTTCAAAATAGTGGTTATGAGAATTTCATTGTTTCGGGTTGGAATAGAAGCAAAGAATTGATTGATATTCCTTTGAAAAACGAGGTTGAGGCTTTTATGTCATCAAAAATGTTTCAAACCCATACTCAACCTTGGCTATCGAGTTTATTTACTCCGGATATTCGTTTGGCTCACAAAATTATCATGTTTTGTCTTTTGGGAAAAGATAGGAAAGATGGTACAATTGCTCCTTATGAAGCAATCCTTCTATTTCATCTTTATTCAAAAAGGCCTATCAATTTTTGCAAAATTTTCATTCGTAACTTGGATTATCGTGCTCATTCGAATTCTACTCTTCCTTATGGTATTGCTCTTAGTTATCTCTTTATCAATGTTAAGAAAATATCTCCCTCTCATGACCCTCGTGATTTTGAACCAATTTGGAGGTTTGATATTCCTTTTTTGAAAACTATGAAAATCTTCGTTTACAATGGAGAATACATTGATAAGCATGTTTTTGATCATCTTCCCGAAAATATTCGAAAAACTATCTTGAAAAACGTTGGTCAAAATATCACTTCCTCGGGTCCCACAATTGAGTCTCTAAACATTCCTTCCCGTGAAGTTATGCCTATTAATCCTCCTCCGTCTTATACCACTTCCCGGTCAAAATCTTCCATTGGTTCTTCCTCAAATGTTGTTACTAAAGATGATCTTGATAAGGTTGAATCTACTTTGTTGAATGTTATTAAAGAGGGTTTTGCGGAAATTAAAGGATGGTTTGAAAATATGAATAATCGTATTGAGGGGTTGAAAAATGAAGTTTCATGTCTTCGTGATGATGTTGGAAATGGAAGAAGGTCAAGGAGCCGCTCTCCTCGTGAAAATCGCTAAATTGTTCGTGTTTGGATGTTTTAGATTTATCTTCATTTTACTTGGCTTTTATGTGTTCTTTGTGTTTTTGGACTAAGTTTGTGATGTTTATGCTTTAATTGTTTATGGGTCCGTGTTTTGGACATCTAGGATATTATTGCTACATGTTTTATTTGGAAAATGGTTTAGGATGCTTTTTGTTTAACTTGGTTTGATTTGGATATTTGTTTTAGTATGCTATGATTCTACTTTGGAATTTTAATGTTTAGTTGTTTCAAATTTATGCTTTGATTTTACTAACATTTTCCTTGATGATATAGGTACTTTTGCTCTCTTATCCTTGTTCTTATCCTATATTGCATTTAGGTCCCTATAGTTTGTTCAAATTTGTCTTAATTCTTCAAATGGTTGAAAATTGCATTTAGGTCCCTTGAAGTTTTTCAAAATTACGTTTAGTCCCTAAACTTTTGGAAAATACATCTTGACCCCTTTGCATTTCAAAAATGACATTTTACCCCATGATTTCTTAAAATTTATTCAAAAATTCTTAGTAGGGTAAATCTTGTTGATCAAAATTTTTGCAATTTGAAACAAACTCTATGCTTTGTGTAAGGGGGAGTGTTTGTTAAAAACTCTATCCTTAGCTCTTGTCTTCCTCATGTCTATCTTTGTGCATCTCCTTCTAAAAATTGTTTTTAAAATATACTCTTGCACACTCTTAGTATCTTTGTTTTAAAATCTATTCACTTGAGTTTTAGCTCTTCTTCCTTAGTTATGAATTATACATTTATTTCGTCTTTTTGATGAAGACAAAGGGGGAGAAATATGTGCACTAAAACGTTTAAAACTTGCACTTTACAAAACTCACAAATGCATGTCTTTTTTCATAAAAATACACTTTGACTTAATGCTTTTTGTGAGGGGGAGTTAGACTCCAAATATGTTTTAGTGAATGATTTGTCATCATCAAAAAGGGGGAGATTGTTGGCTTATTGCCCCCATCGATTAAGTGTTTTAATGTGACAAATCCTCTATTGCTTAGTGTGCTAATCTCACTTTATCATCTTGCACTCTAATTCATCAAAAAGCACATTTAACATCATTTTGATCATAGCCTTATATTCATATCCTTAGTAGCTAATTTTCTTCCTTTACTTTTAACCATATCTTATGTGTACATTGAGAATTAGCTTTCATGATCAACAACAAAGTTTCTTAAAATGATGTTTACAACAACTCTCGTGAAGAAAACTTTTCCATCCGAGCAACGAATCAAAAAATCATAATTTCCAAGTCAGTAAAAACCGGGTACCCGCATTTGGGAAAACCGGGAACCCGGTTTGGTGAAGCTCAAGTCAACATCAAGTTTACATAGCCGTTTTATAGCCGTTACAATTGAAAACCGGGTACCCGCATTTGGGAAACCGGGAACCCGGTTTGGAACAAGTTCACCATCAAACTTTATATCCGTTGGGGACTTTCTTGTGCTATAAATATGAGCTCTTTGAAGGAGAAACTCACCTCTAACACTTCAACTATCATACATATCTTTCTCCTACAAAGTTAGAGGTCACAAGCTATCAAAGTTAATTATCCAAGCTTGATCAAGAGCTTAAACCAATAAGCTTCAAAGTTATCATCTACTCTAGAGGAGTTTACAAGCTTATAGTCATATCTACTCTTTAGGAGATTATCTAGCAAAGTTGTTTGCACCCCTTTAAACACTTTGTATTCATCCTCTTAAGTCTAGGTCTTGTAATAGATAGATTAAGAGAGAATTCAAGTATAGGGAGTATACTTGGTATCCTTGTGTTAAGATAGCATAAGTGTTTAAGTATCGGGAGTATACTTGGTGTCCTTGTGTTGCGATAGCACAAGTGTTTGTCCTTCGTGTTATCGAAGAGGTTGTAAGGGTTATTGTGTTCTCGACCCGGTTAAGAGAGACACGGGAGCTTAGTGAAAAGCTTGAAATCCTAAGGAGGCTTCCTTAGGTAGTGGATGTAGGGAAACCGAACCACTATAAATCGTGTGTATCTTTCTATCCCTACTCTATTTACTTTCCGCACTTTATATGTTTGATAATATGCTAGTATGAATATTGTGATATTGATTATCTAGGTTATCTAACATATTGCCATCTAGAGTAGTTAGAAGATTAGAAACTCGTTTTACTTGTATCAATTATATATCGAACCTCTTAGCTTATCCATTGCATGATCCCTTAAGAGTTTGATATATTAGTTGACTTAGAAGTTTCTTTCATAAACTTATATTTTATCCAAAAGATTTTTAATTAGGCATTAATCTTATTAGTAATCCTATTCACCCCCCCTCTAGGACTTTCAAATACAGCAAGTGTCGGCGGCTAGATGGGAGCTCAAACCGTGGATCAGGCGTATCCATCAACTGACAAAAGAATCCGGGAATGTTTTCTTCAAACACATCCCGCGACGTTTCAATAAGGAGGCAGATCTTCTAGCAAAAGACGCCAGGCACAGGGCAGTACAACACCATGTTACAACCTCTACTCTCCAGTGTTACTTCTCGAAGTTAGGAATAGGCTAAACTTTTAGTTTTCGCTTGTTCTTGGTTGTATATTTCGTAGAACATCTTTACTCGTCCAAAAAAAAAAAAAAAAAAATTGCTTCTAGCGCTGCTATGTCAGTAGCCCTTTTTTTCCTTTTTTCTTAAAGAAATACAATCCACTTTTTCAGAAGAAACAAAAGTAAAAGTATTGACTGTATTGAGAAAAGAAACAAAAGAAGTCTAAAAGTTATGCACCATATACATTAGATGATACACTTAATTATCCAAAGCAAGTATTGCATATTACTTTGATACTTAATGAATATAATAATCGAGATAGATAGTTGGCCTAGTGGTTAGGCTACTCCGCAGAGACCAAGAGGTCCTGGGATCGAATCTCATTGGAGTCAAAATGACTCCGAGCCCAAAGTGGCTCTCTCATGTACTCAAAAAAAAATGAATATAATAATCAACTATTGAATCATTAATAAACATTACGGCCGTTCAGAAAAAAACTTATTGAACAATTAAAAAAAACTTTTTTTTTTCAATTTCAAAACCTTTTCGTTAAATATACATCACATGAAATATTTTAACAGAATGACACTAATCATTTTGAATCGCAATTCATAATCGAATTAAATCATAATAGGCAAAACAATTTTTATCAGATATTACACAACTGCTTCATCATCTGATATACATTATATCAAATTTTACGAGAATTATATCAGACATAATTCGGCGGATATTGCTATTGAGTGAATACAAAACATTCATATACATAATGAAACAAAATAAACAGGTTATCAAATAACCTTTTAGCACTAAAGAGAAAGGTCAACGGCCGCAGTTAATTTTTAACCAAACAAGAATTGCAGACCACTTCTTCCGTAAAGATCACAAAACAAAAATTTAACCATAACAGATTATATAATTAAATTATAATATCAGCAAACTAATATTTATATCTCATATAAATAATATAATATATGGAAAATTTAATTTTCATATAAACCTTTAAATCTAAAAATATATATTATCAAATAATATCATGTTAAAAACCTAAATCACAACAACCTGGCTCTGATACCACTTGAAGGAATCGCAATACCTGTTATATCGAATATACGCCGCAGAAAAAATATATATTGCAATCCTAAAACCATCTAGTTGCGATTTAAGAATTTAAAACAAAGTATAATAACGATTACATACCTTAAGCCCGTTGTGTGAGAATCGAATTGTCAAATTCTAGCTTCAAAGATTTGAAGCCTCCACGCTTTGCACACCGAGTTTGATTTTGCTTTCAGAACCTTTCTGATTTGGAGAGAGACCTTCTATCTACTGTGTTTTCCAAGAGAGAAAAACTGAAAAAGAGTTACATATATATATTGATTTCTCATTATACATATATTAACTCCTGAAGGAAAAGTGAAAAGTCAAGAAGTGGAAAAGCCAAAAGCCAGAACGTATAATGAAAACTAATTATCTTAATAATTTGGTCCACTACCCACTTCTGAAGTGGACTTGGACATTTTACATTATACAAAAAGACTTGACTAGCCTAGCGGTTAGTGACATATTTCACACTACTAGAGGTCCATGGTTCAATCCACGAACCTATGACCTTTTTCCCTTTTATTTTCTCTTTTTCCTTAGATCGGTCTTATATTAGAATATAAATTTGTGCTAGCAAATCAATATACCAATATTCCAAATATATAATTAATTAATATTTATTATCTGATAATAAAATAAATTAACGACATGAAGCAAGATCAATACACTCGTTAGTGTGCGACTACGTGGGTTCATCGTTAAACCGGTAGTAGTTAACTTAGTTATCTACTAATCGAGGTTGGCATCTAACAACACTCCCCAACGACCGGATAACGTGAAGTAACTCTGTACAAAGAACCCGGTAAAGGATTATACACGTAATCCCTCTATCTTTACAGCTCCGGATCATCCTGGGATATGGTATATCTGTCAAATCCCATTAGAAAATCAACTACGTTACATGTCGATTATCAACGATTGACGAATGACCTAAGAAACTCCTTTCTTCATTCATTCCATCACCTTGGCCAAGGATTTGATACAATCGTTATAATCTTATGACATCGTAGAGCTCAAACTCTTTACCTAGAGTTGATAGATTCCATCTTGACTCATCCCTAGGAGGATATATACTTAGTTACGTCCAATATCCTTTCGACTAGCATTATGACACACTAGTAGTCCAGTATCAAAACACAACAAGCACATATACAACTATAGTGATGATCTCAGGTCAAAGGATTACAAGCATTTAAGTCCTTATAGAGATTAACCCACTTGACAGTTCAAGGTAATTAACCATTAGGAATCTCTAGCTTTAGTCGGTTCGGTAATCACATCTCTATGTGCATTATCTATGCACCTAACTCGGTAAACGAGAACTACCGATATTTATCCAATAAATACTTGTTAGATACATATTAATCTAACCGGATCATCGAGGTCCTAACTCGATGATCCTACGATTAAGAACAAGATTAGATTAAGCCCTATGAGCTAGATTCTCATTATCATAACACCTTATGATATCTAGTTCGTAACTTAATCAAGGATTTGTCTTTATATTATGTAGATGAATACCATAATCATAAAAGTTTGCCATAGATTCAAGGAAACAATTTCTTTAATCAATACTGTAGTGAAAACTATTATCGTGTACAGTAAACACTTGTGTTCAATTCATTACTAGACGATCGGGGCTAGGGCATAAATCCAACAGTTCCCACTTTATCTTACACTATTCCTGGGTCCATCTACCATGTGGGGTTTACTCATTCTTCAATTTTTCTACATTAATTTTCCTAAATTAGGTATTATTTTAAAATTCAGACTTTTAAAATTTATTTTCTTTGATTATGATTTTGTTTGACATATGATATGATTAGGTTCTTAAAAGAGATTTTTATCCAACGGGTCTTAAGGACACCCCCCCCCCCCCCCTATGCTCTTTTCCAACCCCACTTACCTTCTCTTCTTACTAAAGACATCAAATAAAATTATACACTATAATCTAAAAATCCAATTACATTTATACCCTTTTTTTGTTTCCTATATATACTAATTATATTATATCTTAACCCTAAAAAATTATACTCTCTCTCTCTCTTCTCTTTATCTTTCCCGTCAACCACCCACCTTTTACTCTATCCTCTCACATTCATCTACCCTCTATTATCTCCCTCACAAAATCTCACGATGAACAAAAGAAAACAAAATCTCTTGGATCTCTGCATTCGAAGCTTTGAACTCCTTTCTTGCGGGGTTGTGGTGGTGGTACTCGGCGTTGGTTCATGGTGGTGTTCGGCGTTGGTTTGTGCTGGTGCTCGGCTTGGTTCGTGAAGCATAGATTATTCGAGGTGGTGAACAGTAAGCTCCATTGGAGATCTAATCTTTGAGCATCTTCTCAAGCTCTATAGTTGGAGCTCCTGCCGCCTATGCTTAGAATCCATCTTGCTCTGTATCCGGAGCTCTCATCTTCTCATGCTCCGTATCCGGATCTCCTATCGACAAGGAAGCCATGTCAAACTTCAGATCTCGAACAAGAGAGGAGAGATGACCTCGTAGCTTCTCCGGAATTCAGCAGTGAAGAACAGACGCTGGAGTGAAGAACAGCTCCCCGAAAATGGAGCTTGGAGCTTCGTTCAAAGATCCGGCAGTGAAGATATTATGTTGTTTGAAACTTAAATAAAATTTATTTTTTAGTAATACTCATTTTTTTTATCAAAATACTCTATAATTTTTTAGAGTACTCCGTAATTTTTTTTTTATATTACTCTTTGTTTTATTCCGATGCTCACTGTTTTAATTCCGATACTCTGTATTTTTTCCGATACTCTATATTTTTAAAATCACTTAATACGTCACTGGTGGCGGTGGTGGTCGGTGGCTGAAGATAAACAGTGACAACACTCAACACTTTTTTTATTTTTTAGTGTTTTTTGTATTATATAAAGGTATTTTAGTATTTGGTCATTCTTAATGTCTCTTTAAAGAAATTAAATTTCCACTAGTTTTTATAGGACAAAAACATAGTCTTCAACCCCTTATTTGTCATTCACCCATATTAGAGACTCGATTCGTATATGAAAAGTGTCATCAAGCCTGAACGGAACACTAATTCATTTGATTCCGAAGGTACAAGATCTAGAAGGGGTGGGGCAACTTCGTCCTATTAGTTTTATTAATGTGCCAGTCAAATTCATCATGAAAAGCTATGGTCAACCAGATTCGCCCGTTGTTAGAAGAAATGATTGGACCTAATCAAAGTACCTTTCTCCCGGGACGGTCAACTATTGATAATATCGTATTGGTGCAAGAGATTGATCATAGAATGCAGAAGCTTTCGACCAAGAAAGGATACATGGCAATAAAGATCGACTTAGCTAAAGCATATGATAAGTTGAGCTGGAGGATCATTGAGGATACTATTGCTTTTTTTGGTGTCCAAATGCCTTGGGTAAGACTTATTATGTCGCTATGGCTACAAATACAATGAGTATTCTATGGAATGGGGAGCAGCTCGAGGCATTCACCCCTCATAGAGGAATTCGGCAGGGAGATCCTCTTTCGTCTTATATTTTTGTTTTATGTATGGAGAGATTATTTATGCTTATTCGGGGACTTTGTGGTGGAGGGGAATGGTTACCCATTCATCTTCATCGTCAAGGTCCCCCGATCTCACATATGTTTTTTGCAGATGACTTGTTGCTTTTTGCTGAGGCGGGAGAAACCCAAGTAGATCTTATTAAAGAGGTCCTGGGGGTGTTTTGCGAGGAGGCGGGACAAACAGTGAGCGGGGAGAAGTCCTTGATATATTTTTCCAGAAATATGACTAATGAGAAGATCGAGCTTGCTAGGAAAAGCGGTTTTACGTTGAGTGATTCGTTAGGAGTGTACTTGGGTTTGCCGATAAGATCACAACAATTACCTCGGGGATTCTTTCGGAAAGTGAAATTAAAAAATTGCAAAGCAAGCTTCCGAATCAGAAGAATCATAACTTATCTTTGGGCGGGAGAGTAACGTTAGCACAGTCACTTCTTACAGCTATCCCTACGTATATTATGCAAACGATGAAATTACCGATTCATGTATGGGATGAAATAGATAGAATTATTCGTGATTTCATTTGGGGGTCATCGAGTGAGGGAAGGAAGACACAGTGGGTCTCATGGGAAGTCTTGTGTCGTCCTAAGAAATGTGGGGGTTTAGGGTTGAGAAGCGCAAAGAATTACAACAAGTCGCTATTGGCCAAGCTAAGTTGGAAAGTGTTGCAAGATGATCCGGCCTTGTGGGTACAGGCATTAAAGCACAAGTATTTTAGGAATGGTTTCTTAAATCGGATTGTAAAACCTTCGGATTCTAGGATGTGTAAAAGCATATTAGCAGGTCGTGAGGTTTTTGGTGGTAATGTGATCGAGCTAGGAAGTGAGAATAAGAAATATTATAAGTGGGTTCTTGAGTTGTCGGGGTTGTTCTCGGTTAAGTCGGTCTAAGAGCTTATTACCAGCAGAAAATGATCCTAATTTTAAATGGGATTTGATTTGGTCGCTGAAATGCCCTCAAAAAATTAAGTTTTTTCTGTGGCGCGCGGTTTAAGATCTTTTACCTACGGGTGGAAATTTAAAATTAAGAGGAATTGTAGACGATCCAGGATGTCGGAGGTGCGGAGGTGCGGAGTTATGGTCGAGAGCGCCAAACATATATTTCAGAGTTGCAATGGTTACAGTGGGTTAGCTACAATTTGTCTAGATGAAATTGGCTTGGAATGGGAGCAGGTCAACTTGCTGGGAAGTCAGACGCCAGCGCTGGATCACCTTCCTGGCGAACAAATTAGCTCCAGCAGATGGAGACTTCCACGTCAGCAGCAGCATAGTGTTAATCGTGAGGAGCAAAGTACTAGGCATGAGGGACCCTCCATTTCGGTCTTACCACAGCAGGTCTCGCAAAGAACTTCTCAAATGCAACAACAAGTTACACCTCAGCAGCCTCCAAATAGCACGAATCAAAACTTTATGGTGGATGCTAGTGGGTGGTGGGCCAGGATGTTAGCACCAAATAAATTGGTTGATGGCATGGAAAGAAGGGTCATTATAGCGGCAATGATTTGGCATGTTTGGGTTGATCGAAATGCAAGAATTTTCTATCAAGATGTAAGGAAAAAAACGACAAGTGAGTTATCTGCTATTATTCGTAACGTGGCGTGTGACTATATAAGGGCATACGGGGTTTTGAAAGAGATGGGGAATTATCACATCACCTAAAAATATTCTTATCAAGTGGACTATGCCGGTAAGCGGGATTAACTAAATATTGACGGTTCTTATGATGCAAATAAATTTGTAGCTGATGTTGGGGGAGTATATCGTAATAGTAAAGGGGATTGCATAGATGGTTTTGCAGGGACTTGTGTTGCGAGAACACCTGTTGTGGCGGAGTTATTGGCGGTACAGTATGGCTTGCAGATGGCGGTAAGTCTAGGGATTTTTTCCCTAACTATTGAAACTGACTTGAGTGAGTTGTATGCGTTAGTGAAGGGCGGTGTGAACTCAAGTGGAGTTTCAAATAGTATTGTGAGTGCATGCCGTGATACATTGGAGTCGAGAGGGCATAGGTGTGCGGATTGGATGGCGAAATTTGGTACAACTTGTGAGGAGGGGTGTGTGCCATATAGGGACCCTCCAAAGGGTTATGGAGAATTCTAGCGAGAGACCGGTATGATTGGGCCGTACCGGGAATAGTTCTATCTAGTTAACAAGTTGTAAGAAAGTTCTACTTTTCGGTCTTTTGACCTCATCTGTAACCAAAAAAAAAGATTGCTTCAAATTTGCATGAAGGTCTTCTACTGTATCGATGTTGTGTGCAAATACGTCTAATTCAGCTTTCGCTACTTTTTCTACGCACTTTCTTTCTCTTTGAAAATCAGAAACTGTTTTGCAATATTTGAAAGGTTAGATTACAGATAAGGGAATCTACTTAGAGTTTGATTTAACTTAGCTTACCCCATGCTTCGATTAGAATACTGGGTGTCAATATCTTTAGCTTTTGCACGGTTTTCATAGCTTACCCCATGCTTCGATTAGAATACTGGGTGTCAATATCTTTAGCTTTTTCACGGTTTTCAGTAAAATGTCCACTTCCTTGATCAGGTAAATCATCTCGATCAACACTAATGATCACTACATATACAAGAATCCATGAAGCGTTGGGTTTTTGTTTTTACTATTTTGGTTATTTTCCTGGTCATGAAATTTGTTGATAATTATTGGGTTTTTTTTTAATAGAGTCATTTTAACTCCAATGAGATTCGATCCCAGGACCTCTTGGTCTCTGCGGAGTATCCTAACCACTAGGGGGGGTGGTGGAGAAGAAGTGGTGGTGGAGGGAAAGAGGTTTGATTGTGGAGATGGTGGTGGCGGAGACGGTGGATTTCAAGGAACGGTTGGGCAGGAATGTGAGGCGGGAATTCATTTTCCGGTGGGGGTCGTGTTATGTGATTTTCTTTTGAACAAGGGAATTGAAAATGTTCGGTCTTTTGTTTTTACTATTTTGGTTATTTATTTTTATTTTTCTTTGTTCTAAATTTTGGTAATTTTTTTGGTCATGAAATTTGTTGATTATTCTTTGGGTTATTATTTTTCTCTAAAGTTGGGTCTTTTTAACTCAACAAAATATATTTTTATTTTGTGGTAAAGATTTACAAGTAAAATGAAAAAATAAATAATTAGCTCATCTCATTCCTGTATAAAAGTATGATATTTGCTACAATATTATACAACTATGGGGGTGTTTTCTCTTTCAATTTCATTGGCTCGTCAGCTATTTTTATATAACTCATTTAAATATTAAGAGGTTTAAATTTAAAATTTGTGGACAAAATTTTAGATTGAAATCTTTATATAAATCTTAGTAGCAATATTTTCTATTAAAAACTAATAAAATATTCTAAAATTTATTAAAAAAAGTTAATATGTGTGATATATATATATATATATATATATATATATATATATATATATATATATATATATATATATATATATATATATATATATATGCAAAATTGAACAAAGTTAAATTATGAAATATGACTTTAATGCTTGAATATCACAATATTTATGAAGTATTTAAAATAATTTAGATTACTTTTTAACATAACATATAATTTTTATTTTAGATAAAAATAAGATGTATCTCAAATTTCTAATTTATTACAAATTATTTAAAATTAATATAAAATTATAAAAATTTATGGTATATTTGAATAAGATAATGAAAAAAATTATTATAACAAATTTGAAATACTAAAATATCATTCTAATTACTTTTAACTAAATATATCATTTAATTATAAATATTGACAATTAATAAATAAAAATACTTTAATTTATTATTTAAATTAAACTTAATTTTTTTTTCCTTTCTCTAATTTTCTTTTTAAAATAATAATAATTCCAATGAATTATGAATCCTTAATCCATTCCAAAAAAAAGAAGGAGAAAAATCTATTCTATTTAATCATCGTTTAAAGGATTAATTCTCACTTAAGCACTTTGCCATATTTATCTCTCACTATTACCCATAATATTATTTTAATTTTTTTATATAATATTTATTTATTTTAGAGTTTGGTCATCTTTATTGTCCACCACCATTTCATGTATTCACCATCGACTACCACCACCACCTCATACAATCGTCATCGACCACTACCACCACCGACTACCATCACCACCACCACCACAATCACCACCTCATGCATCCACCACCACCATAATTACCACATCATGCATCCACCACCACCACAACCACCACCTCCTCATGCATCCACCACCATCACCACATCAATTATTCTCTGTCGACCACAACCACAACACCACCACCTCCATTATTCTCCGTCGACCACCACCACCTTCGTCCATAACCACCAATGACTAGTTTCGCCACAGCCGTTACCAATCACCACCAACTAATTATGTAATGTGCGTGTGTCCGTGAATTTTTTAAAATAGAAAAAACTAATTTTAGAAAGAGTAAATACCCCGTTTACCCCCTGGAGTTTAGCCTGATTGTCACTTTACCCCTCATTGTTTAAAATGCGACTGGCTACCCCCTACAGTTTACTTTCGTGACTCGTTGCCCCCGTTAACGGTTTCCGTCCAAAAACACCGTTAAGTGTCACGTGCATGTCACATGCCCGCGTTTTTAATATTATTTTTTTCGTAATTCGTTTTAATCAATTAATTAACTTAATTTACAAGGGAAAAGTAGGTATTTCTAAAATTCCCACACAATATATACCCCAAAATAAAACAAATAAATTAACACAAAATCAGAAAAGAAAAGAGTTGGGCGGGTTTGGTTCGGGGAAGAACGCGAAGAACCACAATTTCAGATTTTATCAGCCACTGCACTTTAGCTCTGGAGATATTCAATGGCTCCGTTATGGAGGGGTGTGTTTATTTATTGTTCATAAATCTTTGCTTGTTGGTTAAGATTTTTGAATCCGTAAATGTAGGGTTTTCGGATATATTTATTACTTTTTTAGATTTCACGCTTGAAGGGGGATTTTGTTAGATATCACGGGATTTGGTTACCATATTGTAAGTGTATCGATCTTTGATAATTATTTTTCCATTAATTGGTTTCTAACGTAATTGGTAAGTAATTTATTCAAATTTTTTTGTGTAACAGAGAAATTTGCATTGAGGATTCTCTTCGGTGGGTTCTTTAATGAAGACAAGAGTTATTACCATTAAGTAAAGATTGAGTATGTAGACGATTATCAATATGAAAAATTTAGTATACCTGTACTTAAGAAGACTGTTTCGAAGTTAGGGATAAAAGGTAACTTGGAGTAATACTATTTGAAAGTGGGGAAAAAACTACATGATGGTCTAGTGTGTTTGGATAGTGAGGATAAATGTATGGAGATATGTAGCATTGGAGAGAACAACGTAATTGTTGACCTCTTTGTTGTTAGTATACCAGTAATACATGAACACCATAAAATTAAAATCCTATATTCATGCCTTTATTACTAAATTGGAATAAGTTTGAAGAAATAGTTCAGAAGCGAGAAGAAGATAAAGTTTGTACCAATAAAGGCCATGATGATTTGGAAGTTCAGAACTGTGATGAAGGGCAAGATGACAGTAGGATGGAAGAGATGAAAGATAAAGAAGAAGCAATAAAGGTACAAACCTTACAATTTACCCCTTACAATGGTAGTTTACCCCTTAAATGACTTAGTTGATTGACTAATCAACCCCCTTATTTTTTTTAACTGTACAGGTTGTTGAAGATCAAAACCCACCTAATGTTAATGTAATAGAAGGTGAGAAAGAAGTAAACAATTTTGTTACTGAGAGTGTAGAGAAAGTAGTTGATGAGAATGAACTAACTAAGGTAGGTGATGTTGGTTTGGAAGAAGACGTTAAGACCTGTGATGAAAGGCATGATATGAAAAGAGTGGAAGAAAAGAGTGATGAAAGGCATGATGAGAAAAGCGTGGAAGAAAAGATAGTTGAAGACGAAAAAGTTTTGTTAACTTTGAATGTTGTTTTTAACAGGGACATGTCTCTCATTCTCATACTTGAGGGTCTAAGGCTGTATAGTATGAAAAGGCCACAGTCTAAGAGATCACGGATGTCAAAGTAAGAAGGTGAAATATGTCCTAAGATCAGACACTTGGTGAACAAAGGTAAAACAAACAGTGGTAAATGGCATGTAGTTTTTTGTGGAGAAATGAAGTTCGGAGTGAGAAACCCAGGAACAAGTCCTTTTGTTGTGGATTTGGAGACACAAAGTTGTCCTTGCAGAAGGTGGGAGCTTTCTGGAATACCATGCTTTCATGCCATAGCATGTATTCAATATATTGGGAAATATCCAGAAATATGTGTGCATGATTGCTACAAAAAAGAAATGTATCTGAAGGCATATACACCAATGATTTATTATATCAATGGACCATCAATGTGGAATGCTACAGGGCCTGTAAGTGTAGAACCTCTTATGGCGTTTAAGTTGGTTCGCGGACCAAAAAGGGCTAGGACAAAGGAGGTCGATGAGGTTCAAGTTAAAAGGTGGAGAAAAGAACGCACATCTGGGGCTGTCCAAAAGATGGGACATGTGGGTAGGTTAAATGAATGTATGATTTGCAAAGGAGAAGACCGTAACAAAAGGTCATGTAAGGAGAATCTAAATGATAAAGAAAATGAAACTATTGGATTTGATGATATACAAGAAGAGGGATCTAGTGTTCATGGGGTTAGGGAAGAGGGTTTCCATCTTGAAGGTGTGAACGGTGAAGGTGTGGATAAGACTCCTGATGAGGAGATTAACAGAATGTTAGATGAGTTTGAAGTACAACCATCTACGCCTTGTGCCACCTAGTGTACACCTACTGAACTAGAAAGTAAATTAGTTAAGTTGCAAAGTACAGTTGTTAAAAAAACTAACTATTTCCAAACCAAAGATCTGTATACCAGACAAAAATATAAATAAGCCAAAAGAAACAAGGGAAAAACCTACACGACAAAGCAACTGAAGGATCAAGGATTAAAGACAATTTCAGGATGTTCAAGCACAATGCCTATATCTATAGTAAGTATGTCTATACGTGTGTATATATGCATTCATTATATAATTATGTATTGCGTGTAATTTGAATATAGATGATGACACAGGGAAACGAAAAGGTGCCACGACTCTTCCTAAATCGGTATTAAAGGTAAGTATACAATTACCAAATGCAACTTCAATAAGGAAATAATCTTTATAGTGATAAAATATTCTGGGATTTAATTTGTGAGTGCAGAAGGTGAAGACAGATATGGTGGCACCAACTAGTCAACCTGAGAAAACCAACGAGGAGGTTCCTAAATCAGTATTAGAGGTAAGTATACAATTACCAAATATAACTTCAATAAGGAAATAATATTTATACTGGTATCATGTTCTGGGATTTAATTTGTGAGTGCAGAAGGTGAAGACAAATATGGTGCCACCAACTAGTCAACCTGAGAAAACCAGCGAGGAGATTCCTAAATCAGTATTAAAGGTAAGTATACAGTTACCAAATCTAACTTCAATAAGAAAATCTTCTTTATATTGATATAATGTTCTAGGATTTAATTTGTGAGTGTTGAAGGTGAAGATAGATATGGCAGCACTAATTAATCAACCTGAGAAAATTAGTGAGGAGATAAGCACAGAAAAATCTTAGGAAAAAAACCCACCTTTGCAAAAAAAGAAGATTTCGTTAAGGGGTATCCCAGGGGTAAGTTAATATACTTTTGACTAATTACCCCTTAGAATTTTATTTTAGTGACAAATCACATCCAGATCTACAAATGAATGACAAAATAACCCTCTACAAATACGATTAATAATATGCTTTTGTTTGTCTAAAATTTCAGGTGAGGTTTAAATATGATATACCACCAGTGCAAATCAGATAAAACAGGCCCTTACCTGAGGTAAGTCAGTTCTTCAGTAATTAAAGCAGATATATACTGTAGAATCTAATACTTGGTTGTGGAGATGGTGGTGGCGGAGACGGTGGATTTCAAGGAACGGCTGGCCAGGAATGTGAGGCGGGTATTCATTTTCCGGTGGCGGGCGTGTTATGTGATTTTTTGGACAAGGGAATTGAAAATGTTCGGTTTTTTGTATTTTCTATTTTGGTTATTTATTTTTATTTTCTTTGTTCTAAATTTTGGTTATTTTGGTGGTCATGAAATTTGTTGATTATTCTTTGGGTTATTATTATTTTTTCTCTAAAGTTAAGTTTTTTTTAGCTCAACAAAAATATTTTTTAATTTTGTGGTAAAGATTTACAAGTAAAATAAAAAAAGTGTGAATTATACATAGGGTCTTGAAGACAATCTTTCCTCTCTATAGAGTATAGTCTAGAGATTTGTTCTTATTAGGGACCTCAATTTTGACAATAGTCTTTCCTACCCTTACTAACACTAAAAGACAAAGAAAGTGTGATGTCACTGTTTCTCTCTCCACTACCACTACCCACCTACCTCCGACCTCCGACCACCAACCATCGACCACCGACCTCCGACCTCCGACCACCAGTCACCGGTCACCGGAAAAAACATAGAGTATCAGAAAAAATTGATTAGTATCGGAAAAACTGATAGTACTCTATAAAATTGCTGAGTACTCTAAATATTTTAATTAGTACTCTATGTAATTTAATGAGTACTCTATATATTTTGATGAGTGCTCCGGATAATTTTGATGAGTACTCCGGATAATTTTGATGAGTATCTGATAAATGTGATGAGTACTCCATAATTTTAATGAGTACTCAGTCAAATTGATGAGTATTACACATTTTTAAATAAATTACAAAACAAATTACAATTTAAAATAATAAATTAACCTAGCTACTATTTTGTTTGACCAGATTTGGTCAAACCATATCTAGATCTGGAAAAAAAACAGATGTCCTCTCTCGCTTCGTGCTCAGCCATGGAAGAGTTCAACACCACCACCACCACCACCAATGGAGCCCTTCTTCTCGTCTCTGGTTTAACCACTGTCGTCGAGCACCACCAACTCCACGCCGTCGAGCACCACCACCACCAAGAGTTCAACACCGATCAACAGCTGATGAAGATTGCAGACACGAAGCACTTCTTCTTCGATGCTCTCGCGCAGGAGATCGAACCACCAGAGCTCGCTTCTCGACTCGCCGGAGAAGAAGAGGACCACCACCACCATAACACTTCCACCATAACACCTCCGACGTGAGTAGCTCCGATCTGCTCCTCCTTCGCTGCAGACTCCGGCGAATCAAGAGGTTCTATCTGTGAAGACTTGTGAAGCTCCGTTGCAGTGCAGCTTCGCCGGCGGATCTGCTACGTTGAAGCTCCAGCCACCTCTCCATCTTCCAGCGAGATCCAAGCGAAACACCCACGTGCGAATCAGATCCAGGCGAAACACGATCGGCGAAGGACCTCCAGGCGAAACAGCTCCATGGATGAGTGCTCTTCTGCTTCATTGATGTGTAGCTGCCGATTTGAAGACAAATGGAGTAGGGTTTCTAGGGTTTTGGTTAGAAAAGTTAGGTGAGGGGATGAGAGAGATGTATTGACGGGAAATGAAATGAAAGAATGAGGAGAGAGAACCTATAATTTAGTATATATAGGGGAAAAAAACAAAAGAGAGTATAATTGTAATTGGGATTTTTGTCTATAGTGTTAAATTCTTTTTGAGGTCTTTAGTAAGAAGAGAAGGTAAGAGAGGTCTCTAATTAGAAGAGGGGGGTGTCTTCAAGACCCTAAGTGGCATTTTCTCATAAAAAAATGGGCTAATCACACATTACATGTATAAAAGTATGAAATTCGCTACAATATTATAGGGGGAAATTCTTAAGTAAACCATGGTCATGGTTTTGTATTAAAAAATAGTATTAGATTTTCTTTTTCTTTTTTGGACAAGATGTTTGTAGATTTAGAAAAATGAGATTTTTTAGATTTTTTCATATAATAGGGAGTTTTTTAAAATTAAATTTTAAAATAGATTATAAATTATAAATGATATATACAAGATCATAATATTTAAAAATATTTGTTTGACTGTTAAATTTACTTTATACTAGAATTGTTCTAGCCCCCTAATACTTCCTCCCCCTGTTCCTTTCCGAAATTATATCCTAGATCCGTCCTTGGTATTACGGTTGTACATGAGTCGGTACTAGATGTACAAACTTATTTGCTTAATTTTTTTAACTATCAAACTACTTGGTTGTTTATTTATATTCTTGAATATTTATATATCAGTTAATATACATGTATATGTATTATTAAAGTTTAATATCAACTAGGATCTTTTTTATTGACAAAAAAAGACATGGTTAATTTCTGCTAATAGTAAAAAATGAATGACATGTTATACCTAGTACTAGGATGTAAATTAATTGAGCCGAAGTTCAGATATGTAAGCCTCTTTGTTTAATTTTTTGACATGAGGCGAGCTCAAATTTTAACAATCTAAGTAATAGATGTGCAAACTTGTTTCTTTAACTTTCCAATCCAGTATTTTTTAGTCGAACGCGAGTTGTTCATGAATAATTTATTTCTTTGATCTTTGAAACAAAAATTTCATGTACAATCAGCATTTAGTGATATATGTGGTATGAAGTTTGAAATGTGATATTAATGAAAAAAATTTAATAAAGACAATGTCATAGTTAATATTAAGTTTTAATAATATGTTTATAAGAAGAAAAACTGTTGTATAACAATTCAAGAATATAAACAAATAAGTACTTTGACCTTTGACCATGTGCAGATCTATGGGGCTAGCGAGTGTGGAAGGGTCTACAATCTCCCAACCCTAGGATATAGTGAGAAATTTTTAGCCCCCTAAACCTAAATTTTACACGATTACCCCTCCCAAACTAGAAATTTCCTCAAAATATCGTTCATACACCCCGGATCCCGTGTGTTATTATAGCTTTTAGCCCACTCGGTAGTAAAATCCTAGATCCGCCCCTGATTTGACAGTTTGAGAAATTAAACAAACAATTTTACATACACACGTTTCTCTTTCTACTACACAAGTAATACTATTGTTTAATACAAAACCATGGCTCTACAAATAGGGTATGGTGCACCTAAGAATTTCCCTAATACAACTATTGGTTTCCTCTTTTTAACTTCATTGGTTCATCCACCATTTTTATATAACCCTTCTTAATATTAAGAGGTTTAAGAATTTGAAAGTTGTGGATAAAATTTTAGAATGAAATCTTTATATAAAACTTAGTAGCAATATTTTCTATTCAAAACTAATAAAATATTCTAAAATTTGTTAAAAAATCAATACATATCTATATATCTATATAATATTGGTAAAGGGCCAACGGCCCGAAATGTCTCCAGTTTTTCTCCATATTTTCTAGCTTTCCGATCAAATTTCTATCATTTTCGACCTTTAGATCGATTTCAATTAATGGTCCAGATTATATAAAATCAATCCACGGTTTAAAATGTCTTGATGTCTTTCAGCCCTTATTTTCACTTCACCTCATCTTCACCCCTTCGTCGATCACTTCACAAGCCGCTCCTCCACAATTCCCAAACCGCATCAAAGACGAAGATCCCACCAAGCCGCTCCTCCACAATCCCAAACCGCCGCCACGACCATCCTCCACCATCATCAACGGAAATACCGTAGCCAATCTCTGAATCGAAGAACCCTGATAGCTAAACCGCCGCCACGACCATACTCCACCATATGCAGTATATCAAAGGTATGATTTAATCCGTACAGCTTTTCCTCTGCTCTCTCCTTCTCCATCAATTCCCTTTTAAAAAATATAATAGAGCAGGAACCGATGATGGAGCAGGAACCATAGTCCTTGCTGCTGCGAACCGTAGTCTTTGCTGCTGCGAAGCAACGAACTTGGTGAAAGGAGACGACGCCGTCTATGACGAGATGCAGAAGTCTGAAGCTGACCGTAAACCTCTGCCAGTTGACGAAGACCTTCTTGGGATGGGTCAATTTTATTGTTTACATTGCGAGTAACTCTTCTTTTCTCAATTTTTCTTAAGTTATTTTCAATTTCTTTCTTATTTTGTAAATATATTGATTTTTCAATTAAGGCTTAAGGAATCAAACAATATCAAAACACATGAGCTTGGTTTTGACTATCAGCTTTGGTCTCACTGTAATCACCTGCCTCCCTACTCGGTACCTTTTCTTTATATATATACATATATAAACGTATACTCTAATAATACGCAGCAACACATTTCATAATGTTAATATGGAATTGAGTGATAATAATAGTAGAAGCTGGATAAAATGTATATACTAGCTATGAAAATGTATGTATTGCAAATTATAATGTTAATATGAGAATTAGTGATTAAGGCCTTTTATCTGGCAAATTGAAGATATGCAATTGATGTAAATGTAAAAACCTTTTCCACTGATATATTTTGAATATTCTCTCAATATATATTCTCAAAACTGAGCGTATAAATACTACCGATATGCAGAAAGAGTTTGCTCAGGAAGTACATATCATGAGATATTACCGGACTCAATTCTCGCTATTGTGTTTGTTTCAAATAATTATTTTATATGATTATATAAATTTGGTATTTACAGAAAAGTTAGACATAAAAAAGTGGTGCAATTCATTGGCACATGCACTAAACCTCCATACTTATGCATATGACAGGTCATCTTCAAATGTTAATCATTATGGTATAGTTTTTAAATTCTTTTGTTTGATTGATGTTTTAATTTTATACAGAATATATGAGTGGAGGAAGTGTATATGACTATTTACACAAACAAAGGGGTACATTTAAGCTGCCGCACAGAAACCATTCGCCGCCATCATCAACCGGATTGGCCATCAACAACAAAATCCCAAATTAAGGTAAAATATTAATTTTTACTATTGAAGCCATAGCTGTTCATTATCTGGCCAACGATAGAAGAAGTCAAGGTTATTTTTTCTAATTAATCTATTAATTTTGTTTAACACGAATCCAGTGGCCTATTTATGAACATATTAGAATTGATATTGACACACACATTCTGTCTTCAAGTGGCAATGGAACAAAAACCAAAAAGAAATCTCTTCACTTTCAGGTCTCACCTTCTGCCTCTCCGGGACCACCATCATCAACCGGACCTTCCGACCAATCCGCTCTCCTGCAAAAGAAAATCGCCTGAAACACTCACCTTCCCATCAAGCCGCTGCCGCCACTTACACAAGTTATACAGGTTGTTCGATAATTTATTATCACTCTCATATTTAATGTTGTCGCGTTCTCTCATATTTTGGTTTTCACAGGTTAAGAATCAAAAGTTAATTGTGCCTAATTGCACGAAATTCATGGGAAAGAACCAAACAATTTAGGTGAGGAAGCTTTTCTTATCAAATGAATGGTGTCATATGTATTGTTTTTATATCCTATAAAAGTACATTCAAATTATGGTTAGTAACATTTGATAACAGGTGCCTAGACAAAGCAACAATACCTCGCAAACACTGACACAAGTCGAAGAAGTTAAGGTTCGAATTCCATCTTGATTTCTTATTTAATTTCATTTAAATCTTATTTTAATAGTTGATTTTGTTGTTTTTCCGTAAATTTTGCTTACTTAACAGTTGGAAGAGATGGTATTAGCTCTGTTCCATAAATCTGAACTTCAAATTTCTGTTGATGTTGTTCAAATGATTGTTGATAAGGTAATAATTATTTTACACCTTTTACTGTAGTATTGTATTTTGGTGGTCATATTATTATACATACTAATAGTCTTATTTGAGTTTTGCAGACCTTTAATGATGTTGAATCAAAGCTTGCTAAAGAGGAGAAGAATCGAAGCTATTCTGATTGTGAAGCCAAGGAAAGAAAGGTTTCTGTGGTGAAGAATTGAAGCATTCAGTGTGTTGTAACTAATATGTCTTTCAACCGTTAGATAAAATGCCATTTCCAAATAGTAACTTCATATCTGTTTTTTTAATAAATCTATATATATACTGATTGAATTTTGTATTATGATGAAATTTTATGGGGATTTTTTATGTTAAAGGACTAGGAAATAAGGCATGTAGAATTTTCATTAAAAAATTTAATTAATCTATCAGTTCACTGATTTGGTTTTTATGGATAATTTGCAGATATGGAGCTGATAGAAAGGAGCTTAGAAGTTCCCTTCATGAGGCAAAACTTGATAGAGAGTTGACAATTGGAGGTAACGGAAAAAAAGTAATAAGAAAAGTTGCATCACAGTTGTGATGTATCACTTAGTTTCTTGAGAATGCTTTATGAGTTTATGTTACTATATTTGTATTGATAAATGAAGAGGTTAAATTGTTCATCATTTCATACAACAATACATGACATGTAAAGCTGTTTCCAGCTTGATTTCACCTCTCTCCAGTGGTGAAATCATCTAAAAAACTGTCGGAAATGAGTTGTCATCGATTCTGGTTTAGGGAATGAGATTTGTGAATTGTGGTTTGGCTCATGTTTCAAATTGATTTAGCAACCATGATGATATATTATTTTATTTATCTCCAGCTAAAGTAAGCATGTTTTGTCATAGTTCCTATAGTGCAAATTTCTGCATGTTTCAGTGACATACAGTACAATTTTTGCATAATATAGGGACCTGCCGTGCAATTTGCGTAATATAGGCACCTACAGTGCAATTTTGCATAATATAGGGAGATACAGTAGAATTTTGCATAATATAAGGACCTGCAGTGCAATTTTGCATAATATAGGGACCTTTTTGCATAATAATGCAGTTTTTGCATAATATAGGGACCTGCAGTACATGTTTATGAAATCATATGCATAAGCAACAGATGGATCAAACTTTGAAATTAAAGAGAGTTCAATTGTGTGGCATTTTCAAGATGCTGACTCAGCTTTTGGTTATTCACAAGCTAAACAAATGTTAGATCATCTGGAAAGTGTTTTAGCTAATGAACCTCTTGCTGATAAAGCTGGACAATTTATAGTTGAAGTCAAACCTCAGGTTCGACTTTTTCTTTCAATTAGTTACAATTATTTATTATATTTATTAATTTATGTTTGATTGATTTTAGGCTGCAATTGTTTTTTATATTTGGTATATTGTTAAAAAAAACTCTACTTAGAACGCATCCTCTGAAAAGCTGCTACCCATAAAGTAATTCTTGGATTATATATTTTAAACTAATCCAAGAATTACTTTATGGGTAGCAGCTTTTCAGAGGATGCGTTCTAAGTAGAGTTTTTTAACAATATACCAAATATAAAAAACAATTGCAGAAATATACCAAAAAAAAAACAAATTGCACAATTATACCAAATCGGCACATGGATTGCCGATTCCTAAGTGAATTGGCATCCAAGTTGCCGAATCACTTTTTTATTTTTTTTAATTGTTATTTAGTTTTGATTAATAATTTTTATATATATATAATTAGTAATATATTAGTTTAAAATCACTGAGTTGGGAATATTTGTCCCTTTTGTGTAATTACAGGGGGTATTTGGTATTTTACCCTTAAATTTACTGAATTTATTATTTTCAGTCCCTAACAAATATGATTTATGATCAGATTACAAAACAAAGAACATCATTAAATAGTGCATTAGGACTTGAAGTTCAATTCCATGTGACAGAAGCTGTTTGTCCTGCTTTAAGTGAACCATTTTAAGTGAACCAGGTTTACGTGCTCTTTTGCGATTTTTAACTGGGTTATATGTCTGTTTAAACAGAGGAGATGTTAAGCTAAGTTTTTTTATTTGCATTTCACTCCCTGTTTCTTAATTAATTAATAAAACCGATTAAATTATCAAAACAGAATTCTACTGAAGCAGCAGGATGATATTTAGTCTCCATGGTTATAGATCACATATTTCTTTCTATAAAAGATGTTGGTTAGTCAAACCTTCTTTTAACTTCTGTTTTTTCAATATTATCTTTGAGTAAAATACAATATATCCCCGGTAATTTGACGAAAGGTAAAAAAAAAACCCTATGGTTTATAAACTTGAATATATATTTATATACAGGAAATTGCTATGATGAGGTATATTAATAATATCCATTTGAACTCATCTTTTCATTTTGAATATATATACAGGAAATTTACTAATGTTGTAATAAAAAAAACCCTATCATTTTTAAAGTAATAATTATAAGTGGAATATATATACAGGAAATTGCTATGCTGAGCCGTTTAAGACATTCAAACATATGGGTGTGAAATGGTCAGCCTTTACTCTAAATGCAACTTTTATTACGTTTCCTATATTTATTTAATTTTGGTTAAATGTGTAAATATTTTTTTTGATCAGGTTGGTGATAAACTATATAGGAGAGAAGTGGAAGATCGAATACATTTAGGAGAATACATTTAGGAGGGTTTAGGAAAGAAGTGGAAGATCGAAGACATTTAGTTTTAATACTCATTTCATTTTTTTAAAAGTTTGTAAAATTTGATCATTATCAGATAACATATTATTAAAATTTTGTTAGATAGATAATAGTTTATTTTTTATTTTATCATTATCAATCATTATCTATAATAGTTTATTTTTTATTCCGTTTAAATTATTTTTTCTAAATCAATATTGTAAGAGTGCCTTCAGGCACGGGTTCATATCTAGTATATATATATATATATATATATATATATATATATATATATATATACACGCAAAATTGAACAAGTTAAATTATGAAATATGACTTTAATGCTTGAAGATCACAATTATGAAGTATTTAAAATATGGGGTTATTGTTGAAAACATCCTCCTTAAACTCTCTAATTGTTTTTTTATGCCTTCAATAATCTTATTTATAAAAAAATGCCTAATGAAATAATTATTTATAGAAAACATCCCCTTTATATTTTCTATACCTTTATTAATTCCATCACATGCGTGCGTCCGTGAATTTTTTTTAAAATCGTCATAACTAATTCAAAAAAAATCAGAAAATTAAAAAAAAATATTTTTGAATAAATCTAATTAATATTTACGTCTATGAATTTTTTTGATTTTTTTTGAATTTTTTTAGTTTTTTCGAATTTTTTTAATTTTTTTTTCGCAGACACGGAATTCCATGTTTTAAACATGGAATTCCATGTTTTAAACCGTGAAATAAACATGAAATTCCATGTTTTAAACATGAAATTCCATGTTTCAAACATGAAATTCCATGTTTTAAACATGGAATTTCGTGTCTGCGAAAAAAAAATTAAAAAAATCAAAAAAAATCAAAAAAAATCAAAAAATTCAGAAAATTCCGAAAAAAAATCATAGACGTAAATATTAATTTGATTTATCCAAATATAATTTTTTTTGATTTTTTTGATTTTTTTTGAATTAGTTATGACGATTTTAAAAAAAATTCACGGACGCGCGCGTGTTTATTAGTTTTTTTCTTATTTTTTAATTGTTAATTATAAGGGGGCTGTTTTTAATAAATATTTTTTTCTAGGCACCTTTTTCTAAATAAGTTTTTTAATAGGCATCAATCAACAATTGGCTCAATTACTTTTTAACATAACATATAATTTTTATTTTAGATAAAAATAAGATGTATCTCAAATTTCTAATTTATTACAAAATATTTAAAAGTAATATAAAATTATAAAAATTTATGGTATATTTGAATAGGATAATGAAATTTTTTTAACTAAATATATCATCTAATTATAAATATTGACAATTAATAAATAAAAATACTTTAATTTATTATTTAAATTAAACTTAATATTTTTTTCTTTCTCTAAATTTAAAATAATAATAATAATAATTCCAATGAATTATGAGTTCTCAATCCATTCCAAAAAAAAAAGGAAGGAGGAAAATCCATTCTATTTAATCATCGTTTAAAGGATTAATTCTCAGTTAAACGCTTTGCTATATTTATCTCTCACTATTACCCATAATGTTATTTTAATTGTTTTATATAATATTTATTTATTTTAGAGTTCGGTCATCTTTATTGTCCACCACCATTTCATGTATTCACCATCGACTACCACCACCACCTCATACATTCTTCAACAACCACTACCACCACCGACTACCATCACCACCATCTCATGCATCCACCACCACCACCACAATTACCACATCATGCATCCATTACCACCACAACCACCACCACGTCATGCATCCACCACCATCACCACATCCATTATTCTCTGTCGACCACAACCACTACACCACCACCTTTATTATTCTCCGTCGACCACCACCACCTTCGTCCATAACCACCACTGACTAGTTTCGCCACAGCCGTTACCACGAATCACCACCAACTAATTATGTCATGTGCGTGTGTGGTGTCTCCTGGTGTGTTATAAATTAACGCCCCTAAATAGGAAGGACACGTACCACAAGTGTACGGGTCGTCCAAGTAATATCTGGTAAACGGGAATTCGATCTCAGGGACGGATTGGATATGACTTTAGATGTTATGTAATAAGTGTGTATAATTGTTATATGATGAGGAAAGTAAAACAGATAAATATTTGTTTTGGTTTTGTTTAAGGACTAAAGTGCAATTAATGTAAAATACTAAATTTACTAATGCAATTAAATGAGACGCAAGTAAATAAAATATGAGTGGACGCAAGGATGAGAAGTAGTACTTGAGTTTCACAAGGGTTTCGCCTAAACCTATTTAATCAATGTTCTCGTCTAAGGGTTGAATTGATATCATGGATGTAAGCACTTCTTATCTTTTTAGATATTGTGTAGACCAAGCGAGTATGGTCTCTAATTAGAGCAGATATTCAAAAATTGAAAGTGGAGAAGTGGGACTACAGTAAAGAGTGTTGTTGGGAACTTGGATAATTCACCCTCAGGTCAGGAGCATGGAGCCGAGGTGCAGCAGCAGCATGTGAGACTTTTACAACAACAGGTACAACATTTTTCAAGTTCATTGTAGCCACAGGTCCTCGGGAGATCGTTACAGCAGCTCGCTAACTCAATGGGTGAGTAGCAGGACAGGGACGAGTCAAGTCGACAGGTGGATTCCAACAGCACCAGAGTAGTCCCAGGATAGCTCCACAAGGAGCTGTTACAGAATCTTCACAAGTTCTCGGCTGTAACTTTCACGGTTTCTCAGGATAGTGATCTTTCGAATGGTTGTGATATTGATGTAGTTGTGAATAGTGCTTAGTGGTTCAAAAACATTTAGAACAGTAAGTTATATATCAGGGTCACTTGGAGTGTGTTTTTCGGAGCGCTTATCGATATTATTTGAGGGAGCGTAATCAGATCGTCTTCAATGGTGGGGAATTTCCAAATGAGATTGTGATATTTAGAAAAGAAAAATATCTAGCAAACACGTATATTAAAGCTTGGGGTCAATTGCTGGAAGGTGAGTTCTGGAAGATCAGCGGTGACCTTAGTTGGGTAGAAGAAGCCCAGTAGGGGGTTGAAATTAAATACGGATGGTAGCTGCAATAGGAGGTGTAAGGAAGGAGGATGGGTGGAATCATTAGAGATATTAATGGTGATTGGGTACGCGGTTTCAACATGAAAATTTATCATGATCTTCTGGTGGTAGTGGAATTGATAGCGTTGTGTGAGGGATTGAGGATGGTGGAGGGGCTAGGTATAAAAGATATAGAGATAGAAGTCGATTCTTGGGAGGCCATTGAGGCAATATGAAAGATAGAGAATGGGAGAAGGCCAGGGCGCAGCGGATTCATTACTTCCGATTAGCTCTAGCAAGAAATACGGGTTTTACATTGAAGGGCATCTATAGGAAGTCCAACTCGTGTGCGAATTGGTTGGCACGACTTGAAATAAATCGAGGCGATGCTTTTGTGCTTCTTGGGGACCCACCAGATGGCATTTGGGGTCTTCTCATAAAGGATAGAATGGGGTGGAAGAGTCTGAGGGTAGTCTATAATCCAATATGATTAATAATGTACTACTTTAGTCTTTCTTGCACTTTCTAACGATCATCAAGATCTCCTATGTAATAAAAAAAGTAAAACCTGAGTACTCACCACGTTCTAAATGGATTTAAAACATTTTGAGTAATTAATACAATATATCTCCGAGTATTCAAAGACTGCTTAGTATTGTGTATATTTTTTATACTAAATTTCTAAGTAATCAATGAGTTAAGTATTCTTTGAGTACTCAGATATTATGGATGTTTTGAATACTCAGCGGCTCTTATGTTATTATTAGCGTTCATGATTATTTTAATGAATTTGAGTACTTGTTGATTCTAATGTGATATGCCTTTTTTGTATTGCACAACCGTAATGTGTTCGGATGTGCTTGTTGTGTTCAAGGCCGGTTTTGACCAAATATTCTAGATAATCAAAGTGTGTTTTATGTCTTAGAATTCTAGATAATCAATATGAATGAACCTAAGATAAAGTATATATAGCTGGATGTTTTAATAGTATTAAGAATTCTAAAGCACCCAAACTCTTATAATTCCGTTGAAATCCTTATATATAGACATCCGATTTTATTTTATCTTATCTTATCATATCCTTATGATTTAAATTTATTGTAAAAGTTGTTCTTTTATTAATTTAATCGAGTGGCTCAAAAATCTATTTCAGTATTATCTTTTTATCCAAATTTGATTCAAAATTGCTCTAGTTACAAACTTTTTGTTTTTTTTTAGACAAACAGTTACAAACTTAAGGCACTCCCTAAGACCCTAACGTGGTAAATATGCGATTTTAATATATTATTAAAGTAATGAGGTACTCCCTCCGTCCATTTTTATTTGTCCTACTTTTTGTGGCACAAAGATTAAAAAAGACATTAAATACACTCTCTTTTTACTATATTGCCCTTATTCATTAAGTAGAATGTCATTTAATGCATCATTGCTTTTAACTAATTAACTAAGGGTGATATTGGAAAAATGGGAGAAAAAACGTCTTGATAATATAAAAGGGACAAATATTGTTGGACACCTTCTTTTAGAAAGAAGGACAAATAAAAGTGGACGGAGGGAGTATATCAAAAAAAATTCATATTATCGTATCTATCTCTCAAAAATCTGCCTGAAAAACTCTTTTTATTCTAAATTTAAAAATGTGTTATCTTTTCTTTTGATTTTTTTAATGTTTAGATGGGGACTGAATGAAATTAAAGTATTGTAGTAAAAGTACAAGTGTACCTTTTCGATGTTCGATTGACAAATGGTGTCAATCTTTGAGTGTGGTCTGGCCTGAATTACATCACTAATAGAATAGAAACAACAGTTGTATTGGCCTATGGTGGTAATTCTCGCACCCTCATTAGACAAAAAGTCAAGGTTAAATTCTCTTTAGAAATAATGAAATTACAAACACCTGCTAATGAGTTCACTATTCTTTGGCCATTACTACCATATTCTATATGTAAAGCACAACAAACAGGGACTAATGTTGCAATTAACTCTCACTTAAAGTCATAAAAGCTGAAAATTATCACCTTGCTGCTCATACCTTCATATTTGATTCCTCTTCTTAAGATGCTCTTTTCTTTGTGCAAAAACTTTAAAGCACAACAAAAACAGGGACTAATGTTGCAATCAATCCCCTAGGAATCTCATGCCTCGTTGCAATACTAATACACGCGAAACACCAAATACAGTAAGCACTTGTTGTACCGCCAACTGCAGTACTAATCTGAACCATAACATCACCACAAACCGGATTAATGCTGAGCGAAATATTTGGTAATTAATTATCAACCTTGCAATATATTAATTAAATAATTACTAATTATAATAAATCACCATAATATTTATAATTATACCATAGAAAAGTCTTCTCTGATTAAAGGTGGAACAGTCCACTCGCTAGTCTCCTGCGTGATCAATTTTTTTTTTAAATATTAAAGGTAAAATCAATAAAAAAAATGCCGCAAATCAACATGAGAACAGTAAAAGTGACACTACCATCATGGCCGCAAATCAACCGATAGTGGGTGTCCGATAGACCGGTCCGGTCCGATAAGGGCGTTACACGATAAAGACCGGTCCGAACACGGACCGGTACGGCCGATAGCCAGGCTGACTACCATGTCCTTCGAGAGAGGTCCAGCATAGTGCGAACAATTCATATAAAAGGAAAATTAATTCCAAGAGTTTATCGAAAAGTCATATTTTAAGTCCATGTCTCTATATGTCTTTCTCCAAAAATGACTTGGATCAAATGAGGAAACTTTACACGCATATGCCAGCACCCATCCTTACTGTCACTGCTATTCATCCGGGTTTGTTATTCGGATTCAAGATACATATTAGTTTCACCAACTCCTTCAAACCATATCTTAACTCGTCTATAAATACAAACATTTATTTAAACAAAAATTTATACAAACAGTTCATGTGCATGTAGATAAAGCAGTGAAAATATCTCTTACCTTGATGCCTAGAGGATTTGCGACTCCTTTTTTAAAAACTCAACATAGGCCCCATCGAGTTGTCTAGTTTGTTCACCTGGTCACAGCATGTGGGCCGAGAAGTTGAATCAATTAACACTTATGAACCATAAAGCTTCATCTCCTTTACAATCTAGTTCTCTATACATGCTTAATACAAAAGTTTCAAACTATTTTCTAGTTGTTCTATAAAATATGCGTACAAATAAAGTTCATATAAGCATAATAAGAGTAATAAGCCTAACCATTTAAGTTTTGGGTCAGTAAAAACTGAACCTTTTTGTCAAGCATCCAAGGTAAGTTTGTGGATGAGAGCGTTCTTTAGCCAAGCGTACAAGAGTACGATCTGTTTAAGGAACAAATATATAAATCAAAACACAAATCAAAATAAAAAAGTTCCAACGGTCATGAAACGGTCAATGTACGATTTGTATAAAAAGATTATAAGATTATACTTAAATCATATAATTCTAAAAAATTAAAACAATTTTTTAAAATTTCAATGGTAAAATTTAATTGTTTTAATTGTTTTTTTAATGCTGGAGTGAGCAATTTTATTTTTTGAATTGTTTTGCAGTAAATAGCCATTTGGCCATCAACAATCGAAGAACTCAATTTTTTCTGCTATTATTTATTTGCATGAATCCTTCGGTAGTTTCAATCCTTCGGTACTTTTATACCGTAATTTGGATTTTTCGCCAAGCTAGTTTGATGGTGGTGGAGAGTGAAAAGATTTTGTTTTTTACCAAATGCAAGTAGGAAGTGATGAGTTATGTGTTTAAGTGATAATTCAAATTGTGAGAAGTATAAGAAGATAAATGGAGAAATTTTGAGCTAAAAAGGAAGAGAGGAAAAATAAGAAAAAGTAGCATTATATTATGTAATATAGGTTAGGTTACTTAGTAAAAATTAATATAAAAATTAAAAATTGTGGACAAAATTTTAAATTAAGATCTTTATTTTAATAATAATATTTTTTAATAAAATATTCTTATATTTGTTAAAAAAATTAGTTGGTATAATATATATGGGTGAATTATATATAGGGTCTTAGAGACACTATTTTTTCTCTATAGAGTAGTGTCTTAAAAGTTGTTATTCTTAGGGACCTCATTTTTTACAATAGTCTTTCCTACCCTTACTAACACTAAAAGACAAAAAAGTATGATGTCACTGTTTCTCTCTCCTCTACCACTACCCACCTACCACCTATCTCCGACCTCCGGCCACCGACCACTGACCTCCGACCACCGACCACCGACCTCCGACCACCAGTCACCGGTCACCGGAAAAACATAGAGTAGTCTGAGAAAAACATAGAGTACTCTAAGAAAAACATAGAGTACTCTATATATTTTAATGAATATTCTAAAAATCCGACCACCTACCTCCGGCTGCCAGAAAAATGCAGAGTACTGTATAAAATTGTAGAGTACTCTAAGAAAAACTCGGAGTACTCTAAGAAAAACTCGGAGTACTCTAAGAAATTCTCTGAGTACTCTAAGAAATTCTCTGAGAACTCTTAAAATTTGGGGGTACTATTAAAACACACAAAGAGTATAATCGGAAAGGCTAAAAAAAAAATTATTGAGTATTATTTAAAAAAAGCACATTTACACATTTTATTACAAGGTAAAAAAACCTAACTGGTTTGACCAGATCTAGATCTGGTCAACCATTTACAAAGGAAAAAAAAGGCTCGATCTGCTTCTTCTTCTTCTCGCTTGAAGCAGCCATGGAATCAGCACCTCAACGAGCTCGACATCTCCGGCAAAATGGAGGTCTTCAGTCTCGAACAGAGGTCTTCACCATCTAAGCTTCGAACGGAGGTCACATCCATGACTCGTTTCACCTGCCATGGCCAAGACCCAACCACCGCGAGCTCAGTGGTCCTCTTCGCGCAGCAACAACGACCCAACCACCGCGAGCTCGTTTCACCTTCTTCCAGCGGCGAGCCACCAGATCGACGTCAGAGCTCATATGACCTCCGGATCTCTTTGCTGGAATGGAAAACCGCAGGGAATGGAACCGGATCTCTTCGCTGGAATGGAAAACCGCAGGGAATGGAAGCTCCTTACCTCGCCGGATCTCTTCGCTGCAGCATCACCACGCCGGAACTTGCTGAAGCTTCGAACGGCTTCGATCTGCAGATCTGCAGTGTTATGGTGAAGGATAGCTCGCCGAAGCTTCAAGCAGAAGAAAGAGTGCTCGGCGGTGGTGGTGGTGGCCATTTCGGCGGTGGTGGTGGTCATTTAGGTGGTGGCGGTGGTGGTGGCCATTTAGGTGGTGTCGGTGGTGGTTGAGAGGAGAGAGGAGAGAGAAGCAGTGAGGTGAGGTATTGAATTTAGAACTTGAGTGAAATTAGAAATGGAAATTAGTATATATAGGTATAGAAAAAACAAAAGAGGGGTAGTCTAGTAATTGGGGTTTTGGGGTTCATGTGTTAAAAAGTTTCTGAGGTCTTTAGTAAGTAGAGACTCTAGATGGGGGTGCTAACTTGAAGAAGGGGGTGTGGTCAAGACCCTACGTGTCATTTTCTCTAATATATATATATATATATATATATATATATATATATATATATATATATATATATATATATATATATATATAAATTAAATTAATGTTGAATTATGAAGTATGATTTGATTAATTTTTTTATGGCTATCAAGGTTTGAGAATCACGCTACTTTATGAAGTATTTAAAATTATGACATGTAAGTTTTACAAACTTATATCTGATTACAAATTTAACTAAAATTAATATAAAATTATAAAATTTTATGATATATTTTAATTGTATACTATTCTTTAAAGCTATTATACACATGGATAATATCACAAATATAAATATAAATATCATTATCGTCCAAATAATATAACTTACCGTGCAAATCCAACAACTATAAACACAACAAATATCACAAGCAATCTCAAACTACCAGGTATGTATCCATTACAATATTAGGTACCAAATATTGGAATCATGCCTTTTTTCTCTGCAAATCTCCAATTACGTACCCAGTCAAATCCAGTTGGTACGTACAAGTCATATCCAATTGGTACGTGTCAGTCAGATCAATTTGTACGTGCCAGTCAGATCCACTGGATTCAAAGTATACATCTCCAACAATTGTGCCAAATTCTGCAAAAACAATTCAAGAAAATCAGTATAAAAAAAGAAAAAGAAAACGTTGAGAAAAAATGAATTGTAACAAAAAAGAAGAAAAAAAAGAGATCTTTCACCCTCAATTTGGAAAAGAAAAAAAACAAACTTTGAAAAACAGTCTCTTCACTCTGGCATTTTATGTTCAAAACAAAACAACGAAACATGAAACACTCGCATTAGAACAAAAAGAAAAAGATAATCTTTTCACACTCGATAGGAACAAAAAAACAAAAAGAAACCTCTTCACACTCGGTGAACAAAAACAAAAAATAGATCACTTCAAACAACTTTTTATACTAAAAATAAAACAACGAAACATCTCTCACACTCACATCAGAACAAAAAACAAAAAGAAAAATTGTTTTTTGTAAGTTTAACATGGTAAAAGCCTAATCTCATCACTTCTCATACAGTAAAAGCTTTCCACTTGTCATAAAATGACCATTCTCATAAGGTATTTTGAATTTGTAAAACTGATGAGATTAGGTTAAATATAATTCAGTTTTTTACCTTAATTTGGATTCATAGTAGCATGACAGCGGCGGTGTAGGACAACGGCGGTTCATAGCCAGATTGATAATGGTGTAGAATAGTCCACGAGTGGTGGCAGTGCTGGATAATGGCAGTCTGTGCAGGAGAATGGTCCACGAGAAGAGAAAGAGAAATAGAGTGGCGACGGTGCAGGTCATAGCCAGCTTGATGAAGGTGTGAAGGCGAGATTTGAAGAGATTTCTTTTTGTTTTTTGTTCCCGTACGAGAGAGAAGAGATAGGGTGCAAGTAGATTAATTTGTGACCCTATAGGGTTTTTGTTTTGGATACAATCTTTTTTGTTGTGAATAGATAGGGGGGTTATTTGGTCATTTTTTGTTTCTAGTTGAGTTCAAATTCGTACTTAGTGGGGGGAGGGGGTTACTAGTATTATGATGTGTCTTAAGTCTGTTTAAAATAAAAGCCCCTTTACTTTAGCATAAAAAATATTTTAGATATTAAGATTTTAAAATTACATATATATTAGCTATCGTGGTTATATTATAAAAGATTTGTTTAACCTTTGATCTAAAAATAAAGAGAGATTTTGACTCTAATGGTCTTAGAATTCCATCCTTAAGAACAGAAAAAAATAACATTTTAATTTATTTTTATTAGAGGTCTCAAACTAATAAATTTGAATCATGTATGAAATCTCAATAAATTCTATCCTAGTGCCCCATATGAATCCTATCATATACTATTTAAATCCTGAAGCTAAGTACACGTATACTAAAATACACACGCATACATTGGAAACTCTCTCTCCCTATTGGTTATAGATGCTTGTGTCTCAAAAAATACCATTACCTTCGTTAACAAGCTCAGTCTATGGTGGCTCAAAGATCCAGCGCGAGTTAGGCGAAGCCATGGAGCTCAAAACTAGCTATTGAGTTGGAGCTCATTTCGTGGTGGAGATTTTTGATTTGTGGTTGTACCCTTCGTGGTGGGGAGAAACTTTGTTGGTGGCTGGTGTGTTGGGTAGAAAAATACGTAGATAGAAGAATAACAACAGAAAATATAGGAGACACAAGATTTACGTGGTTCATCAAATTATCAACATCTCAAAATTTCACAACATTTTACTATAATATTGAAAATCTTGAACAAGAAGAACAACACTCTTTTATGTTGTACAAGAATCACTCTTATATTATTTTTACAAGTGTATCATTCATATTCATTTTGTTGGTCTCACACCTTTCTTAGTTGATGATCACACATCCCCGGCATACACCCTACCCCAACTTCTTGTGGGGAAGAAATATAATACTAAGAATTACAAATTATAGAACCACGTACATTTAGGAAATATTAATTAAGGAACAAGTCTAATAATTTTTTAGTATATATGATGACTTAAATCTCAAGTCAAGTAATGTTTTTTTTATTCTTCAAATTTATTTGAATTATTGAGTTAGAATTTCAAATCAAAGATCAATATGGTGAAGTTCGAAGTTGCTCGTGGTGTTTATGGTTGCTCCATCATTATTGAACTTGCTTCATCATCCCTAATCTGAGCTTGTCCTAATGGTGGGGGAGGGGGGTTGAGGTGGGGAGCAACACCCAATATTAGCGTGGAAGACAAAGTTTGTCTTAAAACAGATTAATCTTCATCGTTCATATGTTCCAAAATACACCATTAGAGAAGTCTCAACGAATTATTTCTGGCCACCTACTACCATGGAAAGTGTCAACAATATAAAAAAAACTTTTATCAAAGGAGGAGATCTATTAGGCCCAATTCCTTTAGAATAGTTAGCCTTGGTGGGAACTGCATTTTGTACGCATGAAATTACGGACCTTCATAGGAGCCTTTTTTGTGCCAAACTAACTTTCAGAGCTGAGTGAGAAGGAGGGTCAGAAGATGAGTTAATTACCTATTACTGCCTAGTCTTATATTACGAGGAAAAAGAAGTACTAATTAACCCGACTTGGTAATGTAGGAACCTGACGGATTAGGCTTATTTTTTATAAGAGGTTATTGTTGATAACATCCTCATTAAACTATCTAATTGTTCTTTTATACTTTCAATAATTTATTTTATAAAAAAATGCCTAATGAAGTAAATATTTATAGAAAACATCCCCTTTATATTTTCCATACCTTTACTACCCTTATTATTAAATATATTATTTTATTTTAATACAATATTAATTTTTAATTATTAAACAAATAATAGGGTACTTCTTTCTCCACCACCACCACCACCACCACCACCATCACCACCACCACCACCACCACAACCACCATGTATGTAACCACCCCTACATCCACCACAACCATCACCACCTCCACCACCACAACCACCACCACAACCACCACCACCACCACCACCACAACCACCACCACCACCACCACCACCTACTACTACTAATTCCATCGCACGCGCGCGTCCGTGAATTTTTTTTTAAAAAATCGTCATAACTAATTCATAAAAAATCAGAAAATTAAAAAAATTGTATTTTTGAATAAAGCAAATTAATATTTACGTCTATGAATTTTTTTGATTTTTTTTTATTTTTTTGATTTTTTTGAACTTTTTTGATTTTTTTTTTCGCAAACACGGATTTTCATGTTTTAAACATGGAATTCCATGTTTTAAACCGTGAAATAAACATGAAATTTCGTGTCTGCGAAAAAAAAATCAAAAAAATCAAAAAAATCCGAAAATTCCGAAAAAAATCATAGACGTAAATATTAATTTGATTTATCCAAATATATATTTTTTTTATTTAGAATTAGTTATGACGATTTTAAAAAAATTTCACGGACGCGCGCGTTAATTAGTTTTTGTTTTGTTTTTTAATTTCTTTTTCTTTTTTTTTAATTGTTAATTATAGAGGTAATTTGGGATGAGACTGTTTTTAATAAAGTATCTTATTCTAGGTACCTTTTTCTAAATAAGTTTTTTAATAGGCATCAATCAACAATTGGCTCATTAAACAAAATGGCAATTCGAGTGTTAAGAGATTGAAGCTAAATGACCTCGGTCACTGGATTACGGAACAAAATGGCCATTTCTATTTGTCTTAATATTCCCGTCATAATGGCATCACAAACTAGGGCCGAGCATAATTTTAACCAAACCGAAAACCGACACGAGTTTTAGTCAAACCGACTTAAAGAAAAGGGTAATTTTACCTTGGTTAACTTTACCCTTCGGGTTACCTATTAACTTTTTGGGTCCAACTATTTTACCCATAAATTACCCAAACCATTGGGTTGGGTAAAATCAAACCGAAAAACCGTAAATCAATGATTCCAATTAATAATGTTTAGATTTAAGACGAAAATAATTTTTTGATAAACTCTAATATAGTCAATAATTAACAAACTATTTAGACTCTCGAATTATTAAAAGTTTATTTTGTAAAGTTATTTGTTTGTAATAGGTGCAATTCGAGTTTGATTATTAATGATAGCAATTTTATGTTACAAAAAAGTTTGACCACAGTTGACCCCGAGGGTAAACCGAAGGTACCCGAATTAACCTGAGGGTAAACTTTTTTTTACCCTACCCTTGGGTTACCTAAGTAATTTCTTAAACCGGAATATATTACCCTCGGTTTACCCTAGCCTCAAAACCGGGTAAAACCGACCCGTGCTCTCCCCTATCACAAACCATAAAAAAGACTTAAACAAGATCCACAAGGAGTAATTCTTCTTTCAAATTACCCATCCCATTTAGGATTTTAACGATCAAACTTTTATTGAGGAGTAATGATATATACCACCCAAATTCATACCACCCAATTACCACCCATGACGTGGCGTGAATTGGTTGGAAGTAAATCTTTAATCAATCAAGAAAATAATTTGATTAATAACGTTTAGCCAACCAATTCATGCCACGTCATGGATGGTATACTTGGGTGGTATGAATTTGGGTGGTATATATCATTACTCTTTATTGAGTTATGTAAAATCCCTAAGGTTTGGTTTATGTCAAGATTGTCAAATTTATCCTGTAACTTTGAAACTAAAACCTCCTATCATTTTAGAGGAGGCCATATTATCCAATGATATATATTGAATTTGATCCTTTTCTCAATAGGTTCCCTTATTAGTTAATGCAAACATTGAACTTCAAAGAGTTAATAAACATAAAACACTAATAATACTACAATACGTAGAGGAATCACAAGGAAGATACTATTTTTAACCATCTTAAACTATCAATTACAAAAAATATATTATAATAAAGACTAATTATTCGTTAAAATTAATACTTTACAAACTATAATTTAAATCAAGCTAGTCATTTTAAATGTGATCTCAGACTAAGTTCAATGGCTCCCCTATTCTAGCAAAAAGCTAGAATGGGGAGTTTTTTTTTTAGACAAAGGAAGCTAATATATTAAAAAACACAAACCACAGGAGTTTCAACCAACTCCTGCAGCAACAAAAGAGTTACAATCATTACAAGCTATCGAGATAAGATCACTAGGTAAATTACATAGCCATGTAGGAGAAAGTAAAGATTTAGAGAAAGTCTTCGCAAGCCAATCAGCAACTTTGTTCACCGTTCTTCTAATACCACAGATAGAAAAGTTATTGTGATCTCTAACCATGTTTCTAATATCACCAAGGATAGCCCTGTCCTTCCAT
Source organism: Nemophila menziesii (assembly GCA_029959085.1). Taxonomy (NCBI): domain Eukaryota; kingdom Viridiplantae; phylum Streptophyta; class Magnoliopsida; order Boraginales; family Hydrophyllaceae; genus Nemophila; species Nemophila menziesii. The sequence goes on along the minus strand of JARWIR010000064.1, from coordinate 100,406 downwards.
TGACAGTTCGGGCTTGGTGAGTACACAGCTTTAAGAACGGCTTCTGCGTCAGTTTCGATTCTGTCGCATAGGGGAGCGTGGGCTAAGGCAAATTGAACACCAGATCTAAGTGATTTAGCTTCTGCTTCAAAGCTGGAAGTAGCAACAATGTTCATGGCAAAGCCATTAACAATATCACCTTTCCAGTTACGGATCACTGCAGTAGCGGAGACTTTACCAATCTTGAAGGAAGCATCAACATTCATCTTCAGAGTTTGCTGTGGAGGAGGTGACCAGCTAGGGAGAGTGGAGATCCTAGGCAAAGGAGAGCTAGGATCAGAAGGTTCAACAGGGGGTTCAGAGGAGTTCCCATCTCCGTTGAAAAACACTTGGCTATGGAAAATGTCAAGTAAGTTCATGCAAGCGTCCAAATCAACAGGGATATGATTGAAAATAACCTTATTCCTGGTTAACCAAATGACCCAAAGACAAAGTATGATGGTCAAAAGCAGATGGGATTTATCCTTGGTATTATTCCCTTGATCAATAATCGATCCAACCCAGGATCCAAACCTCAAATTACTACTAGGGGGGATGTGACAGTGGAGGGGAGAAATAAACCAGAATTTTCTAGTCCATTCACACTTCAAGAATAGGTGTTCAATAGATTCTTCTTCTTTGAGACAAATATGGCACAAATCAGTAGAGGAGCACGAACGGGAGAACCTATTCTGTTCAGTGGATAGAGCATTCATCATCACACGCCAGAAGAAGAATTTGAACTTAGGGGGAGCTAGGGTTTTCCAACTTAATCTAATAATGTCAGAATAGGGGAAAGATGATGTAGAAGGATGAATAGAAGGGATGACAATAGGATGAAAAGCTGAGAGGTAGCCAGATTTACTCGAGTATTTACCATCCTTTGAGTGAGGCCATATCCAACCATCCTCTTGAGTGGTCCAAGGGATGTTAAGCTTTGAGATAACAGAGATCACATCAGGGGTAAAGAGAAGGTTCAGCATGTCCATCTTCCAAGTTCTAGTAGGGTTGTGAATCAAGTCAGCCACGTACTTAGGAAAATAAGGATCATCGGAGTAAGAATCAGGCTTCTCAATTAGCATCCCAGTCCAGTTGACTACCTTGTTTTAAAGCTCCAACAGCCTCTATAGAATTGGGATACCCAATTCTAACTCCCAATATTTATGGTCAAGTTAGCTACATCTGTGGAGTGATGAATGTTAGCTACATTGTTTTTTCTTTTTTTTCTAATTCATTTTGCACAGAACTTTGACATGTCAATATGTGAACAACATTTTCTTTTTCTTTTTTAATTCATTTGACGTTGAAAATTTGCTTTTTCAAAAAAAAATTACAAAGTTAATTTTTTTTAATTATTTATTTTCCTAACCATTTTTTAATTCACTTTCTATATCAAGTCTATTTTCTAAATAATGTTTAAATAAAAATTCATAAATTATAATATTTTCAAAAAAAATAATAATACATTTTTACAAATTATAAATGTGTAAAAAAATGATTATAAATGTATTTTTATATAAAAAAAACTTTTTTAAAACATTTAATAAAAAATTAAAAATATAATATTATTATAATAAAGTCTAAATTTTAAAATTGGGAGTTGAAATAGGGGAGGAGTAAAATTGTTATAAGAAGTTGATATTTAAAAGAAATGGTGTTTGACTCCCAATTCTGGTTATAAATATATGGGAGCTGTTGGACTTAGTCTCACAATTAGTAATCTTTAGTACTCCAACACCGACAAATTTCCCAAAACAGATAAAGAAAATCAATGCACATGCCCATGCTTTCTTCTTGTCTCAACAAGTTAGACGTACTTGTTTTCGTACCTTCATGTACATGAGAAAACGCGTAAGAAAGAATTGTTATTCTTTGCATGTAATTATGTTCATTCTTCTTTTATTTTTATAATCACCGACTCTGTGCTGCGTTTTTGTTAATTAATTTTATTTAAGATCAAAATAAATCTATAAATGGAGATGAGTTGCTTTCATTTCCATAGAGTGAAGTAAGCTACATAGCAAATGCTACATATAATTATATACTGAATTAACTTTTAAGTGAAAAAGTTGATGGAAAATATTTTTTATTCTCTCCGCCATTGGGGCTTATTCCAAATTATATTCTGTCTTGGTTTGTTTATTGTGGGAATTAACTGTCAATCTAATAGGTGGATTGATGCTCATGCAACTTTCTATGGAGAAAATCAAAACCCCAACACTCTTGGTAAGACTGATTGTTCGTTGATACATAATTTTTTTCTTTATCATGTTGCATGCAAGGGCAGATAGACGGGTCGAAGCAGGGTAAATACAAGAATTTACCTCTGGGGCTAAAAGAGAGCAAGTTTAAAGCTTCTCAATAAGTTTGGCACAAGGCGTCAAAAATCTATTCTTTTTTATAAATTATTTTTCTAAAATAGTTTACTCCCAACACCTATTAAATTTCAGCTCCTGATTTAGAAAAAAAACTATATTTTAGTTTTATTTTAACAATGTCCCCTTTTCAGATAATTTGTTACTTTTTTTTTATATTTTCTTAATTTTTTCTTTTCAAATTTATTGTAAAAATATATTTAAATAACTTAATAGTTAAAACATAATTTTTAAATAACTAAAGAAACTATAGAAAAAAGAACGAAGATATCGTATGTTTTAAAAAACAAAACAAAGTAATTGATGTACACAACTTTTAAAAAAATTATAAATAAAAGGGAGCTAAGTAGGGAGTAATTCAATATAGTTTGTTTCTTCACAATTAAAAAGTTATTGGAGCAAAAAAAGAAGTTACTCGACTCCCAATTGTAGCAAAAAGCTACAATCTGGATAATCCATAGGGTTCGGGCTTGTCTTGGAAATATATTTTGGGATTAATTAATTCGGGTTGATTAAAAGTATGTAAGTCAAGTAATTAGAATGAGGATTTATATGTTATTTAAAGGATTAAAAAAATCTAACTAATTTGCATTGCACCTAGTAGAGGTGGACTATCTCTGCCTTCAGGGCCGGTCCTGACATATTTGGGGTCCAAGACGAATTTTGTAATAGGGGCCCCTATACATTTATAAAAATAATTATAAAAAAATCGAAATTATAATTTTTTTATTAAGAGATGAGAATCAAACCTTGAATCTCTCATAAAAAAATATACCACTTTACCAATAAGCTAACTTATAATTCAGGCTATTTTACTGAATTCAAATATATAACTATATACACATATAAATATTTAATTTTTCTGAAACGGGACTCTTGAAAATATCAAATTTTTGGGGACCCAAGGCGGTTGCCTCCTGGGCCTATGACCAAGACCGGCCCTGCCTGCCCTTCAATGAGCCCTTGGAGATCGGCTAATTAAGTTGTATATATTTTGTTTATTCGTTTTATTTATAGAAGTATGATTTCGAAGAAAAAAAAAAAGGATGCCTAGCTACCCAAGTACATTGTGAATTGTCCAAAATGCTATTTAATTTTAATTCTGAAAAAATGTAAGTTAAAAGAAATAATATTGCTATTTTTACAACAATTAATGATCGTAAACTTAAATATTAAAATATATATATTCCAACTATAATAAATTCATTACCCTATTTATAACATTTCTATATCACCTTTTTTCAATTCTTAGAAAATTTATTATGCTAAATATATTTATTTTAGTTTTTCTTATTATTCTACTTATCAATTTCTTCACAATATGTCAATTTTAATATAGTTATAATAATATAAGCGAAATTTTAAAGAATTAAACCAAAATTGACACTAAAACTAGTTATTCAGGTGTTCAATCTTTTTTAAACTTTCACTGTTATTATCATTTCAAGACAGGGGCGGTTCCATAATAAAATTCTGAAAAACCAAAAAAGTAGAATAATCGAGTTTAAGGTAGAAGCTTAAATTTTTTTTTGGATAAATTTTAATACGAGAAGATTTTAGAGGGAAAAAGTTTTGCTAGAAAGAGGAATTGGTAAATTTTAGGTTTGGGAATGTGAAAGTCTATTCTTATAAGAATTTTTTTCAAAGAAATTAGATATTTGTCTTTACAGTATGTAATTTATGTTTCGTAGATAATATAAGACATATAAATAAATAAAATAAAATAAATTTTTAGATATATAAGATGGATTACAAATTTATTTAATAAATAAATCATGTGAAACATATTTAACCGAATACATTTTAGGTAAAGCAATTCAATTTTAAACATTTGTAGCAATATAGATCACTTAATTAATTTTTTTTTCATACACTGATCTTAATCTTTCTTTATTTTCTTTTTATTTTTATTATTTAGATATATAATTGGTAAAGTAAATTATTAACTAGTTGTGTGTCTATAGGTGGAGCTTGTGGTTACGATAACACACATCATGCTGGTTTTGGAACAAGCACTACGGCCGTGAGTGGTGCACTTTTCCGAGGTGGTGAAGCTTGTGGTGCTTGCTATCAACTTATGTGCAACTATAAACTTGATCCAAAGTGGTGTCTCCGAGGAGCTTCTGTCACAGTCACCGCCACCAACTTCTGCCCTGCAAACAACCATGGAGGGTGGTGCGATCCTCCTCGCCACCATTTTGACACTTCCATGCCTGCTTTCCTTAGAATTGCTAGAAAAGGTGATGAAGGCATTGTTCCAATACTTTATAGAAGGTATACTCAATTACCAATAATGCATACTTTAATTTACTCATATATATAAACTAATCAATCTTGCATGTGATCAGCTCGTTAAGTGCCATTATTAACATACTTTATTCTTTAATATAAAACAATTACATGATTGGATCTAGCTGTTTTAGTTGATCGGATTCCACCAATTAATTTTTCACGTCAGAGGATAAATAAATCCGAGAGAAGGAAAATGGATTTAAACATATAATTCAAGAATGAAATGAAAATGGATTTTAACTATTAGAGAACATAAGAAGAAGAAGAAGTTAATTTGTAGAGTAGTTGTTCAAGTTGTTTTCCACGTGAAAGGTTACTAACCTACTTATAAACACTAAAAAAATCCGTAATTACCATAATATCCTATACATAAATCTAGAACTTTGACCTTAATTAAAATACCATTAGTCATGGCAAATTGCTCAATTACCTTGAGTAAACTTACAAGTCAGATCCGAATCTCGTAACATTTTGTCATTTCCATCATTTTGGATTTTAATTTTATATTATTTTTGAGATATATTTTGACGATTCAAATAAACTCACGTTTTCTAATGCCACCGATCCATCATTATCTATGCATATACTAATTATTTTTAAAATTCTGTATATAATATAGGGTGACATGTAAAAGAGATGGTGGAGTTCGTTTTACATTAAGAGGACAATCAAATTTTAACATGGTGATGATATCTAACGTTGGTGGAAGTGGAGATATCAAGAATGTTTGGATAAGAAGTTCGAGAACAAGAACATGGACTCAAATGCATAGAAATTGGGGAGTAAATTGGCAATCCAATCTTGATGTTCGAGCTCAAACACTCTCTTTTAGACTTAATTTGGTTGATGGCAAAGCACTGGAGTTCTTAAATGTTGTTCCTTCTTCATGGATGTTTGGTCAAACTTTTGCTTCAAGGAATCAATTTACTTAGAAATTATTGAAGACAAAATTAATTATATGTTTTCTTTTTTGTGGTCGGATTTACTCGTTTGTTCAATTGCAATTTAAATAGCAAGATACACATAGGTGTTATATATAAACATCTAAAGAAGATGTTTTTTATTTATTTATTTAATATATATAAATCAGATATTAAGTAATCTGATTATATACTAGATACTTTCTTAGAGAAAAAGATACCTTCAATTATTTTTATAGATTCTTGTCTAATCAGAGTCTTCTTTTATCTTTTTCTTTTATCTATTTTTTTTTTTCAACTTTAATCGTTTCACAAAATATATACAAAGGCATAATTTTTTTAAATTTTTAAATATAACTTGAAGAAGAAGAAGATAGCTCGTGCACCAGATCTTGAAGAAGATGGCTCCAGCAAAGATGTAGTTGTCACCTTTCCGGTTGAAGCTCCTTCGCAGCTACTCTAATTACCATGGAAGCTCCTCCTGCGCAGCTCCGACGAGGCTTAACCTACCTCGGTTGATGCTCCTTTGCAGTTCCGGCGTCTTTGACAACTCTGCGCAGCCATGGCGTGAAGATCGACGAAACTCAGCAAGTCTTTTTTGTTTTTTTCCTAGTTTGAAACTAATCTTTTTTTTCCTTGTTTGAATATAGTACTCAGCAATTTTAGTTTTAATGGGTTTTTCCATTATTTCTTATTGTTGAGTAGTGCAGTGTACTTGTCCTTTTCTTTTCTTTTCTTGTATTTTGTAATATATTAATTTTTGAGTTTTATAAATAAATATAATTTATTTTATTATAAATACTTGTTTAATATCAGTTACTCATTATTTTTGGGTTATACTCAGAAAAGTTACTTAACATACACGGTAATTTCACCTGATACTCAGTAAAATGCATGCTACCTAAATGATTTTTCTCATGATACTCAGTAAATTTGTCTAAGTACTCAATAATTTTTCTGGCAAATCAGTACTTTTTTCGAGTACTCATTACTTTTTCTGGTGGTACCGGCGGTGATCGGCGGTAGTTGATGGGTTGTGGTCGGAGCTTTAAAGTATTGGTACTCACTTATGATTGACACTCAATGATGGATGAGAGATAAATTGGTAATGAAGGGGAGAGGTAAATGATAATGGAGGAGAGAGAAAAATCTAATTTTGTCTTATATATCACTTAAGGGATATTTTTGACCCATAAGGTTTTAGAGGATTCTTTAAAGAAAGTCAGATTGGGCTATTATCTTTGAGACACAAAGATGGTCTTCAAAACGTCATAGGTAATTCACTATTTTTTTGGAAGAACATGATATGCAAGGAAGAAGAAGAAGAAGGGGAGGGATAAGAGGGTGAGTGGATTTGAAAAGATGAACATGACAGGGGTAGGATCTTTGTTGGTCTTAGGCGATGGTTATGACTATTAGTTTGAGGTTTTGGTGATTATTTTTGAAAGAAAATAGGGTGCGGGGAAGAATAAGAAGAAGGATAGGGGGAGAGAGGATGGTGTGGTGTGTAGGTGGGGGTGGGGTGGGGTGGGTGTAAGTTGGGAAAGGAGGGGTATATATTCTATTTTTATTTTTATTTTGAATGATTTGAGGTATTTGAAATATTTTTTGAAAAACTGGGGATAAATTTTAAATTTGTTAAAATTATGAGTTCAATAATAATTTAAATTAATTAAAAATAATTAAAACAAGTTTATAATACCTTAACGGAAAAATTAAACGAAATCCGTCCACACGGGGTAAACTAACGCAAAATTATTGTGCATGAAGTAAATAGGTATATTTTAGAAAGCAAAGGTAAACTGACAAACGAGTAATAGTAGCATTTAAGTATATTTACACTTTATAATAAGGATTTTAAGTAAACCTCTTCTCTTTCTAACATTCTTGTATAAATCCTAAAAAAAAATTCAAACTTAATGAGTACTGCTCCCGATATAATGTTTATAGAAAATTTCAATGTTTTTAAACATGTTTCACATCAAGATTCAGAAATACGGGATGAGCAAAGGCGAATCTCTCTCGCTTCCGGCTCGTGATTCGCCTATGTTTTGAAAAATCTATGCAATAAGGATTGTCGGGAATATGGTTCCAATATGTTATGTATTTCATGGCTTCATGACTTTGTGAATATGTTCACTAGAAATCTCATACATGTGGAGAAATATAGAAAGTTTGATAAGTTTATATACATATTATTAACTTTGATAACAAATGACAATAATATCATTTGCAATCAAAATTATAAGTATAAGTCTACATAATTATTAATTAACAGTGAGTGTCATCAACCGATGGTGTGTTAGTTTAGTTAATTAGACCATTGTATAATACGCATGATATATATCTTCCTTTAAGATATTGGTTGAGGAACCTCATTATTTTGTTTAATATAAACCTATTTTGACTCAAAAATAATATAAGACATTTTTTTAGGGAGAGAGCATTTCGTGTCGAGTAAATTCTTTCTATAACATTTAACATCAAATCAGAGTGGCGCAGCGGAAGCGTGGTGGGCCCATAACCCACAGGTCCCAGGATCGAAACCTGGCTCTGATATAGAGTAGCTTCCTTGTATCCAACTATTTTTTGTTGCACCTTCGCATTTAAATAACAACAAGCAATAAATGGTTCTAAACATCTTTTGTTGTTTGTATTCGATAAATACATGTCGTGGTAAGCCTGTCAAATTAACACTAATTGTATAATCATTTTCCAGATTTGCTAATTGCTCCTCACACTATCATATTTCACCTACGCACATATTGTGATACTTGTACTTGATAATCTTTATGTTCAAAAGTGCAATAATGCACTTTCTATGGCTAATTTTCTATTTAAGCCCCTTTTCTTTGATGGCTCTAATATAGAGTAGCTTCCTTGTATCCCACTATTTTTTGTTGTACCTTCTCATTTAAATAACAACAAGCAATAAATGGTTCTAAACATTTTTTGTTGTTTGTATTCGATAAATACATGTCGTGGTAAGCCTTTTAGATTAATACTAATTGTATAATCATTTTCCAGATTTGTTAATTGCTCCTCACACTATCATATTTCACCTACAAACATATTGTGATACTTGTACTTGATAATCTTTATGTTCAAAAGTGCAATAATGCACTTTCTATGGCTAATTTTCCATTTAAGCCCTTTTTATTTGATTTATAAATGTAATGAGACACTAAGATTTCTTTTTGATGGAAAAACAAGGTTCATACCTCAACTTATTGGCTGAGGTTCACTATTTTTGTGTGACATATGATGGTTGAACTATATATACATCTTCCTTGGTAATCACCTAATATTAATTAGCATTTCTTTGCTAATATCAGAAACTGTATCATTACACATAGCATTCACATTCTTTACACAACTATTATTATTTTGTGGTTGATTAACCTACTGGTTTCCCATTTACCTTTGACCCCCAAGCATGTGGAGATTGTGAAGTTAACAGTGGCCTGAAAAGATGTCTATATTTTCTTGATTCCCTAGCAACTTGTTTCACTTGTTTTTGTCAAAGCATGGTTAAGCGGTGGAATAAGCATAACGCCATTAATACTCACTGAATCACGCTTCAAAGCTCTGACCTGCCATGAAAACAAGCTTCAAAGCTCCAACCTGCCATGGAAGCAAGTTTCAAAGCTCAATCTCAAAGTAGATGTTGAATACACAAATTCGTTGAACCAAAAACTCCTAAATCAAAATTACCATGGCTGAGAAATTAAAGCTCAAACATTGCTTTTGCTTGCCTTGATCTTTCCCGCAATAGGGTCATTCGAACGAGATAGGTTTACACCACAAAGCTTTGATCCAGAAAACTCAAGTGGAATGCTTAATCACTCAAACACTGGAAAGCTTCGATCCATTCTCACATGTTGTTGAAGCTCAAAGTTTTCGTGGCGGTCTAAGATCTTTGCAGTAGTAGTGTTGTCGTTATGCGGCCTTGAAGAACCATTCCCGGTGGGTGGGACTAGGTGGGTGGGACTAGGTGGGTGGGGGAGAGTATATAGATTCCTTAAGGGTATATAGGCCGGAAATGTGATTTATGTGTGTATCTATTGGGTGATTTAGTATATATATAGGAAAAGTCCTCCATCCAATATTCCTTTTAAGTTTTAGCAAATCGTATTTTCACATTACATCATGTATTAAACTTAAAAATACTAATAACAGTTAACACCCAATTAATCTAATGACGTGTATTTTATTATTATAATTAATGATAAAAAAATAGTTTTAGAGTTAATTTTATAATTAACCATAATCAAAAAATTAAATTAGATAAAAACATTTCGATTTTAAGGAAAGGTCTTTAATATTTGTTGAATAAAAATAAAGTGTGTACATTTATTGCCATTATAAATGCTCGTAATTTAATTACTTATCCCTTAAAACATTAAATTACACACCTATTTTCACTAAAAGCTTACAACTGTTATAATTAATCTATAGTTCCTTATTTCGGAAATAAAATAAATTGTCCAGCGTCAATTCAAAGCTCACTAACTATATATTGACTCATGTCAGGCTCAAAAACTGTCCCACCTGGGGATTATATCCTGTCACATACCATATTTAAATAGTATTCAAAATCTTTGTCTTAAATCAAAAGAAAAATATAATGTCCAAAAAAAAAATCAAAAGAAAAATATAAAGATAATTTTTTAAATAAACTATAAAACATTAACTTGTTTTAAATAATTTATAAACTATAATTTTCTCATTACAAATTTGTTCAAATATGACCGTTATATCTAATAAATAATCTAGATAAATTAATTATATTTGGATGATTAATGATTTTTATTTTTTAAAGTAAGAATTTAATAAAAGATAACTTTCCCATTTATTAAATTAAAAACAAATATCCCCATAAACCACTGTTGAACTCAGTTGCCTTTTTCACACTTCCCTTTGCACTTGTTTCTTTATACTACTACTCTTTATCTTGCACTTAGTTCAACACCTAACCCAGTTCAGTACACACTAATATATAATTATATACACATATAAACTAAAATTTTGAAGACATTTTTACATTTAAGCTTATAGTTTTGAGTAGATTCTTAGTGTTTCGTAGCTTTTTAGAAGAGATGAGAGGACCAATGGGTCCAGTTATAGGAAGATACCCTTCTTCAAGTGACGGAAATGGAGAAATCAATGGTGGAGATATTATCAAACATAATCGAAGCTGTAAAGATATCGTGTTTCTCGTCATCTTTATTGCTTTATGGGTTGCTATGATTGTTAATTCCAGCTTTGGATTTAACCAAGGAAACCCTTTAAGGTATTACTTTCCTTTTTTCACCATTTTGATCTGTTATTTTACCTCTTTAAATACTTGATTTCTGCAAATCTTCTTTAGATTAAGCTCCATTAATAGCGTTTATTTGTCTTTTAGGCTAATCTATGGGCTAGATTATGAAGGAAATGTTTGTGGAGATAAACATGGACATCGTGACCTTAGTGAACTTGAACTAAAATATTGGTTAAATCCAAATCAAGTTTATCAAAGTGGATTAAAAGATAGCTTAACTACACTAACAAATGCTCGAAGTATTTGCTTATTAGATTGTCCTATAGCTTCAGATGATTCATTAAATTGGGTTTGCGATTATCCAGATGGAGATATAAAAATCTCAGATAATGATTGGATTGATCGAAACTATGATTATTTTGCCGATCTTACCCCTGATTTACGTAACTCTTCTCTTCAACTTCAAGGTCCTTGTTACCCTGTTATATTCCCCAGTGTTAATGGTAAGTCACCGTATCTTTGACTTTTTTTTGCAATTTAGTCCCTTAACTTCGACCTTTTTGCAATTTAGTCCCTAATCTTTTGTGACAGTTTATTGGAGGTGTCAATTTATTGCACGTGCATCAAATGTATCGTTAAGGCATTGGGAAGAAATGGGAGGAGTTAAAATAATGGAAGATATGGTTATAGATAAAACAATTCATAAATCAATTAATTCACGTTCTTCAGTAATAAAGGTTAAATCTTTTTCTTTTTTTTTTCTTTCGCGAAAATTAAGGTTTTTCAGACATTAATCTTATGTTTATATACAGAGATATGTAGCTGATGTAGGAAAAGCTTGGCCAGTACTACTTGTTTGTGGAGGATTTTTGCCTTTATTTCTCTCGATTTTGTGGCTTTTAATGATACGACATTTAGTAGCTGCTATGCCATGGATAACAGTTATATTGTTTAATGTGCTGACTGTATCTGTCACAATGTTTTATTACTTAAAAGGTGAGGGAAATTTATAGGGACTTATTTGCAATTATGATATACTCTTGATTAATTTAATTTTTTTTTTGATTTAGCTGGATGGATTGGGAATAATGCTATTTCACCGATTATTGGTGAGCATGATCCGTATTTTCACGTTTCATCTCGGGTGAGTAGCGGTTTTTTGATAATTGGCCCCCCTAGTTTTCAAAAGTTTCTTTTTGACCCATTAAAATTATGTTAGTATTTGATTTATTTTGTTGTTTGTATAAATGTTTTGTTATTTCTATGATAAAATGTAGTCCCTTGTAGTGTTATTGATTTGAAAAAGACCCGTAGTGTAATTTTTGCATGATTTAGGGACCTATATTGCAATTTTTGTACAGTATAGGGACCTATAGTGCAATTAACTAAAAATACACTATAGGTTCCTAGGTTTCTAAATTTTTTTTCACCCTTACAATTTTTATTTATATGTTACGGTATGATAAAACATAGGGACTTATAGTGTAATTAGAGACCTATATTGCAATTTTTGCATAATCTAGGGACCTATATTGCATACATAATTTAATGACCAATATTGCATTTAACTTCATAACTCACTGTAGGTCCCTATATTTCTGAGCTTTCTTTTTTACCCCTTTAAAACTTATTAAAACCTTATGGTCCCCAAATTTCCAGAATAAAAAATTATTAAATCTCTATGGTCCCCAAATTTCCACAATTTTCATTTCCCACTTTCCAAAATTATCTTTCAGTATTTGATTTTTCTTTTCTTGTTTGTATAAATGTTATTATAATAATATATAGCGGCTTATTTCGTAATTAATTCAAAAAAAAAAATGTAGTAACCTTATATTGCAATTTTTGCATAATATAGAGACGTATAACATAATCAACTAAAAAACCACACTATAGTTCCCTTTCATGTTTCTAACTTTCTTTTTTGGCCCCTTAAAACTTTTATCTAGGGACCTGTATTGCAATTATTGAATAATCTAGGGACCTATAATGCAATTTAACTAAAATATCAACTTATTCAGGAAATATCTCATCTCCACGCTGCAGCTGTACTAATGACAATCGTAATGATCATCGCTTTCCTCTCCTCCATCGCCATAATACGACGCATCCTCATGGCCACATCAGTCCTCAAGGTATGTATTAATGACAAAAAACACCCCTGACCTTTTTTAAAAGTACAAAAACACCCCTGATCTTTTAAAAATTACAAAACGACCCCCAAACTTTTTAAAATTTACAAAACACCTTCGAATTTCTTTAACATTACATAACACCCCTGAACTTTTAAAAAATTACAAAAAGTCAAAAACACCCCTGAACTTTTTTAAAATTACCAAAAACACAGCTGGACTTGTTAAAATATCAAAAACACCCCTGAACTTCTTAAAATTACAAAAAAAACCCTGAGCTTGTTAAAATTACAAACACACACCTGATCTTTTTTAAAATAACAAAACCACCCCTGAACTTTTTAAAATAACAAAACCACCCCCTGAACTTTTTAAAATAACAAACACCCCTGAACTTTTTTAAAAATGACAAAAAACACCGCTGATTCTAAAAAAAAAAAATAACAAAAACACCCCTATATTTTTCTCAATTAACAAAAACACCGTAAACTTTTTATAAATAACAAAACACCCCTGAACTTTTTAAAATAACAAAAAACACCCCTAAACAAAATTTTCTAAATTAACAAAAACACCGTAATTTATTTCAGGTAGCAGCGAAAGTAATAGGAGAAGTGCACACACTAATAATATTCCCAATAATACCTTACATAATCCTCGGAATATTCTACATGATTTGGCTATCAGCTGGTATACATATATTCAGTTCAGGAAGTGTGATGGAAAATGATTGTAGTGCAAATTGTTGTGTGTACGATTTGAAATTAAGCAGAGTGAATTGTGATAGATGTTGTGGATTTAGTGTGGTTTATACTAAACATATTGTAGCTTCGATAATGTTTCATTTGTTTGGTTTTTATTGGGGGACACAGTTTTTTAAAGCGTGTAGTTCTACTGTTGTTGCTGGTTCTGTTGGTTCTTATTATTGGGCCCGTGGTGGAGCTTCGGTAAGCCCGTTTTACTCTTTTGAACGTACGGTTTTTTTGAAACTTTTTTTGTGTAATTTAGGAGGTTCTAGTGTAGTTTTTGTATAATTAAGGGACCTATAGTGCAATTAATTTTAAAAACAATTGATTCAGGGACTTGTTTTGCAATTAACTTGAAAATTATCGATTTGGGAACCTATATTGCAATTTTTGCATAATATAGGGACCTATAGTGCAATTATTGCATAATATAGTGACCTATAGTGAGATTAACTTAAAAATTTAATTTAGGGACTTGTATTGCAATTAACTTAATAATTTATCAATTTGGGGAGCTATAGTGCAATATTTGCATAGACCTATAGCTTAAGGGGGAAAGGGGTAACATCTTAATTCTATTAGAGTTAATTACAGTAGAGGTCCTTGATTATGCAAATATTGCACTACAGGTCCCTAGATTATGTAATATTGCACTACAGGTCCCTACATTATGCAAACATTGCACTATAGGTGCCTACATTATGCAAATATTGTGGAATTTAGCTAGTAATTATGTTTAAGTATTGGTTATATTGTATAGTATAGGATTTTTAGTGTAATTAACTTGAAAACGTTAATTAAGCGACTGTTGGTGCAGTTTTTGAATAATTTAGGAACCTGTAGTGTAATTTTTGCATGATATAGGGGCCTATAGTGCAATTAACTCCAAAAAAATCATTTAGGGACCTGTATTGCAATTAACTAAAAAATGATTAATTTGGGGACCTATAGTGCAATATGTTTGTATAATATAGGAACCAGTAGTTCAATTTTTGCATATTATAGGGACAGTTATCCTAGGGGACAACGGCTCAATCCTTTTTGAGTTAATTATCCCTAAATAATGCAAATATTGCACTATACGTCCCTATATTATGCAAAAACTGCACCATAGGTCCCAATAATATGCAAAAATTGCACAAGATTATGCAAAAAATGAACTACAGGCCCCTATATTATTTTTTCTCAGTTATTTGCACAATAAGTCCTATATTATGCAAAATAACTTCCCCTAGGTTTTCGACATCAATTATTTTGCATACTATAGGACTTATAGTGCAGTACTGCAATAAACTAAAAAATTATTATAAAGACCTGTAGTGCAATATTTTCCTGATTTTTAGAGACGGATAATGCAATTAACTATAAATAATACATCGAACTACAATGCAATAGTTTCATAGTTTAGGGACCTACATGCAATCAACTAACAAAACTTTTTTTTATTCCAGCCCGAAATTCCATTTCTCTCAGTTTTCTCATCAATGAAGCGTCTCATACGATACAATCTCGGCTCAGTAGCTATCGGTTCTTTAATCGTATCTTTTATCGAGTCCATCAGATTCTTACTCGAAGGCTTTCGCCGGAAACTTAAAGGCGGCTCCACCGTACCGGAAAGTTGGCTCGAGAAAGCCACTTTTCATTCTTCCCAAGGCTGTTTAAAATGTATTGGATGGACCATCAAATCCGTTAACCGTAACGCTTATATTATGGTACGCCCCCGTCTTTCCAATTTTTTATATTTTTTTAAATTTTTTTTTAAATTTAAAATTTTATATATATTTTTTGAATTGTATTATAAGTAACTAAACGATAATAAGTGACGTTTATTTTGGTGACAGATAGCTATAACAGGAAAAGGGTTTTTTAAAGCTTCAGAAATAGCGACGGAACTGATAATTAGTAATATTCTTCGAATAGGAAAAGTGAATGTTATAGGAGATGTTATATTATTTTTAGGGAAGCTTTGTGTGAGTCTCACAAGTGCGTTATTTGCTTTTCTTATGTTGGATACTCATAAATATAATCATGCTCATAACAAGATCTCCTCACCTTTATTTCCTGTCCTGGTATGTTTTTCTTTCTTATACCCCCCTCATATTTTCAGAATCTTCACTTCCACCCCCAACCTTTGAAAATTATCTTTTTATGCTTTTAGTTTTTCTGTTTTTTCTTGTTTCTGTAGTACAATATAGCGCAGTTAACTAAATAATTTAATCTAGGAACATTTAAAGTTTTTTTGCATATAATAGGGGCCTATAGTGCAATTTTTGCATAATATAGGGACATCTAGTGCAATTTTGCATCGTATAAGGACTTATAGTGCAATTAACTTGAGATATTTTTTTTGCATAAAATATAGGGAGGTGTATTGCAACTTCTGCATAATATAGGGACCTATAGTGCAATTAACTCAGTTTTTTTTTCTTTTCGTTATATAGGGATTTACAGTGTAATTTTTCACAAAATATAGGGACATCTACTGCAATTTTGCGTTACATAGATATGTATAGTACAATCAACTTGAAAAAATCATGTTTTTACATAACGTAGAGTTGTAATGCAATTTTCACATACTATAGGGTCCATAGTGTAATTTTTCATAATATAGGAATCTTTAGTGCAATTAACTAAAAAGCAATCTTTGTATAATATAGGGACCTATAGTGCAATTTTGCATGTGCTGGCTGAATAATTCTCCCAATATATACTTTTTGCATAATCTAGGGATTTAGAGTGTAATTTCTGCATAGTACAAGGACATGTAGTGCAATTTTGCATAATATAGGGACTAATGGGGGTAATATTGTATTTTTACAGGTATGTTGGGGATTCGGATACATAGTTGCTACACTATTCTTTGCAGTGGTGGAAATGTCAATCGATACAATAATTCTTTCGTTTTGTCAAGACTCTGAAGAACATCAAGGAAATCCCCGTTATGCCCCTCCTCTTCTTATGGAGACTTTTAATGATCAAAATGAGATGCAAAGACTTACTCAGTAGTGTGACCATGTTCTAGTAATCAATTTACTTTTTTATTTTTTTTTGGGAAGTTTTGAGAAACAATTTACTTATTATACTCCCTCCTTTTTGTGTATATATATAACTTTTAGTCATGAGGATTAAATTTTGTTGCATTATTATTGGATGGGGGGTATAATATTCATGATGACGCATCAAAATACATGCACATCCTTTTTGTGTATGATTTGCGATTTTAATAGATGCATGTACGAATTGTGTTTATAGTTGTACTAATGAAGGTGTTTGATTTTGTTTGTGAGATTCTTAAATGTTTGCAAGAGATACTTTGCATTGAAGTTAGGGAAAATGTCACTTACCCATTACTTTAAAAGCTAATTTTTAAATTTTTCTTACGGAGAATTTTAATATTACCTAAATCTTCCACAATAGTAAATGTGGCCAAACATGTCCTCAAGTAATGGCAAACATGTGAAAGCTTTTAGAACAAAAAAAAATAAAGGCAGACATGAGCTTTTAACATACATGAGATCACTTTTAACTCCAATCTGAAATCAATATTACCCATATAAATAAGTTTTTTTTTATTAAACATCACTAATAGAATTCATACGATCTAGATCCCTGAATTTCTTTCAAAGTACAGATTTGTTTGGGATCTTTTTCTCTTATTTCTGGAGCAGTAAATAATGAGTATAAAAGATCCTTTTCCAGCTTAGGTTTCTCCTTATTTTTTGTATTTTTCACTTTATTGCTTGTTGAAGAATTAGCTTTTGAGCTGTAGAATATATAAGAATTAAATTAATAAATATATTTTCAAATTATATAAAACTGAGCAAATTAAATCATACCTCTCACAAAGTATATCCCAGGTTGGTTTTGGATATTGTATGGGGTCCATATCTACACTATCTATGATCTGTTTCATAGGATAAGATGAGAAAAAATTAAAATAAATCACAAAAATAAATTAAAAAATTAATAATAATTACATCTTCAGCCGTCATGACTGATACTTCTTCACGGTATCGGTATTTCGAAGATGAATTCAAAAGCATCTCCATGCTCTGCACATAAATCGAAGTAAAATAAATTTTTAATAGAAGAAAACAAAAAAGTCATCTTTAGCCTTTGTGTTATAACTTATACTTATAATGAGATTAAAATAATAAGTAAGAAAAAATTTCAACTTGCCTTTTTCACATCATATTCACAACGGTAAATGTTATTAGGGGCTGTTGGAATGCAGCTAATATACTAGACAAGAAAGAGTTGGAGAAGATTATACACAAAGATAAGTGCAGGGACTAAAACGCAATAAAGAAGAATTATGAAGAATCTTTACAGCTGGATCAACTGAAGTTAGTTAGAGATTAGTTAGAATAAATCTTTACATATCTTGTATATATAATGTGTAATGTACTAAACATGATATTAAATCTAACTCTCTTCTATTCAATCTAATCTACTCTCTCTTTTGCTCTGCTTTATCTTCTTCTTCTTCTTCTTCTTCTCGAAGCTCCATCAATGGCTTCCTATATCTTATCATGGTATCAGATGTGATCTCACTAATTCCGCAACTATTTCTACTCTAAACTTACTCATCTACTCATGGCAACACAAATCTCCTTCACCGAAGACTTCTCAAGTCCATATTATCTCCATCCAAGTGAGAACACCGGAATTTCACTCGTCTCCGATGTCCTCACCGGCGAAAACTATCTCTCTTGGAAACGTGCTATTGAAATTGCAGTCTCTGTTAAAAACAAACTCGGCTTCATTAATGGTGAGCTTCCTCAACCTCCTTTATCTAACTTGCCTCTCTTCACTGCGTGGAACAGAGCAAACAATCTTGTTCTAGCCTGGTTACTAAATTCGATTTCGAAAGATATTCGATCCAGTCTTTTATATGTTAACTCAGCTTATGAGCTCTTTAATGAAATCAAAACTCGATTTAACAAAAGCAATGGAACTCAAGTCTATCACCTTGAAAAGGCTTTAAGCTCTATCTCGCAAAATTCTAGCTCAGTTTCTGAATATTTTGCTAAGTTCAAATCATTGTGGGATGAATATATCCATTATAGACCTATGCCAAGCTGCTCTTGTGGTCATATGAACAATTGCACTTGTAGATTGTTTGAAACATTAATTCAAAGACAACAAAATGATTTTATTATCAAATTTTTGATTGGTTTAAATGATTCTTATGCTATAGTACGAAGTCAAATTCTTCTCATGGATCCTTTACCTAGTGTTAACTCTGTGTTTGCTATGATCAATCAAGAAGAAAGTCAAAGAGCCTTAACTAACTCATCATTAGATTCCTCAGCTCATGCCTTCTATACCAAAAACTTACATAAATCAAACAGTTATTTTGAGAGGAAGAAAATGGTGTGTACTCATTGTGGTTATACGGGACACACAATTGACACTTGTTTTCAGATTCATGGCTATCCAG
The DNA here is from genome assembly GCA_029959085.1 of Nemophila menziesii. NCBI lineage: Eukaryota > Viridiplantae > Streptophyta > Magnoliopsida > Boraginales > Hydrophyllaceae > Nemophila > Nemophila menziesii. The sequence goes on along the minus strand of JARWIR010000064.1, from coordinate 81,217 downwards.
TTGGTTGGGATGGACCAAAAGGAAGGCGTTTCATCATATGAACAACAACTCTAAACCACAAAATGTGAAGGCTCACTGTGTTAATGCTCAAGATTCTAATGAAAATGACTTTAAACCTTTAACCTCTTATGATTTTTCACCTGAAGAGATTAGCAAACTTATTGCTCTAGCTAACTCATTTTCTATTGATCAATCTACTCCTCAAGCAGCTATTCATCAAGTATCTACACAGGAAGGTAACACAAACAAATCTTCTTGGATCCTTGATACAGGTGCAACTGATCACCTTATATACTCTTGTTCTTTATATACTGATAATGTTACTTGCATTACTACTCCTGTTACTCTTCCTAATGGGATGATTATTAATGCCACACACAAGGGTAGTGTATGGATAAATGATGCCATTACTCTACACAATGTGCTATGTGTCCCAATATTCAAATACAACTTGCTATCTATATCAAAATTAACTAAAGACTCAAACATATCAATTGCTTTCTTTCCTTCTCATTGCATCATTCAGGAACAAACAACTCAGAGGATGATTGGGATTGCTTATGAACATAAGGGACTTTACTACATCCATTCTTCAACTCCCATTCCTTCAAGTCAGGCTCTCTTAGCTAGCTCCACTGAAGAATTTGATGTTTGGCACTCAAGGTTAGGCCATCCCTCAAAGGCTAAGTTAGCTGCCCTTAAAGAATTAGACTCTTCTATTTCTTTTCTTCCTTCAAATATTTGTAGTTCATGTCACTATGCTAAACAAAAGAAGCTTGTATTTCCCATTTCTGAAACTCATAGTACTACTTGTTTTGAGTTGATACATTGTGACATTTGGGGCCCTTTTAATCAAGTTTCTCACTCGGGTCATAAGTATTTTTTGACTATTGTGGATGACTTCTCAAGATGCACATGGATTTACCTAATGTGTGCGAAATCTGAGGTTCAAACTCATCTTATATCCTTCTATAACTTGATTAAAACTCAGTTTGGTGTATATATTAAGGCAATAAGATCAGATAATGGTCCTGAGTTCTTGTTCAAAGAATTTTACTCTCAAAATGGAATTGTACATCAGCTAAGCTGTGTTGAGACACCACAACAAAATGGGTTGGTGGAAAGAAAACATCAACACTTACTAACCACAGCCAGAGCTTTGATGTTTCAGTCCAACTTACCTCTTCAATTTTGGAGTGAATCTGTGCTAACTGCTGCACATTTGATCAATAGGCTTCCTACTCCCTTGCTTAACAACCTTACCCCTTACCAAAAGTTATACAATAAACCACCATCTCTTAAACACTTAAGAGTTTTTGGTTCATTATGCTATGCCTCAACTCTACAAAACAATAGAACAAAGTTTGATTATAGAGCCACTAAATGTGTTTTTCTGAGCTATCCTATAGGAACTAAAGGATATAAGCTACTTGACTTAGACTCTAACAAGGTGTTTACATCAAGAAATGTAATATTTCATGAATCTATCTTCCCTTTTGTATCAAACACACCACCTACACAGATTCATACACTCTTATTCCCACCTTCTCCTTCTCCTATACTTGATACACCCTCACCTACTCAAAACACCCCTCCTCAAAACACAACAACTTCTTCAACTCAAACCTCAAGACCCCTCAGAACAAGAAATCCACCTTCATACCTCAATGACTACATTTGTCATTCAACATCCTGTTGTACAACTTCACCTTCTCCAATTGATCCTCTATATCCTATTCAAGACTTTATTGGTACAGCTAAACTCTCTCCTTCATATACATCTTTTATATCCTCAATTACCTCAACCTATGAACCCAAATCCTTTAAACAAGCCTCAACCTCCACTGAATGGATGAATGCCATTCAAAAAGAATTAACTGCTTTACAAAACAATAACACATGGACAATTGTTCCTAATTTTCCCAACATAAATCCCATTGGCTCAAAATGGGTGTTGAAGTTAAAATATAATGCAGATGGCACTCTAGAAAGGCACAAAGCCAGGTTAGTTGCAAAGGGCTACAACCAACAAGAAGGACTAGACTTCTTTGACACCTTCTCTCCTGTGGCTAAACTTGTATCTATAAGGTTGATTCTAGCTCTAGCCTCACTTAACAATTGGTTTTTGCATCAATTGGATGTCAATAATGCCTTTTTACATGGTGATTTACATGAGGATGTATATATGACAGTTCCTCAAGGCCTTGATACTCCACCTAACTCGGTTTGTAAGCTAAACAAAAGCCTATATGGTTTAAAACAGGCTTCTCGCCAATGGTTTGCTAAGCTATCATCTGCACTAATTGGTTATGGCTTTGTTCACTCTAATAGTGATTATAGCTTGTTCATCAAAAGAGAAGCTACATTTTTCATCGCTATACTTGTCTATGTTGATGATATTATCCTCGCTAGTGATTCACTTATCGAAATTTCAAAGCTTAAAAGCTTCCTCAATGAACAATTCACTATCAAAGATTTAGGTGAACTGGAATTCTTCTTAGGTATTGAAGTTGCTCGTTCTTCAACTGGAATCACTATATGTCAACGCAAATTTGCGCTTGATATACTTATGGAGTGTGGTTTATTAAGCTCCAAACCTTGTCATTTCCCTATGGAATCCACATTGAAGCTAAAAAGTGATGAAACAGAGCTTTTGGAGAAGCCTTCATCATATAGAAGATTGATTGGACGATTGTTATACTTGACAATAACTCGTCCTGACATTGCATACTCAGTGAATTGCCTTAGACAATTCTTAGCTAATCCATCTTCAAATCATTGGAATGCAGCTCAAAGAGTATTGCGATACATCAAACTCACACCTGGACAAGGCTTGTTTCTCTCAAAATCCACTGAAATTAAACTTAAGGCATTTTGTGATAGTGATTGGGCTGGCTGTGTTGATACACGATGAAGTATCACAGGTTTTTGCGTGTTTCTTGGTGATTCACTTATATCATGGAAAAGCAAAAAACAAACCACCATAAGCAAATCTTCTGCAGAAGCTGAATATAGAGCCTTAGCTGCCACTACATGTGAATTACAATGGCTCGTATTTGCGTTGAATGATTATGGTATTTCTCATGACTCACCAGCTTTAATTTTTTCAGACAGCAAATCGGCTATAGCTATGGCAACTAATCCTATTCAACATGAAAAGACTAAACATGTTGATATTGACTGCAAAATTACTCAAGAAAAATTACAACCGGTTTGATAAAGCTATTCTATATTCCCTCTTCCCTTCAACTTGCTGACATTTTCACAAAGCCTCTTGGCTCTGTACCTTTTCATAACATTCTCTCCAAGCTTAACACTCACAATATTCATGTTCCGCTTGTGGGGGGCTGTTGGAATGCAGCTAATATACTAGACAAGAAAGAGTTGGAGAAGATTATACACAAAGATAAGTGCAGGGACTAAAACGCAATAAAGAAGAATTATGAAGAATCTTTACAGCTGGATCAACTGAAGTTAGTTAGAGATCAGTTAGAATAAATCTTTACATATCTTGTATATATAATGTGTAATGTACTGAACATGATATTAAATCTAACTCTCTTCTATTCAATCTAATCTATTCTCTCTTTTGCTCTACTTTATCTTCTTCTTCTTCTTCTCGAAGCTCCATCAATGGCTTCCTATATCTTATCAGGGGCTACTAAACTATTCCAGTTTTGTTAGGACCACTTAACGATTACGAGTTTCAAACAATCCACTAATATACTAAAATCGTTTCAAATTACCCACTCTATTAGTTATTACTTTGCAAGTAAGTGTATGGGTAAGATTATATTAGTATATTACTCGGCGTTATCATACGTAGTACTTTTACTCGCCTTTTAGAAGATGGTTAAATAAATATGGTGGTGGTCAATGGTTATTGTTTTTGGAAAAACTTTCAATGCAACGCTTTATTAGTTTGGTACAATTTCAGCTATAAAGATCAATATATATATATATATATAACTTAAAAGAATTCATGGATTACATTATTTACAGCCGTAACCTTGAATGTAATCTTTGGGAGACGTGAAGTGATGCACAGAAAATTAACCCTTTGTTCGAATACTATACCACTCCCTAAATTATTCATTAATCAACTTTCGTACCTTGTACATGATCTAATATGTTAATATCACTATACCTGTAAGTAGAGTGACGTTAAAAATCACTCGCACTTCATGGTACAACAGTGTTTTTGTTCCAATCAGGCGGCACAGCGTTTAATTGCGCCAGAGGTCCGTACTCCCTTTGAGATTGTTGGAAGTCTTCGCTATTGTACCAGGCACTGTCACTATTTGCAATGCTGAAGTCTTCCTTTGTTTGAAATGATTTTGGTACATTAGTGGGTTGTTTGGAACCCGTAATAGTTAAGTGGTCCAAAAGTGAGATAGTTTAGTAGCCTCTAGTAACATTTACCTTAGAACTTATAGTGCAATTAACTTGAAAATTATTATAAAGACTGTAGTGCATTTTTTTTATAATTTAGAGACTTATAATGCAATTAACTAAAAATAATACAGGGAACTACAGTGCAATAGTTGTATAGTTTAGGGCCTATATGCAATTTCAGCCCGAGATTCCATTTCTCTCCGTTTCCTCATCGATGAAGCGTCTCATACGATTACGATCTTGGCTCAGTAGCTATTGGTTCTTTAATCGTATCTTTTATCGAGTCCATGAGATTCATTCTAGAAGGCTTTCGTCAGAAACCTAAAGGTGGCACCACCGTAAACCGTAAGGCTTATATTATGGTAAGTCCAGTTTTTTCAATTTTTTAAAATTTTTATAAGTTTTCAAGTTTAAATTTTTTTAGTTTTTTAGTTTTTTATTTTTTAAATTTATATATATTTTTTGAATTGAATTATAAATCTCTAAACTATAATAAATGACCTTTTATGGTGACAGCTAGCTATAACAGGAAAAGGGTTTTTAAAGCTTCAAATATAGCGACAAAACTATAATATTCTTCGAATAGGGAAAGTGAATGTTATAGGAGATATGATTTTATTTGTGGGGAAGCTTTGTGTGAGTCTCACAAGCTCGCTTTTCGCTTTTCTTATGTTGGATATTCATAACAATAATCACGAGCATAACAAGATTTCGTCTCCTTTATTTCCTATCTTGGTATGTTTTTCTTTCTTATACGCCCCTCTAATTTTTAAATCTTTCACTTGGTCCCCAAGCTTTTTTGAAATAGTGTTTTTTTTTGTTCCAATTTTGAAATAGTGTTTTTTGGCTTTATATTGATTTGTTTTGTTGTTTGTGTGAATTTTTTGTTGTTTCTGTAATTAAATATAGTGTAATTAACTCAGAAATTTAATATAGGGGCTGTAATGAAATTTTTGCATAGTATAAGACCTCACGTGCAATCAGCACAAAAATTTAATATAGATACCTTTTTGCATATTATAGGGACTTATAGTGCAATTAATTCAATTTTTTTCCCGTAATATAGCGACATCTAATGCAATTTTGCATCATATAGGGAGTTGTAATGCAATTAACTTGTAACAATTTTATTCATAAAATATAGAGTTGTAATGCAATTTTTGCATAATATAGAGAGGGACCTATATCACAATTAACTTTTTTTTTTTGCGTAATATAGGACTTGTGCAATTTTTCATTATATAGGATCGCGGAATAATATAAAGTAATAAACAAAAAAACAAAAGAAATACCGATATACGTGGAAAACCCAAATAGAAAAAATCCACGGGAAGAGAAGAAAATTTTATCATAGAGGACTAAGGAGAATATAATACTGCTACCAATTGAACGGGTTAACTAATATAACTAAATGGGTCAGACCTTACAAAGAAGAATTTGGGTCACATGTCTAACAATATAGCAATATTTAGTGCAATTTTGCATCATATAGGGACCTATAGCACAATCAACTCTACATTTTCAGCAAAAAGTATAGGGAGTTGTAATGCAATATCACATAATATAGGGTCTATAGTGCAATTTTGCAAAATATAGGAACCTATAGTGTAACTAACTCAAAATCATTATTTGTATAACTTTGGGACCTATAGTACAATTAATGATTTTTTTTGCATAATTAAATTATTGCATGAGATATTGCTTTAAAGTTAGGGAAAATGCCATTTCCCCTTGCTTTATGACTTTAAAAGCTAATTTTCATTTTTTTCTAATCAAGAATTTTAATATTACCTACAATTGTCCACAATATCAAATTCTCCTTAAGCAAACACAAACCTTTTTTTCCATACATCTAAGGGTTTAAAAGTCGTAGTTAAAAGAAACTAACTACTCCTATAAAGGGGTTCTAGAATAACTCTCGAAAATGGCGCATCCGCTTCTATCTCTCGTTATATTGATCCATAAGTAATTAGGAAGATCTTTGGGCTCACACGGTCCTTCACGCGAATCAAGGTCCTTTTTAGCCTATAAGTCCGTACATGTTTTAGGCTCGCGATAAACAAAATTCACCTTAAACCTAGGACGATTCCTCAACATTTCAATGCACTCTCGCCCAACATTACAACACCAATCCTTAGAGTCACTACCGTCCTTTAGTCTCACCAATGTGTTCCATGCAGACACAATACACCGGCATCCCGTTCTTTCCCTATGACAAGGCATATTCCTTAACCCGATCTTTGGGCTCACATGGTCCCTCACGCGAATCAAGGTCCTTTTTAGCCAATAAGTCCGCACATGTTTTAGTCTCGTGATAAACAAAATTCACCTTAAACCTAGGATGATTCCTCAACATTTCAATGCACTCTCGCCCAACATTACAACACCAATCCTTAGAGTCACTACCGTCCTTTAGTCTCACCAATGTGTTCCATGCAGACACAATAACACCGGCATCCCGTTCTTTCCCCATGACAAGGCATAATCCTTAACCCGATCTTTGGGCTCACACGGTCCCTCACGCGAATCAAGGTCCTTTTTAGCCAATAAGTCCGCACATGTTTTAGTCTCGTGATAAACATAATTCACCTTAAACCTAGGATGATTCCTCAACATTTCAATGCACTCTCGCCCAACATTACAAACCCAATCCTTAGAGTCACTACCGTCCTTTACTAGCGCATGAAACTCTCGAATCTGTCTCAGTATACAAGGCTCTTATACCATGATTTATCACCCATTTCAAACCAAAATGAAATACCATCACCTCCGATAGGAAAGGAGATTCTACCACGCACGCACCCGAATATCCGGCTATAAACGCTCCCTCCTCATCTCGAAGAATACCACCAATTCCATCCATCCTTTTTGTTAAATCGCAGCTCCCATCTATATTCAGTTTACTTTGACCCTTAGGCTTATTCCGTCTCACCAATGTGTTCCATGTAGACACAATAACACCGGCATCCCGTTCTTTCCCCATGACAAGGCATAATCCTTAACTCTCCGAATAATGTATATATATATATATATATATATATATATATATATATATATATATATATATATATATATATATTCTCATTCCTTCTATACCAAATAGCACCAAGAGTTGCATACGGGTGGAAATCGGATCTGAAGTTTCCGATTTGAAAACCGTTTTCGGAACAAATTTTAAAAGTTTTGAAATTCCAAAATTACGATTTTCGATTTTTCCGAAAAATAGGATCGAAATTGTAACTACATATAAATTTCCGATATTTCTGAAATTTCCAACCCGATTTTATTTTTGAATTATATTTACGATTTTATATTTTGTATATTAAATAAATAACAAATAATAAGATAAATAAAAGTATACCATTAAAACATTGAAAAAATTCAGAACAAAAAAAGAAAAGAAAAAGTAAACAATGAAAAACAATGAAACATTTTTTTTATGTTCGGAATAGAAAAAAACACGAAACATGATAAAACCTAAAACCCAATCTCTTCACAATTAGGTCTCACCTTCCTGGCTTTCCACCAAGTCGCTCTCCTGCACACAAGAAAACCGCAGCCACTTGTGGACCATTCTCCACCATCTTCAACCTGGCTTGGCTACACTATCAACAAAAGTTTTAGAATTTTGAACCAAAAGTTTCGTAATTTTCGAACCAAAATTTCAAAAATTCTAATCAAAAGTTCCGTGCCGATATTTCCAAATTTCTGGTAAAGTCCGAAATTCAAAATTCGGAATTTCTTTTCCAGTTCCAAAAAATAGGATTCGAATTGGAATGGAATAAATCTATTCCGAAAAAAATTAGGAATTTTCCAAAAGACATTTTTCCGATCTGTTCTTTACGATTTCCATCCCTAGTTGCAACAAATAAAAGTGGCCATTCAAGCCCCTCAACTTTAAAAGTCCCATTAATATTAGTTGTAAGCCATTCTTTCATCGTTATATCAGCTACAACGCTTATTTCCAGGTTCCTTATCGCATCTCTAGTAGATTCACTGAGGACAGAAAGTTGCATCAGTTTCTGGTGTATTCTCACCAGTTCCACTGGGATTAATTTTTTCCCAGCTACTTCTTTGATCAGGCCTGCAATAATTTTATTGTTTGGACCTGCAGCAATATTGATATTCAGCCCTGCAGTACTATTACTATTTGGACTTGCAACAACTAATGGAGTTTTTTTTAAGGTTAACATTTTTTATATAAATAATTGGTAATTTGGCATAGAAATGAAAATAATTTCAGATTTAGCACAAGGGCGGTATCCCGAACACCGTCCTTAGGCAAAATTGTATTTCTGTTAAGGGCGGTGGTTGAATGACCGCCTTTACAATTTTGCCTAAGGGCGGTGTTCGGGATACCGCCCTTATGCCAAATCTGAAATGACTTTCTTTTCTATGCCAAATTGCCAATTATTTATTAAATATATGTTAAAATTAAAAAAAACTCCTACTAATGCCAAGTCTTTGAACAAGTAAATCAAATTAAACGTTAAATGACACTTTTTTTTATTGAACAAGTAAAGAAAAAATGACTATATACATCACATCACATGCCAAGTCTTGAGAACTGGGCCTTGATCGGCCCACAATCACCTTGTCGTCTAGACGTTAAATGCCACTTGACAAGGTAAAACAGATATTGTATAATTAATAAATTCTATCTTTTGTTAAATTTAATAAAATTATAAAACTGAAATGTATGCCGGAAAACATAACAAAGATTAAAAAACACAAATTAAACACTCATAACTCCACAACATCCATCACATTACACACACAACAAATCATTCCACACACTCAATTCTCATATCGCATTCAATTTCTTCTTCTTCTTTACGAAGCTGAGCTGGCGTGGGTCAATGTCCCGTACAGCTATCACCATCACACGCCCATTCTCCTCTTCGCTCCATGTAATATTCTCCTCCTCAAGAAGCTCTATTATCTACAAATCAAATATTCAAATCTTATTTTTCTTCCGTTCATTAAAAAATTAAAATAACAAATTAATACAGATTTTCAATATGAACAAAAGTAATCCATACCCGATTCTTCCTCTTATTAGCAGCAGAATCTCCATGTCCCACTATCACCTTAAAATGATGAATGCCTGATAAAAAAAATAAAAAAAATCAGATCAATTAAATTTAAAGAAAAAAAAAATAGGAGTTTTAACATACATGCAATACCACAAAGATTCTCCATTTGCTCTTTCAAAAGCTTTACAGCTTCTCGTGACTTAAATTCAAGTACATTAATTAAAATGTCTTCACTTTCATCTCTACACTCAAAATATTTTTTTATTAAAAAGAACATAACATAATTTCCAAAAAAAAAAAAAACTTACTTTGGCTCCACAATTGTTTGCGTTGCCTTCTCGTATTCTTCATAAGCTCGTTTTCTGAAAGATTCTGCCTGGTTTGAATAAAAATTGGGGAAAAAAATTAATATTATTAAATAATTAGGTGAAAAAGAATGAAAGTAACAAGTATTTATACTTCTTGCTGAAATTTCGTTGCTTGTTCAACCTTTCCTTTGATAAAAGCTTCAACACCCTATTAGTAAATAAAAAATTATTTACCAAAAAAATATTATCATAAAAACTTAATACTTACTGATGTATAGTAATGTATCATAGTTTTCCAATACTCTTTCGAAGCACTACTGTTGAAATCATAGGTATGTGTTTTCTCTGCATTATTATTAAAAGTTAACATTAATTAGTATAATAAGATTATTATGAAATGGATCTGAATATATAAACTCACCACTTGAATTCACTGGAACTGTGCTAATAAATGATCGAGTCTCTTTAAACGGGTCTTCTGGGGGACCCGTAACTATGTAAGGAGATGGTTTTGGTTTTGTTGGACCCACGAATGTACTTTTTTTCTTCTCCTCTAGGTATGTTTTTTGCACGAAAACTGCTTCCTTTACTTCCTTTGCTAAATTTTCTTTTGAGCTACTACTGAAAAAGTAAAAAAGAGAAATTAATAATAATTATAATAATAATAATAATAATTGATAAATTAGTATTATCACACCTTTTAGAATTCTTGATTCTTCGATCCACTTTCACATTCTTCTTCTCTATAGGCTGTTACACAAGAAAGAGATGAGGTTTGAATTTCTTTTTATTTTTAAAGCTAAATAAATGGCTAAGAGTTTACTTTCTTGTAAGGTACAAAACCGCTTTGAGATATATCCAATAGTGTTTCCATAATCTGGAAAAAAAAAATTAACAAATCTTTAACTCATTAAATTATTAAAAAAAAAGAATATAAAATATTTTCTACTTTACCTTATTCGAATCACTACCACATTGATCTGCAAATATTCAACAAAATTAGCTTAGACACAAAAAAATGAAGCTAAAATAAAGTATTAAAACAGTAAATTTACCTATTACTAGTTGAATAGTCTCCAAATCGAGATCAATCCCTTCATTTCCTAGCCAGTTAAGTATAAATTGAGCAAGTTTTTGATCCATTTCTTGTTCATAAACTTTCTTCAACCTTGGAAAGTCTTTAGAGTGAAAAATATTTGGTTTGGTGGGCCCACTTGAAAGAGTGTTAGATGAAGGACTAGCTCGAGTATTATAATCCTGTCCGACCATACTCATTACACTTTCTGAAGGAGCTGAAGTTTTTTCCGCTTTATTCTGGGCCCGGGCTTGGGCTTGGGCCTGGTTCTTCTCTGGCCCAATCACAGAACTGAACCTCTCACAAAGTGTATCGACGTTCGCCATGTCATCGTTTGAGTATCCTCGGAAAGCCATAATCCTGAACAAATACAAAAAATTATCCAGCAAAAATGCTATAAGATCTAGAAGCCGTAAGGTGTATTTTTTGATCTATAACACAAAAGGATTGTTAGTTTGCTTATAGAAAAGTGTGAAAATCTAGTTAATTAAGCAGAAAATGTATTAGAAACCAAAAGTATAGTGCATAAAATCTTTGAAATTAAAATCATTTTAAAAGCGGATCGAGTATGAGTGAAGTACCTTTGAAAGCTCGGCAGAGTTTAATATGAGTGAGGCGCTGAGAATATGGTGAGAAGAATAAAGAAGTGGCTAGGTTTATATGTATTGAAGTGTTATGAAAAAGACAAATATACCCTTGTGTACTGTATAAATGTACACGTGTTACGCGTATCAAAACAGTGTGGTGTAGTACATAAAGGGATAGAGTTAATTGCACAACTAGTCCCTGAGTTATGCAAAGGCCAAAACACCACCCGCATATTGTAAATGTACATGTGTTACAATATAATAAAGGGTATATTTGCTATTTTTGAAATAACACGAGCGTATATATATGCTACTTTAAGAAACAGGTGTATAATACAAGGACTAATGGTGCAATTTACCAAAGAGGCTTGCGAGCGCGATGATACGGCTTAAGAAAATATCTATGTGGGTCCGTTTTATACTGTCACAGAATAGTAAGCACAAGATATTACTTAATAAGCCCACAACACAAATCTATCGATTACTAAACTATCTTCACATTATTCGATGTGGGAATAGTAATTTAAAGTTAAAACTCTAAAGGTTACATATTACAGGCTTATTATATCTATACACACACAAACAAATATCTATACACACACAAACAAGTACAAATACACACACGAAACACCCATTTATTATCTCCGGATAAAATTCACACATGCCTATAATGGAATTCAAAAACATCATAGAATACACACTCATGAATCCTTATTTAATTAGAAAAATATGTTTATTATTCATACCAAAAATATGAGCAAAAAGATGTTAATTATGGGGAGACTATTTCTTATACTCAATTCTGTAATTTTAAGTTATACATACAGTAATTTTATTATCCACCAATTTAAAAAAAAAACATAAATAAACTAAGAAATAATAAGTTAGATGAAAATTTCAATTAAACACCCAAAAAGTCAACAAAAATCATCAAAACTTGATTCCAGTTTCTGTTCTGTAAAGTTTTCAAGACATTAAAGTTTTGAGGTTCATGAAAAATTAAAGTACATATTGTGAATTATTAATTTCACCACCTTTTCTTAAAAGTTAAATTTTTGGGATTTATATTGCAAACTCGTATCACCATCACACGTCCATTTTCCTCCTCGCTCCAAGTAATTGATTCCCTCTCCAAAAGTTTACCAATCTGTAAAAAAAATATAAATAAATTCAACATTACTTTTCTTCAAGATCATGGTATAAAAGGATCCAAATTTTCAATATGACATGTGAGTATATTTTAACGAAATGAAATTAGGCTTCATTAAGCGCAGTCTATGTATATATTACTATTAATTATACCTTATGAACCCCGATTTTTAAGAAGTTTCGCTTGCCCCCTCAAAATTTAACGTCACTGTATGACTTTTTTTATTGTTTTCGGGATAAAACATAGGACTTTTAATGTAATTAATTAGAAAACATTAAATTATGGACTGTTAGTGCCTTTTTTGCATAATATAGGGGCCGTTAGTGCAATTAACGGACTTGTAATACAATTAACTCAAAATTGATTTAGGGACTTGTATTGCAATTAACTCGAAAAAATTCAATTTAGGACCTGTATTGCAATTAACTTACAAAAATCAAGTTGGAGACCTATAATGCAATTTACTAATAAAAATAAGAGAAAATTACCATCTAAGTCACAAAACTAATAATAATAGCCCTCTTCCATTTTATAATTTAAATTGTCTATAAAAGTCCCCTAACAAAATTTAGTTTCCTTTATTGCCCCTATTTTGTTTTCTCTTTTCATTTAACTAATCAAATACTCTCAACAGAACATAACAAAACAAATTGTTCGCTTCTCTCTGAATAATCGAACCACCACCATCGCCACCGCCACCCACCACCCACCACCCTGCTATTCAAAGAATAGGAAGAAGTACAAAGACATGGCCAAGATTTAGCTGATAAATTAGCTCAAGGTTTACTGGGTTAATTCAATTAACAAATATCAATCCACCATCATTCCCTTGGCCAGATCCTCCAAAACCCAATATATTCGAAATGGGATTCCTTTCCTCGATTTCACAAACATGAATTTCGGACTTGGAGTGGATAATTCAGGATCTAATGGAGTTTCAGCAATTTTCGATATTGGGAACAAAATAGGGCAAGCCTGTGCACAATTTGGGGTTAATTTAAACGGTGTAGCTCAACATTTCTTCGGAAAATTTCCTATTCCATTTCAACAAGATGAGAACAATCGAGTATCATAAGGTTTACCATTACGAACAGAGATTATTTTTTTTTAGTCAAAAATACTTTAAAAGGGATAAATCTAGAGTTCAACCAAATCCAGCAGCAACAAAAGTAGCAAACATAGATTATTAACAGTCAAAGAAGTGATTCAAGTATTATAATTTTCGAAGATTTAGCTTCATTAGCTGCACCCCTTAAAGATTACGGATTCACTGATGATGAATTAGTAGTAGACGGATCAAACAATGAGGAGATTGAACTTTTCGGCATGAATTTGAAGACATTAAAGCATTTCGGAAAAGCATTAGTAAGTCTATTACACAGGGACTAATAATGCAAATAATTATCATGCAATTAATTAATTATTGGAGATTTTTCGCGGGGGCACAATAAATGTTACATCAACATATGGTAGTAGGATCCAAAATGTGGAAAGCTCGTTAATTGTATGAAGAATGGAAGCTTCAAATGAACGTTCAACTTCTGGAAATATTCTTCCTTATATTTTATGCAACTTGGTCCAGTACTTTTTGTTCGTGATTCAACTATACTGTTACCTGTAAATTGGTTTTAACAACATTTACTTTGGTATGGATATGATAGAAAGGTAAATATTTTGTATTATCAGATTAACAAATTTCACATTTTTTACCTCAAAAAAAGTTTTTTTCCTTGAAATTAACAAAATAGAATGCATTTACTTTGCCCTGCTGTGTGGTCAAAGCATAGAAGATGGTTAATGATGTCAATGATTTGCCTCAATCCTTTGGCCTGCGTAAGTTTTGTATTTTACCCCATTATTTTACAGAAATTGCGTTCTACCCCCTTAAGTTTTGTTTTATACAATCATTCATGGACGTGCAATTTCCAAATGGACAAATTACTTTTATGTCCGGTGAAGGATTTTCAACTAGCGTATTTTTACCTCTTTTCAGAGGGTTACTTCAAGCTCAATGCTAATTTCAATCACACTAAGTAAAAACCTAGAAACATATATTTATGTAGACACCCATGAACCCTAAAATTGGATTAAAAGCCTCAGCTAAAAAATTGTATTTTATGATTTAAACATAAATCTAATATACGAGCTAATAAAATACCTACCCACAATCTGTGTTGTACAACTTATTTTGGGATCTAAGGGGTCTACTGGTGCCTAGCGTCTAGGAGGAATTACAAGAGTCCTAGACATGATTAGACGATTCATAATCATGTTATGTAATTTTATATTTTTAGTAATATACATGTAGTAATTATTATATTTTTAACTATTTAAGTCATAAATTTGTCTAACAATACTATAGTAAATATAAAAATACTAAATTTAGAGTTATAATATCAGTCCAAGAATTCTTAAGAGTAAGAAAAATAAAAGAAGGGTCTAGGTGACCAATTTTTTGTCATTAATCGGTGCAAAGGTGTGTTGGACGCCTCTTCCACGACGACTAAGGCACTAGGCAAAAACTCTTAGCACTTCTACTAGACGTAGGCATCTGAGGGGGAAGTTAAGGCCTAGGTGGCGCCTAGATACGCCTAGGCGGTAATTTCTACAAGATAGCCCGTGAAGTTTAGCCTCGGGACCATAGTTAAAAGGTTGAAGAAATTTCAGCAAAAAATAATAGTCTTCAACCTTAGAGCCTTATAAATCAACCCATAAGAAAGGGAAAAAATCTAAAGAAACACAACTTAAAAGTTGTTGGATGTTTGGCCGGTCACTGAATTAGTGGGGTTGACAAGTCTACTCAATGGAGAAACCTCATCAATGTCCTCACGAGCACCAATGTTTATCAAAAACATCATCAAACTCCAAATCCTACTTCCCATTCTCACTATGAGACAAAATTATTACAAGGTCTCTTTGACCCGAAGAAGAAATTGGAAGTAATACTTCAATATCTATAGGAACATCTGAGTTAGAGTCGACGGGTGGTGTAGGAGGGACAAGCAGAGTACACTTTTTCCTAACATCGGAACAATCTGATCACTGGCGACACTGACGGTGGTCGGTGGATGGGGGTCAGGGCTGGCAAGTATCGATACTCAGTGAACTAATACTCAATAAGTTGATACTCATGATTCACTAATTTGGTGATCTTTTTTTTTGTTCAAATTAATTTGGTGATCCATGTCTAATGCGACTTGTGTTTTTGTCATTATGTGCTTTTTATTTTATTTGAGTGTATTTGGTCACGCATAAGAATGGGTGGTGGTTTCTTAAAAGTGGAATCTAACCACAAGATTCCTATAGGTCATGAAATCGGTCTCCAAGACCCTATAGGTCAATCACCTAATATATAATAATATATGTGGATATAAAAAATGACTAGACATTTTTGAGTTTTTTTCTTATTTATTATTTATATCTACTTTTTTTGACGTGGGTGGTCCTGGACAGATTGCGTGCATCTCGACTAATCCCATGAAAAATATGCATATCTTCATATGCATATTTTCAAGGTAAATTAGAATTAAGTTGCCCATATAAGAAAGAAATTTGCTTCAATAACAATTTCGAAATATACAATAAAAAACAAGAAAATGGTTAGTTGAGCAATTATTCTTTCACTGCCTCTATTATTTTTAAATTGTGTCGAATTACTATTTTTTACCATTTGAAATAGTTTTCTAGTAACTTAAGTGTCTCCTTAATTTATCGACACACAAGACAAAATTAGAATTAGATTTATTATTAAAAATTTAAAAAATTTAAATATTTTTTAAAAAGTTATCATCTAAATATTATAGATATTAAATAAATTAAGAGATTATTACCCAGGGGTCTTGATCACACCACCCCGGGACCTAACAAGACCGGCTAGATTAAGTCTTCTAACTAAAGGCCTCACCCATAAATTAACACTACAAGCCTAATTCCGCAATTACATTCCTACCCTCAAATGTTTTTCTTTGTATTTAATTTACCTATATATACTAACTTTTATTAAATAAAAAATTAAACCAAAAACAGCATCTCTCATCTCTTTCTCTCTCTTTGTAGCTCGACGGTCTCCTCCAAAAACCATGGAGCTTTACTTGAACCACCACCTTACACAGCTGAGAGGAGAGGAGAAGACAGGTTCGTGGCCATCCATTTTCCGGCGAAACGTTTAACCACCGCGTCGCTCGGAGCTCGAACGAACCACCGGAGATTAGATTTATTAGTCACTGTGCCGGAGGAAAGGAGATCTGGTGAAGAAGTGTTCGTTCCTGTTTTCATGGCGGATCTTTTCTTCACGGAGGTGGCGACGATTCCCTTGCGCGGCGGGTATGGCGAAGAAGATGAAGACCACCGCCGGAAACCTAAATTTGTTCGCCGAAGATAGCTTAGCCCGTTTTCCAGATCCGACCGTCTTCTCCAGATTTCCGGCGAGACTGAGGTTTTTGTTCGATGAATTTGCTGTCCTCTTCTTCTTGTTCAGGAGCTGATATTTTAGGCTTTTTTGTGGTCTCATATGGCCATTCAATTTTAAAGAATACTGCAGCTAATAGCTAATATCCAATCCCTTTCAGACCGGCGGCGGCGGTGTCCGGCGAGGATGAGCGTGAAGAAGACATGAATTGCTGAGTCTTTCTAGTCAGTTCTTAGATCTGCAATGTCTTGGACATAGGGATTCATGGAGGCATTACAGGCTAGTTTGATTAATATATATTTACACCTGTTGTGAATTATATTGTGTATTTGGTAATTTGGTAAAAAAAACCTCCTCTGTGAATTATGATTGAAAACTTCAAACAGGTGATATCTAATTGAATTTCAAACAAAAGGAAAAAGAATTCTGATTGAAAACATTAAAATAATGGATGTGAAGCAAATCTAAATTTTGATATTTAATTTCATCCTCTTAATTCTATATATCATTTTGCTACCGAAGCATATGATTACTTTTTGCTAGGTACTCCATTAAGCATTACTGAGTTTACACATGAAGTACTATCTTCTATAGACAACGATATTACAAATCATTTCAAACTGTTAGGTGCAGTTGAAGCTTATTCCGTTTCTCATTCTATTTTTTTAATCAATACATATTTTCATTAATTGTTCATTTTCATAAAATACAATTTTAACTAGTTTCCATTCTAGGTTTTGATGTTGTTTAGGTATTGATTAATGGATCAACTCAATAACTTTTGTCTAAATGCTCAACACTTTTACTGGTTATACGAGAAATGCTCAGCACCTATATTGATAAAACGAGCATGCTCAGCACTTTTATTGATTAAACGATCATGCTCAATATATTTACTTAATAAAAAAAATCGAATAATCAACACTTTTTTTTGATACTCAGTAAATTTTTTCACGCTCGGTACTTTATGCTCAGTACTTTTTCATGCTCAGTACTTTATGCTCAGCACTTTTTCCATGCTCAGTACTTTATGCTCAGTACTTTTTCCATGCTCAGTACTTTATGCTCAACACTTTATACTCAATACTTTATCCGGCGGTGGTCGGTGGCCGGAGGTCGGAGCTGGAATTATTAATAGTTAATGATAGAGGAGAGAGAAAAATTAATAAAGGAGGAGAGAGATTAATGGTAATAAAGGAGAGAGAGTAATGGTAATGGAGGAGAGAGAAGAATCTATTTTTTTTGTCTTATATACACTATAAGGGTAGTAAAGGTATTTGTCAATTTTGAGGCCTCTAAGTAGAACAGAAAATCCACTTGATTCCTATATGGCTCTAAGATGGTCCCCAAGACCCCTTGGGTAATTCACCCATAAATTAATTATGGATAAAAATAAAAAAATTAAGAAATGATTAGATTTTTTATTTGGATAATATTTTTTAAAATGATACCACTCGTTATAGAATATCGAAAATATAATATGTATAATATTAATACCATGACATGATATGTTGCATATCACCAAACTTTATTGAATTCAATGCATTTCGCCTAAAAAGGATATATACAGGTGAGATTTTTTTTTTTCAATGCATAAGATTTAAATTGCTATTTAGGACATATAAAAATGAAAGGCTAGAATTAAATGGTATATATAAAATGATAAAAAATAGAAAATTTATTAATGATAGAGTAATATGATACTACTTTTTATTCACTTTTTATACATAAATCCGACTTACTAATTTAATTTGGTCTCTTATTTAATATTTGTGTAACTCTTTATTTAAATAAAAAAACTTCTTAAATATTTAATATTTTAAATTTTGATAAATAAATATTTAACTTTGTAAAAATGGACATTCATATATCTAATATTTTCATTTTTTCCTTTTTATTATTTAATTATAAATTATTTTTACTACTTTTACTCTTGACACATCATCGCTTAACACCAAAATTATTAACTAGGTGAACTCTACAATTAAAATAAAATATATGTTGCCAAACTAGATCCTACCTTATGAATAGTGTTTATGACTAAAAAATTATTAAATATCTAAGCCCAAAAAATCATTAGCGATGAATTTTTATTTGGTTATACATGCAAATTTAGTCCCAAAATAAATGTACCTCTACCACATGGTTTGCTCCACATATCCTACCTAAAAATTTTATCTCACGTACTCATTATATTATAGTAGACCTATGATTTAGTAAAAATTTATTTGAATAATGGTTTTGTTAGACAAAGGTCAAAAGTGATTTTTGGTCTAAGTTTATATTTTTTCCAGTACAATTTGTTCCAATGAATGACAATCATTGATGGTGGTATCGTTGTGCGGCACATTCCCAAAACAACATATGGCATGACCGGTGGTCGCGCTAGAGTTGCTAGACAGGATTTGGTACCTGAAAACTTGAAGAAGATTCCTCGATACTTACTTGTTGTAATTCTCAATGAAATCTTGGTTCGGTCGGGCATAGGATGATGAGTTCAGTGTCTCGGTTGGTTTTATGTTTGGTATGTTGTGCTTCATCTCTTGTTTTTTGTTTGTGTTATTTTGTGGTACTAGGTTCTCTTGGAAGTATTTGCGTACCATTTTGGCTATTGTATTTAATGGATCCGTAAAAAAAATGTTGATAAGTTTGTAAAATAAAAATTTGGTAATATGAATACAGAGTAATCCTAACCGACGCAAAAATGTGTGGTCCCTATAATAGATGACGAGGCAATATTATATATATAGAAAATTCTCAGAGTGACTAGGCGATTCTGGAAGACGCATCACGCGTGAATAAGAATATACAATGGTTAGAAACGCAATGAAGAAAGGGGAAACAAATATTCAACTATTCTATAAATTCTTGTATGTATATTTCGCTTTCATTTCTTGTATATGTTTATGAATACGTTATTTCTTTGTTTTCTTTTATATGATCTCATTCAAGGTTCAAAGCTTCTTATAAATTTCTCTTCTCTGTTTATGCATTTTAAACTTGTTACACAACTTGAGTATTATATGTTTGCTTAATTGTCTCAACATTATTATAGTTTCTATGTTAGTCTAGGAGTGTCCTAGTGATGCCAAATATCATAATTTGTGAGGGGCATTTAGTGGCAGATTGGGAATGCTAAAGCAGGTTATCAAGGTAGATTTAGCTAAAATTAGGAAGTAGAGCATGCAATTGATGACAACCCCCCTTTAATTATGGATTGATAAGGTTTGTACAGTTATACCTAGACACGACCATTTTAAGGTGCTCCAAAACTTACAAAGAGACTATCACATAACTGAAATGAAAAATTAAGGCTTAGTGAGAGAAATACAAACCATATGATATATGATATATACACCTCCAGATGGAGTGAGATATCTCCCAGCTAGAGTTCATAATGAATGGATGGCATATATAGTTATTGAGCCTCACCTAGTTTGGGTGAATGTCTCAGTCATATATGTTACATACCTCATATATAATAGCAATAAATAAAAAACAATATATTCTTTTTCATCTTGTAAAGTAAGGATGACTTTATAATCATGTATTACTTGTTGAATATAAGTGTCATATATTATATGTTTATAGTGCACAAAATGTCATCTTTGAGACGCGCTTGAAATTATGGTTTTAAAGTCTTTTATGGTCCTTCAGTAATCTTGAACATAGACATGAATGTTGGAATATAAGGATATACTCTGATACTCTAATACTCAATGTAGAAGTGGTAATATGCAAAATGGTCTAAACAAAAAGATAATGCAACATGTTTGTTTCTATTGTGTAAAGTAAAATTTAATTAAGTAATAGCCGCAAGATATTCATATTTCTTTCAAATTCGTACTATACACGTAAATCATGATATACATGTGTATACACTCTCATGATGGTAGAGATCATGAGTAACTAAAGACCGACAATTAGGAATTTATCATAAATAGGGTTAATAGTTTAAGATTTTCGACTAATATTCTTTTTTTCAATTCTCGAAATTATTTATTTTTTTATATATATATACTAAGAGTAATGATATATGTCACCCCTTTTCATGTCACCCTTTTATCACCCTTCTATATATATGTATTGATTTCCTTGAATAGAAGATAGATAAAAATTAAATAGGATAGAGAAATCAATTCATTGGTCCATGTAGGCATACACGTAGGAGGTGATAAAAGGGTGATACAAAAAGGGTGACAAATATCATTACTCATATACTAAACATGTTATCGCTTTATCACACAATCTGACTTTCAATTTATACCTTCAAAATCATGGCTATAATACATTTGATATACAATTACATTTATCACATACGCTTTTGAACTCATCAAATAATACCAATATGTTTTAATAAGGCACAATATAAAACGGTGTAAAGAATAGTGTATAAACAAAGTATCATAATACTTTTTTTGTTCCAAAGGTATCATAATACAATGACATATGTATGGCACATTATTTTATAGTATGTTATTTACAATATTTTAAAATTTCAAATTTTATTTATTACTTTAGCACATTAATACCTAAACAAAAATTTGAATATAATGTCTATTAATTAATAATATTGACCAAAAAAAAGGTGATGATTAATAAAAGTTAAAAATATTGTGGATTATTTCATAAAAAAGAAAAACCCACAAAAGCTTTATGTACTATAAAAACACCCTTATTTGCCCATTCCTTTCCCCACAAAGCAGTAACTAAGCACAGAACACTAAAGCAAGAAGCACGGAACATAACATCACTAGAGTAGAAAGCACAGCCAAAAAAGTACGATTCCCTTTTCTTCTAACTTTCATTCTTTACACATCAATAATGTATAGAGAGAATTGGAGAAGAAAGGCTTGGAAAGTGGGTTTTGGAGCTACCGTGTATTGTATTTGGATGGCGAGAAATCACCTAACCATGAGAGGTGCTTCCAAGACTAGAGAAATAGTAACCAAAGAAATTAAATGGTGTGTTTATTCAATCTTATTTTCCTTGTTCCCTTGACATTCTTTTTTGGATGTGAGTGGAAGGCTAGCTTGTATTAGTATAGTATAAGGTAGTTGTTTTTTTATATTTCTTGTTGCTACCTTAAGCTTTCGAGCCTAGGTAGGTAACACCCATGTATAGTGTACAGTTTTGATATTTTAATACAACCGTTTACCCGACCCAAAAAAAAATGTATAGATTTTACGATATTTTTTTCTGATTCATTTCGGAACATTATGCGAAATTGTATAATCTAATGTTAATCAACAACTTTTTGATAATTTAATTGATATTTGAAGCAAATTATATGCATGTAATGTTTCGAAGTATAACATTGATTAAGAATAACAATATATAATACTGTATATATATGTGTATATGTATATATGTGTACGTATCCGTGTAAGTATAACTTATTTTATTACAAGCATTCATCAATTTTGTTTGCCTGTTGTCTTGTAATTTAGTCTTGCGCTGCACTATAATGTAACTATATTTATATAAATCGATTTCTATAGTTCTTTTTTTGTAAATTGAAATCTTGATGTTTTTAGTTTCGTGAAATTGAAAATTTGATCTCAAATCACGATTGTATTATGTTATAGCATCTCGTGTTTCATAAAGTAACACTTATACCTCTACATTGCAAAGTTACCCCTCCAGAAGGGTATATTTGCTAATCTGTGGAATAAAACAAGGTATATTCGCTACTTTTCGAAACATAAAACTGTCTGTGACTAATTCACATAACACAGGGACCAATTGTGCAATTTACCCTACCATATATTCTGATTTCTCCTTAATTAGAATAGTTAGCTATAATTCTCATTATCTTTAACCCTAATTAAGTTGCTGAGATCTTATAATTCCTCTTTTCTTTTTTTATTAATTTTCTTTTTGAAGGATAAAAATGGATAATACAATTTCATACACTGATGTGGATCAAACAAATCTTGAACAATTACTCGAAACATTTGGTTCAGTAGTTACACTTCAAGACATAGCTTCAGCTTATGCTAAATCAGGGCGTGATTTAAATATTACTGCTGAAATTTTATGTAATCTTCAAGAAAAAAGCTCATCCGAGACTTCAGAAAAATTATCCATGGATGAATTTGTGGGTCCCACAACTGAAACTGTCTCAGAAACGTCAAGGGCCTCTTCTGTTAACGAGTTTTCCTCAGGGACTAAACCGTTAATAACAAAGAGTGATGCTATGAAAGAGGAAGTTTCAAGATTTCTCTTTGGAATGCTTGGGAATGGCTTTAATTTGAATATGAAAAATATCAAGGATGTAGTTGGTAATTATCATTTAACTCTTAAACTTTAATTTTTTTTTTATTTGGTCAAAATTTCATTTCTTATCCAAATTTGTTGAATATTTGCAGATCTTTGTGAATATGATGTGAAAAAGGCAAGTTGAAATTTTTTCTTACTTATTATTTGAACTATCTCATTATAACACAAAGGCTAAAGATGTCTTTTTTGTTTTCTTTAAAATTTAATGTTTTTACTTTCGATTTATGTGAAGAGCATGGAGATGCTTTTGGACTTATCTTCGAAATACCGAAACTGTGAAGAAGTTCCAGTCATGACTGCTGAAGATGTAATTAATATTACTTGTTTTTAATTTATTTTTGTAATTTTAATTTTTTCTCATTTTATCTCATGAAACAGATTATATATAGTGTGGATATGAACCCCACGTTATATAAAAAACCAACATGTGACATGCTTTGTGAGATGTATGATTTAATTTGCTCATAAAATTTATATGATCGAAAATATATTTATTAACTTAATTGTTATATACTCTACAGCTCAAAAGCTAACTCTTCAAAAAGCAATATAGTGAAAAATACGAAAAATAAGGAGAAATCAGAGCTGGAAAAGGATCTTTTAAACACTGTTATTTACTGCTCCAGAAAGAAGAGAAAAAGATCCAGAACAAATCCGTACTTTGAAAGAAATTCAGGGATCTAGATCGCAAATTCAGAGTATTAAAGCTCCTAAAGATGAGCCTGTTACCGAAACCAAACCATTCTGTACACTAATTCGAGTAACTCCAATGGGTAAATCATTTTTTCATATATATATTTAACCAATTAAGTCATTTTAGAAGCTCAAAATAATTATTATCTTTTACCACATTTTAGATAATGTAGAAGACGAATTTGAAGTTTTGAAAAAAGCTTCAAAGGAGTACTGGAATACAATGATTCACTATTACACTTTGGTAAGTCCTTTAAGTTTTAATCTTTTTCATTTTTCGATAGAATTTTATTTTTTTATTTTGCAAACTGATCCTTTTAGTTTTCGACAGTGTGTTGAGGCATACATAAACGAGGATATTGATCAAGCAGCAAAATATCAGGATCAAGTATAGTAATTTTTACTTTTCCACTTTAACTCATTGTTTACTATAAATATTTTATTATTTTTATAAAATCAGGGTCATTTCTTCATGGAAAAGGCTAGAGCAGCAGATGAAAAGGCTGGTCAATTACTTATTGAGAATAAGTAAGTGAGGATTTTTTATTTTCTTTTACTTACAGTAAAAAATAAATTCTTAGTCATATTATTTTTTTTACTGTAGTGAGGCTAAGGAAGATTTGGCTCTAGATTTTCTAGAGTTTGAGCCAACAGAAGCGATTAGTCAACTAAAAATACAGTTACATTGTATTTCGGGTATTTCAAGTGAGTTTTTATTCATTAAAAACTTTTAATTATTTAAATTTTATACATTTAATTTGACAATTTATGTTTTTTATTCATCAGCTATTCAGCATTTGAGATTGACGGTTGGAGATGATGATATTCTTTCAAAGCGTAGAAAGCGTTTGGTATGTATTGTTTTTTAATTCGATTAATTTTTAAAATATTTTATATAGAAATTTAAAGTTATATTTAGTTTTGACATATATAAATTAATGAGAAATTGTTATGCGTGAATATACCATGTTACTTAGCTGAATTTTAGGGACCTGTTGGGCAATTTTTGCATAATATAGGGACATATAGTGCAATTTTTGCATAATATAGGGACCTATACTGCATATTTATAATTTAGGGACCTATATCGTAATTTAATCACTGTTGCCCCCTTGCCCATTTCCCCCAAATTTATAGGTCCTTATATTATGCAAAAAATGCACTAACAGTCCATAAATTAATGTTTTCTAATTAATTACACTAAAAGTTCTATATTTTATCCCAAAAACAACAACAAAAAATCATACAATGAGGTTAAGTTTTGAAGGGGCAAATAAAAGTTAAAAAAAAAACGGGGGTTCATAATGTTCACTCAGATATACATGTACTATCTTAATGAAGCCTAATTTCATTTCGTTTGTGATATAAAATGAAAATTTGGATCTTTTTATACAATGATCTTGAAGAAAAGTAATATTGAATTTTTTTATTTTTCTTACAGATTGGTAAACTTTTGGAACGGGAATCGATTACTTGGAGTGAGGAGGAAAATGGACGTGTTATGGTGTTACGTGTTTGCGATATAAATCCCAAAAATTTAACTTTTAAGAAAAAGTGGTGAATTTAATAATTTACAAATATGTACTTTAAATTTTCATGAACCTCAAAACTTTTATGTCTTGAAAACTTTACAGAACAGAAAATGTAACTGGACTCATGCTTTTTGTTGATTTTTTGGGTGTTCAATTGAAATTTTCATCAACTTGTTATATCTTAATTTATCCTTTTTATTTGTTTAAATTATCATTTGTGTGTTAAAAAAAGTTACAAATTTGAGTAACAGAAATAGCCTCCCCATAAGTTTCATCTTTTTGCTCATATTTTTGGTATGAATAATAAATATATTTCTCGAATGAAATAAGGATTCTATGATTTTTTTGAATCCTATTATCGGCATGTCCTAATTTCATCCGGATATAAAAAGGAAAAATAAATGGATGTTTCGTATCATTTATATTTAATTATACATGCTGTGTATTTATACTTGTTTTTGTGTGTATAGATAAGCTACAATTACGTATGCAACCTCTAGAGTTTTAACTTCAAATTATTATTCTCACAATGAATAATGTGAGGACAGTTTAGTAATTTTTTTAGTCGAAAAGGACAGATTAATAATTGATATAGTTGTGTTGTGGGCTTATTAAATATCTTGGGCTTATTAAAGGGGCCCCACATAGATATTTTCTTAAACCTTATCATTCACGCACGCAAGCCTATATGGTACATTGCACCATTGATCCTTATATAATCCACCTGTTTCTTAAAGTAGCATATATATACACTCGTGTTATTCCAAAAACAGCAAATATACCCTTGTCGAGGGGTATATTTGCTCATTATATTGTAACACATGTACATTTATAACTTAACACTATGCAGGTGGTGTTTTGGCCTTTGCATAACTCAGGGACTAGTTGGTGCAATTAACTCTATCCCTTTTATGTATTGCACCATACTGTTTTGATACGCGTAACACGTGTACACTCACTACTTTACTGTACACAAGGGTTCATTTGTCTTTTCTCATAACACTTCAATACATATAAACCTAGCTACTTCTTTATTCTTCTCACCATATTCTCAGCGCCTCACTCATATTAAACTCATACTTGCCGAGCTTTCAAAGGTACTTCACTCATACTTAATCCCCTTTTAAATTTATTTTAATTTCAAAGATTTGTGCACTTTACTTTCCATTTCTAATACATTCTGCATAATTTAAAAATCTTTTGCACTATAGATCGGAATTTTTTTAGATTTTAACTAGATTTTCACACTTTTTTTTTTCTGGGCAAGTAGCAATTTTATATATCATCACACATATCGAAGTATACATGGGCCTATTAGACTATTACAAGATAAGCGGACCTAAGTACAAAATGACTTAACAAAAACTTTGGACTCTAAGCCCAAAACATAATGCGACAAAATAGAACATTACATCTACACTAGATTTATCCAAGTACAACTTGTACTTTCGTTGACCTCTCACCGACTCCACCAAATCTATCTGCTTGATCTCCCTTCTCTCTCTGAAACCTTGAAAGATTCTCTAGGAAGGCTATGGATTTATCATAAAAAATTCTTTCCTCCGCTTTAAACTCCTTCTTGAAGGCCCTATTATTGCGTTCAAAGATTTATTAATAGCTGGAAAAATAGAGAAGCTTCTACCCTTCAACAAATTTCTACAGTCCCTCACATATTTAATACTAGCATACTCGAGGCTTTCGGAAGATCCCATGCCTACATTGGAGAAATTGTTGAACCTGAGGGAACTCAGTTTAAATGATGCTTATGATGGGAAAGAATTTACATGCAGTAACAATGGTTTTCTTCTACTTGAACAACTCACACTCCACAGATTACCTAACTTTGAGAATTGGAATTTGGAAGATACATCCATGCCTGCGATTAGGTGTTTGATGATCGATAAATGCCCAAAACTGATACTTCCAGAGAGATTGAAGTCTAAAAGTCAGATTGATCTTTAATTAGCTATCAAATGGTTGTCTAGTGTCGTACTTGTTTGTTTCAAACATTATTTTCTTTTTATTGTCGATGTAATTTTTTATATCTTCTGGTCTTTTCTATTCAGTGGTATTTTTTTTAATGCAAGTTTCCAATTTTTGAATTACTGTACTTAAGTTATTCTTCATTGTTTATCTCAAAAATCTTATAAGCACGTGTAGAGCATATAATATCTTTCTGCTTAACAATAAATTCTTCAGAAAGATAGGAAATTAACAGCATTATCTCATTTTACAAAGATTGTCAAATCTGGGAAATTTTCAGAGGTAAAAATAGAGATCAACAATAAATTCTTACGAAATTTTTGCCCTGATGAATATCTTATATGTTGATTTATATTTATGACTTTCCAGGTTATCACAAGTAAGGTTCTTGTGCCACTCTTTTTTCAATTTTCTTTTCTAATTCCATGATGGAAAGGAGGCTCTAGGATCAATTTCTGGTTCAAAATTCATTTAGTAGTAACACTCCTAATATTTTTCCCGACCATAGAAAAATGTGCAACTCCCTTGTAAGGAACTTTGCTGTTTTTAAGCATATTTCTCTTGGTAATTTCTTCCCGGACCATGACTCTTTTTTTGTTAATGCAAGTTTCTTATTTTTTAAATAAAAGAACTAGTGTGATACACAAATTTAAATTACTGTATTTAACTTACTCTTCATGGTTGTTTCTCAAAAAGCTTATAAGCACGTGTAGACCATACTTTCTGTTACAATTTTTTCTCCTGTAATATATAAACTATAGAGTAAAAGGATCTGTTTTGAAAAGGTCAGTTTGTCAAGTATATAGCTTTAATTTGTTGTGTTTAAATAGTAGCGGACCCTTCAGGTATTTGATTTCTTTATTCTTGTGTTCCCAAAAAAAAACATTTATTGGACTCATCAAATAGACAAGGATTGATTAGCAAATATGGGAATTTATTGATTTTAGGTCCCTTATTGTTTTATTATTTATGAAGTATACCTTTTGTACACTGCAAAGAGATCTATAGGTACTGCCACCTGTGTAGAAAGGGGAAATATTATAAACTTAAGGGAAGAATTGCAAAAAATGGTCCTTGAACTTTGTATTTTACCATATTTAGTCCCCGTCACAAATTCAAATCTAATTTTATCGTTAAGTCCATAAACCTTACCAGTGTGGGCCAGGGGTGGAGCTTGCTATGTCCCTACAAGTTCTGTCTTATGCAAAAATTGCACTACAAGTCCCTATCTTACGCAAAACATCTTACTACATGTGCCTATATGCAAAATTGCACTATAAGTTATTATGCAAAAATCGCACTACAGGTCCCTATATTATGCAAAACTTGCACTACAGGTCCCTATATTATGCAAAACTTGCACTACAGGTCCCTATATTATGAAAAATTGCATACGGGTCCCTATATTATGCAAAAATTGCATTATAGGTTCATATATGATGAAAAATTTGCACTATATGTCTTAATATTATTATATTTGAATTATTTACACTACAAGTCCCTATATTATGCAAAATTGCACTAGGTTCCCTATATTATTTATAAGACGGTAGGTCTTGATATTAATTTTTTTATTTAATAATATCCATTTTTACCGTTCAGTCCACAAGACAGCAGGTATTTACGTAATTATTAGTAATGAAAAATACCCAAATGGTCCCTGAACTATCTCCAACTTACCGATTTGGTCCTTCAACATTTTTGCCATGTGACACTTAACAGTAGAGGGATTATTTGGGGGACCAAAAAATAAAGTTCGAGGACCATTTGGACAACTTTCAAAGTTCAGGTTTCTCCATTTTGGATTGAGAAATAAATCAAGTTGTACAAAACTTGCACTACATGTCTTTATATTATGCAAAATTGTAGTACAGTCCCTATATTAATTCTTTTGAATAATTACACTATAAGTCCCTATATTATTGTAGCTCTCACATCCACTCATGCATTCAAGGGCATCACTCGATTGGAGAACTTCAACTTGGACTTGGATACTTGAAGTCTGCACCCAAAAATAAAGTGAACTTGCCAAAATATATCCTTTTACTTTGTAGTTTATATATTACAGAAAGAAATAGTAATATATGCTCTACACGTGCTTATAAACATTTTGAGAAACAACAATGAAAAATAAGTTTTTTTTTTCAAAATTTAAAAAAAAAGAAACTTGCATTAACAGAAAACAATGTAAAAAATAATGTAGAATCAAACAGAAAATAAACATATAAGAACCTTGAACCTCAACTTTCCAAGCATATGTTACAACAACTTGAAAGCCAATGTGTTTAGACCAAATATTAAAAAAAAATTAAATTAACAAGGTACTCTTCTTAGTTGATTCCTAATAGTGACAAGTAGAGCACATAGATCTGAGGTAGAAAGAGCAAGACAAAGTACATTAGAATGAATCTGTCAATCATGTTGCATAGAATTTTGTTTTTCACAACTTGTATGGTTCTCATTCTACTTTAATGTGTACCAGACCTTTGTGTAGCAAAAGCTAGCAACTCAAACTTGAGCTTATATAAGGAAGTAGAAATAAGTTTTTGACCAATCATTTTTTGCTACTAGTGACTTTTATGTATTAAACTCACTTTCTATTTCTTTGATACCCTTAACTAGTTATTTGATTGAGGGGTAACTTAGGCTCAAAGCTCCCCCAGTTTCCCTTGTTTATATCCATTTTCATGTTTGATGGTGAAATTGGATTCACGTAGTAAAAGATGGATATGAGTTTTTTTGTGAATTGGCAATATATTTTTAGGTCCAAATATTCCTTTAAAATTCTAAAGTTTTTTTATTTTTTGGTCAGTAACAACATAGATCTATATTCCTAATTCAGTTTGTAACCTAGTTCTTCTTTTCCTCTTCTTCCAGGAGAAAGGGAATTTATTTTATTCTATTTGGTTCCAAAAGAAAAGGAAAATTTGGATTTGGTAACAATTCGTTGAGACCTAGAAGGCTGGAACACCTCACAAGGTAAAATTACGGTTATAATTGTTATTCTGAGATCTATTCCATAAATGCAACTAAACTATATTATTATTATAAGATCACTTCAACGCCAATTATTGTGAGTTACGTACATTATTGGTCCCTATGATATGCAAAAATTGCAATATAGGACCCTATATTATGAAAATTAAAACCCCGATTTTGCTGAGTTAATTGCACTGTTGGTCCTTGCATATAGGTCGTTATATTATGCAAAATAAATTACTAAAGTATGTATAATACAGAATTCAGAAGCAGGATCCATCAATATTCTGCTGGTAACATAATATAAATTAGATATCAAAAAAAATTCAATCTCTAATTCCAAATACTTAAAGAAAACTAAGATGAAAAATTAAGAACTACCTAGATCTAATCCATAGTGTACCCTATCATCATACCAGGAGCCATAATGGTTCAATCTTACCCCAATTTATCTTTTTGTCAAAGAAAGGTTTAATAGTTTTATCCGATAAGTGATAAATGCCTGTATCTCCTTCACCTCCTTCACCGTAAGCATATAGATAATCTGAAAAATATATGCAATTAGGTTTAAAATTACTAATTGCTGAACAATCAACCACAAATGCTAAGTGATAACCCAAGAATATAGCTCTACTTCCCAAATACTTAATCTCCACACACTTACAAACACCATCATCATTTCTCAACTCATAAATCTCAAAACTTTTAGTTTTGTGAGTTTTGATCCCCCATAGCTCACCTATATATCTACGAACAACAAACAATTTCTTTGAAATTTCAACCATATAGATATGTACCATTATATTTTTATTATTCATAGCCCACCTTTGTGGAAGAAACCAATTCATTTGCAACCATTTAGTAGGATTTGGCCCATTAACATCACATCTTAGAATTTCTGATTCAGAATCCACTGCATATAAGTAATTGTTGTGATAAATCATTGCCCAAATCCCACAATACCATATATTAATTGGGATCCAAGAGCTAGAACCTGATTTATAAAGATACACATTTCTTGACCACATCACACTAATAGTAAAGTCCGAATTTAAGTTTGGATCTGTAGATAAAATCGCTCTGTGGAAATTTTCAAAAGGCTCAGGGAAAGGCGGGAGATGTATTTGAACACGGGTCAATAGGTGTAAAAGACTTACGTGCATTTTATCCTCTTGGACTACAAATAACCAACAATCTTTACATGCTATGCATTGATTTTTGTTGGCTTCAGGTACGTAAAGCTTACGAGTCTTTCCCCATGAAAAGCTGAAAAATTCCCGCATATCTGTTGATGATTTTTTTCTCTTTTCAATCAAATCTGAGCGACCCATTGATGTTTTCAACCCTCTATGTTTTGTAATTGTTGACGATTCTTTTGGAGGAAGCAGGAAGATCGGAATCCCTAGAGTTTTCAGATTGAGATGTTGATTTTTCCCGAGGAGCAGCAAGTCGCCACGATCTACAAACTGCACCGAAGGAATCGTAGCTCTCGATTGAAGTAAGAAGTTTTCCGATCTCAAATAGAAGATCGTTCGGAAGTCCTGACCAATCTGCCGCCATGGAAAGCTTGAGTTGTTGCGTGCAGTTTAGGATTCAGATAAAAAAGAAGAAGTACGTTAGACCACGTCGTTGGTTTATGGTCTTTGTTACGTAATCCTTTATAGATTTGAAATTGACAGGCAAGGATTTCATGGAATATGGCCTTATGGGCCCAAATCCTTCTTTTTACTTATTTATTTTGAGTAAAAATATGAGCCTCCCATTATTATGTTATGGACGATTAGAGGTTTGTCTTTGCAGTTATATTAATTTAGATTTGGCTGGAAACTTAAATAGAAGAAGAAGCCTTACATGATATATATGAAAACTTAGATGGAAAAAGAAGTACTACAAGATATGTATTTAACCTTAGTAGTGCAGAGGAAAGTAGAATATATTGCAGTTACAGAAATTAGCAAGGAAATGATTTGGCTCAAAGATTAAATGGAGAAAAAAGACATACATCAAGAAAATAACAAGTTATACAGTCATAATCAAAGTTCAATTCAACTTGCTAAAAATACTACATTTCATAAGAAATTTAAGCATATTTGGAAAGAATTATCATTTCATTCGATCTCTTTGAAAATGAGATATTGAGTCTAGAGAAGATTCAGACAAGTGAGAATCCAACAGACATGTTCACTAAGGTGGTTACGATCGAGAAACTAAACTATTGTTGGGTTTTAGTTGTCCTTCAAGGATAGAATATGGTTGAGGTTCATACCGTATTCATATGATGGTCAAGTGTAGTTGGTTAATGGATAAATCTCCAAATGGAAGAAATTATATTTATGGAGACTTATTAGGAAGGGACCAAGTAACTTTGGTTACAAGAAACTTTATTACCTAAGTTAGTCTTTCTTAGGCTTCAAGTTGTCTTGGACACAAAGTTATCTTTGATTCCAAATTTTCTCTCCTATAAATATGTAGTATGCGTATAGGAATTATACAGAGTTGTGAGAGACCAACAAAGTGTGTGTGAACGATACACTTGTAGTAAAACATAAAAGTGATTCTTATAAAACATTAAAGAGAGTTATTCTTCTTGTAAAAACTCTAAATTTTTCTTTCAGATTATAGATATTCTTATCATTTTAGGACAACTGATTATCTTTTCCTAAAAGTACTTATTAGATTGAAACTTGAGGAAGGTAATATTGTAATAAGGGAAATTTTGTAATAATACATCTAAAATATAAATAAATATATGGAGATTTATACTCTTGAAAAAAGAAATTTTTTTGTGAGAGAAATGGAGATAACATAGAAAAAAAGAGAGAGAAATAAAAAGAAAGTGGAACCAAGTTTAATTTTTTAGTCTAATTATCAAAACTGATAATAGAATAGGATAAGGATTTATGAAGTCAACCGGTAAAAGATTTTGGGAGGAGAGATTAAATTTTATTTCTTTGAAATTATGGGTAAATATTCGTAAGTAAGTATTGAATTTGTCTTTTCTTTGTTAATTTATTATTATTACTTAATGTTGTTGAGTTAAGGGGTTCTTCCTTCCATAAATTTTCATAAATATCATCAACTATCTTGAATACTATTTTATCAATATATACACCATTTCATATTAGAATTTATTTACTATATATGACCATCTCTTTAGAAAATGATAATAATATAAATTTATTGTAATATTCTTTTGGCAGTCATTCTTCTCAATCAAAGATTGAGGTAGTGAAGGAAAAAAATTCCTTTTTATTGTTATTGCAAGATAATTATGCATCAAATTATTTTCTATTCTTTTTATTGGTCTATCTCCTAAATTTTGTGATCAGTTTTGAATAAGGGTATTAAGCAAGTCATGAATCTGTGCAAGGTTGTACTATGCTTTTTGGCGCTACGCGGGTTTAAATGCTGTTTTTGACCACCGTTGCACGAGTGAAATGTAGTTTTTGACCAACGCTGCACGGGTTAATTGCAGTTTTTTCGCCAATGCTCGGGTTAAATGCAATTTTTTACCGCCACTGCACGGGTAAAATGCAGTTTTTTATCACCCGTTGCATGTTTTAAATGCAATTTTTTACCGTAGTTGTACAGGTTAAATGTAGTTTTTGATATTGCACATGTTAAGTACAATTATTGAGCTATGTGATTCCCATTATGTTATATGTAATTTTCATATGATAAAATCATAAAATTAGTATTTCTTTGAAAGATTACTCTTTATACTAATATCTCATATAAGTCTAAATTGTATTATATGAAATATTTGATGCATAATTTTGAAAGGTTTGATAATCTCGTAAAATTTTATGTTTACAGGAATTTGTTGAAAGATTATGCGAGAGATTTATATCTTTGTACTATTACTCTTGTTATAGTTCCTTTTGTGATATGCCTTCTAGAATATCCTTGAGCATTCTTTTATGCTCACTTTCATTTGTTTATTCTTCTTTGTGCAGAAACGAGAAAATAGGTTTTACCATGGTTGATAATTTTGAATATTTGGATCAGTAATACACTCTAGATCGTGGATTTGATGGTATGTGAAGTTTTTGTTGTTGTACAATTTTAGAAAAGATACTTAATGATGAACATAGTTGTAAATATGCTACCCTTGTAAATTTTGGAGTTAGGCATATCATTTGGGTGTTTTAGTAATTTTTTTCTTGAAGTACTCTGATATATTTTTTATTTTGTAGTTTTACTGGTCTAAAAGTGGTCTCTTAGGTTAGATTTGTTATTTTTGGGGTGTGACAAGTGGTATCAGAGCCTAGAGCCTAGGTTATGATGTTTTTGGAGATAATAGATATTGTCATGATTTTTTTTTCTTATAAGTTGATTATTAGAAGCACCATTTATGGTTTAGTAATAGAAAATGATATCTTTAATTAGAAGCTTAAAAAGAACGAATGAAATTTAATAAATATAGATCATTGAAATTGTTCAGAGTGGGTAAATAGAAGGCAAGTAGAATGTGACTTTCTAGTTTCCTTTTGCAAGCTTTGCCATTTGTTAGAATTTTCAGCTTTGATGACTTTTGTTGGATGCATGTCGCTTGAATCAGATGTCTCTTATGTCTTCATTTTGTTTCCTTTGTGCCTTGGGTGTCTTCTCAGTAACACTCCCTAGCTTCCCAATCATTAATCTCCTTTTTTTATTGGTTTCTTTGCCCTCTTTCGTGATTTTTCTGAATTTGGAATCTGTTTTTTTTATATACTCGTTGTGTACCCAGTAGGTTGCATCTACCCATTATAACCATTTGATATATAACTAGGATATAATCTGATTTTTAGACTTCAATCTCTCTGGAATAATCATCAGTTTTGGGCAACTGTAGATCGTCAATCTCCTAATGGCAGGCATGGATGTATCTGCGAAATTCCAATTCTGCAAGTTAGGTAAACCCCAGAGTTGGAGTTGTTCAAGTTGAAGAAAACCATTGTTACTGCATGTAAATTCTTTTCCATCATAAGAATCATTTAAACTGAGTTCCCTCAGGTTCAACAAATTTCTCCAATGTAGGCATGGGATCTTCCGAAAGCCTCGAGTATGCTAGTATTAAATATGTGAGGGACTGTAGAAATTTGTTGAAGGGTAGAAGCTTCTCTATTTTTCCAGATATTAATAAATCTTGGAGATTTGGACAAGAAAATAGAGGTTCCAGTGATGGAAGAAGATATGATTCACTTTCTCCAAACAGGTGAAGAGTTGTAAGGTTTTTCAAGTTGCTAACTGAATCCAATGTGTAAGCCCTATCTTTAATTGGGGTAAAATCCATGATACTCACTTTGCGAAGATTGACTAGACTGGTTGTATTGATGTGCGCCCATTGATTGTAACTGACCCCAAAAAGACTTCTCAGATTGGTTAGGGTGTTCATATTCACATGCCCTTTCAACTTCTTCACATACAAATGTCTCAGGTTAATGAG
Source organism: Nemophila menziesii (assembly GCA_029959085.1). NCBI lineage: Eukaryota > Viridiplantae > Streptophyta > Magnoliopsida > Boraginales > Hydrophyllaceae > Nemophila > Nemophila menziesii. Next base: position 45,361 of record JARWIR010000064.1, on the reverse strand, counting down.
CTTACATATCTCTTTAGGCAATATAAGAGATCCATCTCCAGGTCCTATTTTAAGGGTCTGTAAGCTTTTCAAGTTGCCTATAGAAGAAGGAAGCTGGGTGACATTTTTGAAGCGTAAATGCAAAAACTTGAGGTGATACAAGCCCCCAATAGCATCAGGCATTGGACAACTCTTCTTAGAGGTCCAAAAAGAGACATTCCTCAGGTCCAGTACACAAAGAAGATTGAATCTTTTACATATAATGTTTAATAATCCTATATCAAGCTCTTCAGAATCTGGATTGAAGTAAACTAGTGACTGTAACTTTTCACCCGAAATGTCAGCTGAAAAGAATTTCTCAATTTGAGTATGAATGGCTAATCGCCGTGGACTTGAATGTGCACCTGTATATACTCGCGGGTCATATATATCAAGCAGTCTCTTTTCCCTCGCCTTTCCAACTACGAGTTCTCGGAGAAGATCATGTATCTTGATCGTCCATCTATTATTCACTATAATAAGACTACGACCAATTAGCTCATGCAAGTATTTCTCAGCAATGTTTTCCATATCGTTCACCTCTGATATCAATCCCTCTGCCATCCACATCTCGAACAGGTGATTTGTATATATTTCATAATCTTCAGGGAAGATTCCAATATAAAGAAAACATTGTTTAAGTTCACTAGACAATTCATTGTAGCTTAAGGAAAATATATGAGAGATGTCGAAAGAATCTTTCTTCATATTTTTCCAAAGTTGGCCTTTCACTTTGCCCCATTGTTGATGATCCTTTTTGTGGGACAACAAACCACCAAGGACAACAATTGCAAGTGGTAAACCACCACATTTTTCAACAATTTCCTTCCCAATCTATTGCATTTCAGGCGAAAACGTATGTGAAACCTTCTTGCTAAAAAGATCCCAGCTCTCTTTTGAACTCAAGAAGCGGAGTTTATGAACAAAGTTTCTCTCATCTACACGTTCTGCAACCTCTTCCTTGCGTGTTGTGATGATAACTCTGCTACCATTACGATTATCTGGAAAGGCTCTTTTCAAACTTTCCCAAGCTTCTTTGTGCCATACATCATCAACAACTACAAGATATTTTTTCTCGTTCAAAAACTCACGGAGATGACGCTCTAAATGTTCCGTGTTCATCCTCTCTAATTCTTCTCTATCGCACCCTTTTTTGAAAGAATTAATAACCGTGCAAAGAAGATCTTGAATTCTGTATTCCTGAGAGACACAAACCCAAGCCCTACAAGAAAAATTCTCAGAATCGTAAAGTTCTCTAGCGAGAGTAGTTTTACCTAACCCACCCATGCCATAAATAGAAATGACACTGCGTCGTTCCTCGTGTTTGTGAACTTCTTTCAGCAACGTCTCTTTAACATCTTCGAAGCCAACAAAGTGTTCTTCTTCTACATATGCAGTAGTTCTTCTCAATTTCGGCGTGTTAGTAGTGTTAACTGGACCACTACTACTAGTCCCTTCACCTGCAGGATAGGTGTTGGTTTTGATACCATAAGTTTCTTTCTTGCGAGATAGATCAACCACCCTTTGCTTGAGTGACTCGATCTTGTTTCCAATATCATAAAGCTTAGCTTCTTTTTTGCCGATACGCGCATAACTCTTGACACGATCTACAATTCCATACTTTGAAGCTTCACGATCTACCTTGCTGGTGAATTCATCTACGATATCAACAATGTCTTGAGCAAGATCTGAGATTTCAAATACCCACACATCCAATCGAGGATCCATAGTCTCATTTTGTTCGGAAACTTTAACAACAGCTTTCATGTATCCCAACTCGGTTTTCATCCACTCCACATCATCTTGGATGTTTAGTCTGTGTACTACTTTCTCGATGAGAAAGTCACCAAGTTTTTGTACAGCATATGAAACAATGGCGTCTACCATTTTTTTCTGTGAAGTTTAAAAAAAAAATTATGGAGAATTATATGCTTACTAAAATGAAAAAGTTTTTGTTGTAGATAGCTGTTTAATTTAGCTAATATATAGGAATAAGATAACTAAGATTTATTAGCTGATCAGGTGAACCTCTAGGAAACTATACCAATCTTTTTGTTCCAATTGGATCAATACTTTAATTATAATATGTTTTGACTTCTTCTAACTAATTATTTATTTTGGACCAGCATTTTGCAAGAGAGTTTACTTTCGCATGTGTTCCTCAACTAGTCAATTGATTTATTCATACCACTGTGACTTCATTGGTTGGGTGGACAAAACCTAAAATTAATATAAAAAATGAACGAGGATGAGCGGTATTAAATTGGACACCAATGTGATCATAGAGGTTGAGGTAATAAATTAATAATATGCGATGTGATGGATAACATATTGCAATATGGAAGAAACAAGAGGATTTTATAATGAAATCAGTAATGACAGATTAATTCGGAGTGGAGGTGCTGAATGTTGAGACCAATGAGAGACAGTTGAATATATCAGGAGGCCCTTATCAACTATGTCAGTTGACAATAAAGGAGATACCAAGTCTACATGAGGATACATGTTCATGGAACGCACATACTAGCGGCCAAACTATGGGTTAGCTGTTTATTTATTTTTGTAAACATATTTAAAATGAAATAAAGCATTTTTTACAAAACAAAGGGTCTAACTAACTGATTGAACTGAGGCTCAATTATATTCTTTTCTTTTCTAGTAACATGTGAAGGAAATTTATTCTATTTTACTATTAAAAATAAGGAAAATCCTTTTGTGAATATCTATTATCTCAAAATTTGACAATGGACAAATAGGTACCCAATCTCCGTTTTATAGCTACTGTTAGTATTTGCCGTAAAATTTGTTGTTAAATGCCACGTGTCAATGACGTGGCTACCTAATTCCTCTAAAATGAAGTAGCCAAGTTTACAAAAGTAGACAACTAGGTACCCGACGTTTTATGTTTGCAAATAAGGTCCTGGTGTTATTTATTGACACATGATATTTAATGCCAAACTTCATGACGGGTACTAACGTGAGACTATAAACGTCGAATACCTATTTGTACATTTTTGTAAATTAGGTACTTATTTGTCTAAATCACGAAACAGTATATTCGCACGGGAGAATTTTCCTAAAAAATAAGGTTAAAATATCATTGATAAGAAATATTACTCTTGTAATTCCTCTAAATATATGCCAAAATAGTTCAATCCTTAAAGTTATCTAAATGATCATCCAACTTTGTTTTTGACCAAGGTTAATTCTCTGTCTAAATTCCTTTAGTTAATTTCCATTAATAATGACGTGACGGTTAAGTTTAAGAGTATTTTGTATATTTTAACAATTCAACAGTTCGCATCTCAGTGTATAAATTATGAAGTTCTAACATCTCGTACAAGTAACAAGTTTGTTTCATATTCACTCAGTATCAGTACTTTTTTGGTTTTGCAAGATATTCCCTGTTTTGTAATCATTTGCATAATTAGAGATTCAGATTAACCAAACAAAGCCTATGGAGATGAAGATTTTGTTGGCTAGCTGTTTCAGCAAATCGAAACACAGCATTGTGTAGATTTTCATATGACGATTTTACCCTTCGGATGAGATTTTTCATATGACGATTTTTACCCTATTAGTTTTATCAGGCTGCTCGGAAATTGGGAACACAAAAGAAGAGCTTAGCAGGGAAATCTGATCAAGATCGAAAACAGAAGTACTTTAAGCTGCAGGTAAAATATAATATGTATGTATATTTGTTGCACTAGAGAGGGGTAAGGGTGGAAAAAAACACAGTTCAGTGATCAAACAAGATCCATATCTATAGATACAGAAATAATAAGTTTTCACATATATAATTGGTACTGCTCTCTGTCATAAAACAAGATCTTTGTTGGGTCAGTCAAAGTCCAACAGCATATTATGTTGTATGTGATCTTTATCGGTATGTACCATCTTTATGTTTAAATGATCATTCAAATGAGATTGCACATGTGTGTTATTATATACGTTGGTCTGTGCCATTGTATTGTCTTATGATTCACCTGTATATACTTTAATCCATCCCACGATTTGTGTACATGCGTTTCAATTGTGTTTTCTAGGCACCTAATGGATCGTGTAATAGGCATTTTTAAGAACGGAAATGAGAAGTATATTTCTCCAATGGCTAAATATCCATTTTTCGCTGACTTCCAAGAGTTTGTACGAACCAAATGGTGCACTCTTATTGACGATGACGTTGTCTACACATACTCAATCCACGGTCATGACAACTGCCTTATTAGTGGTAATGATGACTATTCCACACTCCAATGGTTGATATTGTGCGATGACATATTTGAAGTGGTCATCCATGTGCAACACAAGCACAACAACTCTATCATTGTCACTACCCCATCTGCAGATGACTTGGCTGAAGCCACTTCAACCGCTCTTACTCCCGCTCAAACTGCACTTCAGAAGCCATCGTTCTACACACAACGTATTAAGAAACTTCTCAGCCACGACTGGGTACATAGTATCGGTGCAGTTGACACATGCTTTTCTCAAGGTCGTCTTCAGTTCCGCCATGCGTTACAAAAATATGCATGCGAGTCTGATTATGGGTACACACTTTCTCACGACAACCGCTATAAGGTCGCCGCCTACTGTGCTAAACGAGACTTCACTACTTGCCAATGGTGGGTTTACGCCTCTGACACGAATTCAGATGGCCAGTTCTATGTCAAGTCGTTCTACAACGTTCATACATGTGGTATTCCCACACGAACCCTGAAGAATAAACGAATGTCTTCGTCATTGGTCAAGGAGTTGATTATAGACGATGTCCGGGCTAAGCATGATTTCAAACCCCGTGACGTTATTCATCATCTCAAGGATTCTTATGAGTTCTCTATTGATTACAAATGTGCGTACGATGCTCTTAACCAAGCGCATGATGAAATTAGTGGCGATGCTGGCGAGTCATATAACATGATACTCGAATACTTTGACAAACTGAAGCTGCCAATTGGAGTCCGACCCCGATACTTGTTCCTTTGAACGCGCCCATTTCGAATTCAGTGCATGCTTAGCTGGTTTTAAAGCTTGTCGCACTGTCTTGTTTCTCGACAGGACCTTCCTCAAAAACAAATTCAAAGGGACCTTCCTAGCCATTGTAACCAAAGATCGAAACAACGGTAACGTTCTGCATACACCAGTCCTTTTCATTTCTTTCAGCTTACTCTACCCAGCTGGTCTACTTCACATTTCCAGTCCAGTCCCGTATTGGTACAGACCAATGTCGGTCTAGTCCAATGTTGACCCGGATCAATATTGGTACAATCGACGTTGGTACGTACCAACTTTGGTACAAACCAATATTTGATTGTTAGTTGCTCATTGACCGGACACACCGCGCACCTCTGCCCATTCACATTGTCCTTTACTCTAACATTTTCGTCCCCACTTCCAGATCTTGTCTCCGTTGCTTTTTCTATTTGTAGGGCTGAAGATACAGTCAATTGGGAAGCCTTCCTCACCTTTCTTCGTCTGTTTGTGTTTGTATCCGACCGCCTTAGAGGTATTATTAATGGTGTGCGCAAGGTGTTCCCTTCCGCCCATCAATTCTTTCGGTTTACGTTACATCAAAAGCAACCTTGAGCTTAAATTTGGTTATGAGATGAAGGAATACATTGTCCGGCTGTTCAACCGCGTTGCTCATGCACCTACTCTTGACTTATTCGACTACCATATGGAAAAGTTTCTGCGTGTTGGGGGTTCAACAGCCGCAAAATTTATGGAGGATTTTCCGGTCGTAAACTTTTCCAATGCGTACTTTGGAGGGAGGACAGTGATACGGTGAAATGACGTCTAACGCAGTCACTAAACAACTGGATACTAGACGTTCGCACTTTCCTTGTCTGTGCTTTGAATCACAAGTTACGTATCAAGATCATGAAACAAATTTACCGATGCTCTATGGAGGCCGACAACTGGCTTACATATCTTGCACCTGTTCGCCAGATCGAATTCGACGGTAAGTATCAACTATCTCGTACCAGACAGGTTTACCAATAAGCGCGCAGGTTTTCGAAGTTCAACCCCACTCCTCCATGCTGGTTAACATTCATGCCTGCGAATGCTCATGTGGGAAATGTCAATACGAGGGCTTCCCTTGTGAACATGTCATTGCTTCTCTCTGCCTTGCTAATCCGACCAGCCTGTATGACTACGTGCCAGAACACTTCCACACATCAAACGGCGTTACTGTCTACAGCACGAAGATTCCGGCAGTATCCACCTTCGGTCCCCCTCAGTTGACATAACAAGCGATTACCGTTCTGCCACCTGCTGTCAAGATTCCACCCGGTTGTCCACAACGTAAGAGGTACTTGGCTGCATGGGAGCGTACTAAAGCTAAGAGGATGTGCACCAACTGCCACATCATGGGGTATCACAACAAAACCACATGCTCCACTACCATACTACGTAAATTTCAAGGATACACGTTTTGTTTTTCCCTAATTTTGTCTTGTGTCACGTACTTACCGTGTTGCCATTCATATGTCCTGATTTCGAACCTACCATATGAACTGAAACCCCGCACCATACGCTTGTAAATAAATTAAATTAAAGCAAACTACTGATAATCTAATTGTGTTACTATTAGTAAGTACTAGCTCCTATTGTCTTCCGTTAGTACACACCGGTACTTTTGACGTTAACGGCCATGTGGCGATTACGTGGCGCTTTTGTTAGTACCCAAGTTTTTCAAGATTTGACAAATAAGTATCCACATTTATATACGTGTTTGTCTAATAGATATGGAAAAAAAATACTAAATTACCCTTAAAACAACTAATATTTACAAGAAACCAGTTACCGTCAAAATAACCGTGGGTACTAATGCAAGACAAAAAATATTAAGTTAGGTATCTATTTGTTATTTTTGAAAATTTAGACATTTATTTGTCCAAATTTTATAACTCTGGGCATTCATGAAGGAATTTTTCCAAATAAAAAACAGTTAGCTCATAGTTTGGCCGCTAGTATGTGCTTTCCATGAACATGTATACTCATGTAGACTTGGTATCTCCTTTATTGTCAACCGACATGGTTGATAAGGGCCTCCTGATATATTCAATTGTCTCTCATTGGTCTCAACATATATACAGCTGCTCCACTGCGAATTATTCTGCCATTATTAATTCATTATAAAATCCTCTTGTTTTTGCCATCTTGCAATATATTATTATTAATTTATTACCTCAACCTATATGATTACATTGGTGTCCAATTTAATACCACTCATCCTCGTTCATTTTTTATATTAATTTAGGTTCTGTCCACCCAACCAACGAAGTAGCGGTTGTATGAACAAATCAATTGACTAAGTTAGTAAACTCTTGCAAAATGCTGGTCCAAAATAAATATTTAGTTAGAAGAAGTCAAATATTCTAATTAAAGTATTGATCCAATTGGAACGAAAAGATTAGTATAGTTTCCTAGTTGTTTACCTGATCAGCTATATAATCTTAGTTATCTTATTCCTATATATTAGCTAACTTAAACAGCTATCTGCAACAAAATCTTTTTCATTTTAGTAAACATTTCATTCTCCATAATTTTCTTTTTAAACCTCACAGTAAAAAAAATGGTAGACGCAATTGTTTCATATGCCGTGGAAAAACTTGGTGACTTTCTCACCCAGAAAGTAGTACAGCGGCTAAACATCCAAGATGATGTGGAGTGGATGAAAACCGAGTTGGGATATATGAAAGCTGTTGTTAAAGTTGCCGAACAAAATAAGACTATGGATCCTCGATTGGATGTGTGGGTATTTGAAATATCAGATCTTGCTCAAGACATTGTTGATATCGTAGATGAATTCACCAGCAATGTAGATCGTGAAGCTTCAAAGAATGGAATTGTAGATCGTGTCAAGAGGTATGCGCGTATCGGCAAAAATGAAGCTAATCTTTATGATATTGGAAACAAGATCGAGTCACTCAAGCAAAGGGTGGTTGATCTATCTCGCAAGAAAGAAACTTATGGTATCAAAACCAACACCTATCCTGCAGGTGAAGAGACTAGTAGTAGTGGTCCAGTTAACACTACTAACACGCCGAAATTGAGAAGAACTACTTCATATGTAGAAGAAGAACACTTTGTTGGCTTCGAAGATGTTAAAGAGATGTTGCTGAAAGAAGTTCACAAACACGAGAAACGACGCACTGTCATTTCAATTTATGGCATGGGTGGGTTAGGTAAAACTACTCTCGCTAGAAAACTTTACAATTCCGCTAATTTTTCTTGTAGGGCTTGGGTTTGTGTCTCTCAAGAATACGGAATTCAAGATCTTCTTCGCACGGTTATTAAATCTTTCAAAACGGGTCGTGATAGAGAAGAATTAGAGAGGATGAACGAGGAAGGTTTAGAGCGTCATCTCCGAGAGTTTTTGAACAAGAAAAAATATCTTGTAGTTGTTGATGATGTATGGAACACTGAAGCTTGGGAAAGTTTGAAAAGAGCCTTTCCAGATAATCGTAATGGTAGCAGAGTTATCATCACAACACGCAAGGAAGAGGTTGCAGAACGTGTAGATGAGAGAAGCTTTGTACATAAACTCCGTTTCTTGAGTTCAAAAGAGAGCTGGGATCTTTTTAGCAAGAAGGTTTCACATACGTTTTCGCCTGAAATGCAAGAGATTGGGAAGGAAATTGTTAAGAAATGTGGTGGTTTACCACTTGCAATTGCTGTCCTCGGTGGTTTGTTGTCCCACAAAAAGGATCATCAACAATGGCAAAAAGTGAAAGACCAACTTTGGCAAAATATGAAGAAAGATTCTCTCGACATCTCTCATTTATTTTCCTTAAGCTTCAATGATTTGTCTAGTGAACTTAAACAATGTTTTCTCTATATTGGAATCTTCCCTGAAGATTATGAAATTTATACAAAACACCTAATCCAGATGTGGATGGCAGAGGGATTGATATCAGAGGTGAACATTATGGAAGACATTGCTGAGAAATACTTGCATGAGTTAATTGATCGTAGTCTTATTATAGTGAATAATAGATGGACAATCAAGATACATGATCTTCTCCGAGAACTCGTAGCTGGAAAGGCGAGGGAAAAGAGATTGCTTGATATATATGACCCACGAGTATATACAGGTGCACATTCAAGTCCGCGGCGATTAGCCATTCATACTCAAAATATTGAGAAATTCTTTTCAGCTGACATTTCGGGTGAAAAGTTACGGTCACTAGTTTTCTTCAATCTAGATTATGAAGTGCTTGATATAGTATTATTAAATAATATATGTAAAAGATTCAATCTTCTTTGTGTACTGGACCTGAGGAATGTCTCTTTTTGGAACTCTAAGAAGAGTTGTCCAATGCCTGATGCTATTGGGGAATTGATTCACCTGAAGTTGTTGCATTTATGCTTCAAAAATATCACCCAGCTTCCTTCTTCTATAGGCAACTTGAAAAACTTACAAACCCTTATAATAAGATCTGAAGATGGATCTCTTATATTGCCTAAAGAGATATGCAAGCTCATTAACCTGAGATATTTTGCTGTGTTCAATGTGAAAGAGCATGTGAATATGAACACCCTAACCAATCTGAGATTTCTTTATGGTGTCAATTACAATCAATGGACGTACATTGATACAACCATTCTAGTCAATCTTCGTGAAGTGAGTATTGAGGAGTTTGCCCCGATCATTGATAGGGCTTACACTCTGGATTCAGTTAGCAACTTGAAAATCCTTACAACTCTTTGTCTGTCCGGAGAAAGTCTTCCATCACTGGAACCTCTATTTTCTTGTCAAAATCTCCAAAATTTGGAAATAGAAGGAAAAATAGAGAAGCTTCCACCTTTCAACATATTTCCACAGTCCCTCACATATTTGACGCTACGATTCTCGAGCCTCTCCGAAGATCCCATGCCTACATTGGAGAAATTGTCAAACCTGAGGGAACTCACCTTAGCCTTTGCTTATCACGGGAAAGATTTTATATGCAGTAAAAATGGTTTTCTTCAACTTGAACAACTCGAACTCTTGGGTTTACATAACTTGGAGAATTGGAATTTGGCAGATACATCCATGCCTGCCATTAGGAAATTGACAATCAAGGATTGTCGCAAACTGGTGATTATTCCAAAGAGATTGAAGTCTAAAAGTCAGATTTTACCCTAGTTAGCTATCAAATGATTGTCTAGTGTCATACTTGTTTGTTTCGAACATTATTTTCTGTTTATTGTTGTCGTATTTTTTTATCCCGTCTGCTGGTATTCTGGTCTTTTCGGTTAATGCAAGTTTTTATTTTTTAAATTAAAAAAGAAAAACTAGTGTTCACAGATTTAAATTAATGTATTTAACTTATTCTTCATTGTTGTTTCTCAAAAAGCTTATAAGTAAGTGAAGAGCATATAATATCTTTCTGCTTATAAGAATATATTACTATTTTATTATGTAATATATAAACTATAAAGTAAAAGGATAAGTTTTCGCAAGTTCGGTTTGTCGAGTTCATAGCTTCACGCTGTACTGTTTAAACAGAAGCAAACCCTTCAGGTATTCAATATGTTGTGTTACAAAAAAGAATAACGTTTGCTCTTGTTTTCATTCTCTGTAGCAATCTTCTCTTCGAGAGTTTGAGAGATAAACAAAATCATATCCCAGGATAACCTTTGCAATGTAATGAATCATATCATTTTGGAAATCAATTCCTTTTTGCTGAGACAGAGATGTTCTCTAAGGAGATGATCGGAAAATTGTCTATTTCTTATGAAGTTTGTGTGTAGTTCGGCTTACCCCTGTTCCTTCGATCACATCAATTGGAATTTGACCTTCATGATAGTTTGAAAAGGAACGTGCAAAGAATAAGGAGCGAAAAAGACCATTAATGTTTTATAACCAGTTTTGAGGTGAAAAGTTAAGCATCTAGATGGAGAGCACAAACAGAACACTTTTGCTTTAATACGTATTCACATTTAAAACTTATATGTAACTCTTTCAATTATTATATATAACTAATTTAGGTGCACTCTTAGTACTCAAGTAAGTAGAATATTATCCAAGAAGGCCCTTATGAATGATCTGAAGGAGAAGGGTAAATAGATTTTTTGTAAAGCGCAACGTATGGTATGAAAATTTTAAAAAAAAAGTGTTAGTTATTATCTAGTAGTAGGCTGATGTTCAATGTTTGTGGTGATATGTAATTGGTCGGTGACATCATTTAACATGTTTCCTGATTTTGGGGTGCAGATTTCAAGTATTCAAGGCGAGGTTGATGTTCTCCAATCGAGTGATACCATTGATAATACTTCTTAATGCATGATCGGATTTGAGAGCTACAATAATATTCTCGAATCTTGAATTGAAGGTACTGAGATATGGTCAGCTCCGACACTAAATAGCTCACAATTGCAGCTCGAAGTAGTTAAGCTTAGCTCAACTAATGTTTTTGAAAAGTTCTCGTCAGAGCTTACTACTTTATTAAACTAAATTCTGCTCTTGAGGGGCCCGTTAACTCAGGCTTGTACAAGCCCGAGCGTGACGAGGAGCAATATCCCACGTTCTCTTTGGTATTTTGAGAGATAAGTAAAATCATATCCCAGGAAAACCTTTGTAATGTAATTAATCATATCACTTTGAAAATAAATTCTTTTTGCAAAAGAATTTCGGAAAATAGTGTATTAGTTATGACGTTTGTGTGTAGTTTGGTTATTAGTCTCGTTTAGATGAAACAGGGGTTACAGGGCTTGCTTCAAATGAATTTGTTGTAATCGTGCTGCTACAAATACAATGGTCAATTGGCAAAACCTCTTAACATTATAATTTTCAAATAAATTTGACTTGTTTAAAATTTTACAAAATGTACACATATTTTTGAGAATATCTAAGACAATTGCGTATAACATATTTAGACTTTTACTAGAGAATCGTCGTAATAGTTTGAAAAGAAAAGTGCAAAGAATAAGGAGTGGAGAAAAAGACACAGTTGATGTTTTATTACCAGTTTTGAGGAGAAAAGCTAAGCAGATAGATGGAGAGAGCAATCAAAACACGTCTGCTATAATATGTTTGAACTCTAGGACCAATTATTTTGCAAACACCCCACTAATGGTCCCTATAATATGCAAAAACCGCACTATAGGACCTACATTATGCAAAAGCTGCACTAAAGGTCCCAATATTATGCAAAAAACACACTTAAAGACAGTAATATTTTTGGAGCTAATTGAACTTTTAAGTCCAATTACTATGTATAAATATCACATTAGGTCCTTGCATTATGCAAAAAACCCACTATTAGTCTCTAAATTATGCAAAAATCGCACATTAGGTATTGCATTCCTGGGAGACTGTTAGAGTTGGCAAGAGAGAAGAAACAAATTTAGGCAAATTTTTTTCATAAAATAAGAGATTACACTTTCATGATTAAATTTAAAAAATTGAATTAATATCATTAGTTTTTGGATGTCAAATCAACGTCAAGGGTAGAGTGGAGGATTATTTATAAGGGTTATTGTTGATAACATTACTCTAATTATTTTGTTTTAAAATTTTAATAATTTATTTTATAAAAAATGCTTAATGAAGTAATTATTTATAGAAAACATCCCATTTATATTTTTCATATTTTTACTATCCTCATTATTAAATATATTATTTTATTTTAATACAATATTATTTTTAAATATTAAACAAATAATAGGATATTTTTACCACCACCACCACCATGTATTTAATCACTATTACAACCACCACAACAAGCACCACCACCACAACACCCACAACCACCACCTACTACTACTAATTTCATCACACACGCGAGTCCGTGAAATTTTTTTTAAATCGTCATAACTAATTAAAAAAATCAGAAAAACAAAAAGTTTGCATTTCTAGATAAAGCAAAAATAATATTTACGTCTATGATTTTTTTGGATTTCTTTAAATTTTTTGAATATTTTCGAAATTTAAAAAAAAAATTTGCAGACACGGAATTCCGTGTCTGCAAAAAAAAATTCAAAAATTCAAAAATATTCAAAAAATTCTAAAAAAATTTCATAGACGTAAATATTAATTTGATTTATCCAAATATATAAATTTTTGATTTTTTTGATTTTTTTAATTTTTTTAGAATTAGTTATAACGATTTAAAAAAAAAATTACGTACAACGCGCGTGTTTATTAGTTTTTGTTTTGTTTTTTTTTTCTAATTTCTTTTTTCTTTTTTTTAATTATTAATTATAGAGGTAGTTTAGGATGAGGCTGTTTTCTATAAAGTATCTTATTGTAGGTACCTTTTTCTAAATATGTTTTTTAATATGCATTAATCAATAACTGAATCTTATTTATAACACAGTGGGTGTTTTAGCTTATTTAGAGTGTCCGTCGTAAATCGATGAAGATCAAAGTAGTATCAACCTCAGAGCCTTATATTTTCCATGGCAACTAGTTAAAGTTTCTAGCATCTCCTTAAATTCTTCACTTTATTGTCATTACTATCAGATATTCTTCACTTTATTCTCAAATTCACTGTCTAATGCTTGGACTGAGGAAGAAAATTGTCAAGTAATTGTGATTCCATTAATTTTAACCCACTGGGAAGAAATAGAGTCTCCTGCTGTACTAGCAAATATATCAAGGAAGCAGAAGAGAAAATAACCAAACCGTACTTAGCCATTCATGTATGTTTACCTTTTTGCTCATTTTCTTGGTATGAATAATGAATAGATTTTCTGTGAAATGAGGATTAATGAGCGTGTATTCTATGAACTTTGTATATATAATGTATATCAAGACGGATTTGATTGATTTTTGAAATTAATCACAGATCATACGGAAAAAGAAATAGGAGTTTCATCTATTTTGAATATACGTGTGTGTACGTAGTATTTATGTATACTCGTGTGTATGATATAATAAGCTTGGATCAGTTTGTGTATAACCTTTAGAGTTGTGATGCATTATAAACTTGTGTATTTTAAATCACGGTTGTATTGTGTCATGCACCTGTTTCTTAAAGAAGCATATATACACTCTTGTTATTACAAAAAATAGCATTTATACCCTTGTGGAAGGGTGCAAATGTTATTGTGTTACACGGGTACATTTGCTCTTTAATGATATGCAGGGTTGTATTGATTTGGCTTTTATGTAACTCAGGGACTAGTCGTGCAATTAATGTGGAATTAACCCTATCCATATATGTATAGCACCATTCTCCTAGCGCCACACTCTTTTGATACACTTGTTTTTTTCAATGGTAGAGAAAAAGCTACTAAATTGATTTGCCAAGCATATAGGTTCACTCATATTTTATCACACACTTTTATGTCCTTGTTTGAAAGCATAAATCCGTCTTTTTATGTTATTTAATTTTACAGATTTGCTTTCCATTTCTGCAGTAGAGTTACTATTCTCAATACCATTTATGCCTCTTTAAACTATAAACTGAAAAATAATGTCTTGTAACTTTCATATCTTATACAGTTTCTCTGCTTAACTAAGTAAATGACATTTTGATATACATATTCATGACCCTTTTAAGTCAAGAGGATAGCCTCTTAGGTAAGCTCCACCTGTTTCTAAAAGAGTAGCAGATGTACCCTCGTATTAGCAAATATACCATAATGGAGGGATAGATTTGCAATGTTAACGCGTAACACGTAACACGTGTACATTTGCTACTTTACGATACGCGAGGGTATATCTGACCTTTCCATAACTCAGGTAACCCTAACCCTTTTATACATAACACCATTCTCTTAGCACCACACTCATTCTATACTTACGCCGCTTATTCTTGCTCAGAGGAAGAGAAAGCTAATTTTCCGATTTGCCGAGAATCTATAGGTACGCTCACTTATCTTTTCTCCGCCTTATGAATTATTTTAATTCCAAATATTTGCTATCCATATGTGCAAAAGCTAGAGTGTCTATTTTCAATACATGGCGTTCAATTCATGAATCTTTGCGGTATAGCTCGGAAAATTTTGTCGGTGTAGCTTTTAGATCTTATAACATATTTGCTGGATTAAGTTATTTGACATTTATTTATAAATTTAATTTTGTGTAGGATTACAATGGATTTATGGGGATATTCTGCTGAGGAAATGGCGAGCTTAGATCGCATTCACGAGATGTTTGCTCCAATGGTCTCTCTTGATGGAAGCAGCTCATCTGTGACTGGTCTAGAGAAGAATCAGGCCCACCCAAAAGCGAGCATGATAGGGAGGAAATATTCTGATACTCGGAAAAGTCCCTCAATTAATCCTCTCTCAAGTGGGTCCAAGCGACCCATCATCAAACTTCCAGGGCTTGAGAGAATTAACGAGAAAGAAGGCCTTGCAAGATTTATTTTTCAGTGGCTTAAAGGAGAGGGCTTCAATCTTGACATCCATACTATCCAACAAGTAATAGGTAATATTCCCTAAATAAGTTGTGTTTTCTGTCTAAATAATCTCATTTAGCTTGATGTTTTGTGTCTAATCCAATTTTGTGGAATATTTGCAGCTCAATATGGATCTGATTCAGAAAAGGTAAAGTAGTAAACATTCATCTTGTTTTTTATTTAATTTTGTCAGTTTCAGATTCGTTGAAGTAACAATTTCTTCTTCTTTTTCCAGATCATGGGAACACTGATGAATATAGCAACAACAACTCAGAGCTGTATCAAGCCTTCTGAGAATGTGAACTACTTAGCCATTTTATTTACTTCAAAAAATAGATAACATTGAATTAAAACAGATCTCTTACTTGTTTTTATCTTATGTTATGGAACAGCCTATCAAGAGGACGAATCCGAGACCAAAGAATTGTGAGAGGTGTGATATTATTATTTAGCAACATTATATTAATCATTTTTAATCCATTATAATAATTTATTATTATTAACATCTCTTTCATACTCTTTAGCAGCAGCTCAAGAGATAAAAGTATGGAACAGGAAGTGTATGAAGCACTTTTCACTCCCAAGGAGCCGCAAAGAGTTCCAGTTGTGCGCGTACGATCTCGTCATCCTATCGTGGGTCCCTCAAAAGAGACCGTTGATGAAGATACTGGACCAATTATCAGTAGTCGGAAAACTCCAAGTGGTGAGTAATAGTTTGATGATGCACAAATATGAATAATCTCAGATATTATTAATGATGTTTTCACTTTTAATGATGATACAGGAACTAAAGATGATGAATTTTATAAAATATCTTCAAAGGAGTTTTGGAAAAAGAGGATGGGATATTACTCCGCAGTAAGTCCTTATTTATAATAGTTTTTACTCATTTTCATGCTTCGTAACTTATAATCTTTGTTTATTGACTGATAGGGTGTAGGGGCTTTTATCGAGGGAGATGTTGAAAAAGCAATGAAGCTTCAACAAGAAGTATACAAATTATTATTTTCATACCTTCTCCTTTTCTCTCTATTTTTCACTTAATTTTTTTTTGATGTATTTTAATGTTTCCCTATTTATTTAACCCAGTCAGAAGTTTTCAAGAAGAAAGCCCGTGAAGAATATGAAAAGGTTACAAAGACAATTGTGGAGCCAAAGTAAGTGCCTCATTTTTTCTTGGAAATTATCTTTTATTATTCTTGATAAAAATGTTGTTGAGTGCAGAGATGAGGATGAAGATTTTATGATTGATTTACTTAAGTTTGAGCCAAAAGCTGCTGTGGATCTGCTGAAACTACAAATGAAGAATCTTTGTGGGATTCCATGTATGTTTTCTATTCTTCACTACTCTTCTTCTTCATCTTCTTCATCTTCTTCATATTCATCTTCTTCTTCTTCTTCTTCTTCTTCTTCTTCTCATTGAATGATTATATCATTAGGTATTCATCATTTCAAGCTCATTGTTGGAGATGGAGATGTTGTAGCAGTGCGTAGAAAGAATCTGGTATGAATTACTTTTCCATAGATATGCCATATTGACAATATGAATCATTCCCTTTTACTATATTCTTGAATTGATCTTTACAATCCAGAGTGTTGAGAAAAATAATATTTAAAATTTTAATTGCAGATCAAAACACTTCTCGAGAAGAACTCCATTACTTGGACCGAAGAAGATGATGGGCGCGTAATGGTGATTGTTGTGCGGGATATTGACCCCCGACAACTCAGCTTTGGAAAGAAAAAGAATTTATTGTGATCTCCATGTTTGCCTTTATATAATAATTTTTCAAATTATATATTATTACAAATGATTTACTTGGATTTGAGAGTTTGTGGAAGGATTTATTTTGTTGTATTTTATGTGATGGATTTTGAACTTATTAGTGAGTGATTTCTGCAACATACAATGTAGTGGCAAATATACTAAGGAATCAGAAAAGCAAATTACCAAACCTTACTTAGCCATTCATGTATGTTTACCTTTTTTCTCATTTTTTTGGTATGAAAAATGAATAGAATTTATGAATGAAATGAGAATTAATGAGCGTGTGTTCTATGGATTTTGTATATATAATGTATATCAAGACGGATTTGATTGATGTTTGAAATTTAATCGCAGATAAAAAGGAAAAAGAAATTGGGGTTTCATCTATTTTTGAATATACGTGTGTGTATATAGTATTTATGTATACTCGTGTGTATGATATAATAAGTTTGGATCAGTTTGTGTATGACCTTATGAGTACTTGTGATGCATTATAAGCTTGTGTATTTTAAATCACGGTTGTATTGTGTCATGCGTTTGTTTCTTTAAGAAGCATATATACACTCTTGTTATTACAAAAAATAGCATTTATACCCTTGTGGAGAGGTGCAAATGTTATTGTGTAACACGGGTACATTTGCTCTCTAATGATATACAGGGGTGTATTATTTTAGCCTTTACGTAACTCAGGGACTAGTCGTTCAATTAACGTGCAATTAAACCTATCCATATATGTATAGCACCATTCTCGTAGCGCCACACTCTTTTGATACACTCGTTTTGTTCAATGAAAGAGAAAAAGCTAATAGATTGATTTGCCGAGCATATCTATAGGTTCACTCATTTTTTATCACACACTTTTATGTCCTTGTTTGAAGCATAAATTCATCTTTTTATGTTATTCAATTTCAAAGATTTTCTTTCTATCTGTGCAGTAGAGTATCTATTTTCAATACATGGTGTACCAATTTATGCCTCTTTTAACAATAAACTGAAAAATAATGTCTTGTAACTTTTATATCTTATACGTTTCTGCTTAACTAAGTAAATCGACATTTTCAATACAAAATCATGAACCTTTTAAGTCAAGATAGGCAAGTTAACGCGTAACACGTGTACATTTGCTACTTTAAGATACGCGAGGGTATATTTGACCTTTCCACAACTCAGGTGACCCTAATTCTTTTATACATTACACCATTCTCTTAGCACCACAGTCATTCTATACTCCCCGCCACTTGTTCTTGCTCAGAGGAAGAGAAAGCTAATTTTTCGATTTGCCGAACATCTATAGGTACGTTCACTTATCTTTTCTCCGCCTTATGAATCATTTTAATTCCAAAGATTTGTTATCCCTATGTGCAAAAGCTAGAGTGACTATTTTCAATACATGGCGTTCAATTTATGAATCCTTTGCAATAAAGATCGGAAAATTATATCGGTGTAGCTTTTAGATCTTATATCATTTTTGCTAGATTAAGTTGATTGACACTTTTTCTAATAATTTTAAATTCAATTTTGTTAAGGATTAAAATGGATTTATGGGGATATTCTGCTGAGGAAATGGCGAGCTTAGATCGCATTCACGAGATGTTTGCTCCAATGGTCTCTCTTGAAGGAAGAAGCTCATCTGTCATTGGTCCAGAGAAGAATTGGCCCCACCCAAAAGCGAGCATGATAGGGAGAGAATGTTCTGATACTCGGACAAGTCCCTCAATTAATCCTCTCTCAAGTGGGTCCAAGCGACCCATCATCAAACTTCTGATCTTAGAAGTTGTTCTATTACTCGGTCTTTGTATCTAAAGAAGCAAATATTATTTTGGCCAAACCTGCGGTATTGAAGCAAGTATCTGCATATGACTTTGTTCACTGCTGTGTTATTTGTCTCTCTAATCTTAGTATATTATGAGAATAACCTCTAATCTTAGTTGCCCTCCAGTTAGGTGGAGCCAAGAACTAAGGTAACTCCCCAAAATTGTACATATATTGAGTTAATCGCACAGTAGGTCCTTATAAATCCCTGTATAATTGCACTTCATTTCCTCTTTGTGGTTATTACTGAATTGATTTTTACTCTGTTTTCAATAGTATGAAAGAGTATGAAATAGAAGGTTGTATCCATAGGTCTAAACTTTCTAAAGCTTTAGGATCTTAGGGTCATAGTTAAGGCTTCATGTATATATGACAAGATGGTTGGGTAAATATTTTACACCAGTAGATAGAGATTAGAGATAGATGTGTTGGAAAAAGTAGTGTTTCATTTCGTGTATACCTTCTTCTCCAGGTTATGAACAAGTTGTGAAACTCGAACATTAATTATACTTTCAGTATATATTTATATACATTAAAGAATCGATTCGCTTTGATCAATGTGGTTGATTTGCTGTATTCAAATGGATTACTTATTTACTAAAACTAATGTATTTGACTATTTTGCTTAACACAGGGACCAGTGGTGCAATTCAACCCTATTGTGATATCCTTGACATTGCAAGAATTATAAATTTGTTACATCTTCCATGTGTTTTTCTTGATTTCTTCTACAATAACATATTCCCACTCCCTTATTGAATCCATTTTAATGATTGTTTAATGCTCTAGCAGGATAAAGCAATAAGAATTGTTTCTATATGAAATGGTCAACAATATTCATTTTAGGGAAAAGGTGCAGAATTTTTTGTGTTGTGTTTAGGCTGAGGAAAAAATGTGGATGTGAAAATAATATATAAAATCTACTTTGGGATGTTTAGAGAGTGTATGTGAAAAGATCGTTTTGGTAATTGTTTGCAGGTAATTCTTCACATTTCAATGGTGGAAATTCTCATAACGCACCGAATCTGAACAGATTTGCATCTACAGTACTGATTTTGCCTGCAAAATTTGATTTTTAATCGTCAAACCATATCTGCATGCTTATATTCAATCGGCAAATCCTTAGTATGTAAATTGTTATCGCAGGAAAATAATTCAAACAAAGAGTTTCCACAAATTCATCAAGAGACTCATTTTTATCTTCCTCACGCTCATTTTCATTCTCCTCACTTGACTGTAATAAAGCACCTCAACAAGAAACCTTTTCATTTGATCGAATGATTTTTTCAGACACTCCTTCAAGGGAATCTGGGATAGTATCTTCTCAACAAACCCCTGGTCTTCGCGATGTGTTGAAGGAATCTATTTATAAAGAAACTCAGGGAATATTAGTTATAACTTCAACAGGAAAGGAATCAACAGATTCTCTTCACAAGCCTCGAAGCTCTCCTATGCCTGTGCAGCTTCCAAAAATTGATGCTGGATGATCTGAAAGAATCTATTCGAGTGCTTGTTAAACTTCGAGATTCACCTTGGTATGTTCATGAACCTAGAGAACTTTCAACATCAAATGTTAAGTTTCTTCGTTTATTTAGTCAGACAGAATTTGCACGTTAGTCAAATCAACAACACCTTTGACTTTTTTTTCTGAATAATGATTTTTTTTAGTTTTAGATATAATTTTTTTTGCAGCAATTTTTGTTATTCGAGTGTAAATTTTCTGTAAAATTGATGGAGCTTGAGAATGGAAATGCTTCTTGATTTAATATCCATTAAAGGTGAAGTATCCTAAATTACTTATCAAATGTAATTATATGCGATGCCTTTAAATCTTTACAGCTCATGAGCTTCAAAGGGAGATAGAGGAGTATATCTTGGATTGATGCTTTGGGAGGACTAATCTATATGAACAACATTGAAAATGAGAATATATCCTCTTAGTTCACTATAGCTATGAATTGTTTGATCTAAGTCTTTGACATTTAGACTATTGAGAAATGTGGACATTGTTTTGTTGTTACATGTTTTTTTAAAAATATAGTTTTCTAGGAATATATTAATTTGGTGAAAAATCGTTGGTCGTCGTGATATTTAATCAATAATTAACAATAGTGATGATTTTTGGATGTATATATTTACAATTATAAATAAATAACAAGAGATTCTAAATTCAGATCGTTGGCGGCAGAGTTTTTGGTCTCAGATCGTAAGTAAAGTAATGGTGTAAGGATTCATTTATTTTGTTTGGAGTATTAATATTTTGTTGTTTCTATAATAAGATATCAGTTATTTTGCATAAATAGAACTAATATTCCACTAACTTATAGAAATTCGCTATATGGACCAATAGTGCAAATAACCGGAAAAAAGAATCCTTAAACTATAGGCCATTTACCGGCTCAAGAACTGAAATTTTAAAGTTACCAGTATGGTCCTCAAACTTTGTTTTTTACCACCGTTAATCCCTGTATCAAATTCCATCCATTTTTACAGATATGTCCAAATGGAAGTGGAAATATTCATGTATATTATTAGGGAAGATCCTCAAGCATTACACTACTATTACAATTACCACCAACTAGGGGTGGAAATCGGATCCGAAATTTCCGATTTCCGACTTTTCCGATCCGAAAATTCCGATTTCGGAACAGATTTTTAAGGTTCTGAAATTCCGAAATTCTGATTTCCGATTTTTCCGAATAAATCGGATCGGAATTGGAACTACATATAAATTTCCGAAATTTCCGGGTTTTCCGATTCGATTTTATTTCCGAACTATATTTCCGATTTTTATTTCTGATTTTACATTTCATAATATAAATATATATAATAAATATTAAGATAAAAGAAAAAATTAGACAACATGAAATGTTGAAAATTTTTTAAAAAAAAAGTTGAATTAGAATGAAATATTCATATATTAATTTAAATATAATTACAGTCGTGATGTTTATTATATTTTTATACAAATCCAACAATGGCGATTTGAAATGATACAAATTCCTCTTCATTCTGTTGTGCTCAGCGAAAGAACTGCCTAAGCATACTTTTTCGGATCCAAACTTCTTTGTTCTTTCTAAGTCTTCTTCTTGCATAGAAGAACAGGTTAGTGAGAGAGCCAGGTCTCAAACGGGCGGTAATCACTTTTCACATCCTATCCCTCTCCTCAATCCGTCTCCCCCCTTTCAAGAAGGGTGTGGATATGGTCTATCGCCAAAAGAAGAAGTCAAAGGCTACAAAACACAGCTTACAACTTTCATCGTACTGTGCTCGTGTTGCGGCTTCTGGTTGTTCATGCTAAACTTTTCAAACATAGGCTGCCGGGCTTTGCACTTCGGCCCGTGAGAATACCACCGAGAATCTGTGATCGATCCGCAGAACCACTGCCAGCAGCCTCGACCCGAGCGAAAGTGCGATGTGTTCATCCCGATCTCCCTGAAAAGAGGGTGAAGTAGTACCTCGTTAAGGGACTATAGACCTATCTCTTGCTTCAAACATGTAACTCGTCTCGTATCCAGACTGCCTGAGTTATATAGCTGACTGCGAGAAGGAAGTTCAAGCGCCCACTCTGGCTCAGCCGCACCGCCCAGGGAGGCCTAGCCAAGAAGAAGATCAGGGCCATCAGGTCTGAGGGTTCGCCGCGGTTCATTGCTGTGCCTCTTGAGATCTCTATTGCTACTGGTGCAATCACCTCTCACGAGGTTGAAGCTGAGCCAAAATCTGTCCCACTAACCTAGCCAATCTCTCGGGTGAAATGTCTGGGGTACCGCTTAACACCCTATATTTCATTTCCGGCGAATCCCTCTCCATCCGCGAGGTCATAAGTTCTCTCTTGCGTTATCGGCCTTCTCTTCTGGCTCGTCAAGTACTTTCCGATCAGTCGTTCCAGTTCTCGGCCATCAAATTGCTTTTCTTCTCCTAGCCATCCAGTTAGATAGCGTAGGCGTAGGGGTGGAAAAGAGCAAGAGTGCCCGCTAGAATCTTCTTTGATATAGGTCGACTAGGTCGCAAGACGGAAGGAGCGGGAGAGCCCCGACCGGTCTTGACTGAAAAGCTTTCAGACCCCTCTGTGAGCAAAGGAAGGAGTGACAGAAAAGGTCGGGACAGTACCAAAGTGGAAGGCGAAAAGCAGAAAACGACCTCTTTTATATACTATGAGGCAACAAAGCAAGGAGTTTCTACAGAGACCACTGTGTTCGCGCCGGCGGTCCAAATCGAAATAGCGAAATTCTTGGGTCATCTCAATGGGTTCAGAAACCACACGTTTCTCTGGAGAAAAGGCTATGGGAACAGTGGCTCGCAGCAAGGCCATTGTTCGGTGCTGACCGGGATGTCAGGCTTCATCGAAAGGCTCTCCGCCTCGTGGCATTATTCAGGTGGCGAAGAGCCGACATCGAGGTGCCAAACCTTCCCGTCGATGTGAGCTCTTGGGGAAGATCAGCCTTCCCACTGCCTCGAGCTCTCGCTTTCAGGGCCTCGGTCGAGGTGGTTTTCGTTTACCAGCACGTAGGTGAGCGTAGTCAGCCAGCTTCGTGACTTTGCTTAGCTTCCAGCGTTGCAAAGGGATAACCTTTCACTATCCAATTTCTATCAAATATGAAGTATAACCGTGGATTTCCATGACTCTTTTCAGGCCCTGGACCCATCAGTACTTGGCGGTTGGACGAATTATCTGAAGAGGATCGTTTGGAACCCGTCTTTGTTTTGGAGTTTTCGCCCCAACCTAGGTCGTGCATGCATGAGAAAACCACCCCTTGCTTCTGGTATGGGGTCAATGCTGTGACTGGAAATCGGGACAAAGAGAGGACTAGCTCTAAAACTACTAAGGTTCGACGGCTGAGTTGATGACTACTAAGCAAGCTTTCCGGGACCGGCATATTTAGTTACAGAGAGAGGAGAGGGGCTTCGAAGCCTACCTTTGTTGGCGAAACGAAGGGCTAAATAGCTGTACTATTGGGCAAGTAGCGGTTCTAGTCTCGGCTTTCTTGGCAGTCAACGTGTCAGCCATTCTTCTCCCATTGTTTTCCCTTGTCTCTGCGAAAGAACTCCAAGGCGAAACCTCGAGAGACTTTTCACTTGTCTTCTGACTCCCAAAGACCTTGAGGCAAGAATGCCGATGAAGAATGCGGGTAGAATCTTTTTTTCTTGAAAGAAGGTGGGGATAGAATAGTGATAGTAAGCGTGCTCAAACTATTCATTAATGATCCTATCCTTTAGGGCCAATAGCGCCCTAGTTGATGGCATTCCTTCTTCCTATTTCTTTCTCAATGATATCCGACGATCAAGACAATTCCCGTGAAACTCTTTCATTTCATAGAAGTTAGGGTCGGAACTCGCTGATAGGAAAGAAGAGAAAAACAAAGCAATGCCAAGAGCTCCGTAAATCATGGGTGCACTGACATGGGAAAAGGTCTGTCAGCCATTTTGTTCAGTAAAGATTTTAAGTGGGTCCGCTTGGACTATGCTAAGCAGGTGCGAAAACGAGTTTTCTTTTTTCCGGATAGCTCTAGCCATAGTAGAGGTCCGAGAAAGATTCCTTTTAGTAGTGACTGGTCTTCCAAGATCTGAACCCGGTTCGAGAACCTTCTCTCATAGATTCCTTCGACCAGACTACTAGCACTAATGATCTGACTTCTGACCTGTCATCCTCATCTCTTGAACTCTCGGCTGATAGGGCTTGCTTGACTTCGCTCCACTCCAGTCTGACACTATAAAGTCATTCTAGAAACTAGGAAAATAACAAGTCAAGGGGGATGAAGTCTACTTCGGTGAATTGGAACTTGACTCAGCTTGACCTACTTGACTCAGCGGTGCTTACCTTATTATTATGAAAAGGAGACTTGGCTTGAGTCCTAAAAGGCTGGGCAAAAGAACCAGAGACTAAGATGTCGAACGTTGTTTTCGGGGAGCTGGGCAGAAGGATGTCCGAGAAATCAGCGTTAGCGGTATGCCCCACCTGCGGATTTTATTCTGTCTTACAGATGGCTTGAACAGGGTGGAGTCGAAGCTATGGCACCAGAAAGTAAAAGAGATTCCTTCCCGATAGCGAATTGGATTCGTCTTATATAAGCATTTCGGATTGGTGAATAACGAGTGGGACCGGTTCGATCAAACTGTGATCTTTTTTTCGGGCGGTGAGAGGGAGCGTCTCAACTTCGCTAGGTTTTGCTTAATGGGAATGATGTGTTGGACCAGGCTGCTGGCATTGCTAAATTAGGCCAAGTAAGAGTCCAGCGCTGCAAAATACGTGGAGCAAGTAGTCTTGTCCGAAAGCCTCAGGCTGCTCAAAAGTAAGAAGGTTCTGAAAGAAAGCACAACTTGGATATTCTAGGCCCGAGCCGAGACCTGATTGTTGGAAGTCTTTTACTCAGAGTGATTAAGTAAATGAGAAGAGAATGGTGGGTATGTTTTGTGGGTCCATAATTTGCCGTCAAGGTGGGAATGACAATATTAAACATATATAAAAAAAGACGGTTGGAATGAGCAATTTGGTTTTTCATTTTACTGTACTTTTTTAAATATGTTGCAGTAAATATCAATTTGAATTGTTTTAATTTTTTTATAATTAAAAAACAGTAGGTGAATATTACATAGTTTTGATTTTCAGCCATTAGCTTCGCAATTTCTGAACGAAAAGTTCCGAAATTTCCGTGCCGAAATTTCCGAATTTCCGGTGAATTCCGAAATTCCGAATTCGGAACTGTTTTTTCCAGTTCCGAAAAATTGGATAGGAATTGGAATGGAAAAAATCTATTCCGAAAAAAATTGGAATTTTTCCGAAAGACCTTATTTCCGATCCGTTCCTTCCGATTTCCACCCCTACCACCAACAACGGCATTTACCACTATCTTATGTAAGATTTTAGAAAATTTGTACAAGTTAGTGTATACTAGGAGAGTATGTTTAGTATGTTTGATATCTTTCGCATAACACATAAAGAGGTAAAACATACTAATGAGTGAGATGATGGTTGAGGTTTTATTAATTTCAAAAAATCATTGACTAAAACAAATTGAAAAAAGTAAACCCATTTTTTACTAGAGATAAAGCTCTCTGGTGTCTCACTCTACAAGGTCTAGAGTATTATATATATCATATTTGGGTAAATTTGGCTATTTCATATAATAAAGAGACCAATAATAGAATGATTAGTACTTCTTTTATATATAATTTGCTTATGAATTTTGCACAATTTATTATTAATTTTTAAATTTGTTTTAGCCCAAGTATCTTCAGGTACGGGGCATATCTAGTCCACATATATATATATATAAAGGGGTATATAGAAGGGCGGGACTGATTCTTAGTTAAAGATATGTCACGAGCAATGGTGAGGATCTGCTACTTTAAAAAATAAAATCTTTCTAATTTATCTTTGGTATATATACTAGCTATTAAATAAGAAAATTCTAAAGATACAAATCATGAACTCACCCCACTAATCCTTTCTCTAACCTCACACACTCTCTCTCGTATATATATATATATATATATATATATATATATATATATATATTAGCATCACCGTGCTCTAATACAAAATATGGACAATTAATGACCCAAGAAATAGCCCTAAAATAGCTATTTACACCATGATATATCCCCAAGAGAGGAAAGAGTAGTACTAGTTTTCTCTTCTATCTTATGCCAAAAAAAACAAAAAGAGCTAAACCATCCACTTAACCTTAGCTAATAATAATATGTTATAGTTACTATGAAGAGTTTAATCCTTATTGATGATCTCAGCAGGTAAATTAAGATAAAAATAAATTCCTTCCAGACTCTTTATTATGTATACTCGTGTGTATGATAAATTAAGCTTGGATCAGTTTGTGTATGACCTTAGGAGTACTTGTGATGCATTATAAGCTTGTGTATTTTAACTCACGGTTGTATTGTGTCATGCGCCTGTTTCTTTAAGAAGCATATATACACTCTTGTTATTACAAAAAATAGCATTTATACCCTTGTGGAGGGGTGCAAATGTTATTGTGTAACACGGGTACATTTGCTCTTTAATGATATACAGGGGTGTATTAATTTAGCCTTTACGTAACTCAGGGACTAGTCGTGCAATTAACGTGCAATTTCACTCTTTTGATACACTTGTTTTTTTTAATGGTAGAGAAAAAGCTACTAAATTAATTTTCCAAGCATATCTGTAGGTTCACTCATTTTTTATCACACACTTTTATGTCCTTGTTTGAAAGCATAAATCCGTCTTTTAATGTTATTTAATTTCAAAGATTTTCTTTCTATCTGTGCAGTAGAGGTTCTATATTCAATACATGGTGTACCATTTATGCCTCTTTTAACAATAAACTGAAAAATAATGTTTTGTAGCTTTTATATCTTATACGTTTTCTACTTAACTAAGTAAATCGACATTTTCATATACAAAATCATGACCCTTTTAAGTCAAGATAGCCAAGTTCCACCTGTTTCTAAAAGAGTAGCATATGTACCCTCGTGTTAGCAAATATACCATTATGGAGGAATAGATTTGCAATGTTAACGCGTAACACGTAACACGTGTACATTTGCTAACTTTACGATACGCGAGGGTATATTTGACCTTTCCACAACTCAGGTGACCCTAATTCTTTTATACATTACACCATTCTCTTAGCACCACACTCATTCTATACTCCCCGCCGCTTGTTCTTGCTCAGAGGAAGAGAAAGCTAATTTTTCGATTTGCCGAACATCTATAGGTACTTTCACTTATCTTTTCTCCTCCTTATGAATTATTTTAATTCCAAAGATTTTCTATCCATATGTGGAAAAGCTAGAGTGTCTATTTTCAATACATAGCGTTCAATCTATGAATCCTTTGCAATAAAGATCGAAAAATTATATCGGTGTAGCTTTTAGATCTTATATCATTTTTGCTAGATTAAGTTGATTGACACTTTTTCTAATAATTTTAAATTCAATTTTGTTAAGGATTAAAATGGATTTATGGGGATATTCTGCTGAGGAAATGGCGAGCTTAGATCGGATTCACGAGATGTTTGCTCCAATGGTCTCTCTTGATGGAAGCAGCTCATCTGTGACTGGTCTAGAGAAGAATCAGGCCCACCCAAAAGCGAGCATGATAGGGAGGAAATGTTCTGATACTCGGAAAAGTCCCTCAATTAATCCTCTCTCAAGTGGGTCCAAGCGACCCATCATCAAACTTCCAGGGCTTGAGAGAATTAACGAGAAAGAAGCCCTTGCAAGATTTATTTTTCAGTGGCTTAAAGGAGAGGGCTTCAATCTTGACATCCATACTATCCAACAAGTAATAGGTAATATTCCCTAAAAAAGTAGTGTTTTCTGTCTAAATAATCTCATTTAGCTTGATGTTTTGTGTCTAATCCAATTTTGTGGAATATTTCCAGCTCAATATGGATCTGATTCAGAAAAGGTAAAGTAGTAAACATTCATCTTGTTTTTTATTTAATTTTGTCAGTTTCAGATTCGTTGAAGTAACAATTTCTTCTTCTTTTTCCAGATCATGGGAACACTGATGAATATAGCAACAACAGCTCAGAGCTGTATCAAGCCTTCTGAGAATGTGAACTACTACTTAGCCATTTTTTTGCTTCAAAAAACAAATAACATTGAATTAAAACTGATCTCTTACTTGTTTTATCATATGTCATGGAACAGCCTATCAAGAGGACGAATCCGAGACCAAAGAATTGTGAGAGGTGTGATATTATTATTTAGCAACATTATATTAATCATTTTTAATCCATTATAATAATTTATTATTATTAACATCTCTTTCATACTCTTTAGCAGCAGCTCAAGTGCTAAAAGTGTGGAAAAAGAAGTGTATGAAGCACTTTTTACTCGGGATATACTCCCCAAGGAGCCGCAAAGGGTTCCAGTTGTGCGCGCACCATCTCGTCATCCTACCGTGGGTCCCTCGAAAGAGACATCTGATGAAGATACTGGACCAATAATCAGTAGTCGGAAAACTCCAAGTGGTGAGTAATAGTTTGATGATGCACAAATATGAATAATCTCAGATATTATTAATGATGTTTTCACTTTTAATGATGATACAGGAACTAAAGATGATGAATTTTATAAAATATCTTCAAAGGAGTTTTGGAAAAAGAGGATGGGATATTACTCCGCAGTAAGTCCTTATTTATAATAGTTTTTTACTCATTTTCATGCTTCGTAACTTATAATCTTTGTTTATTGACTGATAGGGTGTAGGGGCTTTTATCGAGGGAGATGTAGAAAAAGCAATGAAGCTTCAACAAGAAGTATACAAATTATTATTTTCATACTTCTCCTTTTCTCTCTATTTTTCACTTAATTTTTTTTTGATGTATTTTAATGTTTCCCTATTTATTTAACCCAGTCAGAAGTTTTCAAGAAGAAAGCCCGTGAAGAATATGAAAAGGTTACAAAGACAATTGTGGAGCCAAAGTAAGTGCCTCATTTTTTCTTGGAAATTATCTTTTATTATTCTTGATAAAAATGTTGTTATGTGCAGAGATGAGGATGAAGATTTTATGATTGATTTACTTAAGTTTGAGCCAAAAGCTGCTGTGGATCTGCTGAAACTACAAATGAAGAATCTTTGTGGGATTCCATGTATGTTTTCTATTCTTCACTACTCTTCTTCTTCATCTTCTTCATCTTCTTCATCTTCATCTTCTTCTTCTTCTTCTTCTTCTCATTGAATGATTATATCAATAGGTATTCATCATTTCAAGCTCATTGTTGGAGATGGAGATGTTGTAGCAGTGCGTAGAAAGAATCTGGTATGAATTACTTTTCCATAGATATGCCATATTGAAAATATGAATCATTCCCTTTTACTATATTCTTGAATTGATCTTTACAATCCAGAGTGTTGAGAAAAATAATATTTAAAATTTTATTTGCAGATCAAAACACTTCTCGAGAGGAACTCCATTACTTGGACCGAAGAAGATGATGGGCGCGTAATGGTGATTGTTGTGCGAGATATTGACCCCCGACAACTCAGCTTTGGAAAGAAAAAAAATTTATTATGATTTCCATGTTTGCTTTATATAATAATTTTGCAAATTATATATTATTACAAATGATTTACTTGGATTTGAGAGTTTGTGGAAGGATTTATTCTGTTGTATTGTATGTGATTGATTTTTAACTTATTAGTGAGTGGTTTCTGCATGATTTTAATCTAGTCATGATTTTTTAAAAGAACTTTCCAAAAAATTTCAAAAAAATTCATAAACGTAAATATTAATTTAATTTATCCAAATATATAAATTTTTGATTTCTTTGATTTTTTTAGTATTAGTTATGACGATTTTAAAAAAAATCACGGACGCACACGCGTGTTTATTAGTTTTTTTTTGTTTTTTCTAATTTTTTTTTTTTTTTTAAAATATTAATTATAGGAGTAGTATAGGATGAGACTGTTTTCTATAAAATATCTTATTGTAGGTATTTCTAAATAAGTTTTTCAATAAACATTAATCAATATAATTTAATCTTAAAAAAAATACCAATTTGTTTCCTAAAGTATTACACGTTTTGCTTACACATTTCCTTCGTCCATTTTCAAAGCTGATAGTGCAACACACACCTGTTTTTTTATATGAGATGTTTGTTTATTTTTTTTTAATTAATTTTACAAATACATAAAGTTACCCTGATTCCCCATTAACTATTATAAACTCCCAAAAAATTAAAATCATCTTCATTTTTACGCATCAAGTTTTATACTGTTGTTATTCTTGATTTTTTTTTCTTTGAATCCCTCCTTTAATTCAAGGTTATTTAAGGTATGCGTATATATAAATTTGTTTACTTTGAATTACATTGTTAATTTCAATTAATAATATGCTAAAAATCACTTAACTTACTAAAGTTTTTTCAAACAGGTGATCCTTCGTAATTTTCAAAAATTGGGTTAACTAATTGAATTTATAAGTTCTTTATTTGTTAAATGTGATGGCTATTAGTGTTAGTATTGTAGTAAGTGCGATGTGTTTATATAAATTGTTGATGAATTCGGTGTTATTAAACTCGATTTTGTCAGTATATTTAGATAAGACCATCTCTAGCAGATGCACTATTTTTATACTCTATATTTCACTATACCGTATCAAAATATAGCTACTTCATAAATTTACCGTATCAATTTCCAGTTTTACTATTTCAGTTACTCTATAATTATATTTCATATCTACTATTTATTTATAATTTTGATTTTTTAATTATTTTTTATAATAATATAAATAAAAATACTACTTATAATAGTAATAATAATAATATTTAATTTTATTATTATTTAATTTATATAAAAAAATTACTTTTACTTAAATATATATATATATATATTTATGTACATAAATAATATTTATGTACATAAATAATATTTATTTAAGGGGTAATTAGAGAGAAATGCCTCCTTAATTAGGCTTCTAATTTTTTTAAGCCTCTAAGTTTTTTATTTAGAGATAAATGCCTTCTTAATTAACTAATTAGAAAAAAACTTCCCTTAATTATTTATTTTCCCTTTTTACCCAATATAAATACTACTTATTATAAACTAGGTAATTAATTCCCCAATTATTAGCTCACACACTCACACACATTCTCTCTCTCTCTCTCCATTTCTCTCTCCTCTAACGCTTTTCTCCATCTCCATTGATGAGCTACGAAGCTCACTCACACTCACCAAGCTCACTCATGAAGATTACTCGGTTTTTTCTTCTTCTCTAAAGGTAAACTAACATCTCTTCTATCTCTCACGCTCTCTATCTCTCTCGTCTCTGTTTTTTTTTTTAATTTTCTTTTTTAAATTTTTGATTTCATTTTGTTGTTTTGCTGATTTGCAGGTTTGATTTTCTATATATACGTATATATGTGTATGTATTCTCTATTTTGAAAGCATTTTGATTCACATTTTCATCCTACTTTGCAACTTGAAGCAATTCTACTGTTTTGAAGGTTTTTCTATTCTAATTGCTTGTTTTGTTATGATTTTGTGTTTATATTCTTAGTTTGTTCATATTTTGCTTGTTTGCAAATTTTTTGTGTTTAAACTCTTTTTGTTGTGATAATGTATTTACATTCTTCATTTCTTCATATTTTGCCTCTTTTACTGTAAATTCTGTGTTATATTCTTCATTTTGTTCATATTTTTCTTCTACATTGCTAGATTCTGTGTTTAAACGGTTTTAATCGCAGTAGATTGTGTGTTTGAGTTGTAATTCTGTGAAGAGGTTTGTGCAGGCGTAGAATTCCATGTTTTAAACATGGAATTCCATGTTTTATACAGTATGAAACTGTATGAAACATGGAATTCTGCTGATTCACATTTTCATCATACTTTGCAACTTGAAGCAATTCTACTGTTTTGAAGGTTTTTCTCTTCTAACTGCTTGTTTTGTTATGATTTTGTGTTTATATTCTTAGTTTTGTTCATATTTTGCTTTGATATTTGCAAAATTTTGTGTTTAAGCTCTTTTTGTTATGATAATGTGTTTACACTCTTCATTTCTTCATATTTTGCCTCTTTTTCTGTAAATTATGTGTTATATTCTTCATTTTGTTCATATTTTGCTTCTACATTGCTAAATTCTGTGTTTAAACTGTTTTAATCGCAGTAGATTGTGTGTTTGAGCTGTAATTCTGTGAAGAGGTTTGTGCAGGCGCAGAATTCCATGTTTTAAACATGGAATTCCATGTTTTATACAGTATGAAACTGTATGAAACATGGAATTCCATGTTTAGAACATGAAATTCTGAGACTGCACATAATTTTTTCCCTTTTCTACTTCTTCCTTTGTTTGTGTTATTGTATTATACTACTTTAAGTCATGACTTGTTTTCTGCAGATGGTTATGGTTGTAGTAAAGTTCACTTCTCAACTTTATATGCGTTCGTTTGATCTTTTCCGACTCTCGATTCTGTTTTTGATTACGTGTTTCCACGATTACGTGTTTCCACGATCCCAAGTAGCATACATTTGGTGGTCACAAAGATTTGGTTCTGAAAAGCAACCGTTGGAGTCAACTAATTAGTCACGTCGGTCAATGCCAAAAATTGTCAAGTTGCTCTATGATTATTTTTTATGATCATTATATTCTTGTAACAGTTGTTTAATATTCACCGGTTTAACAATTTTTACAGTTTCTATTATTATGTTTTGGATCTTTTTTGTTTTTATATTGTTTTGTGATTCATTTCTTTATAATTATTATCTTTCTGTATAGGTTTCGATTCGAGTAGCTTAAGTTGTTAGTGTGCAGGTTAGTAAATTTTCCTGTTCAAACATGGAATTCCATGTTTTCAAACATGAAATTCCATGTTTCAAACATGGAATTCCATGTTTCAAACATGAAATTTCATGTTTTCAAACATGAAATTTACAAGTCATTTTTATGTGTTGCGGATTTTGCCTGCCTTCTTGAGTTTTTTGTTGGTATCAAAACTGTTCTGAAATCCTTCACAATATGAAATACTAATCAATTTTCATTTCTAATCAAATTCTTCATAATACTTAATAAACTAACAAGTCATTTTAAACATTACAATCTAAAACATTCCAAAATAAGTACAATTAAATACAAAATACTCTTTTCAATACAATAATAAAAACGTCAACACATTCATTAATATTCTTTTAGATAACTGAATCTTTGATCTTTGTTTTTGCTGAACTGCATATACACTCTTCAATGAACATAATCCACTGAGGGGTTGCTCATCACTTAGAAAATCTAATAGTTCTTCCTTTTCATTGCTTGTATCTTATCATCTTCTTGTTCATCAGTAAATCTTCTTCTTGGAGGCATTTTTACTTGTATTTACACAAACTCCAACCACAAGAAACAAATTAGTAGTCTTGACTTGATAACTTTTCTTCTTAGAGCCATTTTCACCTGTTTTTACACAAACTATAAGCACAAGAAAATATATTAGTAGCCTGAATTGAGTTAATTTCATGTTTAATACAGTTATCAAAACATGGAATTTCATGTTTACAATTATCAAAATATGGAATTTCATGTTTTGATAAATGTATTAAACATGGAATTCCATGTTTAACACAGTTACTAACAATATTCTGCAGAATTCTATATTACACAGTAATTACACTATAAGGTCCCTAAACTACACATTTTATCTTAATACAGTTATCAACACATGGAATTTAATGATTTGATAACTGTATTAAACATGGAATTCCATGTTTAATACAGTTATCAAATCATTAAATTCCATATTATGCAGTAATTACACTATAAGGTCCCTAAACTACACATTTTGTCTATAATACAGTTTTCAAAACATGTAATTTCATGATTTGATAACTGTATTAAACATGGAATTCCATGTTTAATACAGTTACGAAAAATATTATGCAGAATTCTACATTATGCAATACTTACACTGTAAGGTCCCTAAATTACACAATTTGTCCTTGTTTATCTATATTTTACAGTATTACATCAAATTTTTGGAAATAATTGCAATTAATATAGGTCCCTGTTTTACAGACTAGTCATGTTTAATCACTCTAATCTTATTTTCGTTCATATTAATCACAGTATTCAATCATATTCATCAAAAAATCTCATTATAAACCCTAGAAACTACCAAAATCGTTATTTAGTATCATTATTTTACTTAATCAAACATAAATGAGTACAAAATCATACAAAACCACACAATAAACACTTACAAATAAAAAATCAATCTAAAAAATGTTACAATAACCATAAAAATTGGGTTATAGTGACTTACTTTTGTGTTTTTTCTGATTTTGTAAGGTGAAACTTGGTTGTTATTGCTCTCCTACACTCTATGGCTTGATTTTTGCTGTTTTTCGGCGCTTTTTTTGGTTCGCCGTCGATCTTCTTCTTCTCTTCGCCGTCGATCTCTTCTTCCGCTCAGCAGTGGTGTGTTTTGTGTGTGTGAGATATCCGTCTGTTTAATGTGTTGTTTGGTTTTAATTTTTCTTTTCTTTTCGTTTTTTTTAATTGTTAATTAGGGGTATTTTGGGGTGGGGCTGTTTTCTATAAAATGTCTTATTGAGGGCACCTTTTATTAAATAACTTTTCTAATAGGCATTTCTCTCTAATTGGCTCTTTATTTAATATTTAAATTTAAAATTTAATAATGTATTAAAAATAGATTTGATTATAAATATAAGAGCCAATTGTTAAGAAATGCCCATTGAAAAACTTATTTAGAAAAAGGTGCCTAGAATAAGACACTTTATAGAAAACAGCCTCTTCCCATAATACCCTTCCAAATAATAATTAAAAAAAAAAAAGGAAATCAACTATTGGCTGATTATCAAATCGATTATTAAAAAAAAAAAAAATACAAATTACAAACTTCACTCACGCAACACACACACACACAACACAATACAGAAACTGAAACGTTAGAGAGAGAGAGAGAATCGGCGACGACAAGAAGCGCGACGGCGGACCAGTGAGCGAACGGCGAACGGCGAGCAAACTAGGCAACAAACTCAGTCAATCAAACTAAGAGATTCGACTCAAAAACACAAAAAAATACCTATATGTAAGTGAAAACTCGAAAATAATCCTATTTCTATATTTATTTCGAGGTTTTTGATAGTATTTAACAATTTAGAACCTGTTTTTGTGTGATTCATGAAGAAAAACAACAAAAATATAATACATGTGGATTTTGTTTGATTTCTACCAATTTCTTAATGATTTATAATCAATTTTTTACTGATTTCTATATAAAAACCAAAATTAGAAGTTCCTAGGGTTGAAAATATGATTATTTGATGAATGTGTTCAATACACTTTGATAAACATGAACGAATGTGTGAAACAGGGACCTACAGTGCAATTATTTGAACTTTTTGAGGAATAAGTGTCAAATATATATATAAAAGGGGCCTGACATTGAAATTTTGGTATATATTATGAACATAATGCGTAGTTTAGGGACCTTATAGTGTAATTACTGTATAATATAGACACTTAGAAGGTAAAAAAAGTGTGTTCTGCAGAATTATTTGATAACTGTACAAAACATGGAATTCCATGTTTAATACAGTTATCAAAACATGGAATTACATGTTTTGATAACTGTATTATAGACAAAATGTGTAGTTTAGGGACCTTATAGTGTAATTAATGCATAATATAGAATTCTGCAAAATATTTTTAGTAACTGTATTAAACATGGAATTTCATGTTTAATACAGTTATTAAAACATGAAATTCCATGTTTTGATAACTGTATTAACTGTATTAAACATGAAATTAACTCAATTCAGACTACTAATATGTTTACTTATGCTTGGAGTTTGTGTAAAAACAGGTGAAAATGGCACCAAGAAGAAAAGTGAAAAATCAAGCAGAAGATGAAGAAGAAGCAGAAATGAGGACATTTAAAGAAACGTATAAGTCAACTCTAGCTCCAATTGTAATGTTAATGACTGAAAACAAATTTACTGAGCAACACGTAGAATGGTTATGAAGAAGAAAAATGAAGAATTTGTTTATGTTTTTTAATATTCTGTTGAAGTTACTTATTATTTCGTATTTTATTTGACTTATTTGGGAAGTTTTAGTTTGTAATGTTTAAGATGAATTGTTAGACTTGATAAGTATTACCAAGGATTTGATTACTAATGATATTGCTATGGTTTATTATTATTTTTGTTAAAAACTAAGTTTTAAGAAAAAAAACGAAAATGTTATGTATTGTTTAACTTTTCACGATACAAACTACAACATCAAAACAAACAATAGGCATAGTTGTGTATGTATAAGTATGTCTCACAAATACAAAGTCCAAGGGAAAAGTGAAGGTCAGCAAAACACGGCGGAAAAGTCAAAACAGAGAGAAATTCCATGTTAAAAACATGGAATTCCATGTTACAAACATGGAATTCCATGTTACAAACATGCAATTCCATGTTTCAAACATGCAATTCCATGTTTATAACATGGAATTCCATGTTTAAAACATGAAAATGAGATAGCGACTTAAT
Organism: Nemophila menziesii; assembly: GCA_029959085.1. Lineage (NCBI taxonomy): Eukaryota > Viridiplantae > Streptophyta > Magnoliopsida > Boraginales > Hydrophyllaceae > Nemophila > Nemophila menziesii. The sequence goes on along the minus strand of JARWIR010000064.1, from coordinate 8,424 downwards.
CTACAAGGCTCGAAACCTGTATTAAAAGACAATAATACTAACATAATGAACAACGAGACAAATATACACAAAAAAAAGTTCAAAAACTTAACAATACAAATGTAAACAATGTTAAGTACGTGAAAATTAATAGACCGTTACAAGAATATAAAGATCGTAAAAATGAAACATCACTCATAGAGGAGCTTGACAGGATTTAGCGTTATGGTGCCTCCGGTCATAGACTGAGCCGCGTCTATCACACGATCATCCGTGACGTAAATATCCATACACTGCAGAGTTGACTCGTTGACCAAAAACTGCATGTTCGGAAGTCTTCTTCGTTGTTCAACACACAGGTAACATCATCTCCAACTGAATACACTAAATGCGTGGAGTGTAATACCAAGGAAGGCCATTTGAAAGCACGTACTCGAAGAATCTAGAGTCGGGAAAATATCAAACGAACGCATAGAACGTTGAGAACCAAACATAACTACAGCCATAACCACCTGCAGTAAACAATTCATAACATTACGAGTTGGACATAAGCACATACACAAGCAACAATTCATAACATTGTTGCAGTTGCAGAATTCCATGTTTCAAACATGGAATTCCATGTTTTATACAGTTTCCATGTTTTGGTAACTGTATAAAACATGGAATTCCATGTTTGAAACATGCAATTCTGCAACTGCAAAAACAAATGCAAAGCATAACAGCTGAAAATCAAACTCCAATCAAATCAATGCAGCTTAAACATGAAATTAATCAAAACTGAAGCAACACATCAACAAAATGAAGAATATACTACACATACATATAAAAAATGCAGGAAAACGTAATCAAAAAACAAAAATATGTATAAAATAAAACAAAAAAAGGAAGAACAAAACAAACATAACACAACTAAACATGTATATGAACGAATTCAAAAAGTATTCAAACAAAAAAATCAAATTGCAGTACAAACCTTGAAAAACAGGGGAAAAGGAAGGAAAATGCAGGAGAAAGAGTAAGAAACTTCAATCAAATTGCAGTAACAGTGAACAAATCAAACACTAAAGCTCTTCAATATATGAATTCGTAACAGTAACACAAATCTGCAACAAAAAATCGAACAAATGAAAGCAAAAATTAGAAGAAAAACAAAAGAAAAAAAAGAGAAATAGCAGGAGAAATTATGGAATGAAGTAATGAGCCGAGCTAGAAGAAGATAGAGGAGAAGAGAATAAAAGAGAACCTGGCTTCACATGAGAGAGAGAAGAGCTTGGCAGCTATGGCGAGAGGGATAAGAAGGTGAGCTTCGGCCGTTATGGAGAGAGAAAGAAAAGAGATAGAGTGGAAGAGAGAGAAGATCTAAATGGATTATGGGAATAATTAATTAATTGTTAAATAAATATAGTATATATATGGGGTAAAGTAGGAAACAAAAATAGATAAGGGATGTTTTTTACAAATAAGTAATTAAGAAGGTATATATGTACAAATAAAATAATTAAAGGCTTAAATAAAGAATTAAGAACCTTAATGGGGATATTATCAACAATAACCTCTAAATATAATATAAAATTTACCAATGAAATTTAAAAAAAAAAAACTTGATTAATCTTAATTTTCTTTTCCTCAATTTATATAATTTTTTCAAAAAATTTAGATTTATATATATATATTTCATATTTTTATTGTGTATTATTTATTTATATTGGTAAATAAAAAAAGTGCTTTTATTTATAAAGAATCTTATAATTGATTAAAATATAATATAATATTTTACCGTATGAAAAAAGAAATGCAATGAAAATAGCGTATATGAGAAAGAATATAGCGCATAAATTTTGTGGATCCCAACATTTACCGTATCCGCTGGAGTGAACAATTATGTATTTTTATTCAAATTTTGGAGTAGTTATCCATTTGCCGCATCTGCTGGAGATGGTCTAAAGTTAGTGTAGTGATGATTTTGTTAGGGTTTAGGGTTAAAGTTAGTTGTTTAAATTAGTTGATGAATTGGTATGTAATTTTGTTTGTACGCCTTGATATTGTGTAGGATGTCGAGTTATAATAGGAAAAAAACCAGTGTAAAAAATAGGATAATAGTACATTGATTTTTGTTTTAAATAACCATTTTGTTGTATATGTAAAAACCTGCAATTCAAGGTTACGAAGACGAAAGAAAAAGAAAACAAAACCCGCCTATTTTTGAAGTATGAATGTGTGGAATGGGTGGCGAAGACTCATGTTGTACTAGTAGAATAATAAATATGTTTGAGAAAGTAAAGTGTGTACGCACGATCCTATAAAGGAAATCCCCAATAGGTTGGCAACGAATCTATTGATTGGTGTTTGGTTGTAACTAGGTTGTTTGTATTTGTATTTTTCAAATAGCTTTGTATGTCTTCCTGTTTTTGTAAGAATATTGATTGTAATCTTGTTCTGAATGTTGTTATTTGTAAGGATGTTATTATGGTATCAAAAATGTTATTATTTATATATTGTGGATTTGCACTTGTTGGTTGGATGTTACCTTTTTACCATAAATTTGGCATGAAATATCTAGTTTCTAGGATATTTGACTAGAAGATCTGGAAAAAAAACATGGATATTTTACATACATTATAACAAAAACTAGACAAAACTCATCTATTATAACAAAAACTGGGCAACAAGATGGATATTCAATACATAGAAAAACTCATCAATTTCATAACATTTTATAGAGAACAAGTCTAGTCCACAAACAACAAGCCAGAAAATTTACACAAGATACACAATTACACAAAAGAGTTACAATATTGTTGAGAAGGAAAAAGGTTCTCTTGTGGTTCAGAGTGTGACACTATATCCATGCTCTTAAGTTGATTGTCACTGTTTACCCTTGAATGACTAACTTTGTCACTATTTTTTTTTTGCAGGCATGATATCCCAAGCTGAATTATTTCATCGGATGCAATAAAACCACTATTCGTGGTTATCTTAGGAACCTTATCATGGTTTATGGAGTCCTCGGTATGACGCTCTGCGAAACGTATAGCGAAAGAAGTTCTTGACATCGATCTGAATTATTCAGCTTCTTATGTACTTTTAGCGAATATGCAAGCTTCGGCTAAACGATGGCAAGATGTTTCAGAAGTTAGAAAGGAAACGATAGATAGGAATGTAAAAAAAGAGTCGGGTGTAAGTTGGATTGAGTTAAAAGAGTCATGTACATCAATTTATTGTGGGGAATAAATTTTCATTCGCAATGGGATGCTATAGATACGTATTTGAAAATTTTGATGGATGAAATAAAGTTGCAAGTGTATGTTCCTGATATTGGATTTGTGTTACATGATGTGGATGTGGAGGAAAATGAGCATAACTTGGTGCACCATAGTGAAAAGTTAGCGATTGTGTTTGCTTTGATGAATACACCTAAAGGTAGTACGATTAGAGTGGTGAAGAATTTGAGATTTTGTAGTGATTGTCATGTTGCGATTAAGTTTATATCGTTGCTTAGAGAGAGATATATTATTGTACGAGAAGCTAGTAGATTTCATCATTTTAAAAATGGGGAGTGTTCTTGTGAAGATTACTGGTGAGAAAGTGTGATTTGTTAACATCACTTAGTTTCATGCCTTGTATGGACAAAGATCATGATGCGGACTTTATGATACAGCTAAATCCGAAAGTGAGTTGTGCAATGTTATTAGATTTCAGTAGACATGAATGAATTCAAAAGACAGAATGAGATGGAATTTACTTAGCATTGCCTATGTTAATCGCTCAGTCTAGCAATTTACTGTACAACATTAATCTGATTACATACTTAATTACGGTCTAATTATGGTTGACCATGTGATCAACTATAATTATACCAAAGGTCTACTATCTCTATTTGGACTCACGTATACCTTACTATACCCACCATTAAATTTGAAATACATGCATTAATAGTGTAAATTTTTTGATCCTTCCATTTTTTTCCTTAAATAAACAGACTAAAAGAAATAATTGTATTAAATTTATTATTTTAAAATTGTGTTTCTTAGTTTATTTCTTATTAATTTTTCTTTAACATATGAGTTTTTTTACATAGAAAATAGGACGTATCTCTCTATTTGCTCACTCTATTTGATCACATAACGACAAAAAACAATAATGAAATAGACGTAAAAATATCATTTAAAATCGTCGGTTATGAAAATTTAAAGGCCATTTGCAAATTTTTATATTTAATTTTCTATTTTAATAAAAATAATATACTAAAATTTATTAAGAAAAACTTATGCAACTGAGGCAAAAAGTTAAGAAAAATAAATTAATGGTAGAATAAAAAGTTTATTTAAGATACTTGAGGTTAAAAATATCGTTTCAATTCTTTTTTATATTTAGATTATTTTTATTTATAGTTTAATTGAAAGATTTCAAACTGTTATTTAACATGATATTTCATTATTAATTTAAATAAAAGTGAAGTGTATTTCAAATTTATAGCTTAACAATAATCTACACAAAAATTATATAATATTATAAAATTTTAAACTAGTTTTAATTTTTATCAGAATCTTAAATTACTATACATGGTATTTGTTAAAAGTAGTTTAATAAAAGTATATAATTGTTAAATATAGTTTTTAATAAATTATTTTGTAAAGAAATGTCTAATGAAATAATTATTCATAGAAAAACATCCTCTATCTTTTAATACCGTTATCATCCTTATAACTAAAATATATTATTTTATTTTTAATATAATATATAATTTTTTATTAAACAAATAATAAGACATTTCCACCGCCATTAACATCACCACCACCACCACCACCATATATTTGACCACCGCTACAGCCACCACCACCACCTCCACCACCACAGCCATAACCACAACCACAACCTACTACTACTAATTTCATCACATGCGCTCGTCCGAGATTTTTTTTTTTAAATCGTCATAACTAATTTTGAAAAAATCAGATAAATAAAAAAAAATTACATTTTTGAACAAAGAAAAATAATATTTACGCCTATGCTTTTCTTTGGTTTTTTTGTTTTTTATTTGAATTTTTTTTTCAAACATGAAATTCACTGTTTGAAACAGTGAGTTTTTTTAGCAAACATGAAATTCACTGTTACTGGGAAAAAAATCAAAAAGATCAAATAATTGAAAAAAAATCACATACGTAAATATGAATTTGTTTCGTTCAAAAATGTTTTTTTATTTTTCTGATTTTTTAGAATTAGTTATGACGATTTAAAAAAAATCACGGACGCGTGCATTTGATGGAATTAGTAGTAGGCGGTGAGTGGATGTTGTTGTGGTGGTTGAGGTTGTAGTGGTGGTAGTTGATGTTGTGGTGGTGGTGGTGGTGGGAAGTTGTAAAAGGGTGGTTAAATTTAAATGATAAATAATAGACTAATAAAAAGATTATATAAGGGTATTTTTGTCAAGTGATATTTTTAATAAAGAATCTTATTGGAGGAAATAAGTTTTTTAATAGACATTTATTGATTAATTGCTCTTTTTTTTGTTACATAGGAGAGACACTTTGGACTCGGAGTCATTGACTCGGTTTAAACCTGCACCACTAGATTGGATGACCAAGACCCTGACCAGTGATCTAATCCCAACGTATCTATATAACTTATAATTATGATACAAAAAATTATCATTATTATCAATGTATAAAGCGACAAGAGAAAATGACTATAAACTATGCACATTGTCTATAAATATCCTTCTTAAAAGTTTAATCTCATTGACTTATTGACCCATAATGATCCAATTAATGTAATAAAAAAACAAAATTCAATAGACTATTAATTTTTTCGTCAATTTTTTATCTCATCAATATTTTTAGGGTGATAGATCTATGCGGTTTTGGAGACAACTTTTATGGCTTATAGGGAATATATGACTTGTTTATTCTTTGAAGCGGTTTTTGTCCAATCTTATGGGTGAGCAAATACTAAAATACTCTCAAATAAAATAAAATCCAAATAAAAACAAAAAACAAGTGGAAATAAGTATGAATCGCCAACTCAGTGAGTCACTGGATGAGTCACTGAGTATTAGTACTTTTCACCTCCGACTACCAATGGTCGACCACCACCGACGCCGCCACTGAGTACTCCAAAATTTTACTGAGTACTCAGACAAAAATCATTGAGTACGAAAAAATCACCGAGTACTAAAATATTTTATTGAGTACTAAGATAAATCATTGAGTACGATAAAAATTACTGAGCATACTCACCAAATTCTCTGAGTATGCTAAAAAAATCACTGATTATACTCAGTGAATTTTTTTGCATACTTAGTGAATACTTTGAGTATGATAAAAAAAAATTACTGAATATGTATAGTAAAATATTAATTATTAACATGTTGACCTATAGTGCAGCTTTTGCATAATATAGGACTTTTGGTAAAAAATTTGCATAGTACAAGGACATACTATAATGTATGTTCTGCATAGTATAAGGACCTATAGTACAATTTTGTATAATATAGGGACTTAATAGTGGAATTAACTCAAAAAAAGGGGCATTACCTCTAAACAACCTTGGACACCGAAATTCGTAGCTCCGCACATAAATAAGCATCTCTTAGAATTTTTGCATATTATGTACTTTTAGCATAATATAGGGATTTCTAGTGCAATTTTTACAGGTAGATTGGGGATTCGGATACATAGTTGCTGCAGCTTTTTTTTTTTTTTTTTGCAGTGGTGGAAATGTCAATCGATACATTAATTATTTCGTTTTGTCAAGAGTCGGAAGAACATCAAGGAAATCCCCGTTATTCCCCTCCTCTTCTTATGGAGACTTTTAATGATCAATATGAGATGCAAAGACTTACTCAGTAGTGACCATTTTCTAGTAATCAAATTACTTTTTATTTTTTTGAAAAGTTTTGAGAAACATGGTTTCTTCTAACGGGGTTTCAGTACCTTTGGAACTTATTATACTCCACTTTTTTGTGTATATATATAACTTTTAGATGGAAATGAGGATTAAATTTTGTTGCATTATATTATTGGATGGGGGTATAATATTTTATAACACATCAAAATACATGCATATCCTCTTTGTATATGATTTGTGTTTTTAATAGATGCATGGGCTAATTGTGTTCATATTATAGTAATGAAGGTGTTAGAAATTAGAATCATCAAATAAGGAGTTTGATTTTGTTTATGATATTCTTAAACTTTTGCAAGAGATATTGCTTTGAAGTTAGGTAAAATGTCATTAACCCCTTGCCTTATGACTTTATAAGCTAATTTTCAACTTCTTCTTCTCTAGAATATTAATATTGCCTTAAATTTTCCACAATATCAAATGATGCCAAGCATGTCATTAAGCAATGACAGACGTGAACTTTGAACATGGGTTGATTTACATGAGACCACTTTTAACTCCAAAACTGAAATCAATATTACCCCTATACATAAGTTTATTTAATTAAACATCACTAAGAGGTAATTTGTTTAATAGACATTTCAATTTAATAAATTATTTAATTCATTGGAATTATATCTTTGTTCTAATTAGTAAATTTTAAAATTTCTCGATGAGACATATGCTACCTAACGACGAGAGTGGTGGTATACAACGTTTCCATTAGTACCTCTGTCCAAATTGAACTCATAGGGGTAAAATAGATATTGTATAATTAAAATATATTTTAACTTTTTATTTACAAAAAAACATTTAAATTTAATAAAAATATAAAACTAAAATGTATACTGAACAACATAGCAAAGATCAAAAAACACAAAGTAATCACGAATAACGCCACAACAACCATCACACTACACACACAATACAACAAATCATATTAAATCATTCCAAATACGGTTCAATTACAAAAAAGTGAGATAGTAAGGTTTAGGCATGAACAATATGACTTATGAGATTATCCTGATAACAAAATATATAGAAACTGTATATATTTCTCTTAGTATGTCTTAAAAAATATAAAAAGGAGTAAATGCCACTTAGGGTCTTGAACACACCCCCCTCTTCAAGATGGGGACCCTGCCTAGAGCCTCTTCTTACTAAAGACCTCAGAAACTTTTTAACACATGAAACCCAAAACCCCAATTACCTTAATACCCTCTTTTATTTTGTCTTCTATATGAGTAATGATATTTGTCACCCTTTTTGTATCACTCTTTTATCACCTCCTACATGTATGCCTATGTGTACCAATGAATGGATTTCTCTATCCTATTTAATTTTTCTCTATCTTCTATTCAAGGAAATCAATACATATATATAGAAGGGTGATAAAAGGGTGATATGAAAAGAGGTGACATATATCATTACTCCTTCTATATATACTAATTTAGAACCCCTACCATTATCATTTCAGATCTATTTTCTCTCACCTCCCTCTCCTCCTCACTCCCCTCTTCTGACGCGAAATATCCATCCGCCACCACCACCATAACACAA